>CM061914.1:122332432-122676591 GCA_031002005.1 Vandiemenella viatica
TACTACCACACACAAACGCCAGTGATCTGCGATTGATAGTTTTCACTTAAAAGTGATACACCGTGACACATGCGTCTTTGGCAGAAATATGAAATTGCCGCAGGTCGACCATTTTCATCCCCCATATCTTCCACACCCCCATAGCTACAGACATCTAACAACCATAGTGCATGACAACAGACACAATTCTACTACCACACATGAACACCAATGCTCTATGCTATGTAGTCGTGGAAGAAAAGTGAAATCTGCGGAGACACATGCCTTTCGCCGAAATACGAAAATATCCTTGGTCGGCCACTTACAACCACCATATCTCCCACACAACCACAGTTTCTGAAATTCGGCCGCTGTTGTGATCGAAAGGTGACTCTGTGTTACTACCACACACAAACGCCAGAGATCTGTGATCGATGGTTTTCGCTGAAAAGTGATACACCATGACACTTTTGTCTTTGGCAGAAGTATGAAATTGCCACAGGTCGACCACTTTCAACCCCCATTTCTCCCACACCCTCATAGCTACCGACATCTAACAACCATAGTGCACTACATGAGATACGATTCTACTACCAAACACAAACACCAATGCTCTATGCTATGTAGTTGTGGCAGAAAAGTGACATATGCGGAGACAGTCGAAATACGAAAATATCCTTGGTCGGCCACTTAAAACCACCGTATCTCCCACACAACCACAGTTTCTGAAATTCGGCCGCTGTTGTGATCGAAAGGTGACTCTGTGTTACTACCACACACAAACGCCAGAGATCTGTGATCGATGGTTTTCGCTGAAAAGTGATACACCATGACACTTTTGTCTTTGGCAGAAGTATGAAATTGCCACAGGTCGACCACTTTCAACCCCCATTTCTCCCACACCCCCATAGCTACCGACATCTAACAACCATAGTGCACTACATGAGATACGATTCTACTACCAAACACAAACACCAATGCTCTATGCTATGTAGTTGTGGCAGAAAAGTGACATATGCGGAGACAGTCGAAATACGAAAATATCCTTGGTCGGCCACTTACAACCACCATATCTCCCACACAACCACAGTTTCCGAAATTCGGCCGCTGTTGTGATCAAAAGGTGACTCTGTGTTACTACTACACACAAACGCCAGTTATCTGTGATCTATAGTTTTCGCTGAAAAGTGATACACCATGACACTTTTGTCTTTGGCAGAAGTATGAAATTGCCAAAGGTGGACCACTTTCAACCCCCATTTCTCCCACACCCCCATATCGACCGACATCTAATAACCATAGTGCACCACATGAGATACGATTCTACTACCAAACACAAACACCAATGCTCTATGCTATGTAGTTGTGGCAGAAAAGTGACATATGCGGAGACAGTCGAAATACGAAAATATCCTTGGTCGGCCACTTACAACCACCATATCTCCCACATAACCACAGTTTCCGAAATTCGGCCGCTGTTGTGATCGAAAGGTGACTCTGTGTTACTACTACATACAAACGCCAGTTATCTGTGATCTATAGTTTTCGCTGAAAAGTGATACACCATGACACTTTTGTCTTTGGCAGAAGTATGAAATTGCCACAGTCGACCACTTTCAACCCCCATTTCTCCCACACCCCCATAGCTACCGACATCTAACAACCATAGTGCACTACATGATATACGATTCTACTACCAAACACAAACAACAATGCTCTATGCTATGTAGTTGTGGCAGAAAAGTGACATATGCGGAGACAGTCGAAATACGAAAATATCCTTGGTCGGCCACTTACAACCACCATATCTACCACACAACCACAGTTTCTGAAATTCGGCCGCTGTTGTGATCGAAAGGTAACTCTGTGCTACTACCACACACAAACGCCAGTTATCTGTGATCTATAGTTTTCGCTGAAAAGTGATACACCATGACACTTTTGTCATTGGCAGAAGTATGAAATTGCCACAGGTGGACCACTTTCAACCCCCATTTCTCCCACACCCCCATATCTACCGACATCTAACAACCATAGTGCACTACATGATATACGATTCTACTACCAAACACAAACAACAATGCTCTATGCTATGTAGTTGTGGCAGAAAAGTGACATATGCGGAGACAGTCTAAATACGAAAATATCCTTGGTGGGCCACTTACAACCACCATATCTACCACACAACCACAGTTTCTGAAATTCGGCCGCTGTTGTGATCGAAAGGTGACTCTGTGCTACTACCACACACAAACGCCAGTTATCTGTGATCTATAGTTTTCGCTGAAAAGTGATACACCATGACACTTTTGTCATTGGCAGAAGTATGAAATTGCCACAGGTGGACCACTCTCAACCCCAATTTCTCCCACACCCCCATAGCTACCGACATCTAACAACCATAGTGCACTACATGAGATACGATTCTACTACCAAACACAAACACCAATGCTCTATGCTATGTAGTTGTGGCAGAAAAGTGACATATGCGGAGACAGTCGAAATACGAAAATATCCTTGGTCGGCCACTTACAACCACCATATCTACCACACAACCACAGTTTCTGAAATTCGGCCGCTGTTGTGATCGAAAGGTGACTCTGTGCTACTACCACACACAAACGCCAGTTATCTGTGATCTATAGTTTTCGCTGAAAAGTGATACACCATGACACTTTTGTCTTTTCAGAAGTATGAAATTGCCACAGATCGACCACTTTCAACCCCCATATCTCCCATACCCCATAGCTACCGACATCTAACAACCATAGTGCACGACAGGAAAGACGATTCTACTACCACACACAAACACCAAAGGTCTATGTTATGTAGTTGTGGCAGGAAACAGAAGTATACGGAGATACGAATTTTTGGTCGAAATATGAAAACGCCCTGCACTGACCAACTTTAATCATTATATCTCCCACATCCCCACAGCTATCGGCATTCGGCCAACGTTGTGCACGACAGGAAACTCCATGCTACTTCCACCCACAAACATCAGTGATCTGTGCTAGGTAGTGGTGGCTGAAAAGTGAAATATAGGAAAAAACACGTTTATTTTTATATATATATAAGATTTCTAATTGTTTCCTCAGACGTTGTAAGTTTTTTTGTTATGTACCTATTTCATTTACAAGTAAACAATTGCTAAAAATTATCCGGTTTTTCTATCATCCTACTACCAACGTTGGTAGTCATCGTACATAATTCACGAAATTTTCGCCTGGGCAACCTAGTTGAAATGTAAGGTTCACTGCATCTTACACGATGGCAAAGTGAAATCTTATTAATCTGCATATTCTGCTACACAATTGCTAAATATGATGTTTCTTGAACAGAAATTATAGATGCTGTTTTATTTCATTATCAAAAAACTTATCTAATATCACTGCTGTCAACGTTCCTTTTTATAAAATATTACAAAGTCTATATAAATGAATAAGGTATCAGTTAATAGGATCTCTTACTTACTTCTTACTAGTATACGCCGTTTATTTGTAAACACATTTTTTCTCCTTAAAATTTAAGTTATGGAAGGTCGAAGTTTGGTCGGGGACACAGTTTACATTACCGCAACCCGCCACGCATAAAAGTCGGTTTGGTGTATCAGGGGTTAGCAAGAGTTCCCATTGAAAGTTGCCTTTACAATGACTATCGATACGTCTGAACGTTAATCGCTATAAGGAGATGGATTAAACTTCCCAAATAATGCATTTGCTCATAGACGACTCTATGTAGGCACTTCAAACAATATTGTTATGTGTGTTACCGAAAATGATAAACAGAGATAATTTCATTATGACATCAAATGTTGTATACGAATAGGCGTTGAAAATTGTAAATGCTTGTGCATTAACAAACTCTCTCTACTAATATGTGTATATATTTCGCTGGATATTTAATCGCAACAACACAACAAAAGACTGAATTATATTTAGGGGAGCGGGGGTGGTAAATGAATGTGCGAAAGTTTCCTTTGAGTTTACCGTTAGTATTATATTGCCGAAAATAATGCATTTGATACATTAACAAACCATTTAGTTTTTTTAAAGCAATTATTTTTTCCTCATTTATTAACATATGGTTAAAAATATTTTCAAGTGGTGGCATATGAAATGAAAAATATTATCTGCGTAGCAATGCCATTCGAAAGGTTTATACTAGTATTCGTCACGTGTAAATATTTGATTTAATGCCAGTCATAGTATGTAGGCAAGCTTTACATCACAATTTTTCTCATTTTAAGTATATGAACAGCCTATAGCGTGAGATTTTTTTTCATCATCGGTAAATAGTGACTGCAGAAGTTCGAGAACAAATTTTATTAAAAAATACAAACACACAGTTTCTATAACTTTTTTTGTAAACGTTTCTCGGGAAACAAACCGAGTAATATTGTTATTAATGCATGGCGACGGAGTATAAAGTCGCCGAAATATTGAGCATTAATAACAATATTACTCGGTTTGTTTCCCGAGAAACGTTTATAAATAAACAACGCCGAGAAAAATTACATTCATTTATAGTTTCTATAATGCTAATTACAAAATCATTCAAACGAAACACTATTCTCTTTTCGTTTCTACTTCACGGTATGTCACTCAGCACAGTCTATCTTCCAGTCATAGCTCGTATCCCATATCTTCACAAGCAACAGGAAAAGCAGATAGAAAGTTCACTTCGCGCAATATGTCGCTAATGAAACGAGTAGAAATATTGTATACGTTATCGTTTTTATTGTTGCCGTCACTACAAACTAATCTACATAAAAATTGAGAGAACTGTAGTGTGAAGGCTATATCTCAAGGCAAAAACTTTCTTAAAAAATTGCTTGCCACTGCAAAAGCAGCCAATGCTCAGCCATTATTGTTGCTCTGCTAATACTGTTGTTTCAGATTTCTACAACTTGAATGAAGAATTCCTTTTTATGGTTGCATGCATTTTAAAACATTTCGCTTGTAGAATTCTACAAAAGAAATAATTAAGCAGATGTTTAAACACTTAGATCTTTCCACGGATCAGTAGAATTTCTTAATTTTCTTACTCTTCATGTATAGGTCAAAAGCCTATACTCATTTCAGTTTTCCAAGCATCTCTTCGTGGGTATACCAAAATCCTTTGTTCCTAAAGAATAGTACTGTCATTAGTCATCCCGAAAACATTGTCCTTCCAATTTCTCCCTTTTTTTTAAATTTCTGTAATTAAGGGAGGAAATATTAAGCTGTTGCCTAATTTCTTCATTTTTTCTTCCATCATTGAGAGAACATCCTTTCACTTCATTTTGGATAACTGAATTTTTCGTATTGTATTTTATTTACCCACGTTTCACTGGCATACATCATATTCGGCGCTGCCATTTGTTTGTTGAGTCTCCTCTCGGGATGTAGCTTTCAGTGTTCATAAAAATGTTCCACACATGTACTGAAATCGGTGAAGTTTCTTCCTAACGTCGTTATCTTCACTAAAGGATAGTTCTTAACCGGGATAGGTAGTCTTAGACTTCTTCTTTAATTTCTCTATATCAAATACTGACACGTTTTTCTACTATAATTAGCTATATATTAAATTATCTTAAAGCGTCAGTTTTTATCAGTATCGTTCAACCGTTTTACCTTTTATTAACATCCTATTCCATTGTTAATAAACAGAGGAAACGTGCAGTACCAGACTTCACTTGCTTTCCTAAGGCTCCCTATCTAAGGCTTATCATTTTCAGTATGGGATCTGAACGATGAGTATTGTCGATATTCGACGATAGGTCGATGGCAGCCAACGTGGTACGACGAAAAAACAGATTCGGCGGCTCGTTTGTTCTAGCGCTAACGACTTTTGGACACAAGAAGAAACCCCAGATTGGACGTAATCAGCCACAAACATGGGCACGCAAGAAGCAGCTGCCAGTTGTGATTCTTCTCGGAAGCAATTTGTCGTCAGTTCTCGGTGCGAGACCGACAGGGCCGTGTGTCGACGAACCCTCCAACTACGAAAAAAAACCGTAGGGTCAATATCTGCCGGACTCTGTCATTACCGCCCCCAGCATAGAAGTCGCATTTCCCGTCGGAGGGAAGTTGAACTCAGGTGACCGTTTTTGTTCGGGAAGCTCATTAAGGTGACCTTGGTCGATTCCAGTGTCGAGTTGTCCATCATGACGTAACTCACAGCAAAGAACATCATCATACAAATTTACCATAACGTACGCCATTTTTTTAATGTCTCTTTCCACTGTATTTATGTAGTTGATAAAGACACACATGATGAAAATGGTATCTTAATTCACAGAACCGGTTTTTCACACTTTAGTTCGTCTATTACCAAAATCGACATCTCGATCATTTTTCAGGTGAAGCTTCTTCGCTCCATTTTAATGAGTAGCTATTTCACTAAGCCGTGTAACGAAATTGCGTTACGGAAGTAAAGTCACCGAGCGATCAAAGATGTTACGTAGCACAGCTACCTCCACTATTGATACCATCCGAGCTCTACTATAGCTGGCGATACCTATTGTTCTAAGTTGCCATGACAAGGAAATTCTTTTAACACCTATATTTGTCCGTAGAATGAGTTGTTCAACAAATTGTCGTGAAATCCCACATTTCGTATTTCGAAGCATTGCTGACTCATAGACGACTGATGCCGAGAACATTTAGGACATGGCTTCAAGGGACCGTGCACAAACTACGTGGATCGGTCCAGGGGGGGGGGGGGGGAGAGTGTGGTTGGCTGGAAGGCTACGCTAGGCTACGTGGGGAGAGGGGGGGGGGGTTCCGAGCGCGGCCACGTAGCTTTCCTTTCATAACATTTTCCACAGTTAAAATGAGGAATAGAACTCACAACAGCATGTGAATATTTATTTCCCTCAGTTAATTATCTCCGTATGTAATTTACAATAATCTGACAAGAGAAAACAGTACAAAATGTCTTCTGGAATCAAAAGGGAAAAAAGCTACGTGCTACGGTGGGGGGGGGGGGGGGGGTAGGGGCAAAAGCCACGTAGGGCGGGCTACGTGGGGGGAGGAGGTGTTCACAGGAGGCCAAAGTACCCCAAGTACACACGTCGAAGGAAAATATTTTAATCATGCTTTCGACCGATTTATTATTATTACTATATTTATTAATTCAAATAGTGATTTATTGATTATTTTCATTACCATCGTATTTGGTAAAATTTTTGTGTATTTAATGTTACAGTCGTTTCATATTTTAAGAGGACCGTGAAAAATTTGTTTCAATGTTTTTCTCATTGCCTGTTAATTTTGATTATCTAAGCCGTTCTTTTTATCGGATGCATTGTTAGGACATACTTACACGTTTTGTCTCATGTAACTTACAATTATTTAAATAAGTTTCAGTTCTACCTTGCGGTCGCCAGAATATACATTTTTAGAAGACTGGTGAATCGTAAGGACATCACTTGAATTCATCTGATCGACCAAAAACGAAGTACTCAGTTAAGCAATACAGAGATATATTAAAATAGCATTCAGTAACCATAAGTGTTCCACCTATTAATTTTTTATGTACGAGTGTGGGCCACATATTCAAGGAAAATGATGCACACAATACCATGTTCAGCAAGATATTTGTTTAAAATGCATATCGTAATCAAACAAATTAACGCTAGTGCTGAAGCGTTGTGAGAGAAAATGGATGGAGGCATGGAAAGGACAGGATTTTTAGATTAAGCATGAAGAAAGAGGGATCGATAACACTAAAGAATCAACAAGTGCAAACTTTTTGCTACGAGCGTACCTCGACGAAATTTCCTTACTTTTATGTAGTTCGTGAGCGTTCTGGAAACTCAATAAATAATGAGTTTACCTTAAAAATTTATGGTCCCCTGTTCTATTACTATTATTATTACTCCGCGATTCATTAAAAATAGGTAGCATAGGGTGCGTTGCACCTAACCTAACGTGTAATCGTTTATGGTAGGGAGGGGCAATACGGGATCTAGCAGGAAGTACCCATGGATTATTTACAGAAATCATCCCGACACTCGATCTGGCAAACCGTGGAAATCTCCATTATCAGGATGGCCGGAGCAGTTTACCGAGACCTACTCATTTCGGATTCTAAATTTTCTCCCTCGATAAATTCTTCCTATTGCATTCCCTAATCACTCATGTAGAAAATGAGTGTAGAAAAGAATTGGTTCTGGCCATGATTTTTCATATATTATTTTCTCGGTCGTTCCTAGGTAAGATGGTTCCTGGTAGTAATATGTGTTTTCTGTCATCCTGAAATAGGTTTGTCGTGAATTTTTCAATTACTTTCTGCCGAGAGGAACACCTCTCGGTGTTCTTGATCTTCCCAACATAACTCCTACAACAACGCAATTACTCTTTATTTCAAGATATATAAATCTTTCATGAATTGAGGGGTTCTTCTTTATCCAGAGCATCCGTTATCTCTTTCAGATGGGGCCCCATACAGAATAATAATAATATTTGAAGTAAGGTCGCACTGGTGCTTTGTGTGCAATCAATTTAACTTTCGGTGTAGACTTTTTTTAAATTACGGCCTAGACATTGTAGCATTTGTTGTGATTTCCGAATTACCTTCTCAACATGTTCATTCCACAACAAATTATCACGAATTTTTACTCCCATATATTTAGTGGAATCTACCGTTTTAAAGACAGCGTCATTAACAGTATATTCGGAGAAAAATCGTGTCACACTTGGCAACTGCTTGAAGTCTTTGCTTTGTTTAAACAAGCTACGGCAGGACGTTCGGCGGTTCGGAAACCGCATTAAAATTTCCTTCTCCCCCAGGAATAGAACTGGCCGTCCTAATTCTGATACACTGATTTAGTACACTTCCTCTGGGAGAATCAGACCAATCTTCGTACTGTGGACTAAGGTACGTTAAAAGACATCCGTAAAAGTGTTATGAATTGGACTTGGCTAAACTCGTAAGAATAATCTTTTCTGGCATTATATGTGAGAATCTAACTCATCAACATTGAGAACAACTAAACAAACTTTAACTTTCAAGTATGGAAATTAATCATTACTTCAAACTCTTCTTAATGAGCACCAAAAATCTTACACAGCAAAAACTCGCAACTGCTAGAGGGACATAACAGAAAATTATATTTTTAAGAGATTTTTCTCACTGCAGAGGTTTTCTTTCAGCGTAACAATAAAACTCGAAACCCAGAACTTGACGTTTTCTTTCCAAAATATTTCTACAGATACTTCCGTCTTGCTTATCTCCGTCTCCTGCACCAAATCTTTCCATTGCTCCATTTGGAGCCCGATCATCATTTTTCTTCTTCTCCTTCCTTCATTTTCCCATTTCTGCACAAGTTATAATATTCTAGTATCTTCAATTCTTCTTACATGGACATAAAATTCCAATCTTTTCTTTCTGTAGTTTCATACATTTCTTCTTTCACTACTGTTAGCCTTATTATTTCAGTACTCCTTACTTTTTATTTCCTTGAAATTATTGCTGATCTTATTACATGGCCTTACAATTCCAATCTTTTCGTTCTGTAGTTTCATACATTTCTTCTTTCACTATTGTTAGCCTTATTATTTCAGAACTCCTTACTTTTTCTTTTCTTGAAATTATTGCTGATCGTCTCCAAGAATCCATTTCTAATGCTTTCATTCTCTTAATATGTTTTTGATTAAGAGTCCAGGTTTCTCAACCATATAAGACTGTACTCTCTAGTAAAAATTACATTTCTACCTTTTAAACTCCCCTCGTATTTGTAGGTAGTTATATATCTAACAATACTATTAACAATTATTGGCATGTTACATATTTGTTTACCAGCTTTCCCCCATTATGAACACTAGCAATCACCACCAGGCACGAAGTGGGCACATGTTTAATGCAGGTCGGTTTCCGCAGAGGCGGCGGCGGGCGCAAGGTGTTTGGCGAGGCGGCGTACCCCACGGCTCAACACTAGGACCCGCTCAAGAAGAACGAAGCGAACTGGTCACTCAACCGGCTCGCTCGGTACACATCGCAGTTGGATTAAACTTAATTTAACTAACAGGAGGTCCGGCCTCGGCCGCGCTGCCCACCATTGTGGCCGAGGTGATTAAGTTATTTATGTTTGGGTCAGGAGCCGGCCGCGCGCCTTACGTACACATTGCGTGAATAGGAACTCCGCCGCAAATGGGATAGAGTGAGAGGGCCCCGGACCACTGCGGTGGTCGCTTTCAAGAAGCTAATTGCAAACAGAACCCACGAACAATACCGCGTATTTACTTTGCCCATGTTAATTATGAACTTTTTGGACTATTGTTTTCCTCTTTTTTTTTCCTTCCCACTCCGCTGTGCTCCTTCGTCTTTCTCGCTGCCACCCCAGTCCCACCGGAGGTAGGATGGAGGTAGTCCTCTCCTTGCGAGGAATCTTATTCCGCTGCTGAATTGGTAGCACGGCCGAGGAGTAGCGTGCTATGTATACAGGCGGCCAGTAATTGAAACTTAATGCCATGCTATCATTTCCGGAGACAGGCGCTGTTTTTCTTACTTCGTTAATTGCAGAGGTCGCCGCTGGCTGACGAGGATCGTGAGCCTTCGTAATAGAAGGACGTTCCCGAGCTGCCGGTCGCCTCCGCTCGGCCAATATGGCTGCCAGCAGACAACAGACCTCAAGGTCTTGGACACCAGCTACTCGTAATGTTCGATCACCTATAGCGTGATTTATTACTGCATTGACTATCTCCGCTTATGATATAAATGAGTGCTACTGTTAAGATCCTGTGCTCTTCCTGATAAGTATAAAACATCTCCCATTTATAAGAGTGGAGGCTTTCTCGGCGAAACTTGACAATGGTGACAGAGTATATGATCGCCGAAACGTCGTGCTATACTAACGTTCTCATTCAGTTAATTTCCCGAGAACATTTCATAATCTCCTACTTGTATTGGACGTAAGGGAAAATTTGGTGTTTTTAATCACGCACTAGTGTATCTATACTAATAAAAGGCTAAGTTTGGTGATCGTGTATCCCTGCCATACTAATAGTAGCCAGCGATGTTACTGTAAAATTGAGGTTCTGAGCGTTATTTGACGGCAACTCTATTTAGTTAAGCAAACCGAGATTAAATGAATTGTCAGAATACTGAAAAAAGTATGTACTGTATTTAAATTACCGAGTTAATTATTAGTTGCTTCATTGCATCAGCCGCATGTAAATAGCTCCAAGGGGTCGAATTTAGGTAGCGATACAATGAACGTATTCGTACGCGGGTAGTAGAAGCTATGATTTTCGAACGGCAGTATTAGTGGAGATTGTGTTTTGAAACGCAGCCTGGACCAGAATGACAACTGACACTTTGTTACAGCATAATTCACGATGAATTTAGTTTTATAAATGGTTTAAGCTGCTTTCATAAGCTCCATGTTACTGATTACTTCATGCCGGTGGAAGTAGTTGCATATTTATTGTGCTCAATGCGACCTGGACCAGGAATAAAAATAATATTATAAGGAATAGTGTAAGTTTTTGGGATTTCTAATTTATTTTTAATTTCATTGGTTTAATACTTGTGTTGTTATTAATTCAGTAGACGTTTTAACTGTATCGCTATGTAAACTGCTACGAAAATATATACAATATTACAAAATCAAGGTTATAATTTTTTTATTATTATTTATCTAAGCAACTGAAGAAATGATTTTCCAGAACCCTGTGTCTAACCCGCCATTTTTATCGGGCTTAGAAGCTAATTATTAAAATAGCTGTTTGTACAAAGTGTGCAGGAGTAATGAAAGAATATTCTGAAGGAAGCAAATAAGTTAAGTGCAGATAAACTAGAAAAGAGTTAACTGATACAGATTATAACAAAATAACAGGAAAGAACAGCTATTGTACGATGTATACGGGAAAAATTAATGCAAATCTTTTGTGCTTAGATCCTCGATGTAAGCGATGTTAACAACTTAAACTATAGCGGTCTGATGGCTCAGTGGTTAAGGTGTCTGTCTGAGGATCGAAAAGTCCCCGCTTCGAGTCCCAGTCCAAGCGGGGATTTTCAAAGGCTCTTAACCCGACCTTCACCCTTGGCACACCTTGTACGCCAGAACGCTTCCGTGGTTCGGATTACACGTTAATTTGTTGGTACCGTGCACACGGTAGGACTACCAAGTTAGGTTAAGGTGGATATGACAGGTGTGAAATGCGCAGCAAAAAGAAACCCTGTCAATAGATCATTACGACCACAGGCAATTATTATTATTTAGCAACTTAAAGTGGAATGAATGCAAATCAACGACTTCTTTAAAAAAACACAGTTTCATACTTTGTTAAAAAGAGTAGCAAAAGAATCATTGTATCTTTTACCATATGTCACTGTTCCAGAAGTTATTTAAATCATAAAAACGTATTCTAAAAAGTATTTGTTTGGTAATATAATGGACATCGTCCAGATGAGTGTTCTCAGCAAAAGTTACATCTGTTTGGTTTTGTAATGAAGCAGAAAATCTTTGACATTTCGTTCTTTATCCTCACAACAGCAGCCATAATATTAGAAAAAGTAAAATCCAAGCGTGGTACAAATTATTTTCAATTCTACAGAGGTGGATAAAATTATCTTCTGTTTTCAGAGCATTTAATTATGACCTAAAAGACTTAGTCGCGAAATACTGACCAAAGTGAAAAATTATCTATTTTAAAACGCATTTTAGTGTGTAACAAAAAGTTTTTCCTCATCATTTAAGTTTCTGAAGGTAATAAGTTTAGTTACAGAAAGTTCAACTGGTATAAAGCTTCAACGAATAGTTTTTAGAAAGAAGATATAGAATTAATCAAATGAGACTGATATGCTGCAATTATCATTGAAAATTGGGCATAAAGCGTACTAATCTTATTATTATGTGGAAATATACCTAACAACGAAGGGTATGAGTGGGTTTGGATTGCTAAATAAACAAGTTTTAGTTTTGATATTATTATTGTTAGTTTTAGATACAAAAAAATGTACCTTTTTACATTTGCGATGGAATCAACTTTGTAGCATTATATATTTTCGATCTAATCAACTTAGTTTTCCAGTGAATGATACGGAGAAAATTTTTGTAATGATTATGAGCTTAGAAAGTAATAACTTGTGTATAAGACGAACCTGCCTGTATGTGGTGTGGTAACAGCCGAAGGCATCTGCTCTCTTAAATAGGCCGGTTACTAAAGCGGAGCTTACATCATCGCCAGAGAAAAAGCGGAGACAATGCATCCATTTAAGATAAATGTTGTTTCCATCCGCTGTAAACCTGTTGTGGTCGACTTTCTCTGGTCTACATGACTATAGGCGCGCGGCCGGTGTCTTGCGAATCAGTTGCACTAGCAAATCTCTCGTTCATCGCGTATCCTGGTTCTTCACCTCTTGTCTGAGAAACTCTGTTCAACAAACCGGAAGTTTGGTTCACTGACGTTATTGGCGATATTCGCCATTTCTTAGAAATCTTACAGCTATCATGACGAATGAGTGGTAACACTGTGGTTTTGCATACAGGAGATCACGGGATAGAATCACCGTCTGGTCCTTCAACCATGTTCGAGTTTTCCACCGTTTCCCCAAATCCCTCCAGGCAGATGCCTGAATGGTTCCTTCAAAAGGACATGGCGAAATTCCTTCCCGTTTCCCGTCATTTATGACCTCGACGCCAACGGAGCGTAAAACCTGAAGCAAAAATAAAAAAAATAAAAGAGAAGGAAAAGGGAAAAAAAGGAGAAAATATTAAGTAGATAATTTATGGTGGTTTTATTGTGCAAAGACTTGTTGCAGCAGTTACGATGGTGGTGTTCAATTGAACAGAACACAAACCTCCTAAAAAAATTGAATGTGAGGCGCTTCATCGCTTCATCGCATTCGTGCTTAGCTTTACATTAAGAAACAAAAACCGTTTTGCGTATTAAGTAACAATTCATGCGTTTTGTTTTACACTCCCGCTTTGTACTGATTTATGAAAGTCCCTCACAGCAGTACAAGAATACAAGAATCCTGTCTTAATTGTGACAGGGTTTTTTTTTTTTTTTATTTAAATGTAGAAATTGTTGTTGATGAATTTTATCCTTTAACAGCATTGACACTGTTTTATACTGCTTATTAACAGTAAGGCGGAAATTACGTAACAGGGTCATCAAAGATGCTACAAAATAATGATAATTATTTCATGGCTATTACATATGTCACGTTTCCTGTCTATAGTGCGATTACGATGAAAAGATGAATGAATAGTAAAAAATGACTTCCCTGGTATTCCGAGTCGCATTACAATCTAACCATGGTTACTTGAGAAACTTATTCGAAATGAATGCTATCGTTTTATTTAGAAACACTATCAAAAAATCATCAAGAAAATTAGAATCATTTCATTTACCAAAAAATAAAAAAAGTTTAGGATATCAAACCGATTCCCCATCCCGAATCTTTTAGAAATTTTTCAGCTATTTGATCAATATTCACCCCTAACGTAGCGTCGCTATAAGCACACACACTTATTTATACACGTCAGTTGTTTTCAGAAACGAGTTAAATTTTTCCTGCAGAAGGAGAAGCGTTCTCCAAATCAACGTATCGTAGACTTAAACATTCAGTGTTTAACGTATGTATAAAGATCGTATTAACTGTCAATAATACTTACACTATAAATTATATGTTGTATGGTTGCCAGTTAAGTGTGTCATAGATGATGTGTAAGCTACGGGCCCGAAATCTTATTTGACCTGTGTTCGAGAGTTCTGATTTAGGATTTAGATTGGTTCCCAACGACATTCGTCGCTAATTCCTGAGCACCGATCCTGATAGACGGATGGCTATTCCTCAGGTCTGTTGTTCAGGAGGACGCTGCTTCAAACCCCCAATGCAGCTATCCTCATTTCTGTTTTTCAAGCCCATCCTAAATCACTCCAGAAGAATTATAGGGCGCTTCCTTCAAAAGATCATGGCCGAATTTCTTCCTTTCCCTTACTCATAATCTTCTTCCTGCTCTAGTGACTTCGACGCAGATGATCCATGAAGAAAGGAAATGCCGATTTTTCCCGTTGCTTCGCAATGATCCCAGTAGGGCCTACTGGATATGAAAAAACCGAAGCCGTAACGCTCGGGCCTGGCGTTCGGGAGTCCTAGGTTCAAATCCCTGTGCGGCCATCCACATTTCGGTTTCCTATGGTTTCCAGAAATCACTCCAAGCGAACGCCGAGATAGTTCCTTCAATACGTCATTGCCGAATTCCTTCCAATTCCTTGTTTCCTAACCTCCCCACCTCTAACGATCTTTATGTAAAGCCCGAAGGAAAAAATAAAAGCGAAGTCGGTGAGTGTTAAGTAATCAAGACAAAAACGTTGTGTTCATAGTGGAAGATGACATAGATTGTTTCAAGCTTATTCACATTTTTCGATGCACATTTGATGTGAATTAAGAATATTATGGAGCAAAAATGTAATTGGAACAAAGAATCTGTGTGAGAGAAGAATATATAAAAAGTGTGATGGAGTTCTGAATGAGTAATTGTGCAAAGGAGATAGGACGTACGTATGCATTTTAGCACGGCAATAGCAAAAACGCTATTAAAAAGGTCATTAACTGATTTGATGTTAATGTAATTGTGAAGTTACATGTTATCGTAGTACAGTCTATAGGAGTGAATTGTTAAATCTGAATAAAATTTATGAGATCAAAATGTGTCGCATATAGGTGATTTTGTTCGCAATTAATATGGACAATTGCATTCGGGAGGACGCGGGTTCGAATCCCCGTCCGAGCATCCAGATTTGTGTTTTCCATGGTTTCCCCAAATCACTCCACTCGCTACCGAGATGCCTCCTTTAAAAGGCTATGGCCGAATTCCTTCCCGTTCCTTGTTGCCAGTCCTTTCCCGCCTAGACCTCGATGTCGACGAGGCGTTAAGTCATAAGAATAAAATGGCTAATGAATAAGGGTAACCTTATTCTTTTTAATGGTTATAGTAGGCTATTGGTAGAACTGTGGTTTGCGATCACGGAAATACGAATTTTTTTAAATCTAGATAGTTATATTTCTAAACTATTTGAAACATAGCCAAAAGTCGGCCATGAATGAAACATTTAGGGACGTACAGTAGGTGATACTCAAAACGTCTTGAGGGGTTTGAGGATCTTGAAGCGTTGGTTAAATTGCGACACTAATATTAGTGTGATGAATATACTATCATTATTATCGAGTCACCGTCAAATACACAGCTAAAAATTGTGCAAATTAACCACTTGAACCACTTCGCAACATCAAGTGCATTGGGCGTTGATCGAAACAGATCATCTTCATTGCAGGATGATGGGCACTAAGGACACAGAAGCATATGTTTGGTGGCTTGGTCCTCACCACATTCACATTTAATATTGGTGGCGTTAATATAACCCAATTTCACCAGATTTGCCTTGGACGTGCCCACTCTCTTTTTATATATATATATATATATATATATATATATATATATATATATATATATATATATGGCCTTCGGTCATTGCGATCGTTTAGCCAGCTCCAATTTGTTTTTGTAGCAACTGTTGTACCAGGCTTTAACTATAATATTGTGAACACTACAGTAAGGACACCACATGACTTACACAACACAACACTTAATTAAAACTGCCCATACCCGAGGCCAGACTCGAACCGGCGACCCTTGCAATGCGAAGCCAGCGTGGTAGCCCCTACACTGCCAGCATGCCCATTCTTGCCTGCAATCGATTCAAGGACCTCCAGACGTTTCAATCCTATTTAAAATGAATTTACTATCGGATAAGGAAAAGTTAGTAGGGACACAATAGATGTGACACAATCTGTCCCGACGCCGTAAGAAGCGCTCTATCGATTCTTCCGCGCGATTCGGTATTAAAACCCTCTACGCGCCGTGCACGAGAAGCTAAATTTAGCGCCCGTGCCATGAATCAGCCGGCGCATTGCATATCTAATTGAATTCGAGTGTCAAATTCTTTCGCAGAATGCCATTATTTGCGCCGGGAACATTTATCCGTGGGAGCGACCCCTTTTATCGGCCGCGCGCCCCTAAACAACAGGCTGCGCTACTTATATGGCGGCAACTTGCACTGTAGCGTGCGCGCCTAGGAGCCATATATCTGCCGAGCGGGCAGATTGCGATACGCCGTAATGAGCTTTCTTCGTTAATTATCGGGTCCCGCGTCGGCAATGCGTATTCCGGGGGTCGCGGTCATCGCATTTCGCACCCCTCCCCGACAACGGCCCAAAATACTGTCCTTCGACCATCATGAAAGGGCTGTTATTCACCGGGCGCGTCCGAACGGCCGGGGTGCATCTTCGTTAATTGTGGTCTGTCGGCCGCCGGCTTAGTCCCTCTGCCTGTCTAATGACCGGACTCTCCACGCGTTAGACCTACTCGCAGCTTACACGCGAAGTAATGGTCCAACCACACACAGAATTCGTCAGGGCCATCTGAAACGCACTTCCACAAAACCTTGCTCTTGTATTTTTTTACGGTTGAAGTGGTTATTATATAATTTTTTCATGCTTCTCACTTCCTAGCACTGGTTTTTTCAGCTTCTTCTCGGTATAATACCAATACCTAGGTCTTTCCTGCCCGACACTTTTTTTTTTTTTAAATTGCAATGGAGCACACGCTCCGGTGGCAAATTTCCCTACACACCCATCTTCCCCCTATCCTTCACCCACCTATATTTGCCCTCTACAAATTAATTTAATTTAATTTAATTGCATTAAATTAATTTGTAGAGGTCTCCGCCAACGAACGTTGTGAACACCCCAAAACAATAATATTACAATACATTTTACTATCAGTAATTCAATCATATACTATAATTCAAAACTAAATGGTAGTGAAGCTGTGGTATCACAGGCTGCTATAATAATTACTCTGTGGAATGGGTAGCTAAGTAAACGTTTATAAAAAAAAACAGAGGAAGAAAGATCAAGACTAGACAAGCTTGGTGAAGGCCGTGTCGTGTTCGCTTTGAATTTTAAAAGAACCTGTACATATTCAGATGATTAAGGATGTTATAACATTATAATAAAAAAGGGAATTTATTCACATTAGATCATTGTTTATTTGGCGAAGCTGGATGATGTGGAACGGAAATTGTGTTTCTTATTTTCTCATAGCAAAGGAAATAAAACTTTAGAAGAAACTACAATAAATAATTAAGGAGATATTTTCACTACGACGACAAGGTAAAATACGAGAACAGTAAATAGAAATACGAGACGTTCTGAGAAGATGTACATAAAAATACGAGAAAGCATGGTCATTAGTAATGCCAGAAAGAAGGAAAACTGAAGCATTTGAAATGTGTTGCTATACAAGAATGCTGAAAATCAAGTAGACACATAAAGTACTAAATGAACGAGTTTTGGAAATGATTTGTGCAGAAAGAAGTTTGTGCAAGAGGCTTACAGATATGAGACACAGGGTGGTAGGTCATATTCTGAGACATGTAGGATTGGTTAATTTGTTAGTGGAAGGAACATTCGAGGGTAAGAATTGTTGAGGAAGTCAGAAATTGAAATATATGAAGCAGATAACTGAGGACGTGGTTTGTAAGGGATATGTAGAGATGAAGTGGTTAGCGCAAGATTGGAAGGGTTGGAGGATTGCATCAAAAAGACTGATACAAAAAAATCTATACTTATGGCTTTAAGCTTCGTCGACATTAAGGTCATTAGAGGCGAAAATGGACTGGGGACAAGTAACGGGAAGGAATTCAGTCATGGCCTATTTGAAGGAAGCATCCCGGCATTCGCCTGGAGTGATTTGGGGCAACCATGTAAAACCCAAATCTCGATGCCCTGATGGGGATTCTAACCGGCGTCCATTCGAACGCGAGGCCAGAGCATTAACCGCTCACCCAAAACGCTAGGTATCTATAAACCATCCTTTTATTCAATAGATTCAAACTAATTTGTTTATTATGAGTCATCGTAATCCATAAAAGTTTCTCACTTCGATTTCTATTATAAATACTTAGCTTTTGGAATAATTTCAATGCGTCTACTATCTTCAGCATACCTAAAAGACATTACTCATACAATAGTATGCCATTTTTATCGTCCTTGAGCTTGTATTTTCAGCATAATTACAGACTTCTTTTGCTCCTCCAAAACTACTTCAAGTCATTCCTTCATCCTCGAAGCAGTCTCTAGATTCAGCCAGCCAAAGAACCTACTTCTCGCCTGTCTTGATGATTTTTACCCTTTGAACTTAATATCGCATAATTAATTTCACAGTTACACTTTTTATAAAACGATTTCAACGTTAATTTATGCAGAATGTGAGGTAATATATCCCACAAGTTCAGAGATATGTCTCCGCTTTAATAGAATTATTCGCTGACAGTTGTCAACAACATTCATGATTAATTGTCTTTCGGGTTATGGTGCGTTGTTTATTTCATTACCTGAGCTTTCGGCTGGTATCCTCCAGCCTTCGTCAGAGATAATCATGAACAAAGATGGCCGCGGAAGTCTGAGGAATCAGTCAACAACATTGTTCGCATTCGAAATCCTTCCTGTCTGAGTGTCCGCGATTTGATTTTTTTATTGCTTCCGGAAACTTCCCAAGCATTATTGCCGGAATTGAATCATTTATTCATTAATGAGATACAAAAATGGTCAGAATCGTTTCCAACAAGAGATAGACAATGTCATTGATGGACCTTTCTAGATGTGATTTCGATCTCACAGTGAAATTGAAATAGCCGTGCCGTAGAATACGTTTCCGAGCACCTGAAAATACTGCTGCAGGAATGAGAAGTGAATCAGAAGATTCTGTTTTGGCAAGACTGGTGGTATTTGGCGCTTTCTGCATCGTCAGAAGCGTATGAAGAATTCTTTGGAAGACAACTATTGGTATATGTGATTTATACTCAATTGCAATGGACGATTGAAATTTCATATTTTGTCTTTTTTTCTATATTGAAACACATCTTAATACTAACCAAAATTGGTACACTAGACTTTAACATATGTCGTGACCTTCCAATTGTAAAGTTTATATTTTCTTACCCTCCCAATATTATAATGGGAAGAATAGGCGCCATGGCCATTGCGAATTTTCTCTTATAATCCTAAACGTCAGTAATAATGATAATAACGGAGCATATACATATAATAGTTGTTACCCGTGACTACGGACGTGTTTAATTAGAATCTAATTGCTAAAGTTCGATATAGAAAGCTATAAATTACGTAGAAAAGTGTCCTAAAAATCACGGAATAGGGATAAAATGAGGCGGAAGCCATCAAGATATCGTTCTACCATTGAACCAGATCATAAACAAACAGAGTGAGAGAAAAACAAAGCCCGAATGACCGATATGTCATTACACAGACTTACACTCGCTATCCGTCTACCGAGCGGGGCGGTGTAACGGTTAGCGTTCTCGCCTCGCATTCGGGAGGACGGCGGTTCGAATCCCCGTCCGGGCATCCAGATTTGGGTTTTCCATGATTTCCCCAAATCACTCCAGGCAAATGCCGGGATGCTTCCTTCAAAAGGCCATGGCCGAATTCCTTCCCATTCCTTGCCCCCATCCTTGCCCCCCATCCTTTCCCGTCTCTAAAGACCTCGATGTTAAAAAGAGACATTAAGCAGTTACAAAAAAAAAAAAAAAAAAAAAAAAAAAAATACAAAATAAGCTATCCGTCTGTCTGTCACTATTTGGTTATTTTTCAAAATTTCATGACAAAATATATCATTTATCCCGACAAAAAGTATCCTATATCCTTCCTAATTATACATAGTAGTTTCTTGTTAGATTTCATCAAGATCGGTTTAGTCGTGAACACTTAACGAATAGACAGAGTTACTTTCGCATTTATAATATTAGTGTGGATTTCTTATGATCATTGTCTCTATTCCTTTTCGTCACTGTTCCACTTGTTATTAAATTGTGCACCCAACATTAGCTACCGGTAGTTATTCCCATCGGCACATAGTGGTCGTAGATTTTAATGTGCGTGCTGTAGCTGTGCCGTGACCCATGGCGACGTTACTCCGCCCCCGCACATTGCTGGGGGTGGAGGACGCTGGAATGCAAATTTAGACCCGGGCCGGCGGCGGCGCAACATTGGAAGTGTCGCCGTACCGTGGCCACTCTTGGCCGAGCCGGGTTATACATCAGGGGTCGGCGAAAGCTCACATTAACTGTTTCGCTTCAATTAAAGTTCCATTTCCCGCTGCCGCCTCGTCCACCAGGGTGCGCTCAAATAAACTGCGGCGTGGAACGCGGATCCTACTGTACGGCCATTATTATTAATGCAGTCGCCTTAAGGGGCCGGCAGGCCATTGCTGAAATATACATCGCCTGGGGCTACCGCCCCCGCAACTAGAACAACTGTTGTTTGCGGCGCTGTACGATTGGCGAACGTCGGCAGGCAAGCGAGACGGTAGTAACTCAGAAATTAACACTGTAGGCTGGACAAAACAGTGGTCAGTGCCGACAGAAAAACTGAAGCACCCAGAAGATATCGACGTAAGTTGTAACATGACGCGCTGTCGCCACGTAACAAGGTGCATTTTAATTATATCTGTCATAATGTTAGAGTAATTTACATAAATCTTGGGCGGCTACCTAAATAGATTTTTGTTGTAATTTTATAAAGTACGCAAGATTCCAAGTGAGGACTGTAATGAAATGGTGAACATACAGTGTATCTTGGTAAAACGAATATTAAAGAATTATTGAGCTATGTAGGCTTGAAGCTAATCGTGGTGTTCCCGAACCATGGCGACAAGAAGTCGCGGATTTGGGGTTTGCCGGACCACACACTCTGCTCCCTGGGGATGGGCGGTCAACAAGGTCACTCACCGGGCTGGAAATGCCTGCCGCCAGAACACAAGAGTCATCCCCGAACGCAGGCGAATATGTCCGACCTCTGTTAGATACGCTGGGCAAATCACATATCGGGGATATCACGTGACATTAGGTACCGACCTAATGAGCGTATAACTTAAAATCCTGGGAATTTCTGTTATATGTGAGCTTCGAGACTACAAGGGTGGAGCGAGAAGTTTCCTCGCGAGAGAGAAGAGCGACGAGCTTCAATTCGATCTTCGAGTCCATGCTATGCAAGTCTAGTCTGAGGTTGACTTGGAAAGTTGACTTCTTTCGCAAACTGCTGATATACGACTTCTGGCTTGATGGAGCAAGCTTATCACGGCAACACAGCCGGTAATGCGATGACGCGCATTGTCAGACCAGAGATGCCTGTAGCCGCCTTGTGAGATAGTCTCACATGCCGTGGGTCATCTCCAGTGACCGCAGACATCAGACGCAACGCTTCAATGGTAACTTATTACGACCAAGCCATCTGATTGTGCATTCCGTGAAACAGAACCCTTAAACGACTTTGAGAGGATAGATTCATGTTCTAACTTTGTAATTGAAAAACCCCTGAGCTAGCGGCATAATTTGCCAGAACTAGTTATTTTCGAATGATATATTGTTCATTCGTGGCGCCCATGATTGTCTTTTTAAGTCACAGTATTATGTTGCCTTTTTCTGAGGTCGTCATAACATGTATTTTTCATTGTTTCCCGTTGTCATTATTTCTTGCATTTTGATTCTGAGATATTTAAAAGTAAATATACAATTGTTTGCTTGCTCATGACGGCTAATTGTACCTCTGAGCGTTGCATTTATGATTTTGCCAATTTATGTTAATGTTAACGGTAAATTCGCTCAGACTTGTAATCGCCAGTGATAAGAAAATAAATGTCATATTGTGACAATTTATCCTGAATTCCAACTAACGTCGAGATTCTTGCAAAATTAATAAATTTTCACTCCTTCATAAAAATTAAATTTAAAAATCCACAATTATTAATCATAAAGGTATGAAAGATAATTGTAACGTAGTTTGCCCACCAAGGCACCAACTACAATGTCAATGTAACTTCGTGTACAAACACATACTGTAGTATACCCGGGAGTAATGATTGCCACCAGTTACTATTACTCTCTATCATTAAAATTTTGTATATAAAATACCTTGTTCAATTTTGCCTGGGCGCCATGGAAGGTATCCTTCCAGAATTTTCAATAAACATTTAGAAATGCAATTGTTTGTTTTATTACAAGTAAATTTATATTAATTTGATATACTGAGACTTGCATTTATTGTTATCAACATAAGGAAAGGTGATTTGAATTGACAAACACATATGACAAGAAAATTAAATCTATCTATTAAAAATTGATTTAGTAAACAATGAAATGACAGATCATGAACAAAGTCCGACTAACTCAAAATAAAATCAGAGAGCACAATTCTCTACAGGTTTTCGCTTTCGGGTACAATGCGCCACACTTTGACTCGGTTTGTTCTAGCGAAATAAAAAATTGTGTAATTACCATCTAGGTGATGTTTATATTGTAGTCAGCGCTGTCCGTTCTTCTGGAATTCCTGTGCACAACACACACAAAACAAAATTCAATCGTCGCAGTGTGTTATCACTGGACGAGCACTTGCTTGGAACACATTCGATGATTATCCATTTCGAAGGGCGTCTCACTGGTCAGCTGCAATCTTCCCCTCAAAATGAGGGTTTTAGCGTGAAACAAGAAAAAAAAACTTGTCTGAACTTATTATCAAATAATATTGTTATCCTTCCACGCATACACAGACACACACGCTCTGTACTCCTCGCACCGTTGGCACGGGCGGACTGTCCACACTCAAAGAGTGCCGCGATGGTTGCACTGCGAAATAGTCTCTCCTGCTCACTCACCGACCAACGCTTGCTAGAAAAATATGAAGCTTCCGCCAGCGGACCGCTTCAATACCATAGGTGTATATGTAAATGATAGAGTTACAGTTCTCTGATCGGCCATGAGAGAGCGACTTTAGTGTTGTTGTCAGGCCTGGTAGGGTATATAAGGAGGGTGAACAGCGTCAGATGTTCAGTGATCACTGTGAAGGATATGGAGATGCTGCCTACTCTTGAAACAGCGTTATTAAAGTTTAATTTACAAGATGGCCAAATACGTTTTGGGGTAAGAATCGATTTTCATCTCCTGCTCCATCACAACGTCAGATTGCATCATAAAGAATTAAGTCAGATTTTAAGTTAGATTCTAGGCATTCATTATGTAAAAAAAAACCTTAAAATCTGTTTATTAGTTTTTTCGTGATATCTGAACATACAGACAAACATCACGAGAAACCGAGGAATTACCTAACACAAAATTTGTGAGGTAATGTATAGCAACTGTTGTCTGACCTATGTCATGCGAGATGGGTGTTTAGTTCGGTGAAGTACGAAACCCTAATAGCTGAAAATTGAGTCATACATGCTCAGATTTTAAGTAAGTGTTGCTTTTACCCAGTTCTGCCAACGTAACTGTTGTGTTTATTTTGAGTTGAACAAACGTGCACAACGATTAGTAAATTATTGAAATATTAGTTGGGCACTATAGGCCTTATTGCCATAATTCCGTTTAAAATATTTTGCTTTTTTTAAGCTTCATGGTGATTAATTAATAACATACTACATGATAAGCTACCACACTAACAATCAACTATTTGAATGTTGAATAATTTTTACATTTGTAGTATAATTTTTATGGCTTTATGCCTCGATGACGTCGAGATTATTAGAGGCTGGAAATGATGGGGCTAGGAACGAGAAGGAATTCGGCCGTGGTCTTTTGAAGGAAGCACACCGGCATTAACCTGGAGTGATTTGGGAAAACCATGAAAAACCCAAATCTGGATGCCCGGATGGGGATTTGAACCCGCATCCTCCCAAATGCGAGGTCACTCACCTTCCGCTCGGTTAGAATAATCTAACTTCCTATTTAACAGATTCGATTTTTTGAATGCGCCAAATAAATCTTATAGGGCCTATATCTTTTTTTATCAAGAATTTCGTTAATTCTCTCACACAATCTCTTATGAATGTCATGATTTCCCAAAATCACTACAGCAAATCCCGGGATGCTTCCTTCAAAATGCCATGGCCGAATTCCTTCCCATTCATAGCCCCCCATCCTTTCCCGTCTCTAAAGACCTCGCTGTTAGAGAGACGTTAAGCAGATAAAAAAAAATCTTATGAATGTAGTACATGTCATTCTAGTGGCCCTACGTTTGTAATATCACTCAAGAGATAACAGGGTATTTCGGAAATATTTGCTACCTGTTTTTATTCTCAGGTGTGAGATGTCGCGACGACCTAACGGAGTTTTCACGCTGTCCCGTTGGTAGCAGTGACAACTTCCGCAAAATGCACTGCACCTGAAAGATTTCTATCACGTCTTACCCACACGTATGCTCTTTCCTGAGCGTGTAGACATTTATTACGTTCTCTCGCTAGGTTTAATGCAGGCGTAATAAATTATTTCTCTGTATTATCTTGCAGTTAAAAAAAATAACTACGTTGTTTCATAAGACTTACGTGCTACTAAGATGGTACAAGGAAGTCTCCAGCAGAAGTACTCTAATTGGAAGCGAGAATGTCATTTACTTTATGTAAACTAATAACTAGTTGTGAACATGAGAGAATGTTTTTAAAGGGCGTCTCAGTCACACAAAATCATAGTATAATGTAACAAAAATTTAATATCAATATTCGGTTTTGTTTAAATTACAAATCAGCATCTATTCCAATTACAACCTAGAAGTCTGTAATAGACAGACAAATAGTGTAGTAACATCAATAAATCTCAGTTTCCGCAATTCTTATAGTTGAAACGAAACGAATTACTGTATCTGATGTCCTTTCAAGCAAAAAGTCTAAACAGATTTAGTGTCATCCAAGGTAGATAAAACAATGCGGGGTAGGATCGTTATTAATTTCAGGTTAATAGAAAAATTACAGTATATATTTATAATATTGCATAAGCTTCACCAAGGATAATGATACTAATGCCAAAACACTTAAATTTCAACATATGTTACAAGTTTTTAGGGAAATCTGACGTAAGTTTTAAAAAGTAATTGCAGCACAAACATAGCTAAATGACTGGCATTGACTAAGAAACTAGTAAAACAGGGAAAGTAGCTAACGCTAGATTTTTTAATCGCTGTTGGTAGTTCCACTTAACTAGATAGAAAAGGAAGTAAAAATGTAATTAAACATGGAAAGAAATGGGATGGAAAGTAACAACACGCACTGAAGATATCAGAGGATCAAAGATGCTGCAAAATTAGTGACCAGAACAGGGAATAAGGCAGGTAGTTACACCTAAGGATAGGTGGACACAACAAAACTCGTAAAGAAGGAACAAATTAAGATAGGGTTATTCAAAAAGAAGGAACAGATTTTGAATTTTTATTTCTCGCAAACTAAACGTGCAACAAATCACTGGTTTTACTGTACTGGATATCGGGGTTCCTTGCGAAAGCACTTCGGATGCGCTCAACAGCTTCATTCGAAGTTAGAGGACGGCCAGTACTTTTCCTTTGCTCATGCACCCATCTTCTTCTAATTTCTTAGGCCTCCCGTAAATCTGTTTATGACAAGGTGGCACTTTGTCGAACTTACTACTCAATGCACGCTGCACATCAACAACTGATTCACTTTTTACATACTGCAGCACACAAAACGATTCCTCCTATAGCGTAAACAGACAACAGCCCTGTTGGCATCAACGAATAGAACAAATACTCAGGAAACTTACTCTGTCCAATGATGTGTGGTACTTATTTATAGCTTTTACAGTTTTCGAGAAATAAAAGTCTAATCCTGTAGAGGAGAATCGGGTAATATGGAATAGTTGGGCAATATGGAATACAGAGGTTTTTCCTCTGCCGAATGCTGCTGTGTAGTGGAAGTACCATCAACTGCTGCTCAATACTCCTATGAATCTTTGTTATGAAGGTCGGTCATTTGGGAGCTGAACTGTGCTGGCCAACAAAGTTTGTTTTCCACTTTCGAAAATTTTTGCATATAAGTTAGAAATATATATAAAACATAAGATTTGTTGTTGTTGTTGTTCTTGTTGTTGTTGTTGTTGTTTTAATCGCTAGCCTTAGTATAATGAGTACTAAAAGAGTAATGATTTGTTGTACAGTTCTCTCTTCTGGCTGGCATCTTTTTTTATAACGTCTTCAAGCCTATTTTATCCAAGATGGTGATTCGGGTAATATCAGATACTTAGTATTCCTCAAAACCCGACATGAAACTGTATAATTTCATACAACCCGAAAAATAATTGCTGAGTTGAAACACATTTTTGTTAAAGCACAAATTTGGGTAATACGTTTTTCGTTAATATCGATTGAAAATAATAAAATAACAATTTAGAAAGTAAATATTTCCGAATTAATTCATTAATTATGTTTTGTTTGAAGAATAGCAGAAAAAGAAAGAAGCGAAAGATATGGAATCCAACAAAGATGATGATGATGACTAAAAAATATCATTAAATCTGTTTTTCTCAATTTCAGATAGTTTACGCTATTGAAAACCTTCTATTCCATATTATCCGCCTATTCCATATTATCCTCCAAACGACTTTTTTTTTCAAACTAAATTTTACTAATTAAAAAATTGTTTTGACAGCTTATCACAAGAAGTTGAAGGTTGTATTGGTTTTAGTTTCATCTGTTAAAATATTTTCAGTACTGTTTTGTACAAAAAAAAATAAATGGTATTCCATATTACCCGATTCTCCTCTACTGAAATCTAGCTGATACCCGCGACTTCGTACGCGTGGATTAAGAATTTCTTTGCCAGAATTGAATATAGAAAGATGTTGATAAGGAAGGATTGGTCTCAAACAACACCGCGTTGGCATAATACGACAGGAAAGCTATCACTATATCATTCTACCGTCGAACCTATGTCTTGAAGAGAATCAATTTCCAATATATTTAAAAACAAACGAAGGTGAGGGGATGTGGGAGGAGGGGGGGGGGGTGTTAACTAAGTGCAGCTTTATTTCAGCTTGGACGTTTCTTCTTTCTTCAGCATGAGCAACCGATTCTTGGGTTCTAATAACTTTAGCTGTTCGTTCTCTGCTAGAGCTACAACTTAGGCCAGTTTACGCCCGCAAGGCATGTCAGAAAAGAAGGCAAGATAAACTGGTGCAAGAAACATTTAAGCAGACACTAAGTAAAAGGACAGAGAAACTAATACGTTTTTTCTCTAAACGAATTTTTTTAACAAATTATACACTAACAAAAAGCGCGAGAAGCATAGCTTGAGTAAGCGACGTAACATTACAGACTAACGCACGCATCCGTCTCTCTGTCACCATTTGATAAGTTCTCAAAATTTCGTGACTACAGCTGTTAACCATACCGGAAAAAAATGTCGTGTGCCCTCTCTATAGATTTTGATGTGAATTTTGTCAATATCAGTAAAGGCATTTAGTTGTGAAAACGTAACAAAAGACAGAGACTTACTTCCGCATTTATAATATTATTACTGCAGATCACATACACACTGACTACGAATCACCCCTGAGGGATCAATATAACGTAAAAAAGTCTACACTTACAGGATTGCAAGACTACCTACGATTTGCCTCGCATTGCACCCCTAACTTTGTGATATCTACAGTTTAACATTCAATCCGAATAACCGACGGCCCAGGCGTAACTCTTACTATATATATATATTAAAATCTTAGCTTCCACGGAGACCAAGACCCAAACATTAGTAAGCAAGCGCTTTAACCACTGAGCTGCCTGACCGCTACACGGAAAAACATTACAGAGATGTCCATATCCAACGTGTCTGTCCATCGCCGTTCAGTAATATTTCGAAATTATGAGACAACATGTATTAATTATACACATAATTTTTCAACCGAATGTAGACAGTATTTTTCTCCTTGTTTCAAAGGATAAGAGTGCAAAGGTTCATCGGGATCGGATGAAAGCTGTGGATTTGTATGAAGAACAAACAAACAAACAAACAAACATTCATCTTTATGTATGTAGATACTGATCGCTAAATCCCTCTGGACTGAGTTTCGTCGATGTGGCTCCTGCCGCCTTTCGGTAGACACCTGTGACGTTCTCCGAGCCGAAGAACTGGGCCTCGCCTCACTGTGCAAACCCCGTGGGGTGGCTGCTACAACCTGCCCTAATTAAATTAGCACTTCTTGCCGCTCCTCCCTCCAGGCGCTCTTCGATCCCGTCTTCTCGCCTCCCTGGAGGAACCCGGCGCCTGGGCCGACCAATTTAAAATAAATGGAACTATACAAATATTTGTGGCAGCCAGCAGGGCGTTCGGTTGTTTGTCGGTGGGATAATCAGCCGCGTTAAATTAGACATTAATTACAGGCGAGCGGTGATCCGGGAGTGCCTGCAGGTGCTTCGCGTTTAATCATCACCTCGCTGTGATTATCTCAAACGTAAAGGTCGAAAATTTGATAGCCGGGAGCATCTCGGACTGTTCAAGATTAACCTGTTAGTCTGGCTCTCTGATAATGTTGGTTTTGTACTGAGAGGTAAGTCGATAAAGGGAAAGAGGCACGTCTGTTCCCCGAAATACTCTCTATTTGTAGATTTACATGATCAGTGTTTCCATAAAAATAAATTTAGGATTCCAAACTCAAAAATGCAGTAATATAACCCTTACCCCTAGTATCCGTCGGAATGTTACTGCCCATTTTCTCCGCCTTTGCATCATTTTTGATGAAATTTCACGGGAAATATTTTTCGTCAGCCCTACTATATATTCAACAAAACAATAACTACTTCAGTGCAATCACTAATTAGAACAGATTATCACATTTTATTCCGTAACTCCAAAAGCAAAGTGAATATTCTGCTTATCAAGTACGGCGAAACATGTTCTCGATGATACTAAACATTTCTTTCGATACACTTCTCAGACACTATTACAGTATTGTGGGATAGTATGATAGTAATTTTTTATGCTGTCTCCTTCTCATATTCGTTGCAGTAATGCTCAGTGAAGTCTTCCATGAATTAGTTATAAGAAGCCAAGAAAATTAATTATTCGATTATATTGTAACGTTCTGACCTCATTACCTGATTTAAAATTATAATTAATTTTATTATTTTATTTTATTATCATGAAAGGTAGAACTTGCTCGAATACTTTATACGAGAAAATCACAAATGGTTTTATTTCAATTAATCACATGACATACATAACAAAATTCGTTAAAATTAATTAGTTGTCCTTTTGTGGGCGCCAGGGTATTTTATATAAAATACACAAAATTTAAACAGTAAACGAAGTCAACATTTTGACTTCACAGTCAAAATCAGTCATATTTTAATCTACAATTCCGATGCAACAAAATTTAATTTTTTTATTTGTTTTCAGATTCTAATGAATGATTGTGTTGATGGTTTACTGTCAAAAGTTAGGTTGTTTGCACATGACAAATAGGATCAAAACAGGATAAGATTGTGAACAGCTGCAGGGTGATGTAAACACGATATCTAACTCGATAGGACCACATGGGATGAAGATAAATGCAAGGAAGAGTCAGCTGATTAGGGACACAGATAAAAAAAACTGAAGTTTAATTATTGCTATAAGGTGGGAAAAGAATTGTTTGTTGAATTGAAATGTAAATACCTCGCTATCATATTTGATAATAAGTTCAACAGGGAACGACACATTGGACACGTGGTAGGAAAAGATTTCAAAATCTCTCACTTATTGAAAAGAGTATTGAAGGGAAATACCAGGCAAGTTAGGAAATTGGGCTACAAAACTTTTGGCAGAGCATTGATTGAATATGTAGTGTAGTATGGGACCGACATTTTGGGTTAGAGGGGGGCAAAAAAGGGCTGCCATATTTGACTTTGGAAATTACCACAGAACACAATCAGTAACTGATATGATACAGGAGCTGGAATGGGATTCATTGGAGGACAGGAGAAAGGTGAAGAGAATGGTGGATGTGTATGTTGGTGACGAGGCAAGGAAAGGTATTTGTGGAAAAATACCTTTTCGGCATAAGGTTGTAGATAATTTTCTTTCGTCCTTAAAGGGGCTAGGGATTCAAATAAATTACCTATGGAAATGGTGAATAATTTACCAAAAAACGTTAAAAGAATTTAAAGCGAACTCCATACAGGCAAAAGTAGAAGTGTAGAAGAAAGAGGAAAACTGGATAAGTAAGTAATTTGTCACCATCGCTCAGTAGCAATTAAATTAAAAGCCGTAGTCATTAAAGCATGGTATGTGTTTCCTGTTGTTTTGTATGATCTATCTGATAACACGTGCCGTAGTTTCCATGAGGACGAATCGCAGGCACCCGTCATCAGTGCAACGACACACTGGCTGCCGCCATCTTGGCTCCTTCTGCCGCCGACGTTACAAGAAAGCAGCTGAAGGTCACTTTCGCTTCCATTACGTGATAAAAATCCATTTGTCGCGTCGGACGGAGCCGCGTCCGTGAGCGGCAGACGTTTGTGTGCGTCTTTTCCTTTTCCCAGCCGGGTCATCGGAGGCGAGTGCCTTTTCGCGGGCAATTTCTCCCGCTGCGAAAAGAACCTCCATTACTCGCGGAGTAGTTCCGAAAAATATGTGCCAAACAGATTAGTCGTTGCCTGTCAGCTCCTCTGCCAGGAATAAGGATTCCAGTCCGCAAGAAACGAGGCTGTTTTCGTTTCGACGCTTATTGTAAACACAGAACTGGCCAAGACGAAATATCTTCGAAATACACAGTCGCATTTCTTTCCTCCGCATCATAAGTTTGATAAATCTCTTTACTTTTCGAACTCGCCTCCTAGCTTGGGAGTATCTACGTTTTTCTTTTTATCCATTAATTCAGTTTGAATGACGGAAGAACTTCATGCATACTGTACTTGCCTTATCACCAGATTGTATTCCCAATAGCTGGCTTGTTTCTAATAGTATTCGGCAGACATGTAGAGCTAGGACAGAATACATTGTTAATGATAATTTGTTGATTTGAAACATTAAGCTTGGTTTTAGGTTGTCGTCTTTGGCAATAGCAAACCTACGTGCAGAATTTTCATTCTCATATTCTTCTTATGATGCCATACCTAGGTGGTTGCCATGGAGTATGTAACACTCCATAGGGAGAAGCTAGATTAACAATTTTGATTTCGCATTGCTTTCCCCAGTATGTGATAGTACGTGTTACTGTAGATGGGACTGCGATAGTGTGCGATGTTTGTGTTGTATGAGAGGTGAAGAAGGTAGAGGGCGAAACCTGGTGCCAGCCCATTCAGGCCTACTCTTCCGAATGACACAATAGGATCCACCAGGTTTAACGTCCGCATGTTACGGATAAATCGCCATCAACAAAAATACCGTATGCCCTCACTCCACACTCAGGTTTAGAATCAGGTCTTTGGTGCACAATCTGGTGACTAGGAAGTGTGCACTGCCATCTCTCCTAACATGCCGGCCAAGTCCTAATGATAAAAATTTCTTCCACCACCAATATTCCAACCAGCTAACCCTGTGTCAGTGCCAGACACCATCACGGTGTCGCAACCAACTGAGACAATGGTGCTGGCCAGTTCTCATATAGGAAATCAAAAACATGTAACACTCACACATGATAATAAGCTGAATCCTACAGGATGGTTCCAAACAACACATACAAAGCTAAGTATGCTATACGGGAAATCTAACTGATCACGTTCCAGGGGGAGACCTATATCCGGAAAATGGTTTTGGGTGCAGTAGGGCTTCGATGTTTGAAGACAAGTTCGGATATTGTGAGTGAGCGTTACAAATTTCTTCAAGAAACCTAACAGGAGTATCACATCGTGCAGTTAATTAGAATAGGGGTTTAAAACTTCAGTTACTAAATGGGCGGTGCAGTGATTCGCTGTTTACTTAGGATGCCACAGAAGCGGATATCGTTATCGGTACAGAAAGTTGGCTAAAACCGGAAATAAGTTCCGCCGAAACTTTTTAAAATAGCATTTTTCGTAAAGACAGATTACATTCTCATGGAGGTGGGGTATTTTTAGCTATGAGTAAATTCCTCCCATATAATGAAATAGATGTCGATACGATCTGTGAAATCATATGGATGAAGCTCAATGTTGCTGGGTCAAAACTCGTCATAGGCGCCTTCTACCGTCCACCTGATTCTGTTGTAGCTACCGCCGAGGAGTTAAAAAATAATGTAAATAGTATAGCTAGCTGTTTTCAGGATCATGCTATGATTCTGGGAGGCGACTTCAATCTGCCTTATCTCGACTGACGTAATTACGTTCACATTACTGGTAGCAGGGAGAAGGCGGCAGCTTCTGAAGTAATTCTCGATTTGTTCTCAGATCATCATCTCGAGCAGCTAGTTAATGAACCTACGCGGTGTCATAACGGTAGCGAAAACATTTTTGATTTGCTGGTTGCCATCAGGCCAGAATTATTCACCGACATTTCAACGATCACAGGAAAAAGCGATCACAAAGCGGTAATTGGGGCTATGAAATTAATGACAATGCTGTTATTTATAGGGAAGTAAAGAATTCGACCGATTGCTTAGAAATTCAGCGTGATCTACAAGTTATTTTGGCCTGATGCGTTGAGTGGCAACTCACACTAAACTGTAAAAAGTGTAAGACAATGAGCATAACTAACAAAAAGAATACGATTGTTCAGGAATACGAGGTAAATGGTTCAGTTATTGATATGGTCGATTCTATTAAATATTTGGGAGTAACAGTACACAGGAACATGAAATGGGACATACACATTAATTCGTTAATAGGTAGAGCTAATTCTAGGCTGTGGTTCATAGGTCAAATCTTGAAAAATTGTAATGAACAAACAAAGGAGATAGCGCACAAATCTTTCGTGCGTCCACATTTGTACTACTGTTCTGCCATCTGGGATCCGTTTCGTAAGGGGTTGATCGACAGTATAGAGAAAGTACAGAGAGGAGCCGCTCGATTCGTGAGCGCTTGCTACAGTCTTCACGAAAGCGTCACAGAACTGATCAGTAGACTAGGCTGGGAGTCTCTGGTAGATAGACGACGCACGTTTCGTATAAACTTATTGTTAAGCATGTGTACTTCCACTTTCACTTACGAGTGTAGTGAAATTCTTCGTCTACCAACCTATTTGAGCCGGAATGACAGGAAAGATAAAATTAGAGAAATGAGGTGCCGCATTGATTCTTATATGAATTCTTTTTTCCCTCGTACCATTAGGGATTGAAATGCACAACAAAGAGATTAACTTTGGTGCTGAGCACCCTCTGCCACCCACAGTTTTGTGAATTGCAGAATATATAATATGTAGATGTAGATGCTAACCAAAGACTATAGTAGGATTTAACATAAGCGTAGGATTATTAGGCACAATAAGACCATCAACCTTTCTCTATGTCTAACATGTTGCGTAACTAATAGGACCCGAAAAACAATCTCAACAAATTTTGACAAGCCACTGCTCCCAAATCAGTGCATGAAGGTTGGCATATCATTCTCAGCGTTGACGGTGTTGTTTTGAATCACCCTGTATAAAGTGTACAACAACACTAGAACTCGGAGGAAAGGAACTAGCCTCAGTAACTCTGTATTATCAGCTTAGTAATGCCTTAGTACTATTCGTTTGTGAACCTAAGACCCTGTAACGGAACAGTAACTTTCGGGTTACTTTTAACCAAAAACACTATCTCCTAAGCCCGCTAAAGTCGAGTATAACCATTATTCTGGCGATTCATTCCTTCGCAATTGCTTCACTATATAGGATTGGTTTAAATAAACCTCATAACTTGATTTTGCAATATACCTATATCGGTTGTCATTTACTTCGCGATACATTTGCAATTACTTATTTGCTGCTGAAATAATTGTTTTTAATTATCCACGATTCCAATTCATTCATCAAAACTGAATGGGAGCTACAGTTCGAACTACTTACACGCGGTTCAAACAACTATATCAGTAACATATCGCCAGTGAAAGAACGTAAATTAAAAATGAATCTTAGCAACTTACGTATTACCGCGTAGTGTAGGTATTAATCTTGTTCCAGGCGTCGCGATGAATGTAGAACTACTTTCATCCACATGAAGTATTAACGTCAGCAACATACCGCACGTAAAAGCAACTTAAATTATTTTATTAAAAAAAACTTAATTAACTCCTTTACTGTAACGACGAATGATAATATTGCTGACCGAAAATGAAATCTTGTGCTGCAACTGCATTAATATATTCACTGTATCTCGATATAGATTTGATCCCATATTCCTTAAATTACTATTACAGCGATCAAAGAATATAACAAAAAAATCTACATCCAACGAATATAAATAATCAAAAGGAAACTAATCATTAATATGTTGATTTAAACGCAATACATATTTTTCTTTCAGTGTTCTGACAATTAATTTCTTCACAGTTGCTTAACTGTCTAAAATTGTTATTAAATAACGCTTCGTAACCGACATTTTGTACTGACATCTCTGGCCGTTGTTAATTCGGCAACGAATGCTGGGTGCGTGACGTCAGCGTTCCGCACATGTTGCAACAGTGACACGATGACAGAAATAGAATTTTATTAATATTGAGAACTCTCAACATAACATGAGCACAATATGACTATATCTCAATTCATTTAAAAATCAAATTTTACTGTATTTTGAATTTAAATTGCTTCTAACTTTTTTATGTAATTTCTAACGCAGCTTAAATCATTTCGGTACAGGTTTTATAATTAGTAGATAGTTTTTAAGCGATTTAACAATGTTTTAGTCGAGTTTCTAGAGGCTTTGGCGTAAAGCCGTTTTGTGATTAGCTTGCTCTTCTGGTTGTTTTTTTTTTTTAAATTTTCCATTACACACGATTACCCATACCCTTTGTGTCACAAGATGTGTGTAACCGGTTCATTCCAAAATATATAAACCTGCTTTAATCTGTAACAGTTATTTCGATCGAATTAAACGTTTTATTGTTCGTTCGGCTAATCTTCTGATACTGATGTCTGGACTCTTCTTCGAGTTAATAAATGGGGGAGTTATAATTTATCCTCAAAGCTCCAATTTATGGAAGAACGTTGTCACCTTAAGTTAATAATAAAGTAATCGCATGCTTTGATGAAAGTACAGATAACAAAGAGAAAAAAAATAACCAGCAATCCATTAATCAGATGACAATGACCAACTAGAAGTATATCAACCTCCCTTAGTATAGAACTTTTCTAGACAGTTGTAACTCCTCTTCCGATGCTACGCAAATGGCCGAAGCCAGTCGGTTCCTGTTTTAGATTTTTTCTTCGTTAAAGCGATTTCGGCGTAAACATTATAACGTAGCTCATTAGAGGAGCTACACTTCTTTCCGGCCTCAATTACGGAGTCAATTTACAGCCGCTAATGGTTGTTGGTAGTAGTGGCTTTAAATTGAATTTCGGTATCTCTTCGGAGATCTGATAACCCCGAGTCGTTGCCTCGCGAAATGAGCGCCCATTTGGTAATCCGAGAAATGTTTATCGCCGGCGTTGCCTTCTGGAACGCCATCGGAGGCAACTCACAATTTTTTCTCTGAAAACTCGGATAGTAACAACGCCTCTAATTTGCGCTTCCGGATATCCGGAAACAGGAGCTGTAAATAGTTACACAAGGATACATAAACATAACAAGTGTACATTTCCACCGTAGCGAATCTACCGGCCTTCCCATGAACTGTGCGCTAACAGAAACAGATGTACGTATGCAATAAAAAAAGTAACATTTTTATTTATTAAATCATTTTTAAAATCAATTTGTAGGCGTTTAATGCAGTGTTGATATTTGAGATGAGCAACGATCTAAGTGATAGTGGAGCCATCTGTCAGATACACACAGAACCTTTAAGGTTGTGTAATATGATTAAAATGTAGAACGATCTGCACAGGATATCTAACTGGGTAGTTCAACATGGATTGAAGGTAAATGTCAAATATCGTCAGTTTTTTTGGTATACAGATACAGGAATATAGGGAGCGTACGATCGTACAGAAACAGTCTCGGTGATTATTCTAAGTCGCAAACACACAATAGGTATGCAACGAACACCTACGCACCGTACCAAATGCATTAAGTGGAACCTCACACTCCACAAATAATCGGTCTTAATCCTCTTTCTAACCCCAGTAGCCTACACTTGCATCTCATTTAGGCAAGTGAGCGATTTATAAAAATGGCGTCTTATTTCAATAAAGTGTAGCGTTGTGTGCCCTACTCCTGAACTCATGAGACACTGCAGGTGAGCGCTGTAGGTGAAGCTGAAAGGCGTTAACACAACACATCGCAAGGAGAGCAGAAGAATATTAATCACATACTATCAACTTTACCAGAAATTTTTATCTGCATGAGCATCATACAAGTACGAATAACTCAGACCTTCAACAGTATAACAGATATTGTAGAGTTTCTTTGAAAAATCCACTTACTGCATGTAAATTTTCCATGATTCTATTAATCTCTTATTACGGAGTGATTTTTTTTTTTTTAACTTCATTTCTAAATTCATTCATGAAGCATCACTTGTTTCGATACGAACTAAATAAAAAGAAGTTACATGTAATGAAGATGTACATTAGGATTATGTGCTTATATATTAGAGAGAGAGATTAATAATAACAATTCAACACAAAGTTTATTTCGCTTTCCATCTCCGATAGAGTTTAGTGGATAATTAGCTGTCAAAGATTCTTTATTTTTTTAAACTCTTCATTTACTCTCTCTGCTGTTAGAGTCATTGCATTAGCATTAATATTTTGTTTGCATATGTAACTGATTAACTGCCATCGTTCGCCACATACATGTATTAATATTGTCAGTGTGATTTACTAGTATCACTTTTTTAAACATTGAATCCGGATGAATATTACAAAAATATATCGGTGTTACTTTCAATATTTTACACGATTATGCAGAGCCATATATTTGTTTCATATATTAATGCAACATTTATCCTGTAATTTTGTTTTCTTTCATTTTTGGGGGGTACTAGCTTTCGTATGTTTGGCACAATTCCATTTGTCTTGGAAATAAATATTTGACGGATTCTACATTTCAAACACTGGTGATGATATTTCGTTTACTGTATCCTCTAAACGAAATCAATATTTCGTATTCTGATCCATGATTAAAACCTATAGTTTAATGTTTTCAGAATTTTAACAGCATTTATTGTCAATGACATCCAGTGAATTGAGTATCGTTTTTTCTCAGTGATGAGACACTGGGGACTTGTTTTAGATATAAAGTTAATATTATTTTATTTATTTATTTGCTTCGTCAACGTTGAGGTCATCATAGACGGAAAAGGACTGGGGGGAAGGAATGGGAAGGAATTCGGTCATAGCCTCTACGAAAGAACCACCCCGGTATTCGCTGGAATAATTTCGGGAAACCATGGAAAACAGAAATTTGGATGGTCGGACGGGGATTCAAACCCGCGTCCCCCAAATGCGATGAGATAGCGTTACCGCTCACGCATCACGCTCGTTGTGAATGTAGTAGCTATATCTTTGGAGTTGTAATTATTTTTACAGCATTTAAAACACTTGAAAACTGCATTAGCCACTATTATTTGGAGAGTTTCCTTGCAGTTAACCCATGACAGATATTTAGAGCTTTCAACATTTTTTTCTGGAAAAGAAGTACAACGTACGATGGCTCCAAGTTTGTGATATGCATAGTCTGAACGGTCTAATTCATATTTACGATGTTGAGGTCGTTTCATCATTAAACAAATATGATCTGGCAACACTCACTTTAAAATGGTCGCCTCACTCAAAAACGTTTTCCAAGTTTTATCCGTATGAGAAACTGTGTGTTTTCTTACTGCATATTATGAGCTTTCCTAATCAGAATGGTTAAGTGATTGACTTCAACAATCAGATCGGCCCTCGAACTATGAGACAGGATACAAGCATTTCCTCTATATTTGGTATTACAGCGTGTTATGGAAGAGAAGGCCCAATTCATCTGAACACATTTACGCTGTTGCTCATTTAATTCTGAAGTTAGAACAATGATAAGCATTTCGTTAATTACTTTTTTCTTGGCGTTTAGTCTTGTCGTGGAAGCCATGATAAGCATTTGGTTGGATGAAATAACTACGTACTCCAAAGAATCAGTTTTCACTTACGTTTATTTTTTTCGCAAGCTCTACAATAACATTACACAGTACAAACAGAATAGGTATCGACTCGACCAAAGATACTAAGCACAATCATACAAATATTCCAGCGATTCTAACTTTCAATTAACTTGCAAATAACTAACTCTTCTCTGTCGCTCGCTTATAATAACGCTACGGAAAGATCCAGAATAACACAGCCGACCAATATTTCTCGAGCGGCGACAATGCAGCCAACAATCAAAACCATATTAAAATAATCAGAATTAATACTAAATCATTCACAATCTTCATGAAACACACGGAAATTAACATTAAATGTACAGGTATTTACACACAAAATTATTAACATAAGCCATTCCAAACATTTGACAATTGCCCTCTAAACTTTGTAACTCACATCAATACTTACAATTACAAACTTTTAATTAATGTTTCATACATAATACCGTGCTGAAATACGTTACATAGCATTTACAAAGTTAATTTCCATAAAACAATGTTCATTTATATAAATTCACAATTAATTACTCGAAAAATATGCAAATCCACGGCTAATCAATTCCCAGATTGCTATAGGCCTACATAATTTTTAGATAAAATTTTCTAAACAGGCTGGGTCTGCGGGCTGTTGTATCGCTTGTCACAATACAGTGTACAAAACCGCCCTCCTTTAAATTTTAGAAATTAATTGAAAGTGTTTTAATGTAGTCGATGATATTGTTATCTCTGAACAACTAGCTGTAGTAGGTCAGAGATAGTTTGTTTTGGTTTTTCCAGCGAGTGTTGAAGTAGACACATGGCGTAACAAAAAAATGTGTTTTAAGTTGTGCTCTTAGTGGTTTAACGGGTATATACATAAAATCAGTGTTGAGTATTTAACCCAATTTAACTACGTAATGCATATTTTACGCCTGTGTTAGTTGTCGGACACCAAACATATGAGTTTTGGTTTGTGAGTAAGTGTACGCGGTACTGCATATGTGTACGACGGATTTCGGCGTGATTATTCCGTGTTTATAATTGCCCGTGGCTGCTAATGTGAAATCAATTTGGCAATATTCGTTTCTCAAGGAGATTAGTGAACTCAAGGAGTGACTTTCCACGTAATAAAGACTGTTTATTTAGCCGTTACGAGCATTAAGAACAGACGGTGTATGACGAACAGTTGGAAGTTATATTACATTAAATGCTTGCAAGTCACTTGCCACTCTAACGAATTGCAATCTTCGGATAAATGTTATTGTGAAGTGTATAATAGTGTTAACATTTTATTTTCCATTGGTGGTCGGAAATTAGTACACTTAAGGAACTATCAGAATAAATGTGTTCATGTATTTATGAAAAACGGAGTGTTTATTTTATTTTCTACGAAGTGCACGTAATATTCCCGAACCATCCAATGGTGGCGACCAAAGTACATTAAAACGAAGTCCGATGACACCTTTCCTTAGGTAAATAACAATTTTCATAGTGAAATATCGAACAAAAAAAAACTATCAAGTCAAACATGTTATAAACAGTATATATAATTTTCACAGTTGTTTGACACGGTGTCAATCAATTTCATCAGCCAGAAACAATGGGAACTATTGTTACGAAGAAATTACAATCACTTCCAAAACAAAACAAAACAAAAAAAAAAAAAAAAAAAAAAAAAAAAAAAAAAAAAATCACTCGATTAATTCAGCAATTGTATTCACTAGCAAAATCAATATTCACAAATGCGTAAAATTATTACACCATATTAATGTCTTCCTACTACGGCGCTTGTGACTCGCGCCCTTGCATTACGACAATTCGAGATCAACTTTCTGTTCTGGGCTGTTTACAATCGCTGCCACCAAATATCTTAACGCTACTTATCGATCCTAACTTATTCTAATCCCAAAGATTATACATACTATGCTTTGTGGAATCCTACCATACAAGATTAAACACATCAGTACAATAATTCACAAACATAACGATAAATTAAGTAAAATAACAATGATTGGTGGGGTGTGGTATTGTGACAATATCTTTCGTAGTTGTTTCCTCTTTGAAAGAAGTGAATAGAAGATTCGTTGGTCTGCACTGCTGGTGTCTTGGACGCTGGCGGTGCGTCACAGAGAGCATTACTCATATCGCTTGTTGTGTGTTAATGAGGCGAGGATGGGCCACCGCCTCTCCTCAAATTCCAATTGTGCCCCTAAGTCCCCACCCCCCTCCCCGGGTCCTAATCACCCGGCCACACCCGTGTCCCGCATCACGCGAAGAGACACAATTCCCCGCATCTATTTCTTTCCTTTGTAGCAATTTTTTGTGCTCATTTTTCCATTTCTCGGCTGGTCGAGTTTCCGAGCTGCGCAGTGACGGATGAGGTTGACCTTATTGGCCCCGGCGCGCCGTCTGCCGGCTTCACCCGGACAGCAGCAAAACAGCGGGCAATGAGTCGACGCCGGATCATCCATCACCCAGTGCTCGACCAACACTAATTAATCGACGTCTCATTATTTTATTACTACTACCAATAATCATTACTAATTGAGCTTACGTGACGATGCCACACTTGCATTGACATTGAGAAAAATGAACAAATATGAGGTTATTGTAGACCATTTCTTCCACAGTTGCTTGTTAAACTAATAATTAATACGTCAATACAAACGTTGTTGGATTTATTTATTTAACGGACACGTTTCGACTTTCGTCGAGGTATCTTTAGCGAACACTGTCTTCATTTACATTTCGGTTTCGAGGAGTGGTTGTAGGTTATCTTTGCCCTCAACGAGTATACTGTTTCCAATATCGAACTTAATTACACAATTTGGATCTTATGACTTCTCTGGTAGTCAGTTTGCGTGTGCGCCTGAAGTTTGACAAGACAACTCAAAAACTCGTACTATGGCAATTAATTTGGTAGCAGTTTCTTAGCTATTAAATTGTGGACATAACCACAAATTTCTTCAAGTGATATCTCTGGTCGCTGTTTTGTGAGCGAAAGCTGACACGTGACACCGTTCTCTAGCCAATAGCTATCGAGATGAGTGAATGTGTGAGCTTATGAAATTATATAGTAGATTCATCCGTCGCACCATCAACCACTGATTATTTTTTTTTAAATTGTTGATGGTAAAATTCGAGTAGCACGTAGCAATAAATGCTTGCTTAGATATTAGACAGTCTCCTGATATTGTGATTGTCCAATCACCCGTATGCTTGTGATAGCGAAATAATCTTATAATTTAATATTTAGTTTTACGTGGATCTCAAATTTTCTTGCACTGGTATCATACAAGCACATTAATCTTTGCAGAGAATGTGACAGATTTGTTCTGAACAAAAGAATTGGATGCATTATTACATATGCAAAATTTAAATCTTTAATCATAAAAAAAATCTTCAGTCACTTTCTTTTAATAAAATAATTTGATGTAGTAAAACACTGTTCATTGCGGCCACTACCCTACATGAAACTACTTACTTGCTGACGTGTCGTTGCTAATAAAAAAACATAATTCAATTCTTACTAATCTTTATATATAAAGATGAATGTATGTTTGTTTGTTTGTTTGTTAGTTTGTTCTCCATACAAATCCACAGTTTTCATCCGATCTCGATGAAACTTTGCGCTCTTATCCTTTGAAACAAGGAGTCTGCATTTGGTTGAAAAATTATCTGTTTAAATCTGCTCTTAACTTCGAAATACGGTGATAGACAGACAAGTTGGATATGGATGTCTCCGTACCGTGTTCTGTGTAGTGGACTGGCAGCTCAGTGGTTAAAGCGCTTGCTTACGAACGTCGTGGTCTCCGAATTAAATTTCCGTGGAGTTTAAGATTTTTAAAAATTGTTTTTCATCGTAAGAGTCAGGCCTGGGCAGTAGGTTATTCGGATTGAATGTTAAACTGTAGATATTATAAAGTTAGGGGTGCAATGCTAGGCAAATCGTAGGTAGTCTTGCAATGTTGTAGGCGTACACTTTTTTACGTTATAATGATCCCTCAGGTGTTGTTCGCAGTTAGTGTGTGAGTGTGAACCACAGTAATATTATTATAAATACGGAAGTAAGTCTGTCTTTTTGTTACGATTTGACGACTAAATGGCTATATCGTTGTGATGGAATTTTATAAGGAAATCTGTATGAAGGGAGCAGGATATTTTTTCCAGTATGATTAACAGTTGCAGTCACGAAATTTTGAGACCTTATCGAATGGTGACAGAAATATGTTGTAAATTGATTCTCTTCAAGATACAGGTTCGACGGTACATTGATATAGTGATAGCTTTCCTGTCATATTATTCCGACTCGATATTGTTTGGGACCAATCCTTCGTTACCAACAACTTTCTATATTTAATTCTGGCAAAAAAATTCTTAATCCACGCGTACGAAGTCTTGGGTACGAGCTAGTAATTTATATTTGTCCGGACTAGTTCAATTTGAAACAGTCTCAATGGACATGAGAAGGTCTTTTTTGGCAAGTTCCTCGCCCAAGTGCGTTACTGGTGAACTGATTCAGAAACAATTGCGGTGATAAGGTATAATTATCTTACTATTTTTAATCAAATCACAGCTACACCCACTTCTCCACTTCTCACTTCAAAAGGAAAATTAATATCTGGAACCAATAATATTCAAACACAGAGGTGTTGTTTCCTCGACCACCTGCCGGCCAGTGACGAGTCTCTAGCTGCTGCAGGGCGCTAATGACCCCGTCGTCGACGCGCCCTAAAACCTGAATAATAACAACAACAACTAGCTGCTGCCTCCGCACACTGTAGTCTTTAGCAGCGCGAAATTCCAAAGGCCGATTTGGTGTCTTCAGCCACTCGCCAACCCCGCCTTGAAGGCTCGTCCGCACTTCGCTAGTAATTTAGTCGAGTGGCGAGTAGTTTAGTAGCTAAATTACTCGCTACTGACCAAAAATCGTTCGCACTACGGTCAAGTACAGTACACAAGTTTCGTGGCATTTTTCCAGATGAACAGACTGCAACGCAATAAAATGTATGAGGTTAGGTTAATAGTTATTGTAGAAGAGGTGGATGAAGAAGTTTATGCGATAAATAAGAAAAAAAAAGCAATGGGCACGAAAATGATTAATAGAAAGGATGAACTAGGAATTACAAATTGTCCTCTCAAGGAATTAGCATTAGAAGATCCATAAGAATAGTTTGTGAATGTCCAAAAAGTTGTGTTAAAGAAAATGCAGTCGCAAATTCAGCGTGAAGATACCTATTTATGAAGTGAAATCCGGCAATTACAAAATTATAGGCAGTTCTCTATTTTATTGCCACTAGATGTTGCTTAAGGACACTCACACCTCGTATTGATATACGGAAAATCAGCTATTTCCTAATGCATCACAGTGTGAAGGAATCTATGAAACATTAAAGGCATTGAAGTAATGTTTCGTAGAAATACATCCAGTAAACTGAATCATGTTATTGAAGGAATGTAAACTGTTTCAGTCCCTGCGCCTAAAATTTTGGATTACTTTTTATAACTTCTATGAGTAGATCATGCTAAAAAATTTTTATCGCGTTAGGATATACTCCTAATAACAATAGCAATAATAAGATCTTAATCTATAAACTATTGCAATAAAATGATTAATAAAATTGTGATCTAAGCAGATGTTTTTAATTTCCAATTTACTTCTCACCAAATCCAGGTATGTTTATTGTTTTTTCCAGATTAATATATGCAGATTGCTTCATTTGTTGTATAATGTGGAGACATAATATTCCATTCATGTTTTACATATTTAGAAACAAATTTTAAAATCTTCTTCGCTCCAGCGAAACGACATTTTTTCGGCAGTTAATGAACTCGACTTAAACAATAGGTTCAGACTTGTTTAGTCGATGAGCAAGTGGGCAGTGGCGCATGGTGGGAGGTGCTACTCTCCCGGTTTAACAGAACAAAACGGATCGACTCGACTAAACTACTGGCTATACTGCTCGATAAAATTTTCAATGATCACACACTTTTAGTTACTAAATCACTCGCCTCTCGACTAAATTACTAGCCTAGTGCGAACGAGCCATGAATGTCGCCATACAAAAGAAAGCACACCTAGCGTTTCCGTCCATAGGATGCATGACCTGTCTCCATTCAAACTACCCAATCACAGTTCGATGTTCTTGTCTACGTGCGTATGAAATTGCTTTAGGAGTGCTTCAAATCACTACAATGTCGCAACCCCTTTTCACGGCCTGCCATTTGTTCACCTTCACGGTTGATCAAACTCTTGATGAAAACTTAATGTAAACCTCGTCGGAATCGAATCAGCAACGCCTCAAGACCAAATCAGCTCATCTGTCCACTGCACCCACTTTGCTGCTTCACGTAAGATATGGATAACGAATATTTGTGCTCTGTAGCGGAATGTCAGTATGACCCGCTAGTGTGGCACAGTCCTCTGAGGCGCCGCACAGTTGTTCGGGGAGGTACAACGGAACCGGGCACGAGCCGTGGCCTCGGCGTACTGCCCGACCAGACTGCTGCTTTAGACATTTTTCCGCTGCTATCAAGGCGAATGTCGGGCGGTCTCCAATCTCCACCTCGTAAGTTCAAATATCACAAACAAACAAAAATATTTTTATTTATTTTAACCTTATTTATGGTTTTAATCAAAGGCTAATATAGCCAATAACATCATAAAGATTTTTTTTAGCACATACACTACAGCAAAAATATCTTGAACACTTTCTTGCTCGGAACTAAGAGACATTGGAGCTGTTATGTAAGTCATATTCAGACAATCTTACAGCAGTTGTTTTCATGCTGATGGCAGCTTAGCCTGAAGCGATAAATATCCTCCACACCATTAAAAGTGGGCACATCGGCGAATCCACCAACCACATAAACTACACATTTCACAAACAAAAAAATATACTCAGGGGGCGTCCATTAATTACGTGAGGTATTTTTCCGGAATTCCGGGACCCCCCTCTGGTGAGATTTCTGAGATATAGTCGGTCCCCCCCCCCCCCTGTAAAATGATGTGAGATTTTGCCGGAGACCCCACTCCCCCCCCCTACGAATGGATCTCACAACTTTTTGAGAACTTTTTTTTCTTCCAATGGTGGTTATACCCCGCTAAAGTCGGTTTTTACCCACCTAAAATCGACCTCATTTTTTTTTTTTTTTTTTTTTTTTTTGACGCCTGAGATTTCCGTTGACCCTCCCTCTCCCTTGGTGAGGTTTCGTGAGATTTCTCCGGACCCTCCCCCCCCATTTCACCTAACGTAATTAATGGATGCCCCTTTATTGCTTTACGCCTCGTCGTCGTCGAGGTTATTAGAGGCGGGATGGGACTGGGGACGGGGAACATGAAGGAATTCGGCCATGGCCATTTGAAGGAAGCTTGCCAGTATTCGCCTGGAATGATTTAGGGAAACCATAGAAAACCGAAATCTGGATGCCCGGATGGGGATTCGAACCGGCGTCCTCCCGAATGCGAGGCCAGAGCGTAACATAAAATATATTTATAACACAAAGAACATAGTTACACATTTCGCAGATGGCAACATTTCACTTCCTATATCAGTAAGTAGGAGGGCTCATGCGGTCGTAAATTCAAAGACAGCCAAGTCAAATGTTGATAAAAGGTGGTGAAGAAGAAGTGGAATGTTGGTATGAGCCGAAATGTGTGTGGTGGGCAGTATTCGGTCAGCTGGTCGGTCAGTCGTGTTAAGTGGCCCAGCGGAAATGCCGACACCTGCCGCTATTAGCGCTTGTTTAGGAGGCGCGAAGGCGTAATGAGGCGCCGGCCGAACCGTCATAATGAGGAAGTCTGTCTCGGGTGTCACTCCCCCGCGATTGCTCTCATTGGCCGCATCGGCCCACGGCTTCCTGTACGCGTCAACGACACAGAACCCAGCTTCCGAGCCTCTCATTTACCGCACGCAATCTCTCGATGCTAACCACCTCGAAGCATGAGCGGTCTGGTGGCTCAGTGGTTAAGGCGTTTGACTGGAGATCTCAAGGGCTCCGGTTCGAATCCCGGTATTCACATCTGACACAACTTGCTGATTAATGTGAAGTACGTCAGAACGCTACCTTGGTTCGGAATCGACGTTAATCTGTTAGTCACCTATACCCGATAGAGTTACTGGGTTAGGCCAGAGGTTTGCGATAAGGTCATATTGCGCAGCCAATAAGAAAACCTGTACCCAGGTCATTACGAACAAATGAGTATACTTTTACCTCAAAGCATACACCCAAAAGTCAAAAACGGTTCTCGAAATAGTAATTCAGAAGTCTGGTTATCCTTTAATAACGTTGAATTATGTAAGATCTATTCGAAAAAAATGAAGCCTTGATTTTTTTTCCCCCCTCAAAGTATTTTCCTATGACGGGAAATTAGCGCAAGTTTTCAGTAACGCAGTTGTTTGTTGTTGGAGAGGATGTACCTGTAAAACAGTGAGGCAATATTACCTGGAACACTAGATAATCAGCTTTTGTTAGAACACTAAACGTTATTTAGTTGTTATGTATTTTTGAGAGAAAAAATTCGTTATTAACATTTGTTTCTCCAGTAAGTTTTACTATAATTGTCAAAAAATAAATATAACAATATACAAAAAATATAACTCGAGAAATACTCAAATCTGCTTATAACTTATCAGTTTATATACCCTCCATGAAACTTAATGGGGATACTTGGAAGAACAACCAGATACCACACGTTCTTGCTGCTAGATTGAAGCTATGGTACATTTTTTGTCATGCCCACAACTCGGAATAAATGTATCTCAATCATACCTTCAATCAGCCAGTGATAGTGCCATAGCATTGGCGGCAAAACTACCTAGTATCTGATACTAGCATGGACACAAAAGAAGCTGTTTATATACAAATTTAATTGGGCCAGTGAACTGGTAAGGCTCAGTACTTCCTTCGGGATGACGCTGGGTTCGATTGCGGTTCGGCCATCAAACATTGCCGAAATCACTCAAGGTGAACACTAATAATGTTCCATCAAAAGTTGTGTACTAATTTCTTACGTTTCTTGCCCCTAATCGTGTCATGTCTAATAACCCAGTCGTCGAAAAGTCATAATGCTCTATGTAACGAGTGAAAATATTGTTAAAGGAAACCTATTTTAATAGCGTGGAACATGTATCAGCATCTATCAGAAAACTATGTATTCTTGATACTAATTTGTGTTTTTTTTATTCTTTATCTGTTTCTTTTAAAGGAAAGAAAATGATTTTTTTCCATACTTGAATGGTGTAACATCCCTTCATTTGAGTTAATGACTACGGGAAACGTTCCGAAAACCACAATCAAAATGCTATCCACACTGGTAACAAGAAATAAATCCATCCTCGCAAGCTTTTTCCCAACTCCAAAGTGTCAGCTGTAAGCTTACCTTTGCTCGTTGTCCAGATTCACTTCGAGCAAGAAAATAAATAACCTTGATGCGACACCGTTTAATCTCACTAGTTTTATTCAGATTAAACGACTCACTATGTGCTGTATCTCGATAGCTTGCAACTTCACGATTGTATTATCATGTCTTTATATCTGTTACAGGGCATCTAATGAACGTTTTTGCTGTGCTAAAATGCTTGTGTACTTCCGACCTTCTTTCCACAAATACTCAAAACTCTACAACCATACTTTTTATATTATTTTCTTCACAGAATCTTTGATCCATTGATATTCTTAACCTGAGACTTATAACTCCAGAGATATTATTAATGCGGATTCAATGTTCACGAGATGATGAGCGCGAGATGGAAACAATCTATGTTATCATCACTCAGAATTTTGCCTTTTCAAGTAATTTATAAAGTGGATGTTATGTGAACGTAAGTACCCAATAAGTGGTTCGTCGAGAAAGTTAAGATCAAGACGAGATGCACCGAAGCGACCACCAATTGGCAGAGGCCTTGCCCGCTTCCTGCTGGGTGACGTCACCACGGCCAGCTGCCACTGTGCGCACCACTGACGTCATACAATTAGCCGCTTCGATTGTATCGGCGGCGCCTGGAGCCGTCGCGCTCATTAATACGCTACAATTATCATATTTATGGCCACTCAATTGAAATGGACGCGCGGCGGAACCCTTCCCCTCCTCTCATTGCCAGTTTAAAAAGCGGCAACTGCCTCATTTCGTGGATTAATTAGCAATAGCGGAATCATTATGAGTCATTTGTGGGAGATACCGATGTCTATCTCTAGCGTAGCGTTCGAGCCATTGGTCTAAATCGAGATGATGGCTTCGCTACGATAGCGCGCGTTGCAATTATCGCGAGGATATTAGCAATTAGCCGAGAGCACTCGTTATACTTGAGGACTCTTCCCAGAAAGCGCTATTGTTAGCGTCTCCGGTGACCGGAGGAAGTTGGATCACCTTCTTCAAGTATTTAATTGGAAGTTCTGCTGGCGTAGGTACACTAATGCTAGGGAAGATAATAATGAATCACTAGGGTCCCTGGAAATGGCGTTTTGTATTGGTCGTCGTTAGCATAACGAGCCGTCTCCAATTGGAAAGGAATACTCCACTTTCTCGGTCAGGAAAAAAAAAATCAGTGATAACATTGGCAATTTTGATAAGATCAGTTGCTTTTTTCCCCCTCGCAGCTTCACCATCGTGGACATAGATGTTTGGAAAATTGCATGTACGAGAGATGTTTAGATTTTCTGACGGTAATAGTAGCAGAGGCTTTGGCTATGATGAAGTTCATCCTGGTCCAGAATGAGAAATAACATTGTGTATTACAGAATAAGATGCAATGAATTAATTTTTTAATAATTTTAGATGCTTTCACGAGTGCCATGTACTGACGTCATTAGTACTATCTGTAGCTTTGCCCGGATTATTAACTCCGAGTAGGAAAAAAATAAAACCAAAACAAAACTAAACAAAAAAAAACTAAAGAAAAAAAAACAAAAACAAAAACAACAGCAACAATAACAAAAAACAACAACAGAAACAACAACAGAACCAAAACAACAACAAAACAACAACAACGGAAAACGAACAACAACAACGAAATGTCATTTAAGAATTTACACTGTTCTATCCAGCTCCATAAGTTGGAAAAGGTTTGATTTACTTTTTCTGTGTATTTTAACGAATTGTATTTCAGAAAACTGAAGAAATAAATAACCAATATTAATATGTCAAAAAACAATATTAACAAAATCCTAACAGAATAATGTTTATCTTTGATATAGTATTATCTTTGGTGGGTATCTGTTCTAGTTAGTAAAGGACTGTGATTTATGTCACCTATCTGCATTAATTACCAACAGATTATCATCATTGCACCGTTCACGTAGAGCAGGGGTAGCCAACCCGCGAGATTCATCACACTTTTACAAAATATATTTATAATGGCCAAAGTAGTGAAACCAATATATTAATAAATACATTATTTGTTCATGCATATATTCAAAAATTATCTGTAGAAATTATGAATATCATTATTATTATATTATCTATGTTTACATGTAAGAATAACAGGAAACACAATAATAATATCTCATTATGTTTCAATTTTTCACTCCAAAAAATTTGAATAGTGGTTCTAAATCTAATGTGGGGATATATGATTTTTTTTTGCCGCCTGCTGAGTTATGATGCATTTCCAAAGTGGTCCGCAAGATCATTTGGGTTAGCCACTCCTGATGTAGAGCCACAAGACGTACCGCAGATCCTAAGTTTCCAAATCGTGAAAACCCAATCCATATCGCTCGCTGTCTTAACAAATCAATCCTTAGAAAATGACCCCTTACCAATTTATATTCGTATTATAAATCCTCGCAAGTTGTGATATTTCATATGCCATTTTTGGGAGGGGGGAAGAGGTCACGGAACGGGAAGTGACTCGTACCATCGAGGAATACGCATGTAGTGATTTTTTGGGAAACCATGAAATCAAAGATCTGGATAGTGATATGGGGATTTGAACCCGCCTTCCCCCGAATACCAGGCTACAACGTTACCGCTCACCCACCACGCTGGGTGGACGGGATAATGGAGAAATTTGGCGTAGAGCAGTGGAGGACTGTGATGTGCGGGTGTTGTATCGCAAGGAGAGGCGCGGTGACAGTCGGCTGCCGCTGTTAATCACTGGGGGTAATTACGAGTGCGCCGCGGCACGACACGACTCGAATAATTGGGAAATATGCCCGCAGATAGGGATCTTGGCCGGCACTCACCCGCGCCTGCCACCCGATAGCTCCGGCTGGCTTTAGAGGCGTCCGCATAAAAGAGGGATATGTCTCATTAAAGTAATTACACCTCGCAAAAATAGCAAACAGCGTCGCCGCAGATGGGAGGGTGGCTTCATTACGTAAATGTCCGCGAACGAACGAAGGGCAGACTTAACGGTGGGGAGCCGCTGAATACAGTCACCTGTAGTCCGCACGCCAAACAAGTAGATTTGTGGAGTACTCTTTCTGTGGAATATCTCTGCCGCGTTGTCCTACAACGCCACACCATCAATCAATCTTATTTAAGGATATAAATTCTCTCTTTTATTTTTCTCGTTCCCTTGAAACTGAAGAATCAGTTTTGTAATATTCAATCTAACCAACCAGTGTAAACTTAAATTTCTTCGAAAACTGTAGCGTACGCGACTATAAAAACAAATATTATTTTAACCCCTTAAGGACATTCACCACATTCTCGTCTGACGCTAAAACAATCAAACAGCAATAAGGATTTGTGAGTCTGCGATATTTCTCATCACTTAGTGTACCGTATCTACTTGCAACGGAATAAATCAGAGTATTAATAGGCTATTGATAAGCAGATTCGTAAAATATTGCAAACTTAATAGAAAAAAATTCAAAGTAATCCTTAGCCTCTATTTTTCTGGGTTTATATTTTTAATAACTTTAATTTAATGGAGCACATTCTTCAGTGGTAATTCCAGCTTTCTTGTACCCATCTATACCTTTGCCCTGTACAAAAGTTAATTTTAAATTTTATCAACACTCGCAAAGCCTATTAATTCACTGATTTGTTCCTTTGCTAATAGATTTGATTCGCCAAGTTGTGAGAAATATCCCAGGCACAACTATATTTAGCGTTGTTTCGGTTGTTTTTACAGTAGAAGAAAATATGATGAATTTAAACATTCTAATCACACCAAGATGTTTTTCACAGATTATTCAAAGGTCAGCAATAGCTGAGATTTATGTGAGACGATTATCATATGATTTACAGCTGTATCATCTGGTAAAAACTAAGGTGGGAAAAAACATGATTAGCTACTGTTATAATGGGCACCAAGGCGCAATTAACAATAGTAGCCACATACCAGGTTTCGATTTAGTAGTGCACAAAGTAGTCCAAGAACAGTGCCAAACGTAACTGTAAACGTAATGTATCGTTAAAAACACGCAGGAAACGACATTTTTTTTCTTACGGCTTTTACGCCTTGTCGAGGTCCACATTTTCATATTTATCGGAAATAGAAGTACTTCTAATCCATAACTAGTTTTGAAGTTAAGGCGGACTTTTCGTTATGTTCGTAATAACACAAAATGTTCATAAGTCTTTATGCATAATCGAATTATTTTTAGGACATAACAATAGTGTTTTCGCACAAAGTGCACTGAAAAAAATAAAGTTTTACTGTAAGGCTAAAATCATCTTACTCTAGAGTGATAGGATTTCCAATGCAGAAACCTTTACGAAAGAATCTCATTCTGTTTACTTACTTTTACAGCTATCTGCTACCTCAAAGGGTAACGTGACCCTGTTCTTGTGGAACAGAGATAAGTTTGGCGTTGTTTACTCGTCGATTAGTAAATTATCATCTTTAATTTACAACATTAGATAATGACTAATATATTTTGGAAAGGTGTTAGAGGCACGATTACCTAGTTCCTGTATATAGTCACATAAAAAGATAAAATTTTAACTTCCTGCTACGCTGGGGTTTACGTACCGTAATGAGTAGGGTTCGGATGTTTGAGACCTAAAATGTAAATAAATATTTATGCAAATATGACATTAAAGTGGGCAAATGTGACAGAAAAATGACGAAACATGACTAAACATTTAAATTTACTATACATTAAAACATATTCAATTAAACATAATTTATTTTATCTAATAGTGCTGCTATCATGCAGCCTGCATAATTTTTTCTGTGCACTCCCTGCACAACTGGGAAATTAAATTTGTTCGAAAATTATTTTAAAGTTCCTGTATACTAGTTTTTTTTTACTTTTAAAAACGAGAATTTATTGTGAATTAGTGTAATTCCCTTATCTATTATTGATTGATGCTAGCACTGTAGCATATCACCCTATACATCTTCAAGTTCTTGAAGAGGAATTATCTCCTGTTGTCACTTAAAACTGTCTTGTACTGTGAGAAGCTTCGTTCGACATCACAAAATATCACGGGAGAGTACTTAAACAGAGTCAAGTCACTGCAATTTAATTTTGGGTCGTCTTCAACTAAAACAGATTCACTACCATGTAAAATTTACAAATTATTTTACATGCAGTATTCCCACTGATCACTTTATTAAGTTTGTTCTTTAGCGAACTAGCCACACTGCTCCCTGTTTGATCTATCTCGGTTTCCACACTTTAAACGACTGCTACATTGTCGAGATTAAAACGTGGGTGGAAAATTAACGTTTATAGAATGACAGTGATATAACTTCAATTCTTGATTGGTGAATTCTGACCAATTCAGTGACGATTAGTTTTGTTTTTTCCTCCAATGTATAACAGGACTACAGTTTTGTGAATAATTATCTTAATTTCTTCTCATCTATAGCTTCTAGTGAATTACCGATACTGTTAAGAAATTACTAGATTTTTCCTCAAATTATGACCGTAAAAATTATCGTAATATGACCAAAAGTAGGAAAATGGCATGAATATGCATTTATGTGCCGTGTAAAATACATTTAAATACAATTACAAACGTTCAATCAGTGTTTAATCCACTATAACAGCTTAAAACGAAGTCAGGAAAATACGACTTGTTATAAACATCCGAACCCTAGTAATGAGACATAGGCCCTACATCATGTTTTAAGACAGATAATGAGCTTTCTTACTGTGTACACCACGACAATATCGCTTCAGTAGTTTCAACGTAGTGCCAGAAAGAATGATAAATTGTACACCACGACAATATCGCTTCAGTAGTTTCAACGTAGTGCCAGAAAGAATGATAAATTGTTTTAGGTTCTGGAACATCCAAATAGCGGACCCAAATCACATTTACAAAAATATCTTAAATGTAGATACAGCCCCGATAGTCATTAATATTAACATAAATGTTAATATGCATCCTAACAGAAGAGGAGTGTGGTGTTGAAAACCAGATGATGTTTCAGAGGATTACATCACAGTGTTGTTGGTGTAGGGAAACATCGCTTGAAAACTGTTCAAAGATTTAAAAAAAAAAACTCACACACAAACACTAAACGGAGCGTGGTGGGTGAGTTGGAAAGTTCTGACCTCATATTCTGTGGTACGCGGATTCGAAACCTCACCTGACTACCCGGATTTTGGTTTTCCTCGTTTTCTCCAAACCACTCCAGGCGAATGCCGGGATGGTACCTTCAAAAGACTATGGCCCAATTCCTTCTCGTTCTTTGCCCCTGATCCTCTCCCACCATTCAATACCTCAACATCGATAAGTGGTAAAGCCATAAGCAAAACAAAAAAAGAGGCATAACCAAAATTAATATAACGCAACAAGTCACAGTATAGTTGTCAAACCACCCGCATGACTTGGTTAAACGGTGTTTTATGTTGCGTTATGCGGGCGAGCCATCCGTTCTGATTAAATACACATATTCGTCCGTCCACGGTTAGTCAAGCCGCGACTGAGCAGTTATTATCGTTCGAACAATTCATTCTTGTAACAGCGTCTACAGCTGTCCTCATTCTGGTACCTCCGAGTAATGACAGTTGCAACACAAGACGTAAGACTAGCTAAGATTGTACTTAGTCGTCACAACAAATATGTTTCACACCTCATCATTCAGTATAGTGTTGTTGCGATATGTAAGTTCCGAGAAGACGAATGGAAATCAACTCTAGACGTGCATCACATAATGAAGACTTGATGGGCAATATTTCCGCATCCTTGAGAGACTTATTAGCAAATAAATGACGTTAGCTAGGCGGCGTACTTCAGCACCATCGATGAATATCTGTGAGGTCATTATGTCAGGGAACGGAGTTACCGAAACGTTACCACGATTTTATTCTACTGATTCTGCACGGATGTTACCACCTTTTGCTATCTGCCTTGAACTGTGATTGTTCTCAGAAATCATTACATCACTAGCGTGGTTAATTACTGGACAAAGATTCTGAGATGTCGCCTTTTATGCTGATTGCCTGTTTTCTCTCTGCGAAATTACATTTTGGTGTTACGAGTCAATTAAACATCCTTTCTAATAATGGAATCGATATGATGTGAAACGGAACTGTTAACGGTGTTCTTTCATCCACGCAGTACCAATTACATCACGTCATTTCCGGTAACTGATGTAATCTGTTATTACTCTTATTCTCTCAGGTATTTATGACTTATCTCTTACAAGGACGAACGTCTTCAGCGTGCCAAACGAGCTAATACCCTATGACGACAACTGGAATCGTTAATGTATCGTTGTAGAGTTAGAGAAAGAAAAAAAACCTCAATTTATTCAAGTTCATTGGAAAAATGACATTCCGTAAACCGGGGACATTTTGGTGCATTTTTAAAACTTTTTTGTGTATCCAGAAGAAACGGAGCCAATTTAACAAAATAGCTTAAGTTATTTTTATCTGACATTAGTCTTTCAAATAATGGTACTACAAATCAAATTATGGCAGAAAGTTTCCTTCGTTCCTGTACCAAAATTTAGAGCTGTTTCCAACATAAAATTAATTCCATCAAAACAAACACCGGGATGGACTGTAGGAGAACAATGCCATTAAAGTTTATTTGGTAGTGAAAATTGTACTTTTCACAATGCTAATGAAACATCATTTAGATAAAATATAATGTGCTTCATAAGTTATCCGCAGGAAGCTATCAGCTTCGATACAGACCAAAGTTTCCCCGTGAAAGTATTGTAATTAGAAAACAATACCAAAATTTATAGATATTATATGTTATATGGTTTAATTATCGCCTGAAACGGTAGCTAAGATATGTATTTTTTTTTTTGCAACTATTTTTTTTCGCGTCTACTTCTAGTTATTTTGCGATATGAAAATTTGGAGCACAACAGAGCACTTTGAAAATCATCACCAAATTAAAAATGGCTGCACCGAGCGTGGTGGTGTAACGGTTAGTTTTCTCGCCTCGCATTTGGGAGGACGACGGTTTGAATCCCCGTCCGGGCATCCAGATTTGGGTTTTCCATGGTTTCCCAAATCACTCCAAGCAAATGCCAGGATGCTTCCTTCAAAAGGCCATGGCCGAATTCCTTCCCATTACTTGCCCCCCATCCTTTCCCGTCTCTAAATACCTCGCTGTTAAGACACGTTAAGCAGTTAAAAAAAATGGCTGCCTTTCATAAAAGTTGGTGAACAAAGTTCAGAGAAACTGTCGATATATATAGCAGCAAGCAATAACACTTCGAAAGACAGTAACAAAAGATATTATTCTTCCTAACTGTTGGCTGCAAGAGATTTAAAACACTTGAAAAAAGGTAGGTGTACAAAAGTTAACACTGCTGAAGAAACCACCATATGTTACGAGGCTTGCCACAAAAACAATTAAAATTTTCGATGATAATGGGCTGTCAGACCGAAATTTTTTAAAAAATGAAAGGTCGCGAAATATGTTAGCATTAAGCATATCAATAAATAAAAGAAGACAAAATAAGAAATATAAGTCTTTCGTTATCTGAATTCAATATGTAAATCCCATAACCATACGCGCACGCGTTTGATATGTATGGCATCTATAGTCCTTCAAAGTTTTCTCCCGAAAGAATTCATCACACATTGCTAATGATGTGGAAAGCGCTGAATATATTAAGCTTTACCAAAACAGACTCTTCTGACCTCACTTCTCAATTTCTGTGGCAATGACTTCACGCGTCCGAAAGCATATACAATGCACTGGCTTCTTCAATTTTCGTATTAGGTCCAAATCATACGGAGAGGGATCCGGGTAATATGGTCGCTTATCGACTGTTTCCCATCGCTGCCAAAAATACTGCCATATGGGATTTTCGTAAAGGATGGTTACATCTCGTGAAGAGTTGGGTCGTTTCTCCTTGGTAGTTCGACGCAGTATGTATTTACTGGTCACAAATAACTGCGTGAGAGAAACGGTGAGTGAAGCCGTTCAAGAGTGGATTATACTCTTGAACTTGGGGCTTTGAGAACGAAGTCGTCGTGGAGAGAGCCGGAAAGAGTGAAGTAGCTATTGTCACAGCACGTCAGACATCGGGCACAAAAGACGACTGTCGGACGTTCCCAAGGACCCGGTAGTGACTCTTGCGGAACGCCTCGTCAACGGCGCGACGGCAATCTTGATAGGGGACGCCGATACCGGTGCTAATTACGTTTTACAGCACATGTGGGAGCACACGCATACGGTTTCACATCCTCGTCATGCACAATTATTGCCAGCATCAGATACCGGCCAATGATAACAATAATTTGATGGCGGTTTCGCGTCCCTGAACGCCGAACGGAGAGTCATACCCACTCCCTACGCTGTTGACGGCACAGCGAATCTTTAGTCCTGTGGTACGTATTTAGTTCCATCTCCCAGAGACAATTTCTTCTTCTTGTTTCTAGCGTTTATCCCGCATTGCAGAGTCTGATTTATTGGACTTCTTCTTCCATAAAAGCCGATCTGGCGCATTCTCAGGTAAGGCATTCAGTCAACGCTTCCTAGGTCTCCCTCGGTGTCTTCGGCTCTATGGACTTATATCAAGTGCTTTTCTCGCAACTGAAGTCTTGTTGCTGCACATTACATGTTCATACTATCACAGACGACCATTCCGCTTTTTCTCAGGGACTCGAACCAAATCAAATGCCGTCCGAACGTCTCAATCCTGATGCGATCCAATTTAGTGAGTCCATGCGGCCAGCGAATCATCTTCATTTCCATGACATGCGGCTGTTGTTCATGTCTCATTTGGTTCCATACAGTGCCACTGGTCAAACGATGGTTCTGTAAATCTTTGATTTAAGGTACAGTGGTATTTTCCGGTCGAAAAGGACTTCAACCAGGCTGTCTTTACTCTGTCTCCGACATCTGGGAGCATCTGACCACTTGCATGTTAGTGTTCCCAGGTATTTGAACTCGGATGACATACAGAGTTCAACGTCGTCCATATTAACAGACCCATCACTTGGAACTCCACACTCCATGTACTCCGTGTTATGACGCATACTGTGTTTGTCAATGCAAGTTTTCCATCGTTGGGTCTATTGTTCCAGTTCTTGACTCGGAGGCAACCATGATATCATCAGCATAGATCAGTGTCTAGAGGTATGGTGTAAGCATTTCTGCAGCAATGGTGCGAAGGCAGAGGATAAGCAGGAGTGGGGACAAAGCCGATCCTTGATGCACATCAACTCTGATGGGAAAGGAGACAGAATTTCCTACACCACATCGAACATAGCTGGTGACATTCCGATTTAGCAGCTGGTTCAATTTAACATTTACCTCCGTTACCACATGCTGTCTCAGCGCGTACCAGATTAGATCCAAGGCCTTTTCAAGATCTAAAATAAGCTAACTGCAGTTATTTTCTTTTTTCAAGATGCCTTTCCATTAAAATATGTGAGGCGTGAATACCATCGATCATCCCTGTGCCTTTCATGAAACCGCATTGATTTTAATTATGTTATGAAGACGTGCATCCACAATGCGCTCAAAAATCTTCATTGTGTTGCAAAGTAGGCGAATCGGTCGATGGTTGGGGGAGTCTAGCACATCACCGTTTCCTTTACAGAGGTGTATTGTGATATTAGTGAAACAAGTACGAGGAGCTTCAACTTGGTCTTTGACCAGAGATGATAGTCTATCGGTGATAAAATCTTCCAATGCCTGAGATTGTGTGTATTTTCAAGCACAGTGGAGCGGCGTGTGGCGTTGACGAGGGAGAAGCGGCCATCTCGGCGAGGAAGGGTGTCGTGTTGAGCAACGCGTGAGAGCGGCATCCGTCAAACGACTCTAATAAGTCCTCTTTTCCCGTGCGTCGTTCCACCGCAGCCGTCATTACCGCTAGATGCGATGCAGAAACAACAGCCTGCATTGTGTGTCCCCACGCGCGGCCGCCGGTTCTTGCTCATGCGGACCTCTTTTTGTCGCCGACGTTGAACAGATTATGTTGTTCATCACCGCGGGCCCGGACGTCCTCTCACTGTTCTCTACTTCTTTTTACCTCCCCTGCTTCGGCAGGTAGTTGCCAACCCGAGGAAGCAACCGTCACCTGTGACTGCAGTCCCCGCCTGCCCACAAGTAACGAACATGTGACACTGTTTCACTAGCGATTGACTACCGACGTTTTCAGCTATGAAATTACTTGTATGCTATTTGCTTTCATTAGACTCACTCCATGAATGAGATCACTAAATGGCCCTAACTGCATTTATTTTTCCACCAACAGTGATTTGGTTCCAGTACCAGGAGTACAAGAAGATCAAAACGGTAGAAGATTGTTTCATTTGCAGGGTGATATAGCTGGATAGGTCAACGTGGGATGAAAATAAATACAAAGAAGAGTCAGTTTATTAGGTACAAAGATAAGAAATTAAAGGTTGATTATGATTATAAGGTGGTCAAGGAATTTCTTGTTGAAGACTTGAAATGTAAATACTTTGGCATAACATGTAATAACAAACTCAGTGGTGCAGGGCACATAGGTCAGGTGATAGGAAAGGTTTCAAAATCCTTCATTTCTTGGTATAAGGAGATCTTCGAAGAAGTAAGGCAATTGGGTTTCAAAATTTTGGTCATATCATTGCTTGAATTTGGTAGTGTTGAAGGAGACCTATATTTTTGGTATCATATACAGAAGTTGGATGGGGTGCAAGGAAATGTTGCAAGGAAGGGTTGCTAGATTTCTCTCTGGAAATTACTACAGAACGCGATCAATAACTGATGTGATAAAGGAGCTGAAATAGGATTTATTGAAAGACAGGAGGAAGGTGAACTGAGTCATGGGTTTGTACAACGCGTATATTGGTGAGGAGGCGTGGAAAGATATTAGTGGAAGAATTAGGAGAGGGATATGATGACCATGACTACAAACTGGCATTCGATTTCAAGAATAAGGATATGGGAAGAATTTTTTTTTTGCTTTACGCTTCGTCGACGGCTAAGGTCATTATAGACGGGACCAGGAACGGGAAGGAATTCGGCCATGGCCTTTTGGAGGAAGCATCCTGGCATTCGCGTGGAGTGATTTGGGGAAATCATGAAAAACCCAAATCATGATGCCCGGACGGGGATTCGAATCCGCGTCCTCCCGAATGCGAGACTAGAACGTTAACCGTTCACCCACCACGCTCGGTGGAAGAATTTCTTTCGTAGGAAAAGGTATAATGCATTTCAATAAATTACCAAGAGAAATCATGAATAATTTACCAAAACCGCTTAAAGAATTTAAAGTTGAAATTAGTAGACCACAAAAGTTGGTGGGAGAAAGGAAAGGGGAAAAATGGGGGTGTTTGTAAATTGCCACGGAGCAAGCGTTCCATTTTATATGGATTTAGAGACTTTAGGTGAAATTTCCGAGAATCAGTGTGTTTACCGTCTCTTAGAGAAAACATCAAAATAGGGGCCTCTTGTATCTACATGCAATTTAGTCCATAAGGTAGCTTTGAAGCCCAGAAAAGTGATAAAATAAACATTAAATAAAATATCATATGATCCCTGGTGATTGAATGAAGTGTTTCAATGTTTGAATGTCTAAATTTCGCCGAAAAGTATAAAGTTTATTCCATATGATCCATTGGAACGAATAAATTTATTAGAAGACATCCAACAATTCGAAAAATTTGAAGAGACATGTTACATCATATGTGAACACAGAATGTAATGGTTTCGAAATGAGGTTTCCAGTTCCAATAGATTAATTGCTGTTAAAACTTCGAGTCGGCTGGTGTGTGAACAGACGCAGTCTCCCACGCGTTGCATAACAAAGAGAAGCCGAAGAAGTCGGCCCGGAAACCTCGTCGCTGATGTGGAAACTGAATTACTTTACCACGGCCTTCCCCTCTGCACCTGTACCAGAGGAAAAAATCGGACGTCATAAGCACCTCGAGGCGGTAATAAGGCCGCTGCGAGCTCTCGAACAATCTCGATTGTTCTGCGGCGTCACGGAACCTTGCGACATGTTTATAATAATCATTTCCTGCAAAGACAATGGCGGCCCGTGGTAGAAAACACGCGACGATCGGGGTTAACGACAGCGCTACCCGCTAGGAGCGCCACTGTCGTCGCTGCGCTTGCTCTCCACTCGAAATTGATATAGGGTACATGACATAGAAAAGAAAACTATGAAACTTTAATTGAAAATGATAAAGTTGTAACGATACCGAAAATCCAATTTGTTTGATTGATAAAAGTTATGTGACACGAAATACCAATCATATCGCGTACTCAAAAATTGAAAGTGTAGTTTTGCCCTGAAAAATTTACGTACTTTCATATTTTTTTCCATGATAATGTATCGATTCAAGTACATCACAGAAAAAATATTAATATACCGAGTTCATACAACATGATAAAATATTGAGTAAACACTTACATTAAATTTATCTTCGCAAAAATACACTGAATTTTGCAGACAAGTAAGATGGATCCCACCGTGCAAGTTTTAGACACTTTTTTCCGCATATTTTTCGTGCTTGGAACGTAAATAAACAATTTATGTGGTGTTTTAATTGATGTGCTTACACATTGAGACACTACTCACTACTTTTAAACTGTAGAACTCATATTATTTAAAAAAATAAGCAAACTGCCGTTTTGTTTACAGCAGCAGGAATTGAGACGTGACGTCACAAGAGACGAAACCACTGCTGCGAGCGTTTGGCGGCAATATTCATACCATCATATAAAAATGGAAAGTTCTGCATTTTTCCTTTTGTTTTTTTTTTCAAGAAATAATATTTACTTGACGCACAGCACTGACTACTTTCCCAAAATTAGTCAAGTACATTATTACACTGCTATTGCGCTGGTTAAGGGAAAATTTCAAAACAGCTAGTGAAGTATGTACATGATTATAAAGCTAGATAAGAAATAAAAGAAACTTGTGTGTATTGTAGGAATTCTTCTACTATGATTTTTGCGAATATCAGTTTGTCCTCACTTTACCTGCTGTTTCTAAAAGCGAGTTATGTATTTAAATTAAATGTTATTTTAATAGGTTTCTAAACAATTTCTCATGATTCATATACCCCCAAAACACTTTGTATCACCGGCTGAGAATTAAATGTTGCTATATTTGTGTACGTCTGAAAGTCCCTTGATGCATGTTTTCATATTCAAAAGTACAATACAGAAGGAAATTTTATCTTTAAAAACGTATTGTTCTGAAGAGCTTTGAGATATATTTAACAACTAACACTAATTCCGTTAGGCAGCTTAGTATGACGGTATGTACAGGTGTATCATAGGGTTGGAAACTTAAAATGTTTGCTGTATTAATTTTACCTTCACCATAACATCTCGCAACAAATACTGAAGTTTTATTTGAGAAACCTACACTGAACAGGATTATAGAAGGTCAGCATACTTTGATTAAACTCATGCAGATGTTTATTAAGCAGAAACTTAGGTGGATCAGTTATTAAAACCGCGCCACCCACATTGTTGACATATCTCGGGAAAATTTCCCTCCAGTGACTATAAGTGAAGTAATAAGACAGAAAATCCAGATAAATTAAGACATTTCCATCGAGTTTTTATTTCTGAGCACCTAGGAAGTGTAGTAAATATAAGTTATGTTCAATAAATTGATTAATTAAATTGTAATACCATTCATGTCATTAACGTCTTTCGGAATTGAATGAGTCGTCCTGTTATTTGAACTTAGAAAGTAATCCAACACAAAATTTATATTTGACTAATTTAAATAAACTGAACTAATTAATCAAATATGATACATTTAAGTTTAATGGTTGTGCGTTTTACACTTAAAACGATACTTATATTAGATTTTTGTTTTCATCATGTCAGATTTTGTTGGACACATAGTACACATATTATTTCGTAACACATCTTTTGGTCTTCTAGCAATGGGATTTTAGTTGTTTTTTGAAGCAGTCTCCTTAATTGTTAGTAAATCATTTTGAGTTCCTTCCATTGAACACATGTAATAACATAGGTAAGCAGATTCCCAAATTAATTAGTAGTTAATTATTACAGTGTTGATAATCTTGATATTAAATTTGGCATCATTAAAGACAATGAACGTTACTCTGTTGAGTTATTGACGAATAATTATGTAGTGTAGAAATGATGAGGGGTTATGAGAAAAGCTACATTAAAATGACTTAAACAAGCAACTCTAATTTACTATGTCTCATACTCTATTTAGGTGTGTCATCCTATGTAACGATTTTTAAATAATAAATTACATGCATTTATTTAATAATCAAATTGGCTGAAAGTAAAAGAGTTAAAGCTGTTGCGGAACCTTCATCGCGTTTTGTATATAAGACAAACCTTGAAATCGGGAAAACAAATTATTTATATATTAATTGATGGATAGTGTAGTATGGGACACACATTTTGGGACACACATTTTGAGTATCAAATACAGGAGTTGGAGAAGGTGCATAGAAGGGCTGCTAGATTTGTTACTGGAAATTATCGCAGAATGCAATCAGTTACGGATATGATAAAGGAGCTGGAATGGGATTCATTGCAAGACAGGAGGAGGATGAGGAGGGTCTTGGGAGTGTACAGGACGTATACTGGCGATGAAGCATGAAAACATATTGCAGTAGGTATGAAAAGTAGTTTATGGAAGGGAAAAGATGACCATGACCACAAGCTGGCACTCGATTTCAGGTACAAGGGTCTGGGAAGATTTTCTTTTTTAGGTAAGGGTGTCAGGGATTGGAATGAGTTACCAAGGGGAATGATGAATAACTTACCGCAAACTTTAAAAGAATTTAAAGTTAAAAATTGGCGAGTGTAGGTGGGTGAAGGATAGGGGGAAGTTGGGTGTGTAGGGAAATTGCCACCGGAGCATGTGCTCCATTGCAAATAAATTAAATTAAATTAAGATAGTATAAAGAAAACTGACTTTCCTCTTCGTCACACTTTGTCGTTATACGTTCTACGGATAGCGGCAAAATGAATGGTACAGTCATGTTGTTAGAGTTTGTCAGGTCATAAATTCAATGATAATTCACCAGCCTTCACATTTAGCAACGTAGCTATCTGTCAGACATGGTTAGACATAGTTAGACAATGTGACGAGGATTTTACAACACTTATGGAGACAAGACAAAAAAATCCAGTACCAAATGACAAGAAAATGAGGCCATGGTCCTGTAAGGACTAAATTGTGTCTGAAACTACGTCAGCGTATAATAACGTCGTTACTTGTTTAAGTGAGTACAGATTATGGCCTTATCTGACATGAACGTACTAAAGTATTTCAAAGAAGTGGGTCTAATTGTAATTTTTTCTATTTTTTTTGTGCTATTAAAGTAGAAAGCTTTTGTTTGAATATAGTGAAAGCGTTGTAGACGTAGCTTTCGTTTCACTTACTGTAAGGCAACTTCAGTGAACACAGATGTTTTAGCACTAGTTACCCCTGGCATGTCTCAAAACGTCTGCCAAGCAGCAATTTTTGTCTTTTGACAAATTACCCCAAGACTTGAATTTCTGTTTAGTTGTACGGAGTACAAAGGAAATAGAAAACTATGCTAATAATCCTAGTGCTCATTATTTGCTGAAGAATAAGGTTTTATTTCTAATTTTTCTTTCTGCATTTAGCAATGATTATTTTAGAGAGTAACTTAAAATTTCAACAACTTAAAACTTCGACATTCAAGAACACTTGTAGCATAACATCAGAAATGGTACGAGAGAGTTGAAAATGTTTCTATGCACAAAGATAATTATGTTCTATGAAGTCGCGAGATGACAGTTGAACGTTGTTGGTTCGGGTTAGACAAGAAAGTTATGACTTCGGTTAGAATAGAATGAATAATTCTCTTCCAAGGATTCTGCAGTGTACAGGAAAAGAAGACTAGTGTCAGATTTTAATGTTGGTTGGTGACTCCGGTGAGGGAATGTTTTATGTTGAAAGTTAAAGAATAAATCTAGTGCTTAACCTGAACTGTGTAAATACTGTTATTAACTTACAAACTGCAACGCATTCACATTTGTTCACAGAGATATGATATTTTTATTCAATTTGCTGCAGCAAGAAATGAAATGTTCTGTTTAAAAAAACAGCTGTAAGACAGATTAAAGAATTAACTGCTTCATGTCATTTCAATCTATTAAAATGTTTTCTTTTTTGAATCTTGAAATTGAATTTCTTAATTGCTACCTCCAGTATTATAATAATTTGTATATGATTGTGTTTGGTTGATGAAAATTTAAATCTTGAAGAAAAAGTAGTATAATGTAATTAATATGCAAAGATTTTATTCTCTTCTACTCGGTAATTAAAATTTTCTTTATTTTTGCTTCGAGTTCGTTGACATTGGGGTTATTATAGCTGGCAGAGGAGGAGAGCCGAAAACGGAAGGAATTCGGCCATAACATTTTTTAAGGAACCATCCCGGCATTAGCCTGATTTCGGGAAACCACGGAAAACAGAAATCTGGATGGCCAGACGGGAATTCAAACCCACGTACTCCCTAATGCGAGGCCATTACGTTACAGCTCATCCACCACGCTCGGTCGTAACGTAGGAATCTAAGAAAAGTAACTTTGAAGTTAACTGTCAGTCCTTAACCAAGGAAGTGTAGAGACTTAAAGAAGACAGAGAGAGTAATATATGCTTTAGTACAAGAAGGAAATGCTCCTCTTTTTTGCTTATGTTTTTATGGCTCGTCTACGTGAGGGTCATTAAAGGTGGGAAAGGAAGGCGGGAGGGGAGCACTAAACGGGAAGCAATTTGGTCCTTGTCATTTGAAGAAATCATTCGTCTGGAACGATTTGAGGAAACCATGGAAAACTCAACTCTGGATGCCAGGACGTGGATTCGAACCCACGTCCTCCCGAATGCGAGGCCAGAACGTTACCGCTCACCGACCGCGCTCGGTAGGAATAGGTGACCTGATAGTTTATACGAACACAGGTGTAATTTATGGGTTTTGGAATTTGCTTAGGTGATCAAACTGGGTGTTTGTAAATCGGGTTTTAGAAGAAGTAATTTCGCATTTATAATTAAAACAGGAACATTTGGAAATGTTAAGTAATTACTAGAGATTCAACAGCTAGAGATGATATTGGTATTAAGGATAACATCGTCCTTTGGTCCAAACCTCTTAATGTGTTCTCCCATAGCATGGCATGGGTGGGAATACTTATAATCTAATTGCTTAGTGAGAAATTGTGAAATATATGAAATAATGTGACATAACATTCGTAAACAACTCGACAAAAACCTCCATTTTATGTGTATTTTTTCCGAAAAATCTTTTGTTTGTAAGGACGTAACACGTTTCAGGACCTGTAATTTTTTATTAGACTCTGGTGCAAGTTGTAATCTGTTGTGTGAAGTGATATGTGGGACGGAAGGACAAAGCCCACCAAACTGTAAAATAGTAGGGTTAGATGCGTGTTTCAGGACCTGTAATTTTTTATTAGACTCTGGTACAAGTTGTAATCTGTTATGTGAAGTGATATGTGGGACAGAAGGACAAAGCCCACCAAACTGTAAAATAGTAGGGTTAGATGCGTGTTTCAGGACCTGTAATTTTTTATTAGACTCTGGTACAAGTTGTAATCTGTTATGTGAAGTGATATGTGGGACAGAAGGACAAAGCCCACCAAACTGTAAAATAGTAGGGTTAGATGCGTGTTTCAGGACCTGTAATTTTTTATTAGACTCTGGTACAAGTTGTAATCTGTTATGTGAAGTGATATGTGGGACAGAAGGACAAAGCCCACCAAACTGTAAAATAGTAGGGTTAGATGCGTCTAACGAGATACCAGTGCTAGGAGTTAAAGATGTAGAATTTCAAACTGAGGGAGGAAGATTTGTGATATGTAGTACCGTCCTTAGGTCCAAAGATAGACGGGATCCTTGGGTTACCATTTTTACAGCAGTACAAAGCGGTTGTAAACCTGCAGATACACTTTAATTTAATTTAATTTAATTGCAATGGAGAACAGGCTCCGGTGACAATTTCCCTACACACCCAACTTCCCCCTATCCTACACTCACCTACATTTGCCCTCTACAAATTTTAACTTTGAATTCTTTTAACGTTTTCGGTAGGTTATTCATCATTCCCCTTGGTAACTAATTCCAATCCCTGACATCCTTACCTAAAAAAGAAAATCTTCCCACACCCTTGTGCCTGAAATCGAGTGCCAGCTTGTGGTCATGGTCATCTTTTCCCTTCCATGAACTACTTTTCATACCTACTGAAATATCTTTCCATGCCTCATCGCCAGTATACGCCCTGTACACTCCGAAGACCCTCCTCATCCTCCTCCTGTCTTGCAACGAATCCCATTCCAGCTCCTTTATCATATCTGTCACTGATTGCATTCTTCGATAATTTCCAGAAACAAATCTAGCAGCCCTTCTTTGCACCTTCTCCAACTCCTGTATTTGATACTCAAAATGTGGATCCCATACTACATTACCATATTCGAGCAATGATCTTACCAAAGTTTTGTAACCCAATTTACCTGGTAAAGTAACCTGTCTAAGTTAGGGTAACTAAGACACACACGTTCCGCGACAATTTGAAACTCTGTCACACGGAACAACCTATTAGGGTCTCTGTTTCAATAAAGTAATACACTATTGCTTTTTTTCTTTGATAGCAAAGGCAGTAATTTCCTTTGTTCTAAATACTTCATTGTTCTTTACATTATTCATCTCGTCTGGTGGCTTTGTAGTTAAGGCATCTGACTGGGGATCGTAAAGCCCTCGGTTCGAATCCCGGTCTTGGGTGCGATTTTAAAAGGCCCTTAACCTCTCGCACAGCTTGTTGTGTAGTGTGAAGAACGCTATAAGGCTTCTGTGGTTCGGATTACATGTTAAACTATAGTTCTCCTGTATGAGGAAAGGCTACCAGGTTAGGGTAAGGGGTCTACGATAGTGGCGGACTGCGCGGGCGGTAAGAAAACCTGTCATCAGGTCATTACGACCACTCGAGTTTTTTATTATGCTCGTACCTCTCGAGTTTTTCTCGTTGTCTGCAGCAACCTTGCTCGTCGAAGGTGACATGACTAATTTTGTCACCTATTGTACATTTAAATAAAACTAGAAGGAGAATTATTTATTTGGGGATTAAACTTTATTTACGAATCCCTGTGACTAGTGGACTTCATTATTAATTATCAGTTCTAATATTTTGTAAATAAGATGAAAGTACAAAGTAATACTTCTAACACTTATTTCATAGTTACGATGAAAAATGTAGACTGAAATTAGTCTCCTAAATGAGATAACAGTGGTCAACCGACATTCGTTATTACTAAAAAATAATATTGTCAAAATATTTTTAAGCCCACAGCTTCAGAACTGAGCGCTGTATGTGTAAACACCTCTTTAATTATTCCACACAGTGAAAACGTGTTTGTAGCAAAACAATAGCTTTGGGAGCAATTACTGAAACAGAAAACAAGTTTCCGCGCCGTAATTATGTTTATCCTAAAATCGAGAATACTGTATTCCAAAACAAGCTACAGCGTGCAGGTTACAAGAACTAAACCACGAAAGTAAATAACGACGCTTTTCGTGGGGAAAAATATTGTTCCACGCTTGTATAAAAAAATTAAATAACCACCTTCCATTATGCTACTGAGATTCAGACTATATGTTATAATAACATACTAGCGTTTTAGAGCAACTAATGGGGTTATGTATCTGCGTTACTAAGATTTCTTTTATTATTTGTATTAATTTTGATATTTTAATACTTACAGCTACTGATGTCGTAAGAAGTATGACGCAATTCGTGCATTAAAACATTAGAATCCAACTTGGCTGAGGTTAAAGACTCTCTGGCAGCAAATGAATTAAGAATTGAATCGTTGCATCTCTGGTCACTGTTTCTAACTTGTAATCTATCTGCTTCAGACGAGTCAAATTCTCGGAACCTGATCTGTGGATCCGTTACGTTCACTGCGCAAACCATACCAAAAAATAATTACAGTAGATTCCGTGAAGTATAAAATACATGTTTTTTTTAATTCTATTTTAGAGAGAATATTGCCTTAGTTTATGTCACACAGGTGGTTCCTGCTGTTATTTTAGAATGGCGTTTCGGTGGTATCCTTTTGTTGCAAAGCTTAATATACTATATCTGGTTATGTCGCGTTGCAACCATTTTTTGAATTGTTTGTCATTAGCCAGAAACACAGATTTTTTTTTACCAGAGGCACTCTGTATTGTTATTACCAGCTCCATAATTTCACTTATGTGTTTCAAATTCTTGGTAATATCTGCATAACGCTTTTCTGATATAAAATGCGTACAGTCTCCTCTAGATATGCTATCTTATTTTATATTATTTATTATATGTAATATGAAGTGACTTGAACTCTCTAGATATTAAATCAATAAATTCCAATTACGTGATAAAATCTCATGTTTTACATAGAGACAATTCTACTTTTACCAAACGTAATAGCAAAACATTGAATAAGAGGGTGTACTGCAAGGTTTTAAACACCACAACGCGTGTATTTAGGAAATTAAGTTTTCTTAAACCAACTTGACCATTAATCTGTATTAAGAAAATCTTTCAGCGTGTTGTTATATACAGTATTTTTTATTTCAGGATACGGTGGAAGCCAGTAGTCTCATAAGAAACGTATAATGATGGACTGAAGATGATCGAGACGTTGAAACGTATAGATATGCAGGATAAATACGTTCAGAGGAAGAAAGTTGTTTGTATCATATTCTACTTCGTGCCTCATTCGTTCATTGTGTGGATGAAACATCATCGATGTTGCCTTCCATCGTTAATAGATATAGAATAGGCTATAAATAATAATACATCGGTTCCTATGCACCAGTATATCGTGCTCCAAACAAATGCTACAATTTTCTCAGCTAGATTGCATTTTTCTAGTGGAGGAATGCACACTCAAAGACTTTCTTTAAATATCTACTAAAATGAAAATTTAATAATGTTAATCACTCCCTAAAATGATTACATCCAATAAAATTTAGATAAAATTAAACTGGTTGCAGGCCATTTTCCGCATTTGCTGAGCAATAAATTTCGTAAATAAAATGCCGCCTATAAAAAAGTAATGTTTTATTTTGTTTTTGTTTATCTGCTATACGCGTTTCGCCATTGTGGTATGGGGCATCATCAGTGATTTCTTTTGCATGTGCATCATTACAATAATTATATACAAATATATAATATATATTGTAACGATACACGTGTAAAAACGTACATTTATCGCCACTGATGATCTCCAAATGACTTTCTAGTAATGTTAAAGCTTTCTAAAGCGATTACATCCAATAAAATTCATATAATATTAATGTCAGGGATCTGTATTAGGGCCAACACTATTCAACATATACACCTCAGATATACCAACTCCTCAAAACACCTCGACTGCACAGTACGCTGATGACACAATCATATACTCTTCGCACAGTGACGTTCATATCGCACGCAACAACATTCAGGAAACAATAATGCAATTAACTAAATGGCTCAATCACTGGCGTATATCTCTAATTGCCGGAAAATGTCAAACCAAAATCATCACCACCAAACCCCCAGGAGATAAACATCAATGGAAGTAAAATAGCATGGAATCCAAATGATCAATCTATTAAATACCTTGGAGTCGATCTTGACAGGCGGTTATCATGGAACATACACATTAAAAATAAACTAAACCAAGCCTATGTCAGATTACTCAAATTGTATCCTGTATTAAACAAAAATTCATCATTAAAAACAGAGTGCTACCTGTTAATTTATAAAATGATATTACGGTCTCTAATAACATATGCATGTCCTATATGGGGATGTGCTAGCCGTAGCAAACTACATAGAATACAAATATTTCAAAACAAACTACTCAGATTAGCAGTGAACGCACCATGGTATGTACGCAACAGTCAGCTACACAGAGAGTTAAATGTTGTTTATATTTATGAATTTATAAAACAACAAACCATACATTTTATCAAACGAATGAGTGCAGTACCTGGTGCGCAATTTTACAAACTAGGGAAAAGATCAGGCCAAACTAAGCTAAAAAAACGCCTTCCTCAAGATATTTTTCTATCAGGCAGTGATTCCGAAGAAGAAGTGAAATCAAATACCGTGTGGCCGATCATCTTCTATTTGACGTCTCGTTTGTTAAGTATAGAACAGATTTTTGTCAGCGCTCGAAACGAAATGTATATATAAATATAAAAAGTGTAATTATTTTTTAAAAAATTTATTTTAACTGTTTTGATTAGTGTTCTAATTCTGTGATAACTGTTTTTATTATTTTAATACTGATATTCCTGCTAACATTGTTATAAAAAATTTATTTTATCATAACCTTATATTCACTGAGTGGCCCTGTGGACTGATCTCAAACATGAAAATATATAAGTTATGTTTTTTTTTATTTTTGTAATATGCAACATTGTCCTGTATAGCAATATTTTCTGAATGGATAGTAAATTCATAAAAACAAAAAACAAAAAAATGTGTTTGGAGATCATTTTTACGCAGTTGCTAGGTAACAAATTTTATAAATAAAATGCTGTCTGCAAACAACTATTGTCATGAATGATTTTTTTTTTTAAATTCCCCATACGGGTACGCCCTTATGGTGTGAAAGGTCATCAGTGTCTGCAAATGTGCTTACGTGTGTCTCGTTACAATAATTATCTAGCACACAAATCGTTATAAATATATATGGGATGTTTTATCTAAAAAAATTCGTCACTACAAATGTTTGTAGACGGTATTTTATTTATAAAATTAAGATTTATGTAAGTTTTTACACACTTCTATTTGCTATAAAACACATATTTACAATATTGTCGCAATGCTGTAATCTCATTGGTGTCTGTTTTGGCTGAGAAAGAACTTGGCGTGTTCTGTTGCAGGAGTAAGGCGGTAAGAACAGTTGATGCACCGGAGGCTTCAGCCGGTACCTACCACCGCCGCCTAATCCCATTAGCTAATTATTTACAGAACGAGCAGCTCTTAACGGCGGTACTTGAAGAAGAGGCGGCGGCCGAGCGGCAAGTGTCTGTATTTAAAGGAGCATCACTTCATCCTTACGGCGAGATGGCCTATTTCAACGCATACCCTCACCGGATGTGCTTTGCCTTCGGCGTAACCGTACAAAAAGGATACTCAACCGCATGGTTTTTTACTAATCAACAGAAATTATAAGTACCATCTGAATAATGATACTTTTTCTAACTCGACGCCGATTAGTCAAATCTACACTGATATCGGAATCTACATATCGCAATTAACCATCATATATATATATACAAGGGGTGATCAAATGAAAAGGTACGAAACGTCGTAAAAACGTAACAGTTAAATATTTGCATATTCCGCCAAGGGAGAACGTAGCGAGACATCTCGGGATGCGATTGGAGTATCTGACTGGGATCGGAGCATGCGCGGGCGCCCGCATGCGCAGTAGAAAGCCGAGGCTCTTATCAAAAGCGGCGTCCAAATGATGCGGCAGTCCGTATGAGGACAGGATGGCGTACAGGTGGGGGATGTGTACTGTGAGACACTCCGACGCCTACGCAGGTCCATCAAGAACAAAAGACCGGGGCTGCTTACGGAGGGTGTGGTTCTGCTCCATGATAACGCGCGTCCACACGTCTCCAGAGTCACACACATGGAACTGGCCAAGTTCAAGTGGGAGACGTTGGACCATCCGCCCTGCAGTCCGGACATGTCGCCCTGCGATTTCCATGTATTTGGTCCACTGAAGAAACGCCTGAAAGGGAAGCGCTTCAACTCGGACGACGTACTCAAGGACGCTGTGAAGGACTGGGTCTCGTCACGGCCACGGGAATTCTGGGAACAAGGAATCCTGCGGCTTGTTCATCAGTGGGATCGTTGTGCTCAGGCCTATGGTGTATATTTTGAATAAAGTCTACATTTGTACCCACCATGTCGTTTCGTACCTTTTCATTTGATCACCCCTTGTATATATATATATATATATATATATATATATATATATATATGACGATGATCAAAATTGAATCATTACATAATCGTGACTCGATGCGTGGACCGAGAACATTGAGAGCAAGAAGTAAAATATTTAGAAGAAAGAGAAGAACTAGTATTTAGTTTGCTACGGAGGTTGAGAAAGCACTTGCTTGTGGTGTATTGGCACGAAGCTGTTTCTTGCTAATTCTCGATAAGGGGAGAAATACACGCCAAAGTATCTGATCCTGGGAGGACCGTCACAAAAAGGACACGGTCAAGCCATGTTGTCAAAAGGTTGTTCATTCAACGGGGTGTATTGATGTTGTGGGAAGAGACTAGCCTTAGGCTCCTCTGTTATGAGAACGGGCTATAATACAGTAATCAGTTTCTATATTAAAGTACTCTTTATCAATCATCTAGAGGCACGATTAAGAGGAAAGAAAACGGTTGTACCTGCCATAGTCAACAGCAGTAACCTAGGCGTACACTAGATTTGAACTGTAATGTATAGTTTAAGATAACCTCGAGAATTCCGTCTGTGCGCTGTTAATGTAGTGGAACACCCTACTCCCGATGGGCTTCTTGTTATTGAGATATCTCACCAGTCCATGAGGAGGACTTATGACATTTCATTCTTATTTCCTTCAAGAGGGATGACAGGAGTACTCTATAGGTGAACATTGAAAATCTCCATCGGAGTTTTCAGACAAACCCGATTGGCTAGAGTTCAGTTAGACTTAAAACAGAAATCATAGCGCTAGAGATATTGGGATTACTTACTTGCTTAGGGTGACCAAAGCCATCAGGCATCAGTGAGAATTGACTCATTTACTTATTGGTATCGACTATATTCAATCTGACCACTCGTTTCCAGGTCCTTAACTTATTTTTTGTGGGTGATTATATTATGAGAGAGCGAAAAATATCAGCTATATGTCACGTCATCGAAGGTGAACATTCGAGGAAAAGTACAGTGTGATTATAATTAAAGTTTAAGTTTCAAAACGCTCTAAAAAACGAACCACTGATTAGAATGACGTCAAAGTTGAACGGCGTATTATTGAAGAAGGGGGAAAGAACATGAACCAAAAAATAATCCAAATTTTAGCTACAGATGGCGCTGTAAGCATCAGAATTTCGTCAACAACTGACAAATCGTAAAACATATCCAGTCAGATGGAAATGGGCTTCGTCTGTCCACAGAATTATCCACGGCCAATCATTGTCCACTTCCATGTGAGCAAGAAATTCCAAAGCAAAACCCTCTCTTGCTGGCAGGTCAGAAGAAAACAACTCCTGCACATGGCAAATTTTGTACGGATAGCATTACAGGATGTTCGCAGAATGTTATGTACCGTGCTCAATGTTCGGGCAATTCTCCGTGCACAGCATGGTTGCACACCACCGCTCGACGCCTCCTGAACTGCTGTGGCCACTTCTTCAACTACCTCCGAATCACATCTTTTCCTTCCTCTACCAGACAGACTGCCCATCAAACGAACCCGAATTTTCGAATTTTTTCATCATTTTCACCAGACCCATGACAGTAATCGGTCCAACGCCTTTTTTCATACCCCTGAGGGTCCTGAACTTCTGCAGAGCTACTGGTTCATGTTCTTTGCCCCTTCTTCAATAATACGCCGTTCAATTTTGACGTCATTCTAATCAGTGGTTCGTTTTTTAGAGCGTTTTGAAACTTAAACTTTAATTATAATCACCCTGTACGTTTTGAAACAAACATTCGCAAGAGGCTCAACTGCAACTCGTCAGATAACTTATTTTACGTTGCTTCAGAAACAACTTTATTTATGTCGATCTCCGATGGTCTCATAAGAAGAATGAATGATTGCTGAAACTTGCTATCCAGACGTAGAATTAAGCTGCAATAGAGAAAATTACTCCTCAATGACATCTGCTAGGGAAATTCAACATCGGATGGTTTCCCTCTTATTGTTTTTTATTGTTGAAGTCCGGAGGAATTACTGTTTGCGCGGGTGAGATGTTTGTGTATTCAGAGCAGTGTGCTGTGTATGATAGATGAAAGAAGATGGAGGATATTACATCAGGCCTGCTCTTCCGAAACCTACGGATGGGCCGCTAAGTTTAAAGCCTCATCCAACGGACGAATCACCTTCAACAGTTTGTATTTCCTCTCTGAATGTACGCTCTGGTGAGAAGTTTAGTATTTAACCAAGCACTAAATTTGATGATTAGGAATCGTGCACACCTAACCTTCCAACCTTGCTGATGAAAACTTCTTCACTGGGGATCGAACCAGTCGCTGGTCACCATCACGGTTCCGAAACTAAATGAGCCAATAGGACTACCGTCTTAACTACATAAAATGATTGCGATTGTATGAAGGGAGAGGTAAGGGAATGGTATCAAAACACACTGAGATACTCCTGAGGCAGGGCTGTGGTAGTTGAGCGTGTTTTCTTGGCCGCTTGACAGGAGCTCCGTGTGACGTGTCCAGGAAGCCAGTTCTCGTAGTGTAAGGTCGTGACTTGGAAACAAGACGGCACGCGTCTCCAACTGAGGCACCAGTTCGCTGCCAACTTTCGCAAAAGAAATACTCTCCATCACACTCAGGTGGCGCGCACCTAACTTACAATCAAGTTGCTTTAGCCAACCGAAGCATAATTACATATTCCAAATCTTAATGGATAATTAATTTTTGTAGACCGTTAAAAGAGATTCTGAGAACTATCACCTGTCGATCAACGATTTCTTACTAACTACTTTAAGTTTTTTATATGAACGTTAGGTACAAATTTCTTAACCTTACTTCTAGACGCAACAGCTCTATCTTGCGTTCTATTAGAGGTTATCTGGTTCCACCTCGGTGGTAGAAAATGTTTCGCCACCCGGAAAGCGGTAAGATGTGAAGCAAAGGTGGAGGATTCATATACCTTAGGGGGCGTCCATAAATTACGTGAGGTGAAATTGGGAGGGGGGGATCTACGGAAAATTCACGTCAGGTTTTTGAAATATTGTTGGACTGTAGAGCTAAAATAAGAATTAAAAAAAATATCTGCAAATGACGTGAAGGTCGATTTTTGGGGGGTATTTAGTCGAAAAGTGGGGGTGCAACCGGCTTTTGGAATTGTGAGACCTACAAAAAAATAAATAAATAAAAAAAATGTTCTCAAAAAGTTGCGAGGGCGATTTCTAGGGGGGTCTCACGTACCAGATCTCACCAGAAGGGGGGGAGGAGGGGAGGAGTCCGGAAATCCGGAAAAACACCTCACGTAATTTATGGATGCCCCTTTACCACTAGATTGCGCACCAAATTTCTCCGCAGTGGATAAGGAATGAGGGCATGCCACACCGTTAATGATGATTCGTGTGTCGGATGTGAATGTAAAGTTTGTGTGCCCTATTGGAGGTTTTCGAAAAATCAGGCCTGTAGGGTTAACACAAGTTTTCACCCTCAGCCTTCTTTCATCCTTACTTACAACACGAGCGATACGCTAGACTTTTTTTTTTTTTTTTTTTTTTTTTTTTTTTTTTTTAGAAATGGCATTCGGCCGTGTAAGCCATTCAACCAGCTCAATGTGTTTTCTTCTCTTACAATGTACAGATTTCTTATAAGTATGATTATTTTCTCTAATGTGTACGGACGACACAAGACGAACACAACACTTAATTAAAACCACCCATGCCCTAGGCCGGACTCGAACCGGTGACCCCTGCAACGAGAAGCAAGCACGCTACCCCTACGCTGCCGGGGTCGGCGATACGCTAGACTTAACATCATAACAACATAACAAACATAATAAACGTACTACACGTCACACTTACAGTCATCTACTCACACAATTTAAAATCTATAGTATTTCTTGAAAGAGCACCAAGGTTACACCAGTATCAAATTTCCCAGCGTTATCCCTATGGAGGAATAGCAACAATCATGAATTGTGTGTCAGGCACGTAGGTTAATTTTAGTTTTTCACTCTTACGAGATGTAAAGCAAGATAGTTTTCACCGCACCTTGCGGATGAACGACAAGGCTCGGTCTTTGTATTGCGGAGGACGTGGGTTCAATTCCCCGTCCAGCCATCCAGATTTCGGTTTTTCCATTGTTTCCCGAAATCAATCCAGGTGAATGGCAGGATGGTTCCTTCAAAAGGCCATGACCGAATTCCTTTCCTTTGTTTGTTTCTCCATCCCTTCTCCTCCTGTTATAATGACCTCGAATTTCACAAACCAAAAATCCAGATTAAAAAAAGTCAATCTCTTAAAAGTTTTTGGAGAAGTATTTGGTAGTTGTGGAATAGCACATTACATTCCATTACCTCTGCACTAAGATCATCACTGGACCTGAGCTGCTTGAATCCTCAAAAAGCAATCCCCTTCTACCGTTACCCATTTGATAGGAGAATGAATATGCTTGTGGGATGTCAATCCCCAAGATTAGTTTCAAATGAAAATTTTGTTTCATGTGGATTTCAATTTCGCTGTTTCATTTTATCACTAACCCTGATTACATATTTCCAGTGGAGTTAAACAACGGTTATCAAAGCCAAATTCGTTGTATTTCAATTCGCTGCTGTCCACGTTCGCTATATGAATCGTTCAATGGTATTATCTATTATACTTGTAATGCTCCTGTTTTTCAGCCCCCACGGTTTCCAAGTACTCATTTCTATACTGAATACTTTATTTTCTATTAACAGTAGATTGGATTTCTTCATAAAAAATGTGAAACATTCATCCTTTCTGATAAACTCACATTTTAACTGCAGTAAATAGTTAATAAGTGTGCAACTGATAATAACGAGAAAAATGACAATATTAAATTATTATATCTCGTACTTTTAAAGGAAATAAATTCATATATCATAACGAAAAACTTTACTATTCATCAGAGCGTGTATTTTCTGCATAGAAACTCAACTCACTAAGATGCATTGAAGAACTACTTGCAGCAGATTGGTTAAGATATATATCGACAGTGCTGGAGCAACACCGAAGGCCCCCGAATGCCTGTTTCTTGGCAACCGGCCCAGCCGATCGCAAATAACATCTGCTTACGACCTCCCACACTGAGTCCCTGGCCAGTTAATTAGTTGTTCGCCTCGATACCTGGTATTTATTTGTGTGCTGTGGTGAAATGTCATTCGCCACCTGGATTGATGCCTGGGCTGAAAGAGTGACTCACTTGCTAACCTGTCTGCCTTTGTCGAATTTAGCAAACCACTGAAAACTAAGTTTCAGAAAGTTTTCCTGATAGTAGTGAGACAGTACTGAGTTACAAAGAGATATCTTGGTCCATTTATAATTAATCATTATACATTTTTAGCAAAAACAAGAGTGTTTGTTCAAGATTTTAAGGATAGAACTAGTGTTGGAAATAAAAAAAAATCAGTTTTGTGAAAAAAAATTTAAAAAAAAAACCTAGCACCCTTGTTTTTATATAAATTTTTTTCTTCAAAAACAGTATATTTCATAAATTTTAGTTTTATTTACGGAACTTACATTTTACATGTGTGTTTTAAATCTTACTGAATCATATAATGTTTTACATAATGATTCATAAATACCGAGAGTGGTGGTGTAACGGTTAGCGTTCTGGTCTCGCATTCGGGAGGACGGCGGTTCGAATCCCCGTCCGGGCATCCATATTTGGGTTTTCCATGGTTTCCCCAAATCACTCCAGGTGAATGCCGGGATGCTTCCTTCAAAAAGGCCATGGCCGAATTCCTTCCCATTCCTTGCCCCCCCCCCATCCTTTCACGTCTCTAAAGACGTAGCTGTTATAGGAGACGTTAAGCAGTTAAAAAAAAAAAAAGATTCATAAATGTATCACATTCACTAGTATCACCACTACCAACACTAGTTCGGATTGTGTTGGAATTTTCTGTTTCTTCTTCTGGCTCCTCTAGATCCATAACTTCAGAAATAGTTACATTTTCTTTTAGTGGTCGATCTTGTATTGTAGGCAAAAGATTTTGAGATTGCAATTTTAAATTATGAACAATACTGTACATAAAGATTGCGCCAATAATTCTGTATTACTGTCTTTTAAGTTTGAATTTAAATCTATTATCATACAAAATAGGAGCTTCATTTCTTTTTCAATCGTTGGTTTACGCCAACGGTTGCAAGGAAACGATTCATAATTACTGACAATTTAATGACTCAGTGTCATTAGCTGAGAGTTTAACAAGTATACGAAAATAAGGAAAGCACAATAAGTAATAAAAAGCAAAAAAACCGTAGATAAATTTAAAATTCCTAATTTTTTTGGACAAGATCCGTAGGTCTACAGATAAATTCGCAGGGCTGGCAGCACTAGTTCAAATAGCGAGTATCAATCCAAACAACGGGGATTCCTTCTCGCGCAACCTAGCCTCTTCTGGAAGTCGCCGTTCGTAAAAGAAAACTTCAGTCAATGTTGCCAATATTTTCATAATTTTCTTTTCTACTGAACCAGAAAAATGTAGTAGATTTAAAAATTAGGATAAGTACTTAGTATAAACTCTAAAACAGTCATATTAAACGATAAATGCCTTACAAATTTGAGATTTAGTATATATGAAAAAAAACGTGATCCAGAAAAAAACGTGTTTTTTCATAGTTTGTTCCATGCTTTTTTTTAAGTCAGAAAAAAACATTTTTTTTTACAATATTAGGAAGAAATCTGGATAGCCGGACGGGAAAAATCATTTACACTGTCGCAGTCAAGTCATAAGAGAACTGCCTATGTGTACTCTGTCGCGCTTCTACTTCACGGATTCCGTGGAGACGTTTTTGTCGAGTGGCGAGACGAGCTTCAAATAATGAGCAGAGCATCACACGGAAGGTTGATGCGCTCCTAAAGTTCGCCCATGTCTCGCTGCAATTAAAACGGAATCACCACCGAGAAGATACACCAGGCTAGATAGTACGCTGTTTGCCTTGTTGTTTTACAGAACGACATTATAGTTGTGGTTAATATGCCATGTCTGATGCGTTAGCTTAGTAAATTATGTATACTACTTTTAAATGTGGTTCATGTAGCTTGAAATTAATTTTAAAGTTCAGAACTACATTGTTGCTCCACTCAAATCCACCCGTTTTTGATATCAACCATTCTGAAAACAATTTTAGAGGTTTACCGAAATCGTTTAGTATAATCCTGGAGTTTTCCAAGTATATTTTAAATAATGTGTTTTACAATCAAAACTACGGAAAACACGTAAGCCCAAAATACCTGGTTTTTACTTTTTTTTTTTTTTAAACTGCTTAACGTCTCTTAACAGCGAGGTCTTTAGAGACGGGAAAGGATGGGGTGCAAGGAATGGTCTTTTGAAGGAAGCATCCCGGCATTTGCCTGGAGTGATTTGGGAAACCATGGAAAACCCAAATCTGGATGCCCGGCCGGGGATTCGAACCAGCGTCCTCCAGAATGCGAAGCGAGAACGCTAACCGTCTTATTTCCTTGAAACGGGTGGTCTCTCATGGAAGATATGTTCTTTCAAATAGAGACACACATCAATGTGTGGGATTTAGTAGGACCGTATGCCGCCTTCAATCGACAGAAGCGATACATCTGGCATCAATATTAGAATCTTTATGTAATGGAGGATATGCAAAGAAATGAAAATATCCCAGTTCCTCATCTCCATTCCTCTCCCGCTTCTAATGATTTCGACATCGATGAGGCGTAGAGAATGAAGCAAATAATAATAATGATAAAATCGGAATCTCTCATTCCAATTTCAACAAATCATTGGTCACTAATGATGTTAATTCTTGGTGAAGATCAGTATCTTGTCAAATTAATGAAAGAAGGTTGTAAAGCTCCTACTTTTATACTCGTATGATTTACAGATTGAGCCAATGTTGATGATGTAATTGTTGTAAACCATTAATTGAATAATAATAAATATTCATAAGTATATACAGGGCGTTCGTCGGCAACTTGCTGGGACAGTGCAGCCAGCAACTCCCGCCACACGGCGCCGTGAATCACCGCACTGTAGCTAGTTTGTGACTTCACTCTCTTATTAATCAGTGTTGTGAATAAACGTTTCTTTGTGGTTTGGCTGGTTTGGGGCTTCATACTCTTACTAATCAGTACCGTGTTTGAGTGTGAGTAAAATTATGGTACGTTACAGTTTGCAACAAAGAATATTTCTCTACGATACATATGTGAAGAAGAAGTCGTTTAAAAAGTGTCGCAGTAAATTTTCGTCGCGAATATCCTAGCGCTTTGCTGCCAGCTAAATCAACAATTCTGCGTCTGGTTAAAAAAGAAAGAGAAACGGGTTCATTTTTTAACAAAAAGAGACTGTCGGTCAACCGTATTCTCACAGAGGAGAAAATTGACGATATCGCTTTTCGACTAGAACAGTCACTCAAAAAATCATTAAGTCAGTTAGGGCAGCAGGCAGGCGTATCTAAGACGTCAGCTTGGAAAGTAATAAAGCTAGTTCACTTAAAGCCGTACAAAACAATTGTGGTGCATAAAATTACAGAAATAGACCAGGGGCCTAGGATTAGGTTTTTGCAACTGGTACCTGCAGGGTGTCCACGATGGCACTGTTGATCCGCAACTGACGTCACATCTAAATGCTTAGCACATACAAGTTTATGAAGCGTAATTATTATGAAATAGTCCGCGGCCGACGGTCGAACAATGCCGGAAGCTGACCGCTCGCTCGCCGGGAGCAGTTTCTTCCTTGTTGCGCTAACAGTGGGTAGCGTTTCCCGGCAAACGCCCTGTATTTGAACTAAGGGTGCTGAGCAATGGAGTGCCAAGAGCCGTGTAGAACGACTGAATCCATGATAAAAAAGAGCCTTGTGTGACAACAAGACGAGTCAAGATGGTTGAGAGACCAGATGAAAGTATCAAAACCTATAAGAATCGATAAATGGGGAGGCGACAATAATAAACTGCCAGTTAGTATTGAAACAATGTTTGTGATAAATATATGTAAAGACTTGTGTTATATAGAAGTTTGTGAGATTGAGTTTCAAAATTTGTATGACGGAAGAATAAATACATTTAATATTACTGAATGGAGACTAATCAGTATTGAAAAAATAAAAGAAGTGAATTACGAAGATTTGGGAGAGTAAGAATTTCTGTTTCAGGTGGTATAAAGTTGAGTTCAAGCTAAAACCGGTAAATAAGCACATATATTGGTGGTTCGAAATAAGGAAGAACGAAAAATAAGGTAAATACCAAAATTCTAATTTAATTACGAGATCTAGGTATCTCGCAAGATGAGTACTGTATGAGCTCTAGTTTAGAGAGCAAATGATGTGATGGAACGTTTCAGATCACGTTAGGAAAATGGCATCGTCATAACTTCATTTTTGTATTTCATGTCTACAGAGCTATTCTGGGATTTCCGTTCGCTTCTTTTTCGCGCTGCATGGGAACCTCACAAGAACACCGCCACACAAGGCCGATCTCCGGTTCCGGGAATTCATTTCTCCAAAATTGCCCTCGGCTGTTCATAGGAAGGAGATGTGACAGTAAGTACTTTGGTAGGCAGTGATGTATTGCTCGAGGAAGTTGCCGCCAGCCGCTGTCTGCGTTTTTCCCGACACTTCCCTGTTGTATTAAATGATTACTCGCTCGTTCCGCCATGGTTACGACTCGACGAATACGAATGGCGCTGTGGCCAGTTTAATGCGCCCCATCCCTCTTGTATTGCTTCGCCGACGGCTGCGGTGACGGTTCGGTGGGGAAGGTAACGTCTCAATGTCTGTGGCCGTCAATCACACAGTGGCGGAGATCAGTCATAATAATGGTGCATCGTTGGCCTAACAGGTAGTAATACATCAACTGTGATTTGTCTCTCGCTTGATGTACCGTGCTTGGCAGGATACTGATGTCAGGTATTGATGTTAAAAAGGTCTGGGGGTGAGCATCTAAAATTTTATCAGTTCATCAGACGGATCAAATTCTGTTCCTATAAATTATAGCGATATAAAAACAGAAATGCTTGAACAAAATATTGGGAAAGTATCAAAGTGTCAGCAAAATCAATGCACCTTCTAATATCAGACATGGACTAAGAATCAAAATTTTCTTAATCTGGATGTTCCAAGCAGCGATGCGCCGAATGACATTGGATGGCAGTGGTTCAATTCCCGAGATACTCATTGATTTTTCTCAGGAACTGAAGGTGCGGAATTACGGTCAGACGAATTCAGCTTCGAATCTAATGAGTATTGGGGTGTCCTCCAAGTGCAGGCCACACCAACTCAGTCCTAATGTCTTGATTCTGATAAGGGTCAAACCGAGCGTGATGGGTGAGCGGTAACGCTCTGTCTTCGCATTTGTGAGGACGGGGGTTCAAATTCTAGTCTGGTAATCCAGACTTAAGTTTTCAATGGTTTCCAGAGATCATCCTAAATGAATTCCCGGACGCTTCTTTCAATAATTCCTTGGCCGAATTCCTTCCCGTTCCTTGTCCCGAGTCCGTTTTTACCTCTACTGACCGCTACGTCAACGAAGTGTTTTTATAAACGGTCTCGGAGACAAAGTGAAAAGCATTTTTAGATTGTTTGCCGATGACGCGGTTATTTATAGGGAAGTAAGGAATTCGGCCGATTGCTTTGAAATTCAGCGTGATCTGGATGTCATTTTGGCAAGGTGCGCTGAATGGCAACTTACGCTCAATTGTAAAAAGAGCAAGACAATGAACATAACTAACAAAAAGAATCCGATTGTTCAGAAATACGAGGTAAACAGTTAAGTTATTGATATGGTCGATTCTGTGAAATATTTGGGAATAACATTACAAAGGAACATGAAATGGGACTGACACATTAATTCATTAGTAGGTAGAGCTAATTCTAGGCTGCGATTTCTAGGTCGAGTCTTGAAGAATTGTAGCGAACAAACAAAGGAGATAGCGCACAAATCTTTTGTGCGTCTACATTGGCTACTGTTGTGCAGTTTGGGATCCAAGGGGTTGATTGACGGTATAGAGAAAGTACAGAGAAGAGCCGCTCGATTAGTGACCGCTTGCTACAGTCCTTATGAAAGCATCACAGAACTGATTAGTAGACTGGGCTGGGAGTCTCTGGTAGATAGACGACACACGTTTCGTTTAAACTTATTGGTGAACATGCGTACTCCCACTTTCACTTACGAATGTAGTGAAATACTTCGTCCACCAACCTATTTGAGTCGGAATGACAGGAAAGATAAGATTAGAGAAATAAGGTGCCGCAATGATTCTTATATGAATTCTTTTTTCCCTCGTACCATTAGGGATTGGAATGCACAGCAAAGAGATTAACTCTGGTGCTGAGCACTCTCTGCCACCCACCATTTTGTGGATTTCAGTGTAAATATGTAGATGTAGAAGTGTAAAGCCACTGGTAAAAAAAGAGAAGTTCAAGAAGTACCTGCACCTATACCAAGAACAATGGGGTGCACTTTATAATAGATACAAGCTCTAATGTTTTGTCTTTATTGCAATGGAAAGCAAGACAGTATAAAATTAAAAACTGCATGATGTTGATAAGAACAACAGAACGTACAGTACAAAGCTTACATATGCGGTCTCGTTTAATGATTTTGAAAATATAGTTCTAAACGTATGCTTTCTGAAAACAATTGGGCAGAAAGAAGCTTATGGAAAAAATTACTATTTGTGTCTGATAAATTTCTTTGAGTACAGGGGCAGAGCTGTATCTCTGGTTAATGTGCAACAGAGATCATCGTTGTCCGCCAAGTCAGCGAGTTTGTTGCAATCTGGGAAGACTGAAATCTTGTGTGCTGAGTTTTATCAAAACTAATTAAACTAATATTGCATGTGACAAAAACCAGGAATAAGGATACGAATCTTTTAATGTTAATGTACGAAGTACCTACACAGTTTGTGACAACTTCAGGAATTGAGAATTATGGTGGAAATTGTGTGAATAAATGCTTTAATACAAAGAGCAGAGACAATTGATATGTAGACAATTTAAATATTAAGTAAAAATTTAAATATTATTAAATTTAAAATATTTACGCTTATTAATGAGATTCTTTTTCGAGCTTTTACTTTAGATCACCAAAGTACATAATTTTATATGCAGTTATGCAATTGGTAACAGTAACACATCAGATCTTATGTCCATTTATAAAATTTTACATGGTGTAAGCCCAAATCGTAAGAAGTAGTAGCACCATACACTTCCAATGAATACATAGAAATGTAAATAATTTTTTGCATATCACAATTTTTTCAGGCTTTAAAAATATGGTGCGTACAAAGTTGCAATAAATCAATAGAACTACAGCTAAGTATGTGATTCTTTTTTAAGAAAATAAATAATTAAAATCAGGTTGTCAGAATGATTTGATATTTCAGTTGCTAATACGCAACTAGTTCTTGAAACATTAATAAAGGAGTAACTTGAGGGTAAAAACAGTAACGAAGTATCGTGAATGACATAAATAAAACAAATAATTAAAATTTTGGCTGCAATAATTACTCAAAAATGAAGACACTTACAGAAAATAGTATTAAATTGAGAGTAATAACTCATTAATGCGTATCCATTGGAATATTAACGACAGATATAGATAATTGTAGCATTGTTTTCTGAAGAACATTTTCATAGAAAAACTGTCAAAAAACTGACAATTTCTCTGTTAAGCTGTTATTTATACAATCTCTCCCTTCTTCAGTTTTATCAAATTATTTGGATCATACAGACGAAAGGTATAACAGATTAATTATGCTGATATTTTCAAAAAAATTCTTTCTCTTCTGCTGTATTTAGGTATTTCAATTAAAGTTACTGGCGGGAAGCATTGTTTACTGTTTAATGCAAGGTATCCTAAACCACAGACAATTTTGTGAAGTTTAATGATTTAGATGCTATTTTATAAATGCAGACCGCGTGATGTCGCTTCCTGTTCGAAGCCTGCTATGCCGTTTTCAGTATTCGGGGCAAACTGAAAGGAGTTATTCAACTCCCTTCGCCAGCAGACAAACACGACAAAGCATTTACAAGCAGCGTTTTTTCTTTTTTCTTTACAGCAGAACGGCGCGTAAAAAGTCATCGTAGCTTACAAGACAAGGCATTAGTTCTATTTTGTTTCGAGCTCCAGAGGGAGCAGAGAAAAAAAGACAGGCAGAGACGACTAAATTTGATAACGCGCCGTTACGAGCGTCGCGCCCTGCTTGCAACAAATCCCGCCGCGCGGCGCCACCGTCGCATTTACCTAATGGAAGCGAGAACGGCGACATCAACACCGCACTTGTGCGACCTCCAGGCGTACCGCTACTATTAGGCATAGTATAGCAACTACCCGCCGAATTTATTATGAAACATGCCCTGCCGCGGCTCCGTTGATACATTTAAACTGCCCTACAAGGCTTTCCACACGAGAGACAGAGAGAGAGAGAAAAAAAAAGAGGTACGGGATATTGTACGTTATGTTGTCCGCTGCCGTTTTCGGGGATTGCATTTTTAATTTTCATTTACTTTTTAACGCAGAGTAATGTGGTATTAATTGAAGTGGCCAGTATGTGGGTTCTAAGATGAAAATTCATGGGCCAGCAACGTGTTATGTCTTTGGCTTGGATTTAAAGTGGTGACTAATGTACAGAGAATTCACACCTGCGCGATATTTTTACGCTCCAAAAGCAGTGAGCACACACATTTTGCTTTAAATAAATACGCTATCAAAAATGAAAGATCTTCAGATCAGTAAGAGGCATGCTATCTGACAGATTGAATTCTTACAAAATCAGGATCATGCATATCAAGGCTAAATTTATCAACTTTTTGATCAATCTTTAATGTTCATCATTAAAGCCCAGGGAGGAAATCTGGCCTATACTATTTATCGAGAAACCATCGTGGTTAAAGTGTGTAATTATAAGATCTATGTAAAACTGTGTATAATTTTATATCTGAGGTTCAACAAGTGGAGTATTTTGTTTATTGGACGTAACAACAAATATTTTCAATGCCAAAGCCATTCAGTTTTGTGGGGAGACAACAGGAAATCGCAGAGAGGCAGTATCAGCTGCGTCGGTGGTCGACCTCCGCTCGACAGCGAGAACGGATTCTTGACTGCAGAGTTATCAGTACAGTTGATTTTACATTGGGAGTGGTAGACGCACACATGTAGTTTGGTTCAGAAATAGTGTAAATTTCTGTATACAGTTGAGTAGTTGTAAATAAAACTTAATTTCTGTCATGCAAACTGAATAAAACGGAATATAAAGTGCCTGGTCTACTCAGTGAGAATTACCATCAGTACCATGTCCTTCCATGATATCAGATTCAGGCTGGTACTGTCACAAGGAAATGTTGAAATGTATATTCTGAAATCGTTTTTGGCCGAGTTGCTGAAATGATTTGATCCATAACGTGCAGAATAGAGGAACAACAGTAAATAACAAACAAACCTCTCACAACCGATTTAAGAAAACCATATAAATCAGATGCAAATGGTCGTATCGGATGCCAAATTGCTTCTCAACCACCAGATTCGATCCAGAGACTTTACTTCCAAAGCTAATTGTTATTTACAGTCCACCAATCTGAATAGTGGACTTCAAATAACAAAATTCCGTCACACAGTTTCAGTAATAAGTTTGTAAGGAGAATGCTTCGACATTTAGGAATGTGTGAAGACATTTATGCTTTAGGCAATAACTTCGATCCGAAAGGACGCTTCTATGTGTCGAGTTCTTGTTATAAGCTTTCCTTAGTCCCTTGAGGAGGACAGTAAGGGCTTTAGTCTGGATATACAGCCTGAAGTAACAATTATGGTGACATCAATGAGGCCTTAAATAGGCGGATTACCCCTGTACATTTAAATTGTAGATAGACACTAGCGTTGTATCTTACTCTGGAATCAGAAGTGGAAGAGGGATATCCTCTTATCCTGAATTATGCATTAAAAAACGCATTATATTGAAAGGCAAGTTCTTACGTGAAAAACATAGATTTTCCATATCGTTATGATCCCTCCAGCACTGACAATAATTAAAACACAGTAAAGTCGTTTGAGGAACTTATGTTAGGAATAACCGTTATAACTGATAACTATAGCTACTGGTAAAAGTATAGTAGAAGTGGGAAATATAAAGTACCATTTTCGGTCTGTGATTTTCATTACATGTCATTTCTAACTGCGCTATTTTAGCTTGGTTTTTGGTACGATTCATCAACGTTTCTGTTGATATTTTCGGTTTAAGGGACTGTATGTTACTCGTTTAACATGGACTACTCATAGTAGTGCTGTACCTAGAGTTAAACTTTCGGAGTCTCTGGAGGTACTCACTATATGTCTGAGACCGAGCTTAGTGGGTGATCGGTTAACACTGGGCATTCTGAAGGACGCAGGTTCGATCCCTGACTCAGCTATCCAGCTTTCGCTTTTCCAGTCATTACATGGCCGTTAACATTCTTAATGCAGTGCACCCTAAAGATTCGTAAATACAATTCATGTATTGCATTTATATTACATACATAATAGCCCTTAAAATATGATTTTCGAGGACAACCCTAATCGTAAATCTTGTATTTAAAATTGACTACATTCTGGTGAATAGAATTCGAGCAGACTATACATGAGATGTTATATTTTTGTAACCTAATTTAATATTACGATTAAAAAATATTTAAAAATCAAAAAATGACCGCGTAGTCTAGGTGGTAGAGCATTTGACTGTCCGCTGGATGGTCGGGGTTCAATCCCAGATGAAACCGAAGATTTTCTTCGATTTAACGTCCGAAACGGTTCCACTGGCACATTCCGCGTGCTATCAAAGTAATACCGTACAGTAAATTCCGCGGGAAGGTAAAAAATGGCCAAAACGTAGCAATGACCTCGTCACATCACTCTATTACGAAAGGTTAATGGGGATTTCTGCCTCCGTGAATTCTGCTGGAAACAGCAGTGAACCGAGAAATCCCCTAACCACTGCTTTACCTGATAAATTAAGACAATTATTAACAAAAATCTTGCGATTTGGCTCGTCTTCCGAACTTAATATTTTAGCCTATACACTTTGCTGCTGTTAATATTTAAATTTCATCAACCTGATATACACTGGTGTCCAAAATTAAAGCAACAAACAAAAAATACACAAGGTTGCGTTTATTTTGCCACAAAACAATATAAACAAGTGGTAGTAAAGTAGAAACAATTTAAAGAATACAGAACGCAAACAACTACAACTTGCATAACGATAGACTAAAATGTTCTTCGTTTTTCCAGCTTAACTGATTTGCACACAAATTCAAAAAACTGATTAGGTACAGAGGAGAGCCGCTCGATTCGTTACTGGTTGTTATAGCCCTTATGAAAGCGTCACAGAATTGATACATAGATTGGGGTGGGATAGTTTGGAAGACAGACAACGTCATTTACGTTTATATTTATTGGAGAATATGCGAAATTTTATGACTTACGAGTGCAGTGAGATACTTCTTCCACCAACCTATTTGGCTCGCAATGACCGGAGGGATAAGATTCGAGAAATAAGACGCAGTACTGATGCTTTTATGTATTCTTTCTTTCCTCGTGCTACTCTGGATTGGAATGCGCAGAATTAGGATTGGTGCTTAGCACCCTCTGCCACCCATAATGTTTGTGAATTGCAGAGTATGGATATAGATGTAGATGTAGAATGTGCTCAGTATAGGATGTGACCACCTACGGCAGCAATACAGGTCTGACAACGGCGGGGCATGCTGTGAATGATGTCATCAATCTCATGTTCAGGCAATAAGGCCCATTCTCCCTGCCCACACCATTAGGGATCCTCCTTGATATCAGTCTATTTTCCCAATTTTTGGGTCCCGAAATCATGTCCCATGTTCCCTCCAGATCCGAATCTGTCGAGAATTACTCTCCAGATCAAATTAGGACCCATTTGTGAAAATATCTTTGGCACACTGTCCAACCGTCCAGTTGGCATGTTGACGACTCCACTCTAGACATTCCCTTCTGTGCAGACGCTTCAGGGGTACCCATACAGCAGGTCTCCGACAGTAAAGGCCACTCTGCCAAAGCCTTCTGTACACTTTTTGCCTTGACACAACTGTTGCAGTCGATACTGCGAGGTCAGATGCCAGATGTCTTGCAGTACACACGCGGTACCATTGTGCCCTTACAGCCAAATAAAGGTCTTATGTTTCCGATGTCACACTTGTTTGCCCTGCCCTGGTCTTAGGGATACAGCTTCGGTCTCTATAAACTGTCACCAAGAATCAACAGGATGATTCACATTCAGCCATTGAGCTACATCAGTTTGATACTGTCCTGCCTCCATTCTTCCTATGCCTCTCCACTGTAGAGAGTCTGGTAAGCGTCTTCTCTGAGCCATGCTTCACCGTCTGTAAATGTGTACACAGCGATTGTGGACGTCGGACTACCCAGCAAACACTACTTCGTTTCATAGGTGCCCTGACGTCATCGTTGACATTGTTGTACGATGACCAGAATGCAATCTTCTGTGCAGAACATGATTGTACAGACATTTGTTGACAGTTTGTATGATTATATCGTGAATTAGACACAGGACGGAAAAATAGCGGTTTGCTGTTTTCATTTTGGACACTACTGTATTTATCAACCTCTGGCAGAATGTTGCTGAAAAAAGAAGAGCTAAAATAATTGTAAATATTTACGTCGATCACGGTAACTTATTCAGATGTTTGTAGTTAAATCCACTAACGAGTAGGAGAGGACACAATATAAAGCCATGGGGAACATTAGCACTTCTAATCGTGTAGCAGGTGGTTTCTCTGTCAGAAATACCCTTTGGCAGCGGAACGAGTTCGTAATGATCGTATTTTTTCCCGCACTAGCAGATGCTTAAAAAATTTGGCCTTTCTACAACTATTAGGTATTGTTCGCGTGAAGTTGTCGGCGGTAGCGGGCCTTAGTGTGAGCCGCGCGGCATGTATCACTGGGCTGAGTGAGTTACGAGGGCGGGGCTGTCGCCTGTTGAGTTGTGGGCGGCAGGGCGGGGTCCTCGGACACAATGCCGCCCACAGGCACTATGCATGGGGTGCAGCCGGGAGGGCGCACCACCTCAAGACACTCAGATTCTCTCACATCTGATGGCTGCCTCATCGGTCACTAAATAGATGACTCGTTCCTCATCATCATCCGTCCGCGGATCTCTCCAAACTTGCAGATTTCCCTTTCGATTTCGTCACCTTCCCTGGTTCCTTTGACTTTCATATCTGGCCCCATCTTGGATTGACTTTTTTTTCCTTCCTGAGGGTGAGAGCTCCAACATATCCTCCACTCACTCATCAAGAAACATTCGCTTTACACTGAAGGATTAAAAGTCATGGGATACCCCCTAATATGGTGTGGGACCCTCTTTTGCCGACAAAGTGTAGCAGACAGACTGAGTCATGCTTCCTCCACAGCTGTCCACCAGCTGTGAAGGTGTTTCCGGTGCAGGACGTTGTACACAAACTGACCTTCCCAGATATGTTCGATTGGATTCACATCTGGTGATTTTGATAGCCAAATCAATCACTGGAACTGCCCAGAATGTACAGCCCATCGTGGAAGATTTTGGCTCGGTGACATGGCGTATTGTCATTTTGGAAAATTCCATCGTTGTTTGGGAACATGAAGACCATGGATGGCTGCAAATGGTATCCAAGTAGAGGAACATAACAATTTCCAGTCATTGGTCAGGTCAGCTTGATCAGAGGTCAAAGTCTATGTCATGTAAACACAAGCAATACCCAGGATGGAGCCACCACCAGCTGTTCACAGTGCCTTCCTGACAATCTCAGTCTAAGGGCACATTAAAACCTACTGTCAGCCCTTTCCAACTGCAATCATCACTCATCTGACCACACAACCTTTTTCCAGTCATCTAGGCTCCAACTGATATGTTCACGAGCCAAGGAGAGCAGCAATTGTGTCTCAGCTACCATAATCCATCAAGAAAATAAGATTAGGCTGATACTTAAGTTTATCTTTGTCTCGAAAACCTAATGCTTTTATGTGCTTGTCATTTTTGGGTCATTTAATTGACAGTGTTATATTCCAGAATAGGTCTTGGATTTAGCAATTTGTTTGACAGACTAAAATTGAAACATGTTAGAAATTTTTCTGTTTGAGTTCAACAGGCAGCGGATGCAGGTCTAAACATGTTGCTACGAATTGAGGAATTCCATCAAGAAGAGGCAGGCAACTAATGGTTTTGTCGTTTGAAAGGGAACTACTTTGACCTGAGTGATTTTCCACTTGCAGAAAGACCAAGTGGAGTTGATGAGCCTACGATGGAGTAAAATAGTCAACTATGACAAGTCAATCAAGTAAGAAACTTGTATTACCTGTACTAAGTTAAAAAATTGGTTATTGATACTGTATAGGTTAAGTGTAAAAAAGCAGAAATCATCGGATAACCATTATGCCTCTTCGCATGCCTTAGAGCAGGGTTCCCCAAACTTTTTACCCCGTCAACCCCTTGAAACGATATTTGCCTTCTTATCGACCCCCACAAGTATTTAATAAAAACATTAAATCATTTTTGGCATTTCTGATGCTAGGCAATAAGGAGGCCTGCATAACAACTCAATGAAATAATTTATAAAATCCATCCAATAAAATTAACAGAAAAACGAGATACTTTCCATTATAATTATAATCTCAAAAAATAGGAACAAAACTATGGATAGATGGAATAAATTTGAAATAAAGACCTACCAAAAAGAACAGATGGTTGTTGTACTGTTTTAACTTGTCACATATTTCATCATTTACTTTACACGACTACGTAAACATACGAGAATTGAGAGGATGAGCTTTAATTTTACTTATTGACCTGATTTTTAGTAGAACGTTCCTATTTTTCCTGTACAGTTTAATTGATCCTCTTTAGTATTAATCGACCCCCTTTCGACCCCTCTGTATTAATCGACCCAGGGAGATCTCTTATCGACCCCAAGGGGTCGGTATCGACCACTTTAGGGACCCCTGCCTTAGAGGTTATTGCACATCCTCCTCACTCCGACAATCTTGCTTCCTTATTTTTCCATCTTCTCCTCCTTGTATCCAACAATTTTATAAGAAACACATTTGATAATGAGATTTATCTTAAATATTTGCTTGCCTACTTCTTTAACTTGAAACCAACGTGTTTGTTCGGGAGTAGATTCGATAAAATATACCGGCGATGGATACTTTTACAGATAATGGAAAAATTTTCAATAGCAGATAATTACTTGAATTGATGGATCTTAAAACCGGAGGTTTGTTTGGATCTCTCGTAGCATAACACTTGGTCTGGTTACATAGGTAAAATTTACAGTTGTTTTTCCCCGTGTAAATATCGTTGTACGTATGTACGTAAATATTGTTAAGCGTAGTAATTTAGCTTAGTTCTTTCTACGAAGATCAAGGAATGAAGAAAGTGAAACCCCCCTCCAACCCATGCAGGCCTTCTTCTTGGAAATACTATACAGAGGAGGCAGCCAAGTTTAACGTCCCCTATGCCGACCCCGGCAGTGTAAGAGATAGCGCGCTAGCCTCGCGCTGCAGGGGTCGCCGGTTCGAGTCCGGCCTCGGGCATGGGTGGTTTTAATTAAGTGTTGTGTTTGTCTTGTGTCGTCTGTACCAAGTATAATCTATAATACATTGAATAATACAATACATAGTTGCAAACTACAAAATTACATAGTGCTGGCTGTATGGCCGCGTAGCCAAATGCCATTAAAAAAAAAATCATATATATATATTCCCATTTCGACGAACAAATCACCATCTATAATTTCTTATTCCCTCGCTTCGTATGATTTACGGATAGGTTTGGGATTCAACCGAGGACAATCTTGTGATTAGGAATTGTGTGCCCTCTCATGTACAGTCTGGAAAAGTCACAAGTTCTTCCAGTAACTTGGACCGTTGCACCGTAGTGGTGTCACCATGACCATAGCAAGGCAAAGGGGCAAGCATGATCTGAATATCAAATAAAAACAATTTTCATAGGGAGAGAACGTTACAAACTCGGGAATGTACAGGTAAAGAGATATTTCGTCGTAATGAGCTGGTCACAAGGTTTTTGTTTGCTGCGTAATCCGCCCCCTTCACAGCCGCCTTAACCTAACCCGGTAATCCTAATGGGTATACGGGGCCAAACGTTTAACGTGAAATCCGAACCACGGAAACGATTCGGCGTACTTCACATTACACAGCAAGCTGTGCCGGAGGTACAGGTCGGCTTGGGCCTTCGAAAATCCTAGCCGAGATCGGGATTATAACCGGGGGTCATTAGATCCACGCCAAACTCCTTAAGGGGACATCCATAAATTACGTGAGGTGTTTTTCCGGATTTACAGACCCCCCGCCCCCTTCAGGTGAGATCTGATTCGTGCCCCCCCCCCTAGTAATTGCCCTCGAAACTTTTGGAGACCTTTTTTTCGGTCTCACCCTTCAAAATCCGGTCACAAAACCCACTTTTCGGCGAAATACAGTACACAATTTTTTTCCCCAAAACCTTACGTGAGATTTCTGTAGACCCCCCCCCCCCCTATTTCACCTCACGTAATGAATGGATGCCCCCTAACTTCTGAGCCATCAGACCGCTGGCATCAAATGTGTATTTTTTTTAAAGATTTAAAGCTTGATCTGCTCAACCCGCATTCTGATCCCAATGCGTGTTTTTAAAGACTAAGAATACAACAAAAATTATCTGACCACCCCGGAATTACTGTACGTATCTCGCGTGGCGCGAGGGCAGCGCGGCGTCGCTGCCTCCCCGACGCGTTATTTCCGACGGCGACGAATTTATGCCCCGCTGCGGCGAGAATTCAATTTGTAGGTTGCGGCAGTAGCAGCGGCTGCATCTCAATGCCACGACGCCCGGCATAGCTGGGGTCACAGTTCGAGGGTCAACGGGGGACCTCCACACGCCAATAGCGCGCAGTTGAAATGGTTCCTCTCACAGTCGAAATGTGGCCAATAAACATACAAAAATAAAAAAATAAAATTTTTAAATAAATTGTTCCTACTTACAATGGTTGGACAATTTCTTGGTTACTTCAGGTTATTTCTGAAATGTTTCCTTTAATAGGCATGGTCCACTTTCTTCCTGGTACTTACCATTTTAAGTTATGTAGGTTAGGTAGCGTGTACAAATTATGTTGCTTGGTTCAGGGGGGGGGGGGGAGGGGTTGGCTGGAAGGCTACGCTGGGCTACTTTGGGGGAGGGAGGTTCCGAGCCAGGCCACGTAGCTTTTCTATCATAACATTTTTCACAGTTAAAATGAGGAACGGAACTCACAACAGCACTAATTTACAATAGTCTGACAAGAGAAAACAGTACAAAATATCTTCTGGAATCCAAATGAAGAAAAGCTACGTGCTACGTGAGGGGGGGGGGGGGGGGGAAGGAGGTTTACAGGAGGCCAAAATGGAGCTATGTGGTTTATGCATGCTCCCTTAGGGATGGACCAGTGAAAAATATATATCTATATCTACAAATAATATCGATATGAATTGAGATAAAAGTATCGATATTTTTGCTTAAACCCAGTAATATTCTAAAATATTTAAGAAATTTGGATAATTAAAGATACATGTGGAAATAATAGAGATTTTTATTAATTACTCTAATTTTACAATCAATCAAACCAGTATTCATCTGATGTAGACATCAAAAGAACTCTATGTTTTATATGTTTCCCCATCAATCTGCTTCTGTTGCCCGGTGTCACCCAAATAACTGTTGGATCACACAGAAGAGGCTTGGCATATCAAATACTTCTTCAACTGATTACCTTCTATTCATCAATGAAAAAACCAATTTAGAAAAGAAGCTGTAAATTTACTTCAAACCTTAACTTCGCCACACGGATGCTTAATCAATATTCTTCAACTTGATTAAACTAACAGAGGCGTTAACATTCAAATATGTTGACAAAAAAAATGACGAAATTCCCGTAAATCTGTTAAAAATTTAACATTTTTCCAACCTGATAACTGTTGGTGAAAAACTATGACGAATTCACTTTCTTAAGACGCGTACTCCGTAAATATAGATTATTTTATGAAAAATATCGATATTTCAATACATCGATATATTTTGCACAATCCTAACGTAGGCCGAAAAGGATCTGCTTGACCCTTCAACAGAATGACCCAGAAAAACAAAGGAAAAAAAATCCGAGCCATCAGAATCGGCTTCTTCGGCTGAGCTGACTTCTGCGCATATATAAAAAAGAAAATAGCCCTTTAAAGGTTTTTTTTTGGGGGGGGGGGACCTTCTTTGGTTCGGCTGACCCCTGCGATTGCGATGTGCATCACCGATTTGGGTTTTCCATAGTTTCCCGAAATCACTCCGGGTGAATGCCGGGATGGTTCCTATGTAAAGTATATGGCCGAAAGCCATCCCATTCCTTATCACAATGTCTTCTCTTTTGGCTGAAAAGGACTCTTCTAACCACACACTGGGAAAAATATTTTTTTTAAAATGCCAAATTCCTGCGCCAGTTGAAAAATCTATATCGCACTAGCCTGAGTTTTGGGAGAACATGGGTTCAAATCCTTGTCCGACCATCCTGATTATGGTTTCCCGGAAGTCCCTCTAAGCCAGGATAGTTTCTTTAAAATGCTATGGTGGAATTTCTTCCCTTTTTTTGACTTATGGCTTTACGTCTCATCGACGTCGAGGTGATTAGAGATGGGAAAGGACTGGAGACAAGGAATTGGAAGGAATTCGGCCATGGGATTTTTAAGGAAGCATCTCGGCTTTCACCTGGAGTAATTTCGAGAAACCATGGAAAACCCAAATCTAGATTCCCAGACGGGAATTCAAACCAGTGTCTCCCCGAATGCGAGGCGCCTGTGGTCCCGCTCACCCACCACGTTCCGTAATTTCTTCCCGTTCCTTGATATCAATCCCTCCAGCCTTTTGGTTGAAAAGCGTTCCTACGAACTATACGCCAGCACACCTCCAGGGATTCAACTGGGCGGAATGAAACCTATATAAAAAGGTTGTTGTTGTTTTGTAAGGGCCTATCTAAGAATCACGATGTTCAACTCTTGCTTTTGGGGAGGGCTTTTGATGTCTAACCAATACTAATGCATTGTAGGACTGTAATGCCTCTTTCTCTCCTTGATTTGAAGGGTACATGCCTTCTTCGGTAGTTTATCCTGGAACCTCATTTTCTAAAGCATCCTTCTGAGAATTTTAGGGTTTTTATGTCTCTTCCCACAGATCCTTACTCACTTGTATCGGGTACAGCGATTTAGTCTTTCTTCTTCACTGTTCGACAATCTGGCAGGATGAATCTGGAGACGTGTCTATAAAATGCCAGGCGTCGGTAGTTTAATGTTATTAATGTCAAAAGGAAAAAAGTGAAAATTAAGTGGACAGACGAGGAACATAATGAATTTAGAAATGAGTGTTGAATGAAGTTCGTGAAAGTCTCTCACAGAAGACAGAAATAGGATGGTGGGCCACATTTCAAGACATGCTAGATTCTTTATTTCAAATTGGAGGGAACTGCTTATAAGGGGAAACATTTGATTTTTTTTTCATTTAACTTAGAATTAATTAGAAGGGGAAAGATTACTTAGTCAATTTGCTTTTTAGTTATTACGAAAATTGTTATAAATTAATATCTGTTGCTAGTCGAATAATAGTTATGTGCAATGATCTGTGGAGTTTACATAGAAGTTATGATTTTTTCGGAGAGAAAAAAGTCGAGAATTGAAGACAAGCAAGTTATTTTTTTGTTTCTCTCTCTCTGCCTCTACGGCTTTTCTTATGTTTTGCAGCCTTCGGCCGCTCTACAGTATAGTATCAGGTTGGGTTGTTTGGGGACTCATTTTATTTGCACATTTTTAGGGAAAACTATGTTCTCTGTAATAGAGGACTTATGTAACGTCAACATTTAAAGTTATTGTTATTTTTTTGTTAATTACCTTTTATTTTTCCCTGTAGAAAGTTTTTGATCTTACCTGGTTGCTGAATAATTGATAAGGGCACTTTAAACTTATGTATTCGTAGGGGAATTGATGTTCCAATCCTTTGTTTCTTCTAATCGTAATGAATCTATTCTTGTATGAAGATTTGATGTCAATTTAATAATTTCTTCTGCAATATATGGTGTGGAAGTTATATTATGAATTTCCCTTATCGAAGTGTATCGTGGGGCGTTTAAAATTTGTGGAAGGAATCTGTTTTGCAGTCGTTGTATGTGTCATAGGTTGGATTTCGATACCGTTCCCCACACCTGGCAACCGTATAAAAGGTATGGAAGGATAACCATTTTGTAAATTCGCAGCTTAGTTTCCATTGTTAGACAGATGGAGCGCATTATCGGGGCCAAATTTTGCGACAGGCCGAATCCTCCTCTTCTTCTGTTAAATATATGTTGCTGATATCTTAGCTTAGTGTCAAGTGTAACCCCCAGGTAGCGATTACTGGTAACCCAGGGTAACAAGCAAGTTATGAGATGATTTGGATTATTTTATTGGTTTGTGATTGTGTTATGTCTAAGGGTAGTTATTAAAAAGAATAGTGCTTTGATTAATATTGAACGTGCCAGCTTTGGATACGAGCATCAATATCTTAAAATTCTGAAGGAACGAACTGTAGAGCATATATTAGTCTATATGAATAAGGTAAATTACGACGCAGGATGTAATGGGCACCTTTAAATGAGAAGGTTAGTTTAGAAATGGAGGATTGCATCAAACCAGTAGACTGATGCCAGCAGTACTGTTTTAGCTGTCCGTAAATTTAAGTTACCACTGGTTTAATTGTTTTAAAAAGGCAGTTTGTAGAATTGTTTAAATTCGTTTGAAGGATGAATTACGCGGTTTTCGGCTGAACTTTAATGGGTTCGTATCACCAATTTTATCTTTGTTAAAATTACATTTTATGTGTGTGAAAGTCTGTCGTGCCTTCGATCTTCACTCGGCACAATTACATTGACAGCTTAAAAACTCTGGCTCACGTTCTTTCGATTACGAGAAAATTTTAAAATGCACACTAACAAGTCCCGTAAAACGACACTGGTGTCCACTGAAAACTATCAACACTATATTGTTCTCACTTTCAAAGTGCCTCAATAAAACCCAGTCACGTATATTGCAAAAACTAGTTGCAGGCTGCACTGCAGTAATTTTAGCAGAATATCCCGTCTGCATTTATTTATATGAGATAACTTATAGAGAACCAATTAATGGAGGTAAAATAAGGAGAAGATAGGTTTATACAAGATAAATGCGCCAACAGTTATCCTATGTTCCAGTTTAATTTAAGAATTCAGAAAAAGAAAACTTCAAATGTTAAGGTAAAGAATTAAGTGACGAAAAATCTTAGGATATCTCATAAAATCATGTGCCAAGAACTCGGCTGATGTACAGGGACCAATGAGATAAATTTAACAATTCAGAGTGGCCAGATTTTCATTTACCGAGGAAGAATATTGAATTCTAAGACCTTTCTTCCGTAGATATGTGCAAAAAAGAGGACGATGTCGCACGTTTATTTATTGCTGATGATTTTGTGAATTTTCTAGCAGAGAAGCGAATAGATACAACACACCAATTTGCAGTATGAACATGCAATGTAAAAAAAGTGTATAAATTTTTAAATGTAACTTCTTTCGGCACGATAGGAAAAAATTTGCTAGCGTTACGCGTCAAGTGCGCATGCGTCGTAACTTTCTGCGCATGTGCACTTAACGTTCTGCGCATGCGCATTTTGCAAGCAGCTACGATAGTATCCGCTGTAACTTTATCTCATGTGAAGCAGTGGACAATATTAAATGTGACACATATATATTTCCAATTACAGTTACCATATACCTTTGATTCTAAAAGTATATGTTACAAATTTACCAAATACAACGGAAGTAGAATATAATAATAGTAATACATAGTATTATAAATTAATAATAATAATAATCATCAACAACAAACTATTTGTAAGTATCTATTTAATAAAATAGTTTTTATTTGTTCCAAATAAATTTTTTATTTTGCTGATATCTCTCGCTTCCTGTTGAGTGTGAGAACGGTTATCAGATAAGTTTGACCAAGTTGTTCTATGGAATAAAAGTTCTAAACTGAGAATACAGACTAAGACTCGATGCAATACTCTATAATCTATGGAAATGTGCTTTCATATCTTAATAATTTTTACTTCTTTACGAGGGAAAAAGTTTCATTTCTTGAGCGTGTACACTCTGATTTTTTATTTATTATTATTATTTTTCGTAATGCTGAACGCAATTTACTGTATTTACAAATCACGTGAAAATTGCCGAAGACATGCAGAAGAACGTACTACTCGAGATTTCAGACATCAAAGTGTTTTTAAAAAATGCGTTTACGAAACTGACCCTTATACCATCCCGTACTTTCCATGTTTTAGTCGAGGCACCTGGGAAATCTCAAGAGCTGCGGGCAACAATGACCAGACATTAAATTATACTATATTATAGAATACGCCTATTTATAGGCAAACGTAAATGATTTTAATTGAAATTGAACTGTTCGTCTGTTGTGCCACAGTTGTGACAGTATGTGAATACGGTTCTATGTTCTAGACCGATGATGAACTCTGGACTGTCGAGGAGTTCATACAGAGTTCGGGGCTGTTGTGGGGTCGGAGGCAGTAATAATTGCCGCGCCAGCTGCAAATAGAAGCGGGACTGCCGCGCAAGAATGCGCAGCCCATTACAAATGGAATGTCACCTATGTGGTGTGGGTGTCAACTTTGGGAAGGAGGAAACTTGGGGGCAGGAGAAGGGGACTCGGAAAAATAACTGGAGAATGTGAAAGGCGGCCGGGCGATACGCCGTCGCCTCTTCCCCCCCCCCCCCCCCCCCCTCAGGCGCCTTCCGACGCTCCCTTTAACACCAGAGGACTACGAGACCGCAGCTACAAATTGAATTCTTGGCTGGAAGTGTAAATACTTGGGTCGGCCGCTCAAGTAATGCAGAGTGTTGTGTCTCGTGGAGGCTAGTGGTGGATAGGCCGACGACCTCTGCAAACACCAGACAACATCAGTGAATACGTAGTATACTAGGAGTCGCTGATTACGGTACTTCATAGTATGTTCATTTGGACTTTATGACTCGTCGACAGGGGTTCACTAGAGTCGACCGAGTCTTTTGCGAGAGTCGTAACGTTCTGGGGTACGAGGATTCAAACCCCGTCCCTTGGTTACGTCAAACAGCTCGAGATTAATGCCGGAATAATTATTCATTTGACAATGTAACCTCCAGTCCCTTGCCCACAATCACAGACAATCCATAAGGCACAGTGGAAAATGTTAAAGTCTCTGCAGTTTGCAGAGTACAAGTAGAAAATCGGAGTCACGGATTCAATTACGATGTAATCGCGGCATTCGTTTGGGGAAATCATATCTAGATGAGCGGAGCCAAATTCGACCCCGAGACATTCAGAAAACAAACCTATTATCAAAAATACTAAATCGGAAATTCTAGTGCAGCCAATGTATAAGACCGTTGAATGCGTTATAAATAGTACAATCGATACGTTGACCGGTCAAAATTCTGGAGAATGAATAACAAAAAATTATGACTTTCAAATTATTTTGTATAGGTCTTTACCGTTTGTCAAAATCGTGGTCATTAGCGCTGTGAGAGATTTTAGTTTTAAATTCTTTCGGCTTTTTTGATTAATTGTACATCTCTTGCCCTGGTAATTTATTTTAATCCCTGACACCCTTATTTACAAAAGAAAAATTTTCCACTACCTTACACCTGAATTCAGGTGCCAGTTTTTGGTCATATTCATATTTTCCTTCCATTAAGTGCTCCTAATTCTTCTATCCGAGCCTTGTATACTCTAAGCGCTCTATTTACCCTCCTATTGGTCTTCTATGACTAACACAGAGCGTGGTGGGTGAGCGGTTAACGCTCTGGACTTCTGAAGGAAGCCGGTTCGAATCCCGTCCAGGCATCCAGATTTGGGTTTTCAATGGTTTCCCCAAATCACTCCACGTGAATGCCGGGATGCTTCCTTCAAAAAGGCTATGGCCGAATTTCTTCCTGTTCCTTGTCCCCAGTCCCATCCCTCCTGAAATGACCTCGACGTCAATAAGGCGTAAAGCCATAAGTAAAAAAAATAAAAAAATAATTAATAAAAAATTCTATGACTCCCAATCCAGCTCCTTCATTATGTTAATAACTGACTGTGTTTTGAGATAATTTCCATAAACAAATATTGCTTCTCTGCTTTGCACACCCTAAAACTCACTCATTTAGTACCCGAAACATGGATCCCATGTTACCCCACTAAATTCAAATAATGGTCAGACCTAGGTTTTTAACCCAGTTCCACCACTTCTGTGGTACATCCCTTCTATCAAGAATAATTTTGAAACAACATCCCATCTCCTGCTAAATGTGTCCTCCTCAACTGAATTTGCTATCAAATGTAAAGTCTTCAATACCAATTACTTCCCTTTAAATCATAAACCCTTTAGTTTTCTATTTGTGTATCTAAGCTGACCGTTTTTGGGACCGAACATGGTGGGTAAGAGGTTAACTCTCTGGCCTCACATTCGGGAGGCTGCCGGTTCGAATCCCAGTCCAGTTCTGAAACATTATAATTCCAAATGATAATTTCTAGTCAAATTTTTCTCATATACACACAGAAAATAGTTAGTCCGTTCAGTTGTAATTCTAACACCAAATGTGCTCTCTACGCAGATACCACAAAACAACAGATCACTATTCATTAATAATGTCTGATAAAAACTTTTTTTCGTTTTCCCGGCACAATGGTTTTGGGTTTTCAATGGTTTCCCCAAATCACACCAGGTGAATGTCGGGATGCATCCTTCAAAAGGCCATGGTAGAATTCCTTCCCATTCCTTGATCCCAGTCCCATCTCGCCTCTAATGACCTCTGCCACTTTTATGCTAATATATACCGTTATGATATCCGCAAACCACCTAACTTATGTCTGTAAACCATTAATACAATGATTAATTATAATAATGAATAATAGTTGTCCTAATACACAATCGTGTGGTACTCCCATTTCACATCCACCTATTTTAAAACTGCATTTTAGGGGGCATCCATAAATTACGTGAGGTGTAGTTCCGGATTTCTGGACCCCCCCCCCCCCTCTGGTGAGACTTCGTGAGATCTGGGCCGACCCCCCCACTTTTCTGGTAAGATTTGGTTCGTGAGATCATCGCCCCCCCTAGAAATCGCCCTCGCAACTTTTTTAGACCTTTTTTTAGGTCTCACCCTTCCAAAGCCGGTTACACCTCCCTAAAATCGACTTTCGCCTCATTTGTGGACTTTTTTTTTTTAGCTCTACAGTCCAATAAAACCTCACGTTAGATTTCCGTTGACCCCCCCCCCCCCCTCTCTCTCTCTCTCTAGGTGAGATTTGGTGAGATTTTGCCCGATCCTCCCCCCCCCCCCTGTTTCCCCTCACGTAATGTATGGACGCCCCCTTATATCCTAACTCTTTGCATTCTACCTTTTAATAATCCAGCTGTTCCCACCACCTCAATACTTTCAAATGGTAACGTCATTTTTGGGAACGTAAAATAATGATTCTCCAAGAAAAATTTCTCCTCGTGTACTGCGGCTAATCCTGTTCATCAGTCTTTTCTTAATCTTTTCTCACCCCACCTTTCCAGATTCTACAGTATAAGTGATGTTATTGCATCGGAGATAGAGGATTATGAAATCCAGAGATACTATTGTTCAGAGCGCTAGTATGGACGTAAACCGACGGTCAGAGGACTGTCCTTCTCTCTGTCCTCTCACTCCACCACGCAGACGAAAAACAAAGCCTGGGATCTCATTTGCGCAGGAACGCTGCGGTTTTATAATGGCTCGCCCGGCACTAATCAGAGACCTCGCTCTGTCTCTCTAGTATATCTTTGGTCACCGCGGTAATTGTCGCGAACATTACTCCAGAAGAGAGATGTCGCCAGCGTGATTGCATTAAGCTGTAACCCAGTGCTTATTGCCAGTGTATTGGAAAGTACTCTGCTAATAACATGAAACAGAAAGCAATCAAAGGTAACATCTATTGTGTCCCCGTACGACAGTGTAGGTAATATCAGTATTCTATGTACATTCTCGCGGCGGCAATGCTCTATAAAAACTTGTAGGGTTTCAAGCCACGTTTTTATAGAGAATATTAGTATTCGTTTGAAATTTAGGTTTTCATTTATCAGCCGATTTATTTTCCAGTCTGGTTTTTTTTTTTACTGATTTCAGTCTGTGTGCCTGCCACAATTTTTTATGACCCCAACAATTCGAGTGATAGCGAAGCGGGTTTAGCGATATTTGCTTGATGCCTTATCTATAGCTGTCGTGCAGTTAATAGTCAAATTCACATGTTAGTTTGGAATATATGAAGCAGACAATTGAGGACGTGGGTTGTAAGGGGTATGTAGAAATGAAGAGGTTAGCACAGGATAGGAAGGGATGGAGGATTGCATCAAACCAGTCTAAAGACTGACAACAGCAAAAAAAAAAAAAAAAAGTTTGTAGTAACAGTTTGTGCATTGAGGCTTGTACTAGGTAACACAGGGCGCTCAGCGTTGCCATATCCTAGTGTTAGAGAGAGAGCGCTACGCGAGAATGTTCCGAAGTGCGGCAACAGCGCGATTGCACTCGCTCGCCAATTTCCCTGGCAACAGTTATAGTTATTTCTGTTTTGGTTTGTTTATATTAATTTTGTTTAAAAGAGCTTGTATAGGGTAAAATTAAGAACGTCTTGCAGACTAGTCTTTAAAAAGTTCAATATTCATATAATGATTTCTCAGTACATATAATCTCTCATATGCTTTGCCATAGAACATTTTAACTTGTTCACATCAAATTCACAGCAATACAATTTCAATACAAGAAATAAAACTAAGTTTTATAAATCATATAAATCATTTTCATTAGTATAAAGAGGAGTTAATTATGTTGTGGCACATACGATCAATAAGCTTCCTAAAAGTATAAAACAGCGTATATGCTTGTATGGGCCAAGGCCTTTGTTTTGGCTTGAATTTTGCTGTGGATGTGTTGAGATCAGTGTCACAACTATGGTTGTTAGCCCCAGAGGTCACCTACAGTTTAACGTGGAATCCGAACAACTGAATCATTCTTGCGTAATTCACATTACACAGTAAGCTGAGTCAGAGGAGAAGGTCGGTTTAAGGGCTTATGATAATCCCAGCCGAGACAGGGGATTCGAACCGGGGACCTGTATTTTTTTTTTATCTGCTTAACGTCTCTCTAACAGCGAGGTCTTTAGAGACGGGAAAGGATGGGGGGCAAGGAATGGAAAGGAATTCGGCCATGGCATTTTGAAGGAAACATCCCGGGATTTGCCTGGAGTGATTTGGGAAACCATGGAAAACCCAAATCTGGATGCCAGGATTCGAACCGCCGTCCTCCCGAATGCGAGGCCAGAACGCTAGCCGTTACACCACCACGTTCGGTGGGGACCTGTCGATCTCCAGTCAGATGTCTTAACCACTGAGCCACCAGGCCACCCAAAACAATGTATATATAATAAATGTGGTTTTAAAGAAAAAAACTCATGGATTATTTTACTTACAACTTCTATTCCATACACGAATTTGTATTTAATATGTCCATTTTGCAAAATTCATTTGTAAATCTTACTTAATTTTTGTTTCGTTTGTTTGTAACATATAATACTTTTACTATGATTATTATTCATATCTTATGTATGTTTATTAACCATGACATGTCCCACTTCTCGAAGGTCGTTACTCAGCAAAGATCCATGGAACAAGAGTAAATAAATAAAAATAAATAACATCCATAATTTAGATTATTTTTGTTGTAGAATTTTCATTTACTGTATATTAATTTCAGATACGATACTTTTATGGGGTGATTTTTGTAACTTTAGGTAGTAGTGTAACACACTAAAAGTCATAATTTTGTCTCTTTTTTGTAGTGAAATTTTTTTGGCGATAACTAAGTGAGGAACGTAATGATTATTGATTGTAGAGTTACTCTACTTCACTTACGAGTGTAATGGAATTTGTGCTCGAGATTGAAAGTCTGCTCCTGTAAAATTTAATAATCTTTCCGCTGCTGAGCGCATTATTTATAAATACGAAACCCTCTTGAGCTTTATTAAAAACGTCTTTCCAGGTGATAAATATTGTTTTTACACCATTAATTGATTTAAGAATTATTTCTTTGGCCTGCACCTTTGATTAGTCATGGATTTCAGATCGAAGCTCTAGTTTTCCATTCCCCTCCTTTTTCTGTTTCATCACTTCTTCCTTGTTCCTGAAAATCCATCAACTATACAGAGTCATTGTGTTTTTGTTGTGTTTGTTTTGATGTCATTAAATCGGTTTGTTTACCTCCTCTTTCCCAAATGACAACGCTACTGACCTACCAATCTTTTCATCATTAGTTGTTACTAATTTTATATCATTTGCTCATGTATAATACTAGCCCCGTTATTTTAAGAAACGTCATACATGAAATAAATTGTGTTTTTGTAATTCCAGAAAAATTATAACCTTTTAAAGGCTCTCAATGGGTGCGACAAAATTCTCAACTGTACCTGTTCTACCCCAATACCTTTTCTTAATTTTTATTATTAATCTATTGCAGATATTAATCTTGGCACCCTCTGTTAATAAAGTAGTCAATGTTACATTTTTCAGAATATGACATCCATCATATCACTCCGTTTGTGTGTGTTCTTAAGCATATGTTACCTGAATACTTCGCACCACATGTACCCATCTGATTTTAACGTCCTTTTTGGCACTACACTTCTAATGCTGCTCAAATGTTCTAGATTCAGTTTAATCAATTTCATGCCCCGCAAACATGGTGTCATACGTTCGATTTCGTCAACACTGAAATCAAAGTTGTACGAACTTGTGTGAGAGTGGTATGCCCGAGCCCAGTGGAGCCGATCCGGCAACCGCCAACTCTGTCGGACTTAATCACTTTACACTCTGCTGTAAATTACCGACTGTGCCGAAAAAAGAAGAATGCGGAGCGCGGGCGTTGTCAACAAGAGCTGGCGGGGTGCAGCTCCGTTATCTGGAAGGGCAAACAGCTGTGGTTAGTTGGCTCCTCGGTACACAGTATACGCCCATCCACGGGGGGAGCGGGATCCGCCAAAGTTCGACGACCCACTCGCAAAGTGGCAGATTTAAAGCTGTCCCTCACTACGCGAGATAACGCTACCACAGGGATCAGTGCTAGGTCCAACTATAACGTAAACCAGACCTGAGAACCCCAAAAAATCAAACTCAGCTACACTTGCTCAGCAAGAAGTCTAAAAATACGCAGTAGAATTACTTCGGATATGCATTGATTAAATAATATCAAACTCACCAGATTCTGGCCTCGCATTCCAAAGGACGAGCGTTTGAATCCTTGTCCGGCTATCCAGATTTTAAATTTCCCGGGTTTCCCGAAATCACTCCATTCAAATGTCGGGATGGTTCCTTCAAAAGGTCATGGCAAAAAAAAAACCGTTTCTCGTCCTCAAGCCTTCCTTGCAAGACAGCAACGCGCATTAGATGGATTTTGTATACAGTCATTCATCAGCGTTTCTTATAACACATAATTTGATAACAAATACGACTGTTGCTTTTAAACTTGCTTGCTCCGGGTTCTGACTATAAAAAAAAAAAAAAAAAAAAAAAAAAAAAAAAAAAAAAAAAAAAAAAAAAAAATTCTTTCACTTTTTTGCTGCTCATGTCATTGCAGGTTAACTTTCACTAGCATTAGTTTATACCATTAAATTATTAACTGGTTAAACACGAATAATTTTAAGATTTTAGTCAGTATTTTACTCATAAATATTATTAAGTTTTTTTGTTAGTATTACTCTTGAACTTGATTTAGGCCAAATGTTATATAAGTGTGGTATACTGTTAGTTTGTGTAAGGTGTATATTATTTATTGTAAACACCTGGTATGATATAAGAGAGTGCTTGACAGCCCTAATCTTGAAAGGCTAAATAAATAAATAAAAATAAATATATATCAGAATTAGTTGTTACCTACAACTTCGTACACGTAGATTTAGAACTGTATTTCAAGAATTTGATATGGAACGTTGTTGAAATATGTAAAGATGTCTCACAAACTGACTGCCAGGGAAACCAAGACTAAACGACGAATATAACATTACGGAGACTTACACATGAGCCCGTTTGTCTGTGACCGTTCGGTTAGTTCTCAAAAAATGTGTGTTTTTTTTTATCCCAATAAAAGTACCCTATGTTTCTCCTAATGATACATAGTATTTCCTTGTCACATTTCATCAAGATCGTCGTGAAAACGTAACAGAAAGAGTTACTTTCGAATTAGTAATATTAGCATAGATGGTGACGTCATCTCTTTGAAACGCTCCCTTACTTGCAATGAGCCATTCATAACTATTGAGCATACTTGCGGGCTCGGCGCACTTCCGTGTGTATTTCGCGCAGTGACACCCAACAGTGCGAGACAGTGGGTGCCTTCTCGACTTGCCGCGGCTGTGTGTGGACAGCAGGTGTTTGGTGTTTGGTGTTGCCACTCCCTGCCGCTTTGTTCTCGGGAGGTGGTAATGTGTTTACGATTGCCTCCGTTCCTGCCTCCGATAGCGCGGTGCAGGAAATTCCTAAACACTATACAATTATGCCGGGCCACGCCGTGCTAATAAGGAAACAATGGGCGCGAACGCTAAGTTACGACCTGGGACTCTTCGGATGGACCCTTTACTGCCCTACAGTACAAAGGAGCGCCGCCCATAGGGGGCGCCGCGTGGGCGGCTGTTCGGGAATTTCTTTGCCGCGTCCATTTAGAAGCCTTATCAAGTGCACCGGACCGAGCAGGCGACTTCCGCCGTGGGATTAAACAGCTCCTACATAAAATCTTTCCATCGACCACCCTGGAACGTTGCCGAACGCATAAATGAAACTTCGTAGATTGTAATTTTACTGAACATAGCTACCTATACATTCTCAACACGTGCGATATTTCAAACCGAAAAACTGAGCTTTGTTAACTTTCTTCCATTGTATAACGTGAATAATGTAACCCTCAATACACGCCAGATTGGCTGTGTGCGTTTAGCTGTGCTGGTTCAGGGACCGAGCGTGGTGGGTGAGCGGTTAGCGGTCTGGCCTCGCATTCGGGAAGATGGTGGTTCGAATCCCCGTCCGGGCATCCAGATTTGGGTTTTCCATGGTTTCTCCAAATCACTCCAGGCGAATGCCTGCATGTTTCCTTCAAAAGGTCGTGGTCGAATTCCTTCCCCTTCATTGTTCCCACTTTCATCCCGCCTCTAATGACTTCGACGTCGACGAAGCATAATGTCCTAAGTAAAAAATCAAAAACAAAAAAGTGGTTTATGGAGATACAACGCAACAGGATCGAATCCTGCACCATACTTATCGGCCGTTAGGTTTTCATGCTGTTTCTCGCAATCGCCTAGAGGAGGGGGGCGAACCCGGGGCTCGCCTTGAACATTTTTCCGGCCAGCGAAATTCGTCACACTTTTACAAAACATATTTAGTTTATAATGGACAAAGTGGTGAAAACCAATTTAAAAAAAATATATTATTTGTGCATCCATATATACAAAAATTAAGTGTCAACATTATGAGAAAAAATTTACTTTGATTTTAAATTTTTTTAATTTTTATTTTTTTATTTTGTTACAACTTTTTACAGCCTAACATCTAGTATCTAAATTAGGCCCTATTTATAATAACAATACGATTAAGTTGTTACATAGATTTCCGCTACCTAGCGAAATCAAGTGAGTTGTTGTTTACAGTAAGAGTACTGTTGTAAGTAAAGGCATGTTATTACAAAAACTTAAGTACTTGACTATATATAGGTCTTGCGAATATATAATTTTATGTGCGGCCCGCGGAGTTATGATGCATAACCAAAGTGGCCCGCAAGATCACTTATGTTGGCTATCCCTGGCCTAGACGAATTCTGGGACGGTGGCTAATCTGCACAAATCAACTAAGCATTTAACAAACACAAATACACCTACTATGCAGAAAAAAGTTACACGATTAGAGGACAGATGGTAACACAACTATTTCACCTGTAGGATAAACACTCTAGTTCTAACAAACTGTTTTATTCTACGGTGGGCCTCCGGCTTCCCTCATTTTTGTTTTACATCAGCTATCTATGCTACAGGTCTACGTTGTCCACAGTAGCTGTAACGAATATATAGATAAACTTAAGTCATCAGTTTTATTTTTCATGCTGTTTAAATTTGCAGCTCTAAGGTAAAGCTTTACAGCCGCTTTGATATGATCAGTGCGTTTTTTTGACAGCTGACGGAAGATCCAAACAGCAGTGAAACTTTACAAATATTCACGAGACTCAATCAGTATGGAAGGTTGTTAGAGTTGAAAGATATTTGTTGGCAAGTAATGTCAAGGAAATCAGCCATGGCCTATATGAAGACACTATTTCAACATTCACTATAATGATTTCTGATATCCATTAAAAAATAGACATTTGTATGATCTAATCAAAACCGGGTATTTCCCAATAGCAGGGTCGAGGGCTACAGTTCACCTCCCCCCCTCCCTCCTTCCTCCCGTTCAGTATATTCCCACATAATATTTAAAAGTTATTTGGGGAGTCTGGTTATCTTCTTTTTCGTTTATTTGTACACATGGTTATAAAAAGTGTTGTTAAATGTAATGTGCTGCACTGCGAGTATGTAGATGAAAGAAGGGAGAGTGTGAAATGATGTGGGGTTGTCCCATTTAGACCTTCTATTTTGAACGACAACTGGGGTAGTCAACTTTCAACTCACGATCCGACGAATGAATCACCAGCACCAGTGTTCAATGCCCTCACTCCATATGCTCGGTGAAGATGTTCCAGATTATACCCAGGTGTTTTATACACAATCTGGTGATAGTAACTATGTATTACCATTTCTTTTACCCTACTGGGATCTAATGATAAATATTGGTCCCATCACAAGGACTCGAACCAATAAATCCAGTGTAGACTGCCAAATAGTGTCATAGTATCTTAACGAAAGCAACCACGAAGTGGGGTGTTGTCATGATGTGATTCTTTCATTATGACCAATCTTCAATTGGAAATACCCAATCAGTCTTCCTATCTTTGGAGTTTCCATTCCACTGACAAATCTCTATTTACAGACAGCCCCAAAAATGTCGGACGTATATCTTTTGGCAATTAATAGTTTTCTGTCTTCCAACTTCAGTAAAATTTCTCTGATTGTGAACACACATCTACAAAGGCGTCATCTTTGATTGCAGAAAGTAACACAGCCGTTGCTGAAGCTAAGAGAAGAACTAGCACCTGTGTCATACTTCCCTTATGTCATCTGGTGATCGCTCAATTTTCTGCGTACTGGTGTATATCATCTTTTTAACTGAAACTATTTAGAAGCAGACATAGGCTGTGAATTTGGGCTGATTCAAAATGACGAACACCGCCTGACCCAATCTTAACTAGCGATGTATACACTTGACGACCTGTTGGTTGCAAATGGCTACTATATCAGACTAGGACTCTGGAAAATGGGCTACTTCCGTATTCAGAAAATAAATAACATCTCAATAAAATTGAATTCTTCTTATTATCCTATTGTATACTTTGTGCGAACATTGGTTAAATGACACCGAGCGTGGTGACTGAGCAATAAATATTTGGGCCTGCCATCCGGAGAAACGTGTTCGGTCCCCGGTTCATCTACCAAGATTTCGGCCTTACACGGCTTTCCGTAGTCACTCTATGTGACTGACGGGACGATTCCTTCAAAGGGTCATGATCAAGTCTTTCCAGATTCTTGTTCACATTCCCCGGCTCTAATAATTTCGACGTTGACGAACCGTAAGGCTCAGAGATGGACAAAATTCATCTAAGATCATTTAACTCAGTGAACTACCCTGAAAGGCTGTAGATTCGCTGTGGCAGATGGAAGAAATACAACCATAATAGCATCAGCAAGTAACCAGTTATTCAGTATGTTTACCGTCAAGAAGTTCGTTGGATTGGGAGTCGTTGGAACACAGGAGGAGGGCGAAGAGAGCGTTCGGAGTGTAGAAGGCGTATGTTGGTGACGGGTTGGAGGGATATTGGTCGAAGAATTAAAAGTAGTGCGTGTAAAAGAAAACCTTACCATGGCTCAAGCTGGCACTCGATTTCATGAAGGGATTGGGTAAGGGAGTAGGGAATGGAAAATATTACCAAGGGAAGTGGTGAATAATTTACTAAAAATTAATTTAAAATTAAAATTCGTAAATAGCAAAATTAGATGTGTGAAGAAATTTAACACTTAAAGTATATAAGATAATAAAAAAATTTATAAGAGGTAATTACGTAGATGACTAGGGACTTTGCCAGCGGAGCAAGCAAGCGCTCCATCGGAGTTTGATCTGTTGTGTGTTTGGTGCAGACGCCGCGCCGGGGTGTTTGAGAAGGCGGTGTCTTGGCGACACTGCGGTGGTGTTTAGCTTTCTGGCGCCTTATTGATCGGGAGGCCGACCGAGCCCGCTGCCTGGCTCGCATCCCTGACGGTCAAGGCGCCTGCCCGTCACAAAGTTTGATCAGCGACTCCACGCTTCCAGTTTGTCGGATCACGTACTCGTACCTGTGGACCAGCAGTTCTCCACGCCTTGTGGAAGTACGCCCTGACAATGAACACAGGTCGGCATAAAATACGGTGTCCCTGGAAACCTGTCTCACTGTCCCAGTCACAGACGTAAAGCCAGTATATACCGAATGTGAAAAAAAAAATGATTTCCTAGCTATGTCACCTCCTGTTATATGAATTTATAATATTTAATGATGGTATTTGAGCCTTCACCCCAATGGCAATTTCTTTTTATTTACTGTCATTAGTTCTTTGTGCTGTTTTAGGCAATCCTTTTAAAATAACCTCATCTTCACATACCTACTCCATGTCTCCACTCATTCTATATAACTTTTGTGTTCCTCTACAGTTTGCTACATCGACTGTTTTCTTCTCTAATCTGAGGTGGAGGTTGAGCAGTAACGATCTATTCTCTAATGCGGGAGGATGTAGGTTCGAGTACCCCTACGACCATCCCGATTTTGATTTTCAATGGTTTCAAAAATCACTTCAGGCAAATGCCGGGATGGTTACTAAAAATGTAATGGCTAAATTCCTTCCCGTTCCTGCTACTAATCACCTCGACGTCGGCGAGGTTTAAAGCTAAAAAAGTAAATAAAAAATCTTTCACTAACCAATCCCGCATCTCTCCACATGTGATCAACCATCCTGCCTCTTCTTTTTGTGGCACCCTTACAGAAACTTACTTTCGCAGTCATCATTTTAAAAAACTTTGATTTTGTACTTTATTTGTCCAAATAATCTTCAACATCTTTCTATAGCACCATATTTCTAAAATCCAAGTTTAACTTCTATGAAATGCTGTTCTCCCTACATGCAGGTTTTTCTGAGTCTTAGATCAGTGTTTGAAATTAAAAGATTCTTGGTTTTGAAGAAAACTGTTTTTGCTAGTGCTATTCTACTTTTGGCATCATTCTTAAATCTTGCATCAGTTGAAATTTTACTTTATAGACAAGAGAATTTGCTTAATTCATCCTTAAAATTCGGTAGTTCTTTCCTAACATTTTACTTACGTTTCTACATGCAGTTTTGCTGTAAATTATTTCAGTGTTTTCTTCCTGTTGTAATTTTCCTTTTATAACTTATTCTAATCCCTTTCTATTAAACGTAAAAAATTCTCACCTCGTTGTGCTCGAAATTAAATACCATAATTTTGTGTTGCTTCTCTACTGCCTAACTCGTACTACTGATTTCTTTCTCTCATATCTACACATGCCTCTTCACAGAAATATTCGTTAGATATTACCACTACACCCTTCGCTTGTCTCCTGTCTTTTAGAGCCTATCAAACCATCTCCTTTAGTAGCTTTCCCGAAAAAAATCAAGTCCTCGACAATAGATGAGGATGCCGTTTATTGTAAGTCGTTATGACATATACAAAATTTCTCTGCAAACTTTGCTGAAATTCTGTGTTTCGTACTACGCCACTAGCATTATGGTCTCCATTCAGGGTATTATTGTGTCCGCTATCGAATCTGTGCCACTGTAATTTACACATATAACTCTAGTTACCTGTTCCTGAATCGCTGTACGGTTCAAGCTGTTAGTAAGTCCATTATCTCAGTACTGTACTTAGCTGGTAGCACTATTTTAGAAGTGAGTATCTCCGACGATTTTTTATTTTCAAATAATGGACAGTACAGAGAAAGGAAGAAGGTTATTTATTTTCAATGACATGATAATGATGTTGGAAAATATACTATATCATTGTTTGAGTGATGCTAATCCAGCATCCAGCATACACAGTTAATGTTTTCTTTCGCTACAACTACAAGCACAAAATAATAAGACAAGTGTTGTATACTAATCAAAAAAATTTAAATTCAACTTTACTGCCGAGAAATAAATTAAAATTAATGCAATGTTGTTGTAGGCCATTTTTCCGCAGTTGCTCAGTAAATTAATTAATAAAATGACGCCAATGCAACTGTATTATGTAGGTTTATTGCCGTACGCGTTTCGCCTCTCATCGAGGCATCATCAGCGACGAATCTATTTTAAAATTTACATTGGGTTTACATTATGTCAAATAAGTATGTAAACCCAATGTAAATTTTAAAATAGATTCGTCGCTGATGATGCCTCGATGAGAGGCGTAACGCTTACGGCAATAAACCTACATAATACAGTTGAATTGGCGTCATTTTATTAATTAAATTAAAATTAGTTTACTCATCTTACAATTCTTTTTATATTTACTACACGTTTGTTTTAAATGTTACGCAAAAGAATCTGTAAGAAAAGCAGTAAAAACGATAATCAGATATTATGGGAAGAATAAAATGCGAATTGTTGTAAATTATTGTCTGCGCACGGAATTTCACCGCTGCGGTCTGTTAACTCTGGAATAGTTATTCGTGTTTTGGTGTTTACTGACAAGAGCAGTTTCATTAGAAGGAAGTTCACATTTTGACATAAAACAATTGTTCTCTTAATCATCAGAGTCAATGGTACTTCAGTTGCCTTTGAAGGCGTCTAACCTAAGAGCCGTCTAAATCGACATATTATTCAAAGTCGAGAAGTTGCAAACACGAAATCAGGTTACACTTATCTCAGACGTAAGGGATACGGCATGATTGATAGATGTATTGCAAAAATTCAAATGCTTTGCTATACAAGTAACCAGAATTTAGTTTTGAGTTATATCAAATTCTAAGTTGAGGATGGATTGCTCGATGGAGGTTGCTATATTTCTACATTTATTATGGGACCTATCACTGAATCTAGAACAAATCCACTCTAACTTCTCCAAATTTTTGAATACTCAAAGTATTTGAACATTAGTTACAGGAACTAACCGGATATTCCTATTGTTTCTTACAGAACTGCTTCGTTTATACGTAAAATTTCATCATCAGAATTTTTTGCGTTTTTAAATCCCTTTTGGAACAAAAAGATTACATATATGCTGTATGTTACAACGTCTCCAGCTCTATGTTCAACTCATCAGATAGCATTTCAGAGTCAGTAATAGGAGAATATAGTTCCACTTTGTTCGACTGGTTCCGGCCAGATCTTGCACGGACAACTACGTTCTCTACTATGCTCATCCTGTATACACGACTTTTGCCTTTCTTCCAGAACCTGTTGAAAGACTCTGAAAAGCTTTCTGTGGTTCTATTAAAATTTATTATCCCGTCGAACTACTTTCTTCCGCTTAGCTAAATTTGAGAGACACGATTTCTTGAAAAAATAAAAAAGATGTTATAGGATAAGTAGATACGATTCTTGTAACAATACTATCCATAGAGTAATTAGTCTGGTTACAAACGACTCCATGTTTAATGGATAGGAATTGCTGTATTATCTAGCGTTGAAAAAAATTCGTTCTAATGTTTTGTTTTTTTTTTTTTTTTTTAACACTACAGGACTGACACAACATTCACACCCACACGACACTAATCTTCCATGCCCTCGGCCGGAAATGAACCGGCGACCTTAGGCACGTGGAACTAGCACTCTAGACCCTACGCTACCGAGGCCGGATTTCTAATGTTATCGTAGTGTTCAAAATCACCATAACCGCCTCATTTATATAAGTCGATTTTCATGACTTGCATTAAGCAGTCTGTTTTGATCCTCATGCAAAAGCTGTTTATTTTAACCTTCGTCTTGATACAGATTGTGCAAAGTTGCGATAGGTTCAATACAAAATAAGACAACACAGTAACTATAAAATGTGTTTGCCAACTTTCTAGACTACCGACGGTCTTGAACTCTGGCCCAGTGTTATAATGTGCTGACACGTGTCAATACTTCTTATCCACTTCTATGTTGCCTTTAAATCGCTGAGTTCTTGTTCCGTAGTCGGAACCGTGATTACATTGTGAAATACGTATTGGTAACTCCACAGAACCTCAAGTATCCAATTCTACCCTCCATCTGACTAATATAATGAATGTTAGAAATACTTTTTTGTACTTATGAAAGAGAAAGGGTTTTTAAAACTTCAGTATCTATAATCCAAAAAATCATTTACTGTAGTGAGGATTTGCAACACGTTCTTTCATTGAGGATGAAATAGGTTGCAATTTTAGTCTGCACTTTCAGAATTTAGATCACTGGCGTAGCATATAGGTCTACGAGAACAATGTCTTATAACGTATACAACTTTTTCCGGACAATTCCGGATAATTTGCGTAGAGCAGAAGTGGAATGGAATGTTTATTTCATGAGAGTCTGGCACAATCCTGAAAATTTGAACCAAAATTCTAAATAGATTTTTACGTTTTGCAACAAAGCAGCAATTCCAGAAATGGGTAATGTATTTCCTTTCTTTATGGCGACATTGCAATGGTCTTGTCAGTATTGCCGAGAGCTGCAACATCTATTGATATATTTGTTTTGTAAGCCAGAGGATTAGTTTTTCCCACCGCTTCCATTGTCTATCTGTTGTCTGTCGATGAATGTTGTGTGTATGCATCGTGTGTGATGATGGCAAATAGTAATATTCGTTACCTACTCCTGCAAAAATACAGCGGGTCCACAAGTTGGAGGAATCACTATTAGCAATTTTGTCTGCCATTACTTCATACTCTGTGTGAGGAGGTTTGGGATTTAACCCAATCCTTTGGAATACAATATCTTGGTCAGGAAGTAGAGGTCCACATTTCTGTTGCCATGGTGACCGAGGACTAGATTGTAAATTTTTTTAAACCACGCAATGTTTTAGTGATGTAGTGTAGCTGTCTGGTGGCTCTGTGGTTGAAGTGTCTGACTGGGAATCGAAAGGTTCCCGGTTCGAATCCCTGTCTCGGCAGGGATATTCATGGGGCCTTAACCCAACCTTCACCTCTGGCACAGTTTGCTGTGTAATGTGAAGTACACCAGAATGCTTCCGAGGTTTGTATTCAACGTTAAACTGGAGGTCCTCTGTACCCGATGGGATTACCGGGTAAGATTGAGGCGGCTATGACAGGGGCGGGATGTGCACCCAATAGATAACCTGTCACCAAGTCATTATTACCACACGGAATTATTGTTATTACTAATGTAATTGGCAATTAATTATGAAAGTGAGGTTTGTAAATAAATTAAAGGAGTCACAGTTCATTTGGAGACACTTTTTCATTTTTTTATAGTTAATTTGTATGTTATTGTAAACAAATAATACATCGTATTTCAATTTGAGATTATCTTATACAGAGACCACTTACTGGTTATGAAATGCTTTTTGAATGATTGTGGGTGATAACTGCCTCATATGTTCATAGCAGAGATATCAGTTATCTGTGTAAGTTGTAAAGACTAATGAGCGTACGTCCAGGTAGATTGCAGAAATTCTCTTGAAGGTGCATGGAGAAGAAGGGTTTCCCCAGCAGATCTGTGCTGTTCATTCAGACGGTTCTGCGTCACCAACCAGCGTGTCTCTTCTCAGTTGCGGTTTGCGATCCAATTCAGCCGAGAAAGTCTGTCTCAGCCCCGATCCAGGTGAATACTGGTTTGATTCTTTCAAGGATCATGATCGAATTCGTTCCCGTTCCTTGCTCCTATCCTCTCCCAGCCAACGGGCCGTAAAAATGGAAGCAAAACAAAAAATAGAATAATTTCCGATCAGACAAATTCTGTACTGCTGACACAACAATTACGTCCTGGCGATAAATGATTAACTTATTAATTTCTCCACTTTAATAGCATCATGAATTAAGAAAGGAATTTTTCGAAATTCAACCTGTAAATTTGAAAAAGTGTGAACCATTAAGGTCACTTGTATGCGATAGTTCAGAATTAAGCTGCCAGGCTTCACTGGTGTCGATAAGAAATTATCTGACTACCGCTAGATAGTTGCATGATATATCGCAGAGATACTGGTAAACTGTGTGTGTTTTCTAGAGTAAGGGGCTTTTCTAATATTTTTGTTTCTGTTAGGAGGACATTTCATCCTTTCTAATTGCTTCTTAAGACGTTGTAAGCGTTTCGCTACGAACCTCTTTCAGTTGACAAATAAACAATTGTTACAAATGAGCCGGTTTTTCTTTTATCCTACTACTACTAACCACCAACCTCGCTATTCATCGCACAGCACCTAGTACTCAATGTCCAGAATAGTTGTTAAGGAAGGCAGGAAGTGCTTCTTTCACGTCCACTGCAGACTGTGGCTGTGTTGTTCTCATAGCCGCCACAGTGGGCGCTGTAAGAGATCGAGTCTGGAGCACGTAGCAAGTCCGCAAATCTAATCCTCCGGCCCGGGCCTTATCCCATTTCGGGACCGGCGAACACGCGTCTCCACCTCTTACTTACTGGACGGCCATAGATAGCGCCGCCCTGCCTCTCTCTCTCTTTGTTCCATATATTACAAACACTTTAATATTTCATCCGAATCCGATTAGCCCCTCTTTTTGTTGGGCCTTCCAGAAAAAGAGGAGGAGGCGGTCGAGGAGGGTAGGGAGACAGTCTGAATTTTAAATGTCCCTCGTAAATTTCTTCTAATCTGGCACCGCACAATTCTGCTACTGGCTCCTCTGTTCGTTTCTCCTCAATCGGCCACCTCTTCCCTTTCGTCGTTTTCCTCTTCGGACCGTCTGTGCGACAGCTCGACCGTATCCCACTTGTCGCTCGTGACCTGTTTTATTTAATTCGTTTCCCATTCCTCCCACCGCGGCTCCGAGTGTGGATTACAGCTGTGTGAGAACGTGAATGTTCAGATATACAGGGTTATTCAAAAACATGGATCACAGTTTGCATTTTTATTTCTCACAAACTATAAAAGATACAAATACATGCCTCACATCACAGGAGGAAGGTTTGACGTTTGTAACCCCCTCCCCCTATTCGATTCCGCCAATAGCGATCTTGTCACAGAAATCTTTTTCTGTGCTACAGTATGCAAAAAGTCAGAACCGGATAAGCCACGCAACAAGATATAGAAAATCTGCGGGCTCCGCGTCGGCTCCACGCCTATGCGAAAAAATATTTAAGTCAAATATTTAATGATTTCAGCATCTACTTGAGGTTGATGATTACCAACTGCAAGAGAGAAGATCTTTTTCATCATTAAAGCGAGAAAAAAATGGACTAAGGACGCGATGGGGCAAAAGCTTCTAAATGATCTGACTTTAATGAATGCAGAAAATGATTAACTTAGAAATATTGATTTGGCTAGTGTTGTATCTAAATTTGACCACATTAAATCACGAACTGTAGCTTTGTAAATGCGCTGTTTTATTTTATATCCTAAATTTTAATACATATAACAAACCAAGGACATCTTAGTCGTATTTTTTGCAGGTCCCACGATGTTTTAAACCGGCTCTGGAAAAAGTGAATCTATTGTGGATATATAGCGTGCATTTTGTTGTAACTTCAATATAGTGCCACCTAGTAATAAACAGGCTTACGATTGGTATAAGAAATCCGTAGAAGATGGGGACATATGCAAAGGGAAAAACACTGGTCACCCCCGAACGATTTCAGCTGTGACGTCGGTATTGTCACGTAAACAGATAACAGCGAGGGTTACAAGATTTGAACTTTCCTCTGTCAGGTGATATGTAGAACGTACTTGTATCTTTTATGGTTTGTGAGGGATAAAAATTCAAAATCTATGCCTTCCTTTTGAATAACCCTATATTCTAGAGTTCAAGCACGCGTTACCAGTTGATGAATTGAATACATGATCGTTTTGTATGAGGAGTCTTCAATTGCGAGATTTTTATACAGGCAAAAAATGAGCCGGAAAATTGGAGACTTTAAGCCGGATGATTGCGCTCTTCGGAGCAACTTAAAGTTATACTATTCGTCGTTAGGCTTAACCACGTTTGGAGTGTAAAAAAAATTCGCAGTTATAATGCCTTTTTACGTCTACCGTGTTCTTAATTAGAAGTTTGGATGCAAATGATATGAAACTTTTTGTGACAAAGAAAGGGGTTTAGGTTCACGCATTTATACGCTTTGAATTCAGTCTTGGGAGAACGGGGGAATCCGAAAGGGAAGGTAAAAAAGAAATTTTAAGGGGCTTTGGAATACTCAGCCAATTTGTCGGTTTAAGATTCTACAATGATCCAGAAACTAAGTCTCTGACCTATTCACGCGAGGAAGCAGGCCATATCTGCCAATGAACCCTGGCTTTCGAATGTAGCTGTCTCGTATTATATACGCAAAGCAGTTGAAGCTATTGGACGTTGCTGGAGAAGACGCCATTTTCAAAAATTATTTATCACTGCTTAACGTTTATCCATACTAAACAATCTTGTATAGCGCAGACACTGCTATTACGAATGTAGCTCTGAGAAATTTGTGCAAGGAGAGAATAGAGTACCAAATATAATGTGTGAGTATTTACGTTCTGGACTGACATTCGGGAGGACTCGATTTCGATCCCGGGGACCGGCATCTAAATTTCAGTTTTCTATGATTTCCCGAAGTCTCTAAAGCAGATTTCCGGAATGGTTCGTTCAAAAGGGCCATGGTAAAGCTCCTCATTCTCTGCCTGTCCTAATGGCCTCGACATCGACTAGGGAAAAATAAAGTTAATTTTCTTTCGTACGAAAAGTTTCGTTTCTAAGTAGAAGAAAAAATTTCTGTTTGATTTTCTGTTATAATAATGTCCACCATACCGTCGCCGGAATAAATTTTGTCTCCTTTATACACAGTCTGAACATTGGGAATTATGACTGATACGAAATTAAATACAAAATAATAATTATTTTCAGTTTATATTTCCGTTCATTCAAAACAGTCTTTTTGTGACTCAATGCAATAACAGAAGTGTCTGTAAAAATTACATGAAGCCATCCGAATGTCCGAAATTGTGTTGAAATGTTATTCCTTCATCGCTAGTCTTAGCAATAATGAGAAGATGTCTGGAACCAAACTAGGTGAATGACAGGGGCAATCGATGAGATTTGGCAGCTGTAATAGATTATTTAGGAACGTAAAAAATTAAAACAATACCGCAAAAATCCTGAAAACTTTGTCATGATCCCATCATCACTACATACAAGAGCATAGCCAGGATTTGCTTCAAGGTAAAAACAAGGACACAATTAAAATATTAACTAAAAGTGGTTTTACTTTTAAAAAAAGTAAAATTTCATTTAACTTATTTAAGCATTAATCTGCGAGGATTATGGCTAAATGTTGACACAATATATTTTTCGTTATTAAAAGAGGAAATTTTTATTTTCGTTTATTTTTCTCTCGACTACCCCTTCTTTCCATGGCTACGCGCATGAGCCTACATATATAAATTTACAAGCGGTTATTTTATAGTGATTTCTTGGTTAAGGTATTTAGATGAGGTTTTAACAGACAGCCACCAAAGATCACATTGCATCAAAGACACAATTCCTTTCTTATCCTGAACAGATACCTACCAAAGAACACAATACCCCAGTCTTTGGATTCTATTAATATAATTGTTTTCTACGTAACTTTGGTTATTTATATATTGGCCACAGCATCTTCACAGATGATAGTTGTAGTGACTCAGCTGTCGCTAGGGTTGAGTGCATCACATCTTCTTTTGTGGCTGAATAGTCCGATGGCGGCGTGACAAATTTTGCCACATCTATCGCACACGAAAGAGGGATCCGGTGGGTGTATTTCCCTATTACGAAGCTTTTTCAGCTTTATTTTATCCAACCATGCTCTGTCATATTTGGACATGCCGGTGGTAATATGATGACGCCATAAGGATCTCATGTTGGCGCAAGCTTCCCAGTCAGAAGTGCGCATGCCGAAGCTCTCCAAATCACGTTTGCAGGTGTCCTTAAACCTTAACATCGGGCGCCCTACAGGTCTCTTGGTATTAGCAATCTGACTGAGCATGACTTTCCGTGGTAGTCTCTCAGGGTCCATTCTATGGACGTGGCCAAGCCAGCGGAGTCGTCTTTGTTTTAGGGTGGCAGTAATACTGTGACACTTTGTGGCAGACAGAACACTCTCATTGCTCATTTTGTCCTGCCACGTGACTCCAAGTATTGTCCGCAGGCAGCGCATATGGAAAGCGTTCAGCTGTCTCTCTTGCCAGGCGTAAGTGGACCACGTCTCAGCTGCGTACAGTAAGATGCTCAGGACACACGTCTGGTATACTAGAATTTTGGTGGAGAGAGTTAGCTTGGAGTTTCTCCAGACACGTGTGGACAGCTTGCCAAAGGTCGTCGCGGCTTTGCCAATTCAGTGCGTCAATCTCCTTTTGAATGGACTGGTTGGATGTAGTGATGGAGCCGAGATAGTGGAAGTGTTCTACCACTTGAAGAGGGATGCCTTCCAATGTTATTTTCGGGAGACGGTCTGTGCCCTGAACCATGACAACCGTCTTCTTGATATTGACACTCATCGAGAACAGATGACATGCATGATCAAATCTGGTGAGAACCTCCTGAAGCTCATCTTCGGTATTAGCGACAAAAGCCGCATCGTCAGCATATAGAAGTTCACGAACAATTAGTTCAATAAGCTTTTTTGAAGATTTCAATAGACTTATATTAAAAAGTCTACCGTCACTCCTTGTATGCAGATGTACTCCAACGTGACAGTTTTTAAAAGCTACTAAGAGTGAAACAGAAAGAAAATTCCAAAGAGTGTGGGCGCTAAGACACAGCCCTGTCGTACACCGCGGTTTACTTTAAAGGATGCGGAAGCTTCGCCATCAAATATCACAGAGCCTCTCATGTTATCGTGGAAGGCCTTTATTAAAGACAACAGCGTAGGTGGGCAGCCGATTTTGTGCAGGATGTCGTAAAGGCCGTTACGGCTAACAGTATCAAAGGCTTTATTTAGATCTACAAAAGCCAAGTATAAAGGCACACGATGTTCACGGCATTTTTCTTGAAGTTGGCGGACAGTGAAGATCATGTCACTCGTGGAGCGGCCGGCGCGAAATCCGCACTGAGATTCGGGGTAGACACGTGAGGCGAGGGTTTCCAGTCTTCCCAAAACGACTCGAGCGATAGCTTTTCCAGCAATGCTGAGGAGGGATATACCTCTATAATTGTTGCAATCGCCTCTATCACCTTTGCCCTTATAAAGGGTAAAAATATCTGCATCACGCATGTCCTGTGGTATTGTACCCTCATACCAGCACCGCTTTAGGAGTTCATATATGACCGGAAAAACACAATCAAGTTTAATTATTTCAGCCGGTAGGTTGTCACGACCTGTACTTTTTCCCAGTTTGAGTCTCTTCAGTGAAAAATGAAGTTCGTCCTGTGAAGGTAAATCATCGAGTTCTAATGCAGTAGGATAAGTTGGTAAACTATCCAGTGCTTCAGGCTTTATGCTGACTGCCCTGGAGTAAAGGTTGGTGTAGTGTTCTGACCATCTTTCCAACTGCTTCTGCTTGTCAACAATAGGTTCCCCATTTAAGTCTTTTAGGGCGTCACGTTTCCTGGTTGTGGGCCCGATTGCACTCTTGATGCCTTGATACATGCCTCGGTAGTCCCCGCTATCATGGTACTGCTGTATGGACTTGCAGAGGTTTGTCCAATACTCATTCACGCAACGGCGAGTGATACGTTGTAGATCTGCTTTAGCTTTTTTGTATTCCGACTTGGCATGATCACTGGGGCTGTTTATAAGGGTTATATGAACTGCTCTTTTGTGCTCAATGTATGGACGTAATTTGTCCTCGTAATCAGCAAACCAGTCATTCTGCGACGCATCTTTTGTTCCAAAGGTTCTAAAAGCAGTTTGTAAAAGTTTTTCTTTCGCTAAAAGCCACATGTCTTCGACGCTACCTGTGTCCCTCAGTAAAGCATGACTGAGATTCTCTTTTACTTCAGATGAGAATTGTTTGTGTAAAGCATCGTCATGATTGACTGGGATATTAAACATAATTTTGCGGCGGTTGCTTTTCGCTGAATGGATCTTCTTTGGAATCATACGTGTTTTGGCCATTACCAGAGAGTGGTCAGTGTCGCAGTCTGCACTGTGATAGGTTCTGGCATTGAGAACGTCACGCAAATCTCGCCTGCGAGTGATGATAAAATCAAGCTGATGCCAGTGACCTGATCTTGGATGTTTCCATGACACTTTGTGAGCAAGCTTATTCTGAAAATAGGTGTTACATACGCAGAGGGAGTGTGATGTGCATAGTTCCAATAGACGCTGCCCATTTTCATTTATGTTTCCTATTCCATGGCGGCCAATACAATCCGACCAGTTATCAGAACTGCTGCCAATTCTTGCATTGAAATCACCAATAATAAAAAGTTTGTCAGAGACACGTACTTTTGCTAGACATGCACGTAAGCTTTCATAAAAAGAATCTTTAACTTCTGGAGAGGCCTTTAATGTAGGTGCATAAGCTGATATTAGGGTTATGGGACCCGAAGCAGTTGTTATTCTCAAGGACATAATTCTCTCTGAAACACAGATGGGTGCCTCAATGCAGTTGGACAAGCTGTTGCGAACTGCGAAGCCCACCCCGTGCTCTCGCTTTGCGCCATTGTCTCTACCCTTCCAGAAGAAGGTGTAATTTTGTTCACGAACGGAGCCCTCATCCGAAAGCCGAGTCTCTTGCAAGGCAGCGATATCTACTCGCAAACGCAGCAGTTCCCTGTCGATGATAGATGTTTTCCTCAGTTCAGGGATGCCATCAGTTGGGGTGTCAGATCCCGGTAACATGGTTCTCACATTCCACGAGGCGAATCTCGTTGTCGTTATCAGATTTTTACACAGTTTATAACTGTTTTTCTTTTTGCCAGGTGATTGCTTCTCTCATCGTTGTTACAAGCACTGTGATATGCTTGCTGCTCCACACACCTATAGAAGCGCAAGATGAGGGGCGGATCAGTACCTAATTGGCTGGGGGCTGCCCAGCTTGAGGTGGGCGGTAACTGATCAATTAGCCACAATGGACTATCCCACCGACGGAAATCACCCCTGGCGCTCGTGCGCACGCCCATCAGCACAGAGCTTATAACCGGTGACTGTGACTCCCCGTGTTGTTTCCGCACCTTGACAGGTACGTGTGAAGTGTCCTCTCCACGTCACTACATCGCCTGGGACGGAGTTAGAAGCCATGAACTTGCCCAGCATTCGTGACTTCCTCTCGACCTCGACAGCTAGTTCTGCAGGGGCAACGGGTCGCCACGTGCAGAGCCATCTCGGTTGCAGGAGTTGCCGACTTGTTCGGGTAGAACCCTAATGTCGCCTACGGTACTCCGGATCCGTTGCCTCATCCGCCAGCAGCGCCGTACCGAAGATCTTCTTCTCCGCCGTTGTTGCCGTTGAGGACTTCACCCGTAACCCTGGGCAAGGGGACTGCGATATACCCCGCAGAACTGGGTCCCTGCCGGACTTAGCCGCTCCACACTCCGGCCTACTGAAGTGCAGAGCGCCCACCCCCGCGACTAGGACGCGCCGGACAGGATTTACTCCGGTGGCAGACAGAGAAGGAGGCTCTGACCACCCCAGGAGCCGGGTTAATGGCCTCGTACAATAATCACACTTTTCATAGAGTTGGATGACACCTTAACATATCAGTGTAGTTAAGAATTCTTAAATATCATTTAGATTTATATATATATATAGATTTGGTGGTAATTATGCGGTTAAGACTAACGACATAAGTAACATGGCAATCGTCAAGGCAATTTAAATTATTAAAAAGTGTATTAATCGTGTCTTTTGTTCTAATACACAATGCTACTTCTCATTTTGGTCCAAGCAGCAATTCAGCTAACATTGCCACTTACAAATCCAAGCACTTACCCTACGCTCATTGGTCCACATATGCAGGTACACGCGGGAGAAGCTGCTGGCAAATGCATCATCGAAGGAATTCTATGAGCTGTAACCTATACCAGTGTTATGTGAACAGATAGCCCTACCTATCTCTAAAACATAATTGGTATGTCCAGGGCCGGCGCTAGGAATTTCGGGCCCGGGGTAAAATGGGCGACTTTTTTTTTTTTCCTCTACGAACTGGCCGGACGTAATAGGCGGATTCTTGGCTAGATGGCCTGGGGCCCCTACAGTCGGTGATCGGGGCCCCCCATCAGCTGGTAGGCCCGGGTACTTTTGACCCGCTTACCCCCCCTTAACGCCGGCCCTGGGTATGTCACACTCCTTCATCTCCACTCTTTCAAACAATTTAATAACTTAACATTTCTCATTTCCAATGAAAGGTGCAATTGCTACCAACCGACACACGTAGTTCCAATAATTTCTATTTATTTTATAACTTTCAGCAATTAAAACACCAAAATCTTCAGAATGTACTTTTTTTAAATTAATCAAAATCCTTGGAATTGAATGTTAAACTGTTCCATATTTCATCCAGTCCTTCATGCAGGTCAAGGCTTTTTGCCTTAGCTCCATGTAATCCTAACGCTCCAAACCAATTGTGAATTACCGATCGCTACTCCATGCTTTCTTGACTGCCAGGCAAGTATGGCCTTGAATAATCATGTCACGCGCTGTTCTCAGCAAGAGGTCCATAGAAAAACAAACAATACATCACATTAATTCTATAAGCAACAATCTATAAAGCCAGAAAAGTAAATACAAAATTATATATTTCTTAATTGAATTTAATAGGGACTGGGGATGGGTTGATAGTATGTGACAGTATGCCACACAGCTTAATGTTTAAAACAAATCCAGGCTAGAAGTAAAGTTGTAAATGAGTTACACGATAAGAATAAAACTCTGAGGTTTGGCGGACCATTTCCCATGCGAGTCTGTTTTCTCGTTCACTCCAGCGAAAACGCGGCGGTCACTACCGGCGCAGCATAGGCAGATTTAGCCCTATGATTCGAGAGATGGATGAGCAGTGCTGTCCTGGTTAAATATAGGCGCGCCCGTCCTGGCCTAGGCTAGGCTGACTAACGGAGCTGCCGCTGTTGTCATAACTTCAAATACTGCGTCCAGCATGCACTGCTGTGGGAACAGGTAGAAATGCGACCGTCTTTCACGACACTTCAAATACATAGTATCTCCACCACTTCTAACCCGCCGAGCCTATTCAAGTGTTGGACTAGAAACAGTGAAATGGTCTACATATGAGAACAAACAATGGCAACCATGTTGCAGAATCCATATCTAATCTGATTCTCGTCAGGTGTCAACGTTAGTATCTAGTTTGAGATAACATGGCCAAACTGTTAGGCGAAACATATTCAACGTGGAAAATATCTCCAATTCATTCAGATTTATACTGCACTGCAACCGTTATACAAACTGGTGAATGAATCGATGTTGACTGATGTACTAAACCGATGGGTCGAATATTGGAACACTTTTGTGAAAGATAAGAATTAATCTTCGTATGGTGGAATCGTTGTTGTTGTTGTTGTTATTGTTATTGTTATTGTTGTTGTTGTGGTTGTTGCTGTGGTTGTTGTTGCGGTTGTTGTTGTTGTTGTTGTTGTTGTTGTTGTTGTTGTTGTTGTTGTTGTTGTTGTTGTTGTTGTTGTCGTTGTCGTCGTCGTCGTCGTTGCTTTAGGACGCGTCGATATCGGGGCTATTAGCGCCCATGGTGGAATCAATTCGATTACACCAGTGAAACCCGATTTGGGTAAACAGATGTACTCCTCTCATGCACGAAAGGAAGATCAAAACGTTAATAAGGGGATGAAGGGGCACTACGACGTAGTAAAATAATTATGCTTTGATGCAACAAAAAAGTATTAACCATTTTGTTGGCAGACCATGTTTCTCCAAAGAATGTCTAGCATCGATGTTATCTTAGATGTCCGTGTGGAGCCACGTCAATTTATTGAAAACTGATGTTTCAGCCAATATTCTGTGGCCATCTTCAGAGGACTACAGTAGCGGAGTCGCTGCCTCCGATATATATAGCAGCGATTCTAGCTACGGTAGTCCTCTGAAGATAGCCACAGAATGTTGGCTGAAACAACAGTTTTCAATAAATTGACGTGGCTCCCAACGGCAACCAAGATAACATCGACAACGAAGGCGGAAGTCTGAGCAACCACTAGATGATTAGTATCATTTAGTTGAAAAGAGCATTTTCCATTTAAATGGTCAGTGATTGCCCTTTCTGAATAATCGTTTAGTATTAGGTTACACAGTCATGGGTGATTCAAGATATTAACTTCTTCTCACAATCAATCTGTGAAGCGACTGAAATCCCCTTTAGTATCACTACATTGCTTCGAACGCATTTTAACAATGGAGTACAATGCGCTTTGCTTGCAATTTGTTTGAAGACACTTGAATTTAAAGTGAAAAACGGACTAAAGCCTCATCTAGAAAAGAAGAAGCTTATATTCGTTATTACTCCTGAATATTTTGTAAATGTAGTTCTGTGTATAATTAAATTAACTTCTTCCATAGAAAGAAAACTACATCCATAAAAATTCACTACAAGTTATTCCAAACCTTTATTCAACTAATCGAATTGTACTTACGGTACAATAAATTTTGCCTCTGTGTAAGCTATAAAGCTCAGTCCTGCAATCCGAAAATAACGCGGGTTCAAATACTATTATTGTGCTATTATTATTATTGCTCCGCGATTCACTAAAAGTGTGTGGCGGAGGGTATCTTCCTATCACAGATTTCGGTTTTCGATGGTTTCCTGAAATCACTCCAGATGAATCCCTGGATGTTCCCTTAACGTTCCGTGATACCCTTAACTCTCTTTCGCCTTAAATGTCGCCGACATTAACGAGACGAAAAGTGTGTAAGCTTTTGTAGTTAGCAAAATTTTTATTTGAGTTATTAGCCTAAGTTTGTAGCACTTAAGTGTAACAATTTAAGAAAACAAAAACCAGTTTCAAGAAAAATATAAGTTGCGTTTTTAGTTGAATTTTTACTCGTACAGGCTAAGACAATTTTTTAAGTTCGTGTTCAGATTTCTCCTACAAATCTTCAAGAAAAAAAGTGGCTAGTGTAAAAACATCTGTAGTGTTTACTTTTATTGCTTCTCCAGCCATTCGTTATCACAGTGTAATCAATACAACACGGGAATTAAAAAAAAAATATTGAACAATATTTATACAGCTCACCTAAGTAAATATCCTTTATTGAATTATTTTTTTAATTTAATTCAATTTCCATGGAGCTCTTCCCTACACGAAATTTTTCTCCTTTCGTTTTCCCACCTACTTTTTCCCTCTAACAATTTCAACTTTAAATTCTTTTTGCGTTTTTGGTAAATTGTACGCCTAGTACAATCCAATGATTCCCTTCATTCTCTTCCTGTCTTCCGATGATTCCCATTCTATCTGCTTTATCATATCACTTATTGATTATGTTTTGCGGTAGCCCGTCTATGCATACCCTCCAACTCCTGTTTTTTATACTCAAAATGTGGGTCCGTACACTGCCATATTTAAACAATGCTCTGACCAACGTTTTTGACCCAAGTTGTATGTTTGTATTAATCTCCCGAATACGACAGAAAGTTTTGCTCTAAATTTCATTCGCTTTAGACTCATTTCAAGGCTTTTCCACAGTGTACAGCAAACCTTGGAGGCGTTGAGGCGGATTTCATGCGCGTTTCTGTACCCGATACGTCTCAGATACGTTGGCTAATTTCCAGTTCGGTTTATAGCAGAGTGTAAAATTTACAACTTTTTCATTGTAGCGGGGAGTAAAGAAGAAAAGAAGCAGAAGCGATTGCTGCAGCTGCCGGCATCGACGTCTGTCGTAATTGTTGTCTTGGGGAAAATTGTAACTCTTTCTTCGGAGAATGCCCGCTGTATCCGTTTTTATGAATTTCGAAATGTTTCCAGGGGCCGTAAAGGAACTGAAAGAAAGCGGGCTGCAAGCAGTTTTATTTACATACAAATTTTTCCCTTCGATCCTGTTCTTTATTGTCTCTCCTTTACGTTCGGAAGATACTCGCTAGCTAGACTGTTCTTCTGGGATCCAATCCATTACACGAAACGAAACGCTACACTACATATAACTTTTTAATTCGATCTTAAAACTGAACTTTAAGATTCATGAAGAGGCGCTTCAGACGGATCTAATATTTCTTCGCAAACACAAAGAGTTTTATTTATGAGCGTGTCGTTCCCAGAATACACTTCATTATCGGGAGTGCGTCTTATTCGCTTTGTACGTCTGTTTTATGGAACAATATGGACTTTTGTTACGACTCGGGACGAACGTAACGGCATTAATATTAAACATTACTCTTGACGACTTGTCGTTATGTCAGTTTTATAATAACGGTCGCATTAAATTTACTTTCATCGCTTAAAGATTTCAGATATCGCCTTACGGTGCAGGCATATTGTGTCTACTCCGGGTCACTAGCTACAAATAAAGTCATAAAAACGGAAACAATGTATCCTTTAAACTTCGAAGCACGTTCTTTCTGTCTGAATTGTACGGGAATAGAGTAACTTGTTCAGATATAACCGATGCATCTGTGTTTTACTGTTACAAGGCGTAGGCGTCTTTTAATTTTAATTTTCCGATTCTTTGACACCGTACCAATAGTACTTGCTTATAAAAATAATCGATACTACTAAAAGGCTAAGCTTGGTCATCGTACCCGTAACGCTCTGACGTCACGCACCCAGCTTTCGTAGCTGGATTAACAACGGCCAGAGATATTACGACGTAGCAGAGGTTATGAACGTAATTTAGTAAAAGTTCTATTTAGTTAAGCACCGACGAAGAAATGGAATGTAAGAACACCGAAAAAAATTATGTAGGGCCTATTGTGTTTAAACTAATATATTAACTATTTTAGTTTATTTTAATTATTTATATTTTTTCGATGTAGATGATTTCGTTAAATTATTCTCCCACAGATATGTAAGATAAATCCTTTAATTTTCGAGCAGAAATGTTAGTGGAAGTTTTGATAAGATTGACATTTAGGCTGGGTCAGAATGACAACTGGTATTTGACGTTATACCAGATGGCATAAGAAATGTAATTTTTTTAATTAAATAATTCTCATGAGGGCCGTATTATTGAAAATATTACTTTGAATGAAATATTCCCACAATTATCGCGATCTATGTGACCTAGACTAAGATTAAAATTTATTTTTCGCGGCGTAACGTCGTTGTAAAAATTTATTTTTAATTTCCTTTGATTTCACTGACGTCAGAGGTCATTATTTCAGCCGCATGTAATTGGGTCAGTCGTTCAAACGTTGTGTTATGAATCTGTAACACGAAAAAGAAATATCTACGAAATCGTTAATATTTTGGGTAAAGTTTACATCGCGATGCATGATGTCGCTAACATGCGATACAGTGAAAGTATTAATTCGCGTGTGACAAAACCTTTGATTTTCCAGCGGCAATACTAGCGGAGTTTGTAGCTGGTTGAAATGAATACAGAGCCAGGATGACAACTGAAACTTTTTGCTACAGCGAAAGCCACGAGGAATTGCATGAAGCGTCATTTTATAACAATTATATGTAGTTGAGCTTTTGCCACAAAACACCGTTCAATCCAGCCATTTTTGACGGATTTTGAGACTAGTATAACAATAAAACCCAATTGGTATGGATAATTGAAATTCGTTTATGGGTTTCTCATTTTGGTTTTATGTGATGTAAATGTTGGATATACGTTCGTAAGTATTGCTATCATTAGTACTTAATAACGGCAGTCCAAAGAGGCCATAACTTATATTCATTGCCCTCTTACTTAGACGCATGTGGGCGGTATCGTTAAGATTTACTATCTTCATCAAGTTATTGAGTTATTCCAATGAAATTTCTTAAACAGAATTATTGATCACATATGTTCGATTTTAAAGTACCGTTATCTCGTTTGTTTAATGAGCCGGTAGAAGCACATAACTTGTTTGATGGACATAAAGCGAAGCCTCTAATTTATATATGTGGCTGCAATTAGCAGCACTATAAAATAGAAGAGAAGTTATTAATCTCATGACATTACATCCGCATACATCAGCTACTTGTAAGTAAATTTTAATGTTCTCTCTTGAAACTGGGAAGATATTCTCCCTTGGATTACTCATCACAATTATTATTATTTTTTCTTAAGAAAGTGTAAGTATTTTACAAAATTGTTATTATTTCAAACCAATAATCATTTTATTAGCTCTATAATGGTATTGCATGTTGCAATAACTACGAGGGAATACCCGAAGTATGTGCAACGCGAGGACAAAAAAGGAGGAGTAAAAAGTAGAGGACTAAAGAATTAGTATGTTGGGGGGAGGGGCGGAAAATACGGTAAGCAGGAGTTGGTTAAAAGGCTATATTTGCTATACATGGAATGAATGAAACTATGTGAGGTTTAGGTGTATGGTAATTTTCGTGTGACATAGAATGTTTTAACTAGCTTTGAAAATGTACGAATTTCTAAAAACTATTGGCAGTGTTTTCCAATTATACTGGAGCAGGCAACGGAAAATTGAATGTTTCGCACGAAATCGTTTGTTGTACAACAAGTCGCTACTTTTATGTCATACGGATGTGAATACATTTTGTTCCACCACTGTGAAAAAAATTTAAAAAAAACAAGACGATATTAAAATTGTTTCAAGCAGCAGATACAAGGAATATTTTTTCTCGTTTATATTAGCCCGTTGTGCAGCTTTTATAATGCCTCATATTTTCAGAAAGAAGAATTACACTGAAAATGTAACCACATAGACGCATTTACAGAGTGAAAAAAATTAGTTTAAACAAGCTAGGTGAATATTATTTTCATGAAAATTCATGCTTTTTCAATTTTCCGTTAGGTTCTCCATCGATGTACGGCCAAGACTGAGAACTTTTCACAACACGATTTTATATCTTACATTCCACTTCGGCTATAACTAAAGAGAAAACTGATGCAAATATTATATTTAATATTTGGCTTATATTGATATTAATTATGTTTCATGTACTGACACAACGATTTCTTTTGAAATTAATAACTGAAAATCTGGTAGTACTCGTATTCCGATTGCACGCAGCAAATAATTCCAAATTTAACTTTTATTCCTTTTATATTTTGAAATTTTTAATTCATATTTTTAGCCATAGAACCAGCCTGTCATACTTACAAAGCATACGTTCATAGGCATTGGGTAGCTATTGCGAAGAACGGAACTTTAAGAACATAAAACTAATCAAACCAGGCAAAAGTCAGACCGGATTGGAAACAGTGACACAACGAAAGGATAAATAGCTCAATATACATTGGCAAAAAAATATGACAATACATTAACTGTTAGTGGAGTAATGTTTTTTCTGAACAAGCATCACATTCGCTATGTCTCGGGCCCTATTCCAGATATAGGCTCACATATTTTGGTTTTCCATGTTTCCAAAAATACTTGCGGAGAATTCCAGGCTCTTTTTTTCGCAAAGGCCAGGAGAAATTAACTTCAAGTTTCTTACCCACAATCTTCTCTCTTGCTTTTATGGCCATGACAAACTTTATATCCGTACTAGATTTTTTTTTTTTTTTTTTTTGATACACTATTCTCATCAGTCACGAATTAGCACTGGAGTGGCGTCAGCTATTCTGAATGATGTGGCATAAAATGTACCTACGCAGCTGTATAAAATGATCATCAACTTAACACTTTACTTTCTAAAGTAATATGTGTCATGTAACGAATAAACGAGCGAACTGGTGACTCAGTGCTTAAGGCGTCTCAATAGATATCGAAAATTTAACATCCTTCTCTCGGCGGGGATTTTCATAGGGTCTATACCCGACCTTTACATCTGGCGTAACTTGCTGTGTAGTATGAATTATGCCGGAACGCTTCCGTGGTTCGGATTCAACATTAAATTGTAGCTACCATATCTTTTAGGATTATTGGGTTAGGTAAGGGGAAAATGAGCTGGCCACCCTACCTGCAATACAAGGCTGTGAATAGCTCATTCGCTGGTTACAACCACACTTGAACGAATACAGCCAGCTACGCTGTTGTCATACGTTATCAGCTGGAAAACGTTTGTTTGTTACTTTATATGATTCATATGAAATACATTTGGGAAGTACGATTACAAATACAACACAGTAGTAAAACAACCACGCGCGGAGCTGCATCCGAAGAATCGACGCACGGAAAGTGAAACTTGTATCCAGACATAGCCTTGAAGTAACTGGCAACTTGGAAACTACGCTATAGGCTAAATTCTGTCTTGAAGTACTGACACGGAAAAAATTTGTTTCCCTTCACAAACACACTACAGGTATGAAACACCTCAACGTGCCAATCGATTCTGGTGTACCAAAATATTTCTTACACACAATAGCCACATCTGGGCTTACATTATGGTTCGGTATTCATCTCGCGTGAAGTGTATTCAGCCGTGACAGAAATATTACAACGTACATCTGTAGTTGACGCTATAAAAGGATGTAATGGTCGTTTTCGTCTTGGTTCTGGTTGTGTGTTATGGCCCAGTCAGTATTCCCCGAGCATCTATTCCAATCATTAAGTTTTATAGCTATCAATTGCCTCTGTGGCAAGAAGCTTTACAGCCGCTCGATGTTCGTTCTTCACCGTTAGCCTTGGCGAGCGAGCTCCTCCGTACCCGAGGAGTAACTTTTGGTCAGCTGCCAGAACTCGCGTGACATCAGGAAGTGTAAACATTGACCTTCTTCCCCGAGGGAGCGAGCGAAAGTTAAAGGGACGCGAGGGTTGGCTTGCCATGCGCCAAGACGTGCAACCACGTTGTTGGTGCCTGTCTTGCAAGAGGTGAGTATTTAGTCGACTTGTCCCGTCTGACGGAACCTTAGCCACAAGTACAGAATGATCTTCCTGTCCGCTTCTTCCACACGCACGTCAAAACTTAAGCTAAGGCTTACCATGCTAATTTGAGTCAATCCTGTTTTACTTGGCTGCATTCTCTTCTTCCTACAAGTCATCCCAAATCTTCAAACCATTTCCTCATTATTCCCCCATTTGTATTATTCACTGATTCCAGATTCACCTGACACTCTCTTCTTTATATCGTTACATGTGCAGCTGAAGACGAATTTCAACAAATTTTGTTTCCGCCATTGTTATAACTTCGTTGCATTTGGATCGATACATTGTCATTCACAACAGAGGGTATAGATTTAAAATTTTATTTCTGATTCTTTCTCCTTGTTGTATGGCAACAGACTTTCCTCCCATTAAAATATATCCGTATATTTTCGATCTTGCTGTATACTAGAAGTTTAGGATTTTAGAGATTGTATGACGGGTGACATGAAGAAGGAGAGTATGTTTGGAGCTATGGTTAACAACAGTGGAAGAATATCATGAGAGTTCAGCTTTCACATAAAATAGCTCATATTATTAAAATGAATTTCTGTGATCGTTAAGTCAACCTGTAATCCAGTTTCTAATAAAAGATTTGTCCTAACTTTTCTTAAGATGTCGTATTTGCAAAGATGGACTAGTATGAAAAATCTCGCATTGTGTGTTGTTTCTGCTGTACCGCTCTAAAAGTCGAAGTCAGATGCTAAGTTGCTTTATAAACTAAGATAAAGGAAATCATGTGAATTCCAATGCAGATAGAATCAGTAAACTGCTAAAATAAAATATTAGATAAAGCAGTTTTAAACAAATATCCCTTAGACCAGTATTGGCCAAGGGCGTATCCACGGTCAGAACTAGGGAGGGGGGCAATATCTGAATTTGGGGGGGGGGGGTAAACTCGTATTTTTTTCGAGGAAGTGGGGTGAGGGACTAAAACATTACGATTTCGTGCAAAATAAAACTCAAACCTATTTAGGATACTATTTTTATTATTGATTAACATAGTCATCAAAGGACCTACATACTATGCAGTTAATCAAGATTGTAACTCAATTGGTTTTTTATGTAAACATTAATCGTCTCTGATACTCAGAAAAATTTTCAATAATTTTATTTGCCAAAATCTCACGGTGTCACGAAATTTCGATGCACACTCATCAGGCTTAACCCAGTCAATCTTTCTCTCCCATAGTGTTCCTGAGCCATCCGTCACTCGTCGAAGAGTACTTAAGGCAACTAGATTTTTCTTCTAGGGGGGGGGGGGCAGCAGCCCCCTCTCCCCTGCCCCTCGCTGGATACACTCATGGTAGTGGCCAACCTTTTCAGCAGCCGGGCCAAATTTTAGAAATAGAATTTTCAATCTGGCCACACGTATTACTTTCGTGGAAAAAAATACTTGAATATTTTTGTGGAGGAAAGAAATAATTAAAACTGAAACATATGTTTTAAAGAAGTATTAAAAATATAGTTATTTTAATGCTTCGAAGTCGAAAGGAATGGTGCTGATTTTTTTAATGTCTGATATCACCGTTGAAAGTTAAAGTTTATAAATACAATGATCTAGCTCCGTGGGCCGCAAGCGTGATAAAGAACAATAAGTACTTGAAATGTATATCTGTTCTTTAGTATCATTGTATGTTATAATTATTAACTCTGTAAGAATCATTGTCTGAAAAATAAGAATTTCGTTTTAGGTTTTAAACTCGTAATGGTTTTAACTTTCTGGTAGCTTAAATATCTCCCGTTTTGTGCTAGACTAGTTTATTGCCGTATCGTCAGCGAACAGCAAGATGTGTTTGAAAATTTTGTCAAAAAAAAAACTCCTAATCAATAACTGATATTCATTTCTACCGTCAGAAGATTATAATTAGTACTAACCATTTAGTGGTATCGAAATATTTAGAAAGATTTCGATTTGTATGTAAAGCGGTTGCTTGTTCTCTTTGATTTCTTTTGTTAGTGATACGTCTTCAGTATCCTCCATCTTTCAGCTGTTTGCACAGTAGCCTTAGATCGAAACTGTTGAATTGTTTTCTCGCCTCTCTGAATGCTGCACGTGTCATTTTTTGTTTAACGATGTATCACCTGTTCGTTTTTGTATCCCTTTTCTCTCGTCTCGTCAACGGATTTCTTAACTCCGCTTTTGTTACGTGCAAAGATATTAAACGTAATCTAGTTTCGTCACTAGTTTGCCGTCATGAAAAGTATGTTTATGTAATCGTAATAGCTAGAAGATCATCAGATAAATACGCCCGCTTGACAGAGAATCAAGTTCGGTGTAGGGTAATGAATTATTTTAGCAACATGCAATGATTTTTCATAAAAATGTAAGGTTTAAATTACATATTCTGTTATTTGAGGGGCTGCTCGCTGCGAATCTAACATTTCTATCACGAAAGAAAAGACTCCTTGGAACGTTTGTTTTTGTATTCTTGGGTAGTGATCGTTTTTAGTGAAGTCGGAGGATTCAAATCGATTAAGTTTTTTGAGCAGGTGTTATACAGGTGGAAAAATAAGCCGTTAATGTCGTCGGGTACAGGCGATTTCAGATTCTTGGTCAAAAACTCTTTTAGCAAGCAGAAAATAAGAGACTGGGACGATCATGTGCAAGGAAAAACAACAAACGGAATCTAAACTAATTGATGGCGACATTAACTCTGTATTTTTACTGGTGATGGTGCAATTCCACCAAAGGCTGCTTCCACCTGAGAACGTAACATGACTTATATAACGTTGTTAAGTAAATCTATTTTGGGGAATAAAATTACTGAAACACAGGTTTCATTCCTCAACGTTCTTACCGATTGTTTTGTGGTGAGGATACAATGAGAATGTTGGCAACAAAACAAAACTTTAGTCTGCAAGATTGGCTCATGGCAAAATTAAAGAGTATCCAACGCATTCTACTCTGTTAAGAGTGTATAGTAGACACAATTAGTTGCTATTTGCCCTGCGCTTGTATAATTTTATTTGCTGTATAGAATTGTATAACATATGAAATGAATAAATTCTAGAAACAGTAGCATAAGGAAGGTGTTTGTAGAAGAGTCTTACAAAAACGCAATCTATACTAATATAAATTCGAAACTAACTGTGTCTCTTTGTCTATTCTTTACATTTTCACGACTGAACTGATAAACCGATTTTGATTAAATTTGACCCTGACATACTATGTATCATTAGGAAGAACTAGGGATACTTTTTTCAGGATAAATAACATATTTTGTCACGACATTTGAAAACTAACCGACAAGTGACAAACAGACGGGTAGCGTGTTTAAGTCTCTGAAACGTTATAACGTTCTCTCAGCTTTGTTTCTCTCGCAGTCATTTTTTGTATGATCTGTTCATAAATTTCAAGAACAGAGTCAATTTCAAAAATTTTCCGAGAGAAGTATTTCTCCCACAATTAACCCCCTTAATTTGTTGCTATTTTTAAACACGTTACAAATTGGTTCTCTTCATGAGACGGATTCATTGTAGAATGATGTCGTGATTGCTTCCTCGTCATATAATCCCCGCTCCATGCGTTTGGGACGCCTTTTACTTAACTTACAGCTTTCTACAGGGTGTTACAAAAAGGTACAGCCAAACATTCAGGAAACATTCCTCACACACAAACAAAGAAAATATGTTATGTGGACATGTGTCCGGAGACGCTTACTTTCCATGTTAGAGCTCATTTTATTACTTCTCTTCAAATCACATTAAACATGGAATGGAAACACACAGCAACAGAACGTACCAGCGTGACTTCAAACACTTTGTTACAGGAAATGTTCAAAATGGCATCCGTTAGCGAGGATACATGCATCCACCCTCCGTCGCATGGAATCCCTGATGCGCTGATGCAGCCCTGGAGAATGGCGTATTGTATTACAGCCGTCCACAATACGAGGAAGTACAGTACATACTAACGAAACTAAAATGAGCTCTAACATGGAAAGTAAGCGTTTCCGGACACATGTCCACATAACATATTTTCTTTGTTTGTGTGTGAGGAATGTTTCCTGAAAGTTTGGCCGTACCTTTTTGTAACACCCTGTATATCCAATTGTAGCAATAAAATTCTAGGTTCACGCGTACGAAGTCGCGAGTAACGGTCATGAGGAATTACTTGACAGTTTAGTCTCTGTTACTGTTGAAGAGAATAGCTCCAGAGAAATATTAGAATTGTAATGGCTGGAACATCTAATTGAGATTGTACAGGAAAGTGAAGAGGCGACGTACCGATCAGTGTAGATACATAACAGTGTAAAGAGGAACAAAAATTTCTGAATCATTTTTGTTGCTGTTAATAGATAGAACCTTTTCCAGTGTTCTGCTATATTCAAACATCATACGCTACCTTGCATTGTGACCTCGAAGTTGCAACACACTTTGTTACCATACCTGATTGTCACAGAACAACCTAGCTGCCATGACAGGTGAAGAAATAGTACCACCTACTTTCGTCTCCTCTAAATAACTTGAATAAAGCTCCGCTACGCTACTCTTTCCTCTCTGGAAGAAGTTTCCTGGAGCCGCGAGAGTAGCTACTCATTCACTGTGCGGGCTGTCCACGGAACCTTGAACCGCCGAGTCTGCCTACAGCCTCTTTAAGACCCGGCTTAAAGGGCGGAGAGACGCCGCGCATATAGATGGAGGTTTTTGTCCGTCGCGAGACCACTACGAGCGCTGAAATGAACCAACCCACCCCCGCGCCCCATAACGAGAGCGAGTTATTGCCTGCTAAGCACACCTCATACACGTGTCTTCTTCCTGCTAAAGTCACGCTCTAATTCCCCCCACTCGCCGAAAGAAATCTGAAAAAAAAATCGAAACCGAATAATGTTGTCGAAAAAATTCACCAGTACCTAAAAGCAAGATATTTACTGTAGAATTCAAACGTTAGAGTGTAGCCAGATTAAATTTATATGTCTTTTTCTCAGAAATTAGAAATTTTTTAACTATATTCCACGTACCTCTCACCCTGTTTTCTCGGTGTGCGCTAAGATGAGGTGATATTATTTACGGTACGCAACATCATTAAAAGAAGTACGCCTGTGCTCTGTTCTCTAAACATTTGTTCCTTTGTCCGCTCTAACCTGTGTTCATTAGGGAATATCATTGTTTTCACATAAACTTTGAACTGAAATTAGTGTGTTAAAAAAATATATGTATATCAGATATAACAAGTGGCAGATGTAGATAAGGGTCGCGTTTTAATGAGGGAGAATGTGATGCGGCAATGGTCCTGTTCTCAATATTTCTAATCACAAATCAGTAATTTTTATTTTAGTCTCGGGATTAAGGCTAGGATCATTTGGCATTAAACAAATGAGTCAGTCGTTTAATGATAATTTATCTTACAGAAAATGTCCATTGGTTAGCTGCGTATCGTTTGTAGAAATGTGTTACGCAAGTTTAAAAGTCATCGCAGGGCTCGTGATGAATGATATAGATTATAGACAGACCTATTCCTGTTTCAGTAAACTGATAGGAACATCTAAACCTCGAATTTAAAGGGACCATAATTCTAGAAGAACAGTTATCTTTCTATTATTTAAAGAGGCAGATGTCTTTTCTAGGAGAGAATTGACGCTTTTGCATGGAACTAAGGCCCACTAGCTTCTTCCTGGATGTGACCATGTATAGAATGAACCCTACACAAATTCATTCTACTATAAGTTATGACGCTGACGTGAATTATCTCTGATCCCGTAACATCACAAAGCACCCGATATATAGCAACATTTCTAAAAACATATTCTTGTTTTAAACCATACCAGCAAAAATCCATCCTAAAGCATGCTTGATAAACTTCATATGACTCTTAGGTTACCATAGAAATAGGAACCAAGTACATTTAATGATCGGTATATCCATTTTGTCTTTTTTACTGAGACAGTATTTGAAGGCAGTGATTCGAAATGAAGGAGAAATGTCTCCCATCGATGTCTAAGGGGATCAACAAGAATTTTCGTAAATATTGATTTTCAGTTGTAGGCTCCCAATAGAGTGAAGATTATCAAAAGTTTAAAGCACAAGGCGAAGCTTTAACAACCGAGTAACAGCAAACACTTGGTCAAATCCAATAAGAATGATCCTCTTCCGGTTGACGCTCATTCCTGACCACAACCTTCTTGATCTACGTTTGTCGTGTTTTTCCTAAGTCAGTAGCAATGAATACAGGAACCTCTTTATATGATTAGTCAATGGGTGAGTCCTCTGTGTATCTCTACAAATTACCTACCGAAAAAGAATATACACATCAGGCCAAACCACTCTATGACATGCAGAGTGGAATGGTATGGGTCAGAACCTAACAACGGCTAATTTGAAGTAACACCCATCAAACAGCTCTCATTTTTCAAGTCTCTGATGCCATATCGGTTCCAGGTTTAACGGAGAAATCGCAAATGAAACACTAAATCCCATCTTCCAAGTTACTGTAAGGAGTAAATCCGAGAAAGTGTCTTTAAAATTCTCATGAATGCTGATTTTCCCATTGTTACGGATGATTTAGAGACTGTAAGGGGGAGGGGGTGCGGAAAATCTCACCAAACCTCCTTTAAAGGGAAGGAGGCATTAAAATCCTCACCTTAACATCTTACATCATTTTTATCCTCTTATTTCATAGAAAAATTAACATCTCGGGACCACTGACAGTTGCAGAGCGCTTGCCACATGGTCACGCAGAGGACTAGAACGTCTGGCGGTCCTTAAATCGATTGCGAACAGGAGTGGGCAGGTCCAAGGAAAACCTAGTGAGATGGGGTTATACTGATGCTACCAGTACTAAGTGCGAATGTGGTGAAGACCAAACTATGAATCATATGCTCGAGTGCCCTATGTGCCCATCATCCTGCAACAAAGAAGACCTATTTCAAGCAACACAGAATGCAATTGAGGTTGTGAAGTACTGGGCTAAGTGTGTTTAAGGTAACTGATTTGCACAATGTATTTAACTGTGTATTTTTATGTTTTTTATTCGAGAATAATAGAATAACTGTAGTAAATAGAAGAAGTCAGTATTAATGATTGGGTATTTAGTGACATGAACCAAACTACATAAACATATCAAATAAATTTAATTATTTAATAATTAAAATTATAAGATAAATCTGGCTTAGGGAAGGGGAGGGATGTACCGTACCTTACCAAATCTCACCAAGCCAGAGGGGGATTCAAATTTCAAAAAAAATAATGGGCACCCCTCGAGGAAAATTTGAGGTACCCTGACAAGGCCACCAAATATCAGCCACACCATGTCCTGCAAACTGGACGATCGATCATGGTCAGTTGCGACGGTGGGGCCATTGCATCAGCTCCCGTTATTCCAGCCTTAATCGAAGAGGCGAGCTGATCGCCCGGGCCTCAGCAGCCTTTTCCGGGGAATCGCAATGCCGTGCGCATGCCGGGGGTGGCGGGGACGCACACACCCCCCGCGTCGCGACGCCAACCTATCGCCGATCGAACGGCATCGGTCCTGGCTGGCCCGCTTCGCAGTCTCCACCCCTTCGGCGAGCCTCTCTATTGGTTCCCGCTTCCGCGCCCGCCAATACTTGCCCCGATTGGCGATCACCAATTTCAAACATCCCCCGCCCGCCGCCTCCGCGTCCCGGCAACCCCCGGCACAGCGCGCGCGCAGCCGATGCGCCCGTTTTTTTCCCCTCTCAGCGCCGCGTCCACCCCCCGCGCGCCGGGGGATGCGCCGACGCCGTCGTCGTCGCCACCCCTGCCCACCGCCCCGCGCTGCCCTCTTCGCCCACCGAGCCGGGCTCCGTTCGATTTTTTGCGGCTGCGTCGCTGCCGCCGTTTCGGTCAGGCGCGTTGGCGCAGCCCCGTTCCGCCCACTTTTTCACCGGGCGTCGATACGGCCGGCGACGCTAGCTACCCCTCTCCCATCCCCCACACTTCCCCTCATTTTTTCCCGTTCTCTTTTCTCATCCACGTATCCTCCCTGCTGGCCAGCGCCGTTCGCATCGACGTCGCATCTTCCACACCCACACAAACTACTGTGCAGATGTGTGTGTCTGGCCACACGTGCATGCATCCAGGTCCAGCCGGCTTCTAGTAAAGGTCAATTTGGAGGTTCTTGGCCTGACCCCCTCCTCTCCACCCCCGCAACTCTCTACCACCCCCCTTTACCCCTCTTCACCTCCACCCACACTCTCATCCTTTGAAATTGGGCTTCGGAAGATAGGATACAAGTGTGTGTGAGTGTGCCATCGCGATTATGGCACTTCGTTACGGCCCGTTTGTATCTTGGTGCTCTTTTGTACGTCTCATTGGGCCTCACGCAATATTAAAGCGGCTCGACTCGGAACGAACCCCCCTCTCCCGCCTGCCTCCTTCAGCCGGCGCTATCAATATTAATCCCGTATCTTCGCCGCCAGTTCATCTCCCTCGCACCACACGCGCCGTCTATCTTGCTCTCTCTCTCTCTCTCTCATACACGCAAACACACATACACTCTCGCGGCGTAGTACCGTACCGCATACGAGGGCGAGCGATTCTTATGCAAAATTAATTCCGTTTCAGAGGACGGCGAATCTAATTTACCTTTATTTCAATGGCGCCCTGGGACCGCGTCTTGCTTTTAATATTGTTTCAGAATTTCCTCATATTCTTGTGCCGGGGCTCTGGACGTCCGATACGGGGCGCCTGTAATCAAATGCTCTTCATCACTGGAACGAGAATTCACCTGCTACGGAGGGCTCTCCGACCATGATGACATCTCAAAACAAGCCACTGCACTCGCCCAATCTGTGTGTGTGTGGTATGGGTCTATCGTACTATTTCACTGCGCAAAAATGTAAGTATTCAATCCTTCTATAGACAATACTGTACTTCACACTGCTTAAACTTTACATCCTGTCATAAATTCTTGTGCCTTACGTTAGACTTAATAATTATTATGCATTCTCATGTAGTTTTTTTTTAAATACAGATAGTGTATTATACCGTAATAATGATCTCAAAAATCAAATTATCGATTAATTCTAGATGCGAATGGTCTATACTGTTGTTAATGAAATGCGGCATGCATCACTTAAGGCAGCAGTTTATAAAGAAACTGTATTACACCTTTAATTCTTTTTTCTTCTTCTACTCAAGACTGCGATTTCTGAAGAACGAACCTGAGCTACATTCATTAGAAGATTTTGGATCGTTTCCCCTTATGTTGTGTGAGTGTATGTGGTTTTTTTTTAATATTACTGAAACTCTTACACTTATTTGAATTTAGGGTGTATAAAATATAGTTTTTAGCAACCGAACTGAGATCAATTTAAGAGCTATGAACATTATAAAATTTGAAAAACCGGTTATTTTAAGATCAAACCAATACAAAAACTCGTGTGCATGAAATGAAGATGGTTCTAGGCTAGTGGAACACTTAACGAAAGGGCTACACTTACTATTCCCCCTGGAAACTAGGTGATGGTTTCTTTTCTTTTTTACATAAGAAGACTTAAATTTCGTAAATAAAATTAATACAAAAAATAGACACTTGCCAGTAATATTGTTCTCTATTACTTGCTTTGAATATTTACTTCAAGGGGAGGATAACAGAAATAATGACTATTTCGACCTTTCACGTCACCGAAACGGTCACTAAAGCTTGAAGAATGGTGTAATCGTTCGCTCTAAAATCGTTCTCCCATCTGGAGGGCGCTAATAACCCCGATGTTGACGCGCACTAAAGCACAAATAACAACAACAACAACAATCCCATCTGGTTCGGTTAGGGAACGACTTTGACAATTTCTTCGTTCATACTACACATCTCACTATGTCAACCACGGTGTACAACTGATATATTGGTCATTGTAAAATGTTCTAAACAAACCACCTTAATCTTTCCCACTATAGTATGTTCAATAAAGGAACGACTCCTAAATGACAATCTGCTCACATATTGTTCGGCGTTACCTCAACTTTGAATGACGTCGTACCAGATAAAGAGGAAAAATAACATGGATGGTACACTCTGGAAAACTTTATAGTATGGAAGATTCCAAATAGCTGAAATGTAAATTTTTTTAACTACTGCAAAACTCTTACAAGTGAGAATGGGAGTAGATTGATGTCCTAGTTCCAGATGGACCTGTCTCCTAAGTGTGTGTTACTCAAGTCCAGCATACAAACTGACAAAACACCTGTTTTGCTAATACTTTTGTACAAGCGGGAGCATATTTACTCCCCTTCACCACTGTTAAAGTAATTCTTCAACGACCGCCTTATAGAATTCTAAAAGGTTGAGTCTCCAACAAAGCTTTGCATATTCATCTATCTTCTAAGGTTGTCTCTGGACCGTATTTAACATCAGCATTTAAGCAAGAAGTCTCCGTGTTAGCTAGGATCAACCGACAATCTGGAATATTTTCATCGACTAAACGTATTATGTAATCGTTTAAAATTAGAGAATTTGATCGAAACTTGCGCTGGAACAGAAGCAAACTAATATGAGAAACAATCAGAAGACGGTATGGCTCCATATGATCCATGCCCGCTACGGATCCGCGAGACTTTCAGTGCAGTACTACTGTAGTTGTCACATACGTACAATGAACCTGACGATGACGGCAGAGCAAGCCGCCGAAACCTTGTCTTTCGATAATACTATCCGGCGGAGAACCCGCGAGTATTTCGTATCAGAAGCAATTTCGCTTCATTTAAAAATGAACTTGTGGAACTGGTTGACGTAGGAATGTCCTTCCTTGTTGATCGTAAAGCGTGTGACTATGGTTTGGAAGGATTCTACCACGATTAAGATCACAATTGTTCTTCGAATTGGACGACAGAAACGGTACTTCAGTCGATGACCTCATCCTGCTATTCAATGAATACTGAGGAGAAAAAATCCCTTTGGATCGAGGAAACGGCCTCGTCACTTGCTCTCTAATACCATATGTAAATAAAGAAATTACGAAGTACTACCTTCGAGAATTCATCATAAGTTCTAAATGGAACTCTCACTATGCACAAAATTTGGCGTTTGTTGTCGGATTTTTCAAAGTATACCATACGAAAACTGTCCACTGTCCCAAATTCAGTTTACAGGTCATTTTATTCTGTGTCTATCACGTACGATAAAAGATGTTTTGATGAAGCTTCCGTCCAAGCCGTGATACCGGGTATACCTGAAAGTCCACTCTCTTTTTTCGTAATTCGCAGGTTCTGCACTCTTGTTAAAACGTTTAAACATTAGTATCTCTTCAAGCAGTGTTATCTAAATAAAGAAATATCAGAACATAATTTAAACGCCACTGAATAGTTTTTAACTAAGTGTATGTATGAATGTTCGTTTGGACTAACTAGTACCGAGTTAAACCTTTGTTTAGCTAGAAATTTGCTGTAGATGTGTACTAGGGTTGTTAGCCCTAGAGAGGACCTACAGTTTAACGTGGAATCCGAACCATGGAACTTCCTGGCGTAGCTCATATGATCGAACACAATTCTCAAAATTCCTGCGCCCACCGGGATACAGCAGAAAACATCTTGATAGCATGCGCCTTAATCACTCAGCTACCAGACCGGATAAACTCAGTGCATATCAATAATTTATTTCGTGGAAAGACTGGAAAATGTATGATGGGAATCTGTTATTATTAAATATATATATTCGAGGCTGGACTCTCACAACATAGGGCGGTTTAAATGGTTTTAGGAACATATATGATTTCGTTGAATTAACCGACTATAGACTCCTCCAAAATGAAAGTTGTTAACTGTACGCTTTCATCGTGGCACCAGTTTGTAACAGCCCTCAAACCTAGACTCTAAATGGAATTGTATTTTATGAAACATTTGTAGCATGATAGGGGTTGACTGAATATGATTTTGTATGAATGTCCTGCAATTTACTGTAAATCGGTGCAAATGGACTTTGATTTATGAAAAAAAGTTATCTAAATACCATGTAATATGTTTAAGGACAGAACTATGCAAGATAAATTGATTAAATGTTTTTTATTCCAAGTATTAAGGTGAGCTACGATATTTAAAGGACAATTTACGACAGTTTAAAATGATTTATGTGGATAATTTTGTGTTTAATTATCTTAAATTTTCATTTCTGAGCATTTCGTAATGATTATAAATGATTATATATTTATTTTAATTGTTTTCAATATGTTTTTAATTGTTTAAGCATTGTTAAAGTTCGAGAAATATCTGTCGGAAGCCTTTGTAATGTTCTGGATCTTTGTATCAAACTTATATAAACGAGCAGCAGAGACAATCGAAACATGTTTTGAGCGAACTGTAAGAGTGTATGGCAGTATTGTCTTTGGAAGCAGTATTGAATGTAATCACTGGAGTTTGTGTTTACATGTGACCAGTATCTTTGAAGTTAGATATATTTACGAGAAATAAGATGAATTTTACACTGTATCGTGGACTAATTATTTCATATTAATTAAATAAGATCTTCAGCACCCTTAGCAGATGTATTGCATCACCTACGGTTGGGGGAGCGATAGCCTACTCCTTATTTCGGAAATACTTCTACCATTGTCAATGTGGCTGCACTGTCAGCATAAGTATGCAGCTTTCTCCGCGCTCAGGTTTTAAAGAGGACCCGTGCGCCCAGTTTTAGGGCGAGGCTCGGCGATCTATTTCCGACGATGTTGGCCACCGCGGTGGAGGACCTTCATTCGGCGTAATAAAAAGCAGTCTTAATGCGGCGACGAATTGGCACGCAGCGCGGTGCTATTGGCTGACTTACTGTGCCTAACGAGGCTGCTTGTCCACTTCCCTCACTAACCGTCCGCTCCAAGAAACTGTTTCTCGGTCCCTGCTACGACGCTTGTAGCCGTGTTGAAAGATCAAAGCCCGCTTCCAAACATTCGTTTCTCAGACATAGCATCGGCTCCCTTTCATCTTTATCCCTCTTAATTGCAGCCCAGTGCATCACAAGATCAAGTCATCTACGTTTTATTTGTCTACATACCGCAGAATAAACCAGTATAAATGTACGTATAAATGTTTTTTTCCTCTCCGAGCGTAGTGGGTAAGCGGTTAACGCTCTGGCCTCGCATTCGGGAGGGCGCCGGTTCGAATCCCCGTCCGGGCATCCAAATTTGGGTTTTCCATGGTTTTCCTAAATCACTCCAGGTAAATGCCGGGATGCTTCCTTCAAACATGCCATGGCTGAATTCCTTCCCGTTCCTTTTCCCCACTCCTTTCCCGTCTCTAATGACCTCGACGTCGACAAGGCGTAAAGCCATAAGTAAAAAAAAAGAGAAATTTTGATTTATAAATTTAGCAGGAATTCACTTTTTTCGGTCCCCGGAACCGGTAGGGTACTTAACTGAACGTGATCCAAAGCTCATTTGAACCGATATGAGTTCAAATATTGATTCTGGAGACGGTTTTTCTTCGAATTTGAACACCCTGTATTGATTCCTATATCCACTCACCCTTCTACGAAATAAATACCTGGAATTTGTTAAAGCCATACAGTTATCTGTTGTATACAGTTTTGGATTCTACTAGTGTATGTGGATGCATCTGAGTATTATTTTCCCCAACAAGTTCAGTCATGGGTGGACGAAAACAAGACTTAATTAAAGACGCCCATGACCTTAACTGGAATCGATCCAGCGACCCCTACAATTAGGCGCTGCACCATAACTACTGTGCCGACGGTGTTAGCAAATAAATATATTCTTAGAGATAAGAGTTTACTGCAACTTCTCATTTCTTGCTATGTACTTGGGACAGGATTCAGAGATTTAACTTCTTGAAACCTAACCTAGGAACATCAACATCCTAGGAAAGATAGCGTTCGAAGACATTTAAGAACATACGCTAATTTTTGTTAACCACCTCACTCTCTAAGTATTTCAATCACTGTTTAACAGTGATGACTGTATATTATCAGTTTTATATTAAAATGTAATAGAATTATTACAACCTTGCTCTGGCTATATGGTCTCGTTACCAAATGCCGAAAGGAAATAAAATAACATTAAAACTCACCAGTGTTGCTGCACGCTTTAAGGCGCCACTGTATCGGGAATGTAAGTACATACGAATACTCGACTACACCGGAATAGTCGTGAAAAACGTTTTTCTACAACGCACTCTAGGCAAATTTCAAGTCTTACGAGTACACCTGAAGATGGCGATGGGGTTTTATGTCGCCGAAATATTGTGTTTAAATAATACTATTACTCTATATGAAAGATAAGTCTTTCCAGGCGTATTTTTGATACAAATTCTTCTCGAAGAATTTGTATCAATACTATTACTCGGTTGGTTTCTGGAAAAAAAATTCGTAATATGATTATAATGTGTTTTGGAAGAAGGAAAGTGCGATTTAGATGACGTAATAACGCCGATTCCAATCCTGGTTGATAAGCGTGCATAATGAAATGAAACAGTTAGTTGGTTATGTAATTTTCGTCTGGTATATTTTAGCGTCATTTCTTACTATAACATTGCTCTGATCCAAAAATAAGAAATATCGAAGGCTGTTTTCACTTATATTGTAGCAGTTAATGATGCAAATGTAATGTTTTAGGAAAATTTACAGTTTGAAAAATGAAAGTGAAATATCTATGACAAACACTGTTATGCATGAAACCTATCTTTTCGAAAAACTAAACGCTTATGAATAATAGAGTTAATGGAAACTGCTGCGTTGAAATACTCCTCCTTCTTCGTCTCCCCGACGTTTCGACCAAGGTTTAGGTCATCTTCAGGGGCCGTCTATGGCCGAATCGCTAGACGGCCCCTGAAGAAAACCTAAGCCCTGGTCGAAACGTCGGGAAGACGAAGAAGGAGGAGTATTTCAATGCAGCGTGAATCTCGTAAGCAATTTATATTAATATGACGGCTGCGAAAACAGCAAAATCTTTTGTAATAATAGAGTTAGTTAATCTGGTGCAGAAGGTGTCTCTTTACACAGTTAAGGTGAAGGCTGAATCTATTCCAGACACCATTTAATTTTTCCGCAACGAAAATCGTGTTGTACTATAACCTTGATCTCGCTGATCGCAACAGCCAAGCAATTTCGAAATACGTCACTTATATTACGTCACACGAATATAACTATTCATCAGCAGTGCTGGAGGAGACTATTTTGTTTTCGTTAATGCGTGTTTAATGGAAGTCATTTGAACCTCTTTACCGCCGATTCAGAAGTTATACTGAGTTGCGATTTTTATCGTTTTCTCCATCAAGCATAGTTTGTAAAATCTCTCCAGGTACAGTTGATTCAACCATACTATATGTTGCTTCGTGCCCCTGACTTCATCCACCAAAACCATGGGTTAGTTTTATATTCTCCTTAAAATCCCAAACCGATCGTCAATGTAGTCAGGAAGCAATTTGTTTTATTTGGTCTTCGGAGATGTATTCCTTGTGTACACTAGACTCAAGTTTCAGTTTATAACAGGATATCTACAGCATTTACCATAATAACTACGTAGACATTTTGGGTTTAACAAGAGTCCAGTTGTTTCGCAGTTGGAAAGATTCTGATGGCTTATCTATCCTGGAAAGTCGCTATTATTAGGACCCTCCGAATCGATTGGGCAAAAATTCCTAGCTGGTCCTTAGAAAGTCCGACACGGAGATTGTCCACTGCATTAGCGGAAGTGTTATCTTCCTCCTGTTTTGTATTTTGGAGGAATTCGTAGAAACTGAATCACTGCCAAAAGTTTCGATGCTGGAACGACGTACGGCTGCTCCAGAATTTCATAAACCCTTTGTCACGAACAATATAATATTTTAACCCCTTAGAATGAGAATCAAACAAATAATATTCATTACTAACTTTCTTATCGCTACGGCAAAATTTATCTTACAGTGCATTATTCCTTTTTTGTCATTTAAATAGAAATTTACAACTCCTGATACCAGCGTTTTGGTTGGAAGTCTAAAATCTTATCAAGTTCTATCACAAATCGACATTAATGGGAAGCCGATCGTCTTAATTCAATAACGCAATTATGACACACATTAACTGAAATAAGTATTTTAAGAACGAAGAATTAATTGAAATAAGTATTGGCCACACAGATCAAAGGAAGCCCATTCCGTAAGTGGTAGTAAAGTAGAAGCGGCAATAATTTAGTGGAATTATAAGTAATCTGACGACAAATGAATTCTTCACATATATGTTCACTGCCTTACTGAAAAGAAACATGCAAGATCTAGCAGTTTCTTGTGTGTTCTCCTTGCCTGTAATTCGAGGTTGAGATGTCAGTCACTATGAAAAATAATTTTATTAAGCTCTTTTTTTCTGTCATCAGCCTCTCGACTGGTTTGATGCAATCCTCCCATCCCTTCCTGTTTTTCGCTAGCCTTTTCATCTCAACTTACCCCTTAAAACTCACGTACTCAATTATCTGCTTCGTATATAACAATGTCTATCTTCCTCAGCAGTTCATATCCTCGACTGTTCCCTCCACTAACAAATTAACCAATCCTACATGTCTCAAAATATGACCTACCAGCCTGTCTCTTCCACAAACTTCTTTCCTCGCCCATCATTTCCAAAACTCGATCGAAACTCTTAATCATGTTTAAATTTATTTTTAGATTTGAATACAAAAAAATTAGAATTACCAAATGGAGAGCTATTCCGATCTTCTGAACATCTGCAGAATAATATTTTTTGCCCACCACATTTTCGACGTGTTCAGGAATAATACTCAGTCTTGCGTCTGCAACATCTATATGGAGCTGTTGCGCTACCTCTCCAGCATGTTCTGCGAAGAGTTATTACCTGCAACTTAATCCCTTGTTGAATGTAACGTTTACTGGTTTACTGGTTGTTTACTGGTACATCTATTACAGCAGATTACATGAGTAGGAAAGTCGTCTGACGGAAGAATAGTTAAATCAACGATCAGAAACCTACTAGTCTGTTACAGCTACAGAACATTGTGGTCACTTGTGAGATTCCGTAATCAAAAGCAATGTCCCTAAAATTTAACGAGGTTGAGCTCTCATAACTGAAAGTCTTTATACCCGAGAGGAAGATTTTTCATTTTTTATTTATTTACTTATTTTTATTTTACACCCCGCCGATGTTGGTGTCGTTAGAGGTGAGATGGGACTGTGGGCAAGGAACGTAAAGGATTCCTTCCAACAATCTCCTGGAATGATTCCGGGAAACTATGGAAAACCGAAATCTGATTTGCCGGACGGGGATTCGAGCAGAAGGTGAATCTCAACGAAAATTCATGGATAATTATATTAAAAAAATACAGGAAATCGTGTTTTCAATTAAATTACAAAGAGAGGGATGGGATTCACTATGACCCATATCGGTGCAACACGCAGATTTAAATTGATCCCTTTGATGTAACATAAAGTATCACAGTTTATATTTTTTTTAGTCGTTTATAAAAATTGTTTAGAATGATATCCAATATACATATATTTTGATTTTCTCTAATGTTTTGCAATATGATGTGTGCCATATTGAAATTTAGTAAAACCACGTAGCCTTATACACTCCTGGCGTCAAGACTAATCTAACGGCACCTAATACATAGATGACATCAATCCGTTTAGCCTAGAAGAGCGAACAGAGAAATATGCATACATATATTTGGAATACAACCGCCCTATTGCAGTCAGGTAATACGAAGTATTTAACTTTTTTGCTGCATGCAGTGATCAAGTTTCGATTATTTATGAACAGAGATAAAAACAGGTATAAAATATGGACGTCGTATTCTGTCTATTTCAAATCTCTGGCACTTTATTTCAGGCATATCGGATACTGGGAAATTTTCTTTCATTGGTTAGGGAATCAGGGATTGCAATAAATACAATAATATACAAAAATCTGAAAAAATTTGAAATTAAATTTCGTCGAGAACAAAAGTAGGTGAGTTCAAGAAAGAGGTAACATGGATCAAAGGGAAAATTTTCAGCGAAGCAATGTAATTACATTAAATTAAATCTCAACATTAATAGAACCCTACAATATTCAACCAATTTAACAACACATTCGATGTTTTATTTATTTTTGCTATATAATAAATAAACTCCATAAGGATGCATTCCTGAAGCGTTAAGAAAGTATAGAAATTAAACCATTGCTTTCATAAAATCTTTCTTACAATTGTGAAAGCGACAGCGCTCAGAAATCCAGCGATTTTAGCCTTAAAAAGAGTATTTTATTTGTATGCTTACTGCATAAAAATCATTGGAATTGTACACGTTTTATATTTTGAAATCTGATTTTCGGACGTTTGTTACCAGGATTTCGTCCGTGCACCTTTGAAAATGTTTAATCTCCTTGTCTAATCTTCTGTAACTGAATATATTTTAAGGACGGTACGGATTGGTGCTTACGACAGACGCGCACTTTCTAATCGTTCCCCAGCGGGCCTCTGTGCATGCGCACTGATTCGCCCGCGCCGTTAATGAGTTGTAACGCCATACGGTTAGCAATCGGCCGAAGTATTGCCGCGGCGCAGTCGGTAATGGGAATTGGTCCATTCGGCGGCAGCCAACGACCGCAGCGGCATAACGCGCGGACCCGACATCGAAAATTAGAATGATTCAGCGTCCGTAACGGCGCCCGCCGCTCCCATTTGGCAGGTGGCGTTGATACTGAACCATCCCGACCGTGACGTCACAACTACTGGCTGCAGCGGCGGAGTCGTTAGTAACGCAGCTGCAGCCGGGAGTTAGCACTGTGCTCCGCTTCGACGTGTTCTGATTTTAATGAAGTGATTACCTTGTGTGCACCGGGCACGCAGCTCCCAGTTACGAAGCTGGATAGAGACGGCTGCATATGTATCCACTAAGCGCTATCCGTTCACGATGTAGATTTGATTATGGTCGTGTTGTAAGAGTTGATATGCGAATAGATTATTTCCCGTGCTGCCCACCAATTAGTCTGGAAATAACCAGCCGTCGAAGTTCGCAGATTAAAGCTTGATATTTAAAATACTACTTATTTTGCGGATTTTACGATAACCGTGGCGCCGCAATTTGATGGTGGATTCTTATGTAACTCGACGAAACAAATTGAAAGTAAAGAATAAAATTGTTTGATATCTCGCTTAATTCTCGAGATATTAAATCTCAAAACTGACGTGGTTACGTTGATATGCGGTCTAGACCAGGAGAAAAATTTCGCCATAGCGAAATTTGATGACGAATTCTAATACAACTCGACGAGACAAATCGAAAATAAAAATAATTTTTTTTGTTTATGTCTCGCTTAGTTCTCGAGATATTTTATCTCAAAAGTGAGGAGGTTAGGGTCAGAACCGGCTTGGACCAGAAAAAAAAAACAAAACCAATAAATCTACTTGGTGGAAATGCACTATAGGTGTTTTATTTTCTTCCTAGTGGTTGTTGTTAGGATGAAATATGGCCTGGCCCAGAAGAAACGTCACCAAAAGCACAAGGAATTATACATATAACTGATATTTTACATGCTATATTTCGAAAACCAAGTGAGATATCAAAAAAAATTATTCTTCATTTTCGATTTGTTTCGTTGAGTTCTACAAGAACTCATCATCAGATTGTGGCGCCACGGTAATAATGGAAATGCCTTTATCTTCATATTCTAGTACTAGTTACATTTATCTATCTCCAATAAATTCATCTTTTTTCACAATAATAATCACAATTGTCTTTCCTTTTCTTTATTCCATCGCTCTTCTCTACGGTAACTAACTACACAGCAAAACTCTGATAGTAGCAATAAGACTCACCCAAGGCGATTAATTAGAAACTCTTTTATTTCCGCCAACATTTTATTTATCAAACGTACACTTCAAAAAAAATACTATTACATTTCGTCTTACTTTTCTGCTCACTCCATTGTCTTTATGTATCGACATCGTTCAGAGATACTACTGAGCTCCTACACTTTCTATGATCACGTGATTTTATAAGCCAAAGAATATAGGTCTTTAAAAAATTGTTATTATTAAAAATTATAAAATAAAGAGTCACATAATGTGGTTACCTGACTGTGTAAAATAAGATAGTTCACAGAAAGGACAAATACAGACAGCTAATTAACGGTAAGGATAGACAAATTATGGTATATAATCAATGTGAATGTTTGCAGTGTTCAGACTTTACAGGGTATGTGTGTGAGAGAGAGAGAGAAAGAGAGAGAGAGAGAGAGAAGATTAGAAAAACTTTCGGGAATAATATGCCATAAATAGCAAGGTTGGTGTTTCTAGTAGGATGAAATAAGAAGCGGCTCATTTCTAGCAATTTTTTATTTGTCAATTGAAACAGGTAGGTAAGAAAACACTTACAGCGTCTTACAAAACAATTGCAAGTGATGAAATATTTCCCTAAAAAAAAAAAAAAAAAAAAAAAAAAAAAAAAAAAAAATCCCGAAAGCTCCTTGCTCTAGAAAACACACACAGTGTATCAATATCTCTGACATGTTATTTGAGAAATAATATATATGATTATTTCATTTTTATAAACGTAGATGTAGCCACATTGTGGCAGGTACTTTTACCAAACAACCGCAACACATTCGGAAAGTTGTAGGGAACATTGGCTAGTGGTAACAGACACCCAGCTTCAAACACCGGGGAAATTACGATATAACGGACCTTTTCAAGGAGAATTTAAATATGAAAAGATGGCACCATTTGTACCATTTTACTTTTAGAGTAATACTTCAGAGCTCGTTATTTGAAGGTGATAGCAGTCACATGTCAGTTTATTTAAGAGTTGAAACTGATTTATCTTCAACGATGTTTTCCGTTTTGTGCTACCTTCATATACAGACGTACAAATAAGCTAGCGGTTCAGGACTTACAAACTTTAAAGAAGGTTAGTGCCTCATAGTGCACGGGAATAAAGTTTCTACCAGTTCAGTCTACAAAACCCATTAGAAAAATTTTATCACTCACTTTAGCGTTTATAACGGCACGATCCATGCTAACATTTTTGTGTTTCACCTGAAAACTAAAATCGATGACATAGAAGGAAAAAACCGATCTATTAACTACAGGAAGATCAATAGGAGATTATGAATCATTTCATGATTGTTAACTTTACCTGCAAAACTCAATTCTTTTAATAACTATTGTACATATTACCGTTACCCTGCATCCACGAACATATTCTTTATGTGTCAAACAAAACTATTTATTCCCATACTCATTAAATATATGAAGGATAAAACCAACCAATTGAGAATTTGAAATGAACATAGGGAATATTAAATGTTATTAATATCAGCAGATTACAAAGTTCTAACCAGTCAGCAGAAGAAAGCTAAACTCTTGTTGGCGAGCAACGATAATATTAATTGCTGTGTGACTTTTTTGTGTAAAAGACCTTCAGGCCTCAGTGTTTACGATGCAAAATTAATACTGTGCTAACTGCAAACACCTGTAGCTGTGTGAACGTCGCAGTGAAACAATCTGAAAAAGGAAAATAAAAACTATTCATTGAGTACTAAACAGTTTCCTTTATTCTTATGAAACATACGTTACTGGCAAATCAGTTATACGTTTGACGGGGATTCTACGATAATCATGTCACCACAATGTGATGAAAAATTCGTATGTAACTCAAGGAGACAAATAGAAAGTGAAGAATTTTTATGTATATATATATATATATATATATATGTTTAATATCTCGCTTAGTTCTCGAAATATCTTATCTCAGAGCTACGCAGGTTAGGTTGAAATGCAACCTGGACCAGGTGAAAAATTTTGACAAAGCCAGATTTGATGTTGGATTCTTTATGTAACTCGACGAGAAAAATAGAAAGCGAAGAATATTTTTTTTTCGATATCTTACTTAGTTCTCAAGCTATCGTTACTCAAAATTTTGGTGGTTATGTTGAAAAGAGGCATGGACCAGAAACAAAATTTTGTCAAAAGCTATAAGGAACTACACTTTGGAATGAAGAATGGGTGTTTTCATTTCTTTCTTCAGGTTATGATTAGGTTGAAAAATTGGCCTGGAGCAGAAGGAAAAGTCGTAGGCACAAGGAACTACACCTATAACTTACTTTTGACATTCGATATCTCGACAACGAAACGAAATATATATATATATATATATATATATATGTATATGTAAGTCGATTTGTCTAGTCGTAAGGGTCCATCATCAAAATGCGGCGTCACGAGTATATTACAGCTTCGTAAATTTGTTTGTTTGTTTGTTTGTTTTTGTTTGTTTTTTGTTTGTTTTTTGTTTGTTTGTTTTTTTCCAGAGTATATATTAAGGAAAACACATGTAAAAGAAATTAAAAATAATGAGAGGTCATAAGAAAGTAACATGAAAACAAAATCAAGACCTACGAAGATTTTGCCAATAAAATAAAATGAATACATATCACCTGATTCTTATTGCTGACACTGCCACCAACAATTTAAATGGCTCTGAGGATCACAAAACACGTTCCTTGAAATCTCCATACATCGATAAGTTAGAATGTTAGAATTGGCTGGATACCTTAGCACTAGGCGAATGTTTACTACGTCGGTCCGTATTCAGCGGGCGAGCGCCTTTTCAGTACTCGCGTGTTGTCTTAAGACCGCGCCAGTTCGCGTCTTGTTCTCTGTTGCCACCCCCTCCCCCACCTTCCCCTTTGTCAACGATATTTATGACCCACCCCACCTTCCGTTCTCTCTCTTTCTGTTTCCGCCAGCCGCCTTAGGGATCCGCGACGCGATATTTTGTCACCTTTTCTTTTAAATTACATCTCGCAATTCCCTTATAAATATATGTTTCTGTTTTCGTCCGAGGCGGGATCTGCGGCGTCTAGCGACGTCGGCGGTGGCTTGTTACGGTGTTTCCACCCTCCGCCAGCTCTACTCGGGGTAATAACACCACCCCACCGCGCTGTCTCCACCTAGCTCCAACGGGCCCCTTAACAAATAGCTCTCCCTAAAAACCACTTTTTAAATTTCCTTCTTGTTCAACGGGAAAAGAGCGATAATTTATTCGCGAAGGAACGAAGAGGTTTCGGTGTGGGGATGACGCAAACAGGCGTCTTGCCGTGTCCTTTTTGTTGTTTTTCTCCAACTGGTGCACTCTGCAGCTAAGTTCCCTTGGTGCAAATATATAGACGCGTTTGTGAGAAGCGACAAGCCGTCATTGCAGCATTGCAGAGCACACTTCGAAATCTCTGCAGTTTTGTTACTCTAATGGTACCACGGCAGTATTACTATAACATTGGAGCCGCATTTTGATGGTGAATTCTTACGTATCTCCACTAGACAAATAGAAAGTAAAGAATAAATATATATATATATATATAAATCTTAGTCCACGAGATATAGAATGTAAAATAACAGAAATAAGCTTTAGGTGACATTTTTCTTCTGGTCCAGGCCCTAATTCAACCTAACCGCAACCGCTACACCATCGTGTAGTTCCTTGTGCTAGGGGCGATTTTTTTTCTGGTCCAGGCCGCATCTCAGTCTAACCGCCTCAATTTTGAGATACAATATCTCGAATACTAAGCGAGATGTGAAATAAGTATGTTCTTTACTTTAGATTTTTCTTGTCAGGTTACATAAAAATTCACCAAAAAATTGCGGCCCACGGTTATCATAAAATCCCTAGTACCACCGTATGAATTTTAATCTGTTCTATAAACAGAACATTTTGCGCAAATAGAATGAATAATAATGCTTAAAAATGATTTCAGTCAATTCAGTAATACTTCATGTAAACTAACTTGTAAAAGTTCTTCAAAGGAGAAGCAAAGAAATAGACGATTTTAGTTCTCCACAATGAATTCAGTTCTACCATTTGACAGTAATACAACATGACATTCAAGAAACTACTGATCGTTTCCTTTACGTCATAGTTCTTTCTCTGTTAATTATATGCCACAGAATTTCCGGTTAGAAACAGAGCTTCTTAATAAAATCTTTTGGATGTTAAATCAGCAAAATAAAAAAATTAATCAAATATGTAAGAATGGAGACATTACCTGTGATTGATTGCAATGACATATTTACTGGTGTTGTATACCGGCTGTACACCAGTGACAATTTCATTGCTATTAATCAAATAGGTTAAGACTGCTATCACGAACACATTAATTTTGGTTACAAGACGTTGGCTGCTTGGTAGTTAAACACGAAAAGACTGTAGTGTGCTGTGAACGACATAAATGATGAAAAAGAGAACAAAAATTAAATAAGTTGCATTGGCAGTTAATATATTATCATTTACTAACTGCAGTTGAGAAATATAGATCATTCCACCCAATTATAAATGTTTATGCTGTATATCAGAATTGTTGTATATAAGAAACTCTCCTATCTACATAAAATAATAATGGAACACAAAAATATCTGCACTATGTCATAAGAGTAAATAAGGATCTTAGAAATCTTATCATCATCATCATCCTCAACAGTTACCAGCCTGTGGCCGGGTCTGCTTCATGCACAAGTCTCTCCATTTCCTTCTTTCATCCCACCACTTCTCTGACACCACTTTGTTCTAATCCTCTCCTCTCTTCTGTACACCCTCCTCCACTCCTTTCAGCCATCCGTCTCTTGGTCTTCCACTGGGTCGTTTACCATGCATCTTAATTTCGTGGATTTTTCTTGGGATTCTCTGAACCTCCATTCTCTACACATGTCCATACCATCTCAATCTGGTCCTCTCTACCCTTTCCTGTAGGGGTTCCTCTTTTATGGTGCATGTAATCACCTCATTCCTTATTCTGTCCATTTTAGTAACTCCCATTCTACCTCTTAAAAACTTCATTTCTCTTGCTTGTACTCTGCTGATGTCCCGCTTTTTCACTGTCCATGTTTCAGCAGCATATGTCAAGATAGGCACACAGTATCTATGATAGATTACTCTCTTGCTTCTCTGTGACACATCTTTATTCCATATCTGGCTATACAAGGAGTAATGGTTGGATACTGTGTATGGAGTAAAAAGAAAAAAAATAAACATACAATATACGGTGACAGAAACGCATTTGCTTAGGCATTTATCTTGTGGCTCTCTTTATGGATAAGGCAGATATAAAATTAGAGATTCTCTTACATCATTCGTACCACCTAAAAACCTCAGGCATGACAGTTGGTATGCGTGAGGCAAGGCTAGTGCCCGGTCATTTTGTACTGTACCTCCCCGATTCTATGTGCGGAGCCTCAGCACACTGAAGGGTACTATTGTAATCTTGTCTGAGGATTCTTTGATGCGTCGCAAAGTAGGCTTAGATCGTCCCCACCCAAAAAGCTACTATACGGGTGTAAGATCTGTAGTAAGATTGGCGACCTCGCAGATTCTGTCGCGCTGACTTCCTCCTATGTAATCGATCGCTGTGAGTTTTACTCTGCAGCACCTGCCGCTCCTAAGGGAGGACAACAAATCACGTCCGACAAAAGGTTATAGTAAAAAGCCGCCTCACTCATATTTCGGCATCCGAGCGGGGACCCCGGATTTACGACTAGGCCGTCCACTTTACGGTCCGGCCTCTCAGATATTGGCCCAGCTGCCCCTGAAAGGCGACCGCACCCTACACGCTTCGGGCACGCCACACCTCCCATCATGTGCACATGCCACTACGGCATTGGCAGATACTCTGATTACAGAACTAACATTTTTCTTCCTTAACGCAGAACTGATTTATAAATTTTGCTGGGATTCTCTATTAGACAGACGACGCAGATTTCGTTTGAACTTATTGGTTAACATGCGTACACACTCTCTCACTTGCGAGTGTGTTGAAATACTTCGTCCAACAACCTTTTTGGATCGCAATGACAGGAGAGATAACATTAGAGAAATAAGATGCAGCACTGATGGTTACATGAATTCTCTCATCCGTTTTACGGGACTGGAATACACGGATTAGAGATTAGTTAAGGTGCAAACCATCCCCTGCCACCCACAATTTTAAGAACACTGGAGCATATATGTAGATGGCAAGAATGTTTTAAAATTTTATTTTTAACACATTAAAAATTAAGTTTAGATTTTAATAACATGTTTCTGAATAGATGGGTAAGGAGAACTCAACAGAAAGAAGAAATGATATGATATGATTGTTTTCGGTCTTAAAGATCTGGTGGGTTGGAATGCTCACTCCTGACAGTCGGAAGGATGCGGGTTAAAATCACTATCAGACCATCCAGATTTTGATTCTCCATGGTTTCTCACAATCACTCCAGGTTAATGATGGTATAGTTCTTTCAAAAGGCGATGGCCTAATTCCTTCTAGTTTCTTACCTGCGATTGTCTCCCGTCTCTAATAACCACAATGCCGACGAAACGTAATTCCCGGGAGAAAAAAAACTGTTTGAAACATGCAGCTATTGATTAATATTCTAGTAGGGGGGACAGTTTAAGGGAAGGACAGTAAAAGAAGGCAAAGATTAGATTATTTGACGTATGTACTAATTGAGGACGTTAACTGTTATGTCGAGATGAAGGGATTAACTCATAGAAGCAGTGCATCAAACCAGTTAAGAAATTAATGAAAGAGAAAATAAAATTTCGCGTTGAGCTACTGTTTCAGAACCTGTAACCTATTTTATCTCTTTATTCTTGCAGTATCCAAGTTAAGTTGCGTGATTTTTTGTACATTAATTCTGATATTTCAAAACTTTGTAGATTAAGTTTTATATCTGTTAAAGGTTAGTTGAGATCAAAACCTCTGACCAGTACATTACTTACAGAACTGCAACCTTGAACATTTAAAAGCTCAGTTAAGACCTACCCCTCTGTTTGAGTTTCAATGGGAAAAAGTGGAGAGAATAGAATCTTAGTTCAGGATATAAACTCAAATCCTAACTACTTCGAGTCCAGAAACTTTATTCCATTTTTCTAAATTGAATTTCGTATCCAACATGCTACATATCATGATTTTGGGTTAAAACTTTTAAATATTTCGTGACTACCAGAGCTTCATTTCAATATCTTGTTCCAGTTTGTTTCGGCTCGAACCATGTCTTTAAATCGGTTATAATTTAAAAAAATAAAAAAATTGAAGAAACTGGTGGCGTAACCATTATTTAAAGAGTTGGTAAATGACTAAAGTATTTATGTCATCTATGGTCATCCTAACAGTTGATACATTACTCAGGTTTCTAGATTTTCTGACATCAGTCTCGTGAGAAATAAAAAGATTTTAGGACGTAATTATGATACAACTCAATACAATAGCACTAAAACCTTCCTATGGGCAGCATGGCATAAAGGTTTTTCTAATAATTGCTTTTTTTGATGTTGAAAATATATCTTAGTGAAAAAAATAATAGCCTTTCTTCAGCGACCTGGTTGTTCCATTTTCACATTCAATTTACATGTAGGAAGATTTCATCACGAAAGATTTTCTTATTTTCTGTAACTGTTCAGTATTCTTGCAGTATTATTTAATTATTTTTTTTAGAAAAATATAAAAATGAATAATAATGTCACATAAAATACCTTTCATGATTTAAAAGTATCCTTACGTCATCGACTTCAGAATAACCTTAAAAGAAACGAAGCTGGTATACAAACAAAGGCGAATAGAACAAAACATACATATTCATCAAGTAGCAATAGTCTACGCGAAAAATTTCAAACAGGAGCAGAAATAATTACGAAATTCAGACATCTTCAAAGCCTTTTTTCATCAATTTCCAGTACATACACGAAATCTAAAACTGGCAGATTCACCACTTCAAAGTGCATGTATCATTAATATTTAAATTAATACTTAATTTAATGATACTTTGAAAGTAGTAAAAATACTACAAACCATTACACAAGAATTCCATTTGATACGAATGACGAGGACGAAATTTTTAGAAATTCTTACGCAAAGAGGCAATATTACGTACAGTTTATAAGAGTTAACTACGTTATGGAGATAAACCCAGTATTTGGAAAATGGAAATAAAGAATTCATCTTCAAAGCACTTGATGGAAATGAGGAGAACGTTGTATGCAAGTTTTATTCAATGGTTATTATCTCCGTGAAATCCGCCTTAAAATTTTGTTTTAGTTAATTTTCGTTTTCATCTGTCACAACCTATAATTAGGAAGATCCTATTATTTACGCAACAATCTGCGATATCCGCCTCAAGAACTCACGATTTGTTGAAATCCTGATAAAATTGTTTGAAATATCGTAAGTATCTACAGTTTCTAACCAATGAAACTAAGAGAAAAGAACTATCAAGGTTTTAGAATCTTTTACGTGCTATGCTGTGTTTGAGTAGTGCTAAATCTTTGAACGAAAGGACTTAACGGCTGGTCGAAGATACAGCAATTAAAGCCTGGAAGGGATTGTGAACAAAGATTATGGAAGAAATCGAGATTTCGGATGGAACTATCATGAAAAATCGAAATCTGCTTGTCCGGATTGGGGATCCATCCCACTCTCTTTAGATCGTAAGTGTTCACTAATCAGGATTGGCAGAAAGTATCTGAGTTGAGTTGAGAAAAGGCAATTAAAGCCTGGAGGATGCTTCCTTTAAAAAGGCCATGGCCAAATTACTCCCCGTTCCTTGTCTCCAGTACCATCCCGCCTCTAATGAGCTTAGCAGTCGACAAGGCGTAAAGCAATAAATTAAAAAAAAAAAAAAAAAAGCGTGGAAGGGATCTATTATGCAGAAAATCGACTATGAAGGATCCTTCGAGTCATAAAAGTTCGATTTTTCCGGGCTAGGAACTGATTGCACTCTCTTTCGATTGTTAGTGTTCACTCATCAGGATTGGCAGAAAGTATCTGAGGTGAGAGAATACTTTTCTAAACATGTAACAGTGGTTTACAGTTTCTTTGATTTTCCTCAGGCCGCAATAAAATTGCCCTGTCTGTAATTTGGTGCCGTAAAATTTCGGCCGTAGTTTTATGGGGATCCGATCACCTGGGTGTTTCGCGTCCATCAAACGCCGGTGCTGAGGAATCGTTAAGGTCCGCAGTTCTCGTTAAATTAGCCGCATAATGGTACAATCTGCGAGCTATATCATCTGTGTTGGAGCCGTTTCATTTAATTTTTATTTCAGACGAAACAAATTTTATTCCGTGTAATTATGGGCAGTAAAACTCCGAAATGAAGTTTTATAGCCGTTCGACCAGTGGTATTTGTGATTATTCAAGATACAGGTGAGTATCAGGAGCCATAGAATCCCCGCTACTCTGAACCCAGCTCTGAGACAGGCGCTTAAGTAGAGTAATCAGCCGGTGTGAAATTCACGCAGCTGCGAAATTATTTTCATCCACGCTGAGTGTAGTTCACACATCGTAACAGATGCCCAGTTCATTACATATCACACAACCGTAAAACAGTTATAATGTTAACATAAAATGATTTTCTCTACCAGAACAAATGTTTCATGCTTTCTTTCCTCGTGGAAAATTGATGTCCAATTCTTGTTGGCCTCGCGTTTCAAGGGTCGACGGATCGAATCCGGTCTATGGCACGGGTGGTTTTAGTTGAATGTAGTGTTCATCTTGTGATGTCCTCACTATAGTGTCCGAAATTACCTAAGCTCAATGCGATTGTTAGTACAGAAAAAATGATGCAGGCTAAATGATCGCAACATTGAATGCTATTTTAACCCGTGATCGCTGTTATTCGATTATCATGAAATTTATAAAAGAAATTTCAAATATAAAACTGAGAACTACGTTATTTTAAACCGAAAGCAGTAATATTGGAAAAAGAGGTTGGTAAAGTAAACAAGTAAATAAACTTGCATATTCCAGAGCTAAAGTTACTTTCATCCAATATCTGTTTCCCAGAGGGTTGTATTTATGGAGGTAGAGCTCCTTATTCGAAACTATGTTTAAAAATTACAAGGATACTATATTTCCCGTTGCGCTAAGAAAATAAAAAAAATAAAGAAATATTTTAGTACTGTTTAGTTAAAGTACTGAGCTGTTATGGTATTTATACAAAACAGTTATAAATATCCTTGAGGTCTTTATTATATTTGATTGCTGTCTGGTATATAAACTAATATGATGTTGTTTCGTTGTTTGTAGCCATGGAATTCTCTCTCTCTTTTATTTTTTTGCCCCTTCTCTTTTCTCAGTTTATTTCGATAAAACATATTAGTATTCTTAAATAAAGAAAATTACAAGAAAATATTGAGAAAGAAGAGGATAGCCTCTTCAAAACCACCGTATTGTATTTTAATATATAGTAAAATTGAAATTGTAGTGTTTTCACAATCTGAGGAGAAATTTCGTCTATTGCAAGATTGTTTCGTATATTCTATGTATTAAATTTTCTAATCTTCAGATACTAAGTCACTTCCTGATTGACATCAAGTGGTCTTGAGTGATCAAGAATCAACTAAAATCAAAGAAAAGCTTGCATTAGCAAATATTGTAAAAAAAATAACTCGTGATTATTTATCTTAACACCTTTCGCTTTGAGTTAATATACTTTTTTCATAAATGACATTTCTGAACCTGCCTGTAATTACTCCATGGTCGACCAGTTATGACCCAAAACTAAGAACTAAAATTAGTGAGAAATAAGTGGAACAAAAATAAAATTTATGGACTCATTTGAATGCTTAAATTTCTTTGAAAATTGCTCACCGAAAATTCTGTGTAATAACTAAAATGGTTCATTTCTGCATAATTAAACTTTGGTGAAAATCGCAGTGCACACAAATTTACAGGGTCATTATAAAATAATGAAGAGATTTCACGAATTTTCTGTAGCTATATTATTAGATCTACTGTACTATCACAAAACTTTAATAATATAGAAAAAATCCAAGACTTCTTTCTTTTCTTTTCTCTATCTTTTTACGTACTGCTGATTCTACAGATATAGTGACTGAAGAAACGGTTGAGCAAGTGCAGGCGAGTTTTACACATAGCCCACAAAAGTCGACACATCTAGAGCACTAGTAAAAAAAAGAGATCTTTTTCAGTTTTTCAATATGATTTTAAAGCTTTTGACAATATGTCGAAAAATATAGCTACAGTAAATTCGTGAAATCGATTAAGTCATATAAAGTATAATAACCCTGTAGTTACAGTGTTGTAACTGGTGTTATTTCTACTTTATGACGAGAGCAATTCCACACTTCAAAATAACACTACAGGCAGTATCCAACAACGACTGGAAAGAGATATAGCCGAGCACTTCTATTTTTGTGGAGGAAGCCCCTGATATATGGTTATTTTAAGTAACTACAGCTGTCAAAAGTTTGCTCAGAAATAACGATCGCGAAAAGAGGCATAAGTCTCTCGTTCCGTTTCTGAGCGGTATCTTGAGCGATAAATCTGTCGAAAAGCGCGATTTTCATCCGCTGGCGGATTCCGTGACTGCTAAAGATTTCTTTTCGCCTCTCGCACGGACAAGTTTACAACCTTCTCACAGATAGATGTTCGGTTGTCGTCAGTTGACCAGATCGTATAACAATTGAAGTAGATGTAAGGTAAGCGAAGACTTACATTGCTATCGTAGTAATTTGCCAGGTATATATAAGTTATTTCTTGAATCGTTTTTGTTTTTCGTATGTTTTTTTGTTTTTCGTATGTTTTTTTGTTTTTCGTATGTATTTTTGTTTTTGTTTATGTTGCTTTTTGTTTCTATTTTTTTAAATGGTTTGATACGTAAATGTTATATTTAAGAGAAATGATCAAGTTCAGGTATCTTCCATCCAAGGTTGAATCCTATTATTCCTGTCAAGTACAGAAGATAAAAAAACTTGTGTTCTAGATGTATTTATTGAAGGATAAGTAAAGCCTCTTTCGCACCTCGTTCAATGTTTAGGTTCTGAAACATGGTAAATAGTGCAGCTTAGCGAAAATGTTGGTCTAGAGAGTGTTTTCTCATGATTACAGTGTTAAGTCCATTTGTTTTTTTCGAAAATTTGTATTTATTCTTAAGCAGAAGAATCAATGGAATTGTTGTATCCTATTTACATGTCGTTCAATCAATGACTGCGTTAAAAAGAGTTATAATATACTAGCTGTTACCCGCGAGTTTGTACGCGTGGACTTAGAAGTTTATCGCTAGGAATTGGAAACAATCCACATACTATATAATAAGCTGTGTCTGTGCTTGAAATTAATAAACAGATCATACACGAAATAACTGCGAAACACGAGTGACCGATATAATATTACAGAGACTTACACTCGCTACCGTCGGTCTGTCACATTTCGCTTAGTTTTCAAAATTAATGACAAAATCCCGAAAAAGTATCATATGTCCTTCCTAATGAATAATGATACATAGTATTTACTTGTCAAATTTCATCAAGATCATTTTAGCCGTGAAAATGTAACAGGCAGAGAGATAGAGTTACTTTCCCAATTACAGTATTAGTGTATACAGTTTATTTCGGTCCAAAAAATTTGAAATTCTCAGATCACTGCTTCGATTCTGTACACTGTCCTTCACTCTTTCCGATCTGTACCCCCCCCCCCCCGGATACTCAGAGATCTATTCAGGAACACATTTGCGTAAATTATGTTATGTATAGTTAAATAATACTGAAAATGTGATTTGTATGTCCCGCCAAACAGTAGGTAATATAGTGCAGCATGATTCCAAGTGTTGCAGTCTTTTTTTCGGTTATTTTTCGAGAAACAGAAAATCTGGAATTCTTTTACTGTTATTATTATTTACTGTTAATTGTTGGGGATGACATTACAAAACTACCTTCCCGTCGCATGTTACTTTCTGTTTTCCAAGTATTCCTTCATTATTCGGTTAGATCGTTCTATTTCTCCTTGAATACATCCCACCCTCACTTTTTTTTTCCTCTGTTTACTTTCTTATTTCTTGCATCTTTTCTCCTGAGACTATACTATCGTAGAAGCTTTAGTTATTTTGGAACTTGAAGCATCTATATAACATCAACCAACATCTTTTAGTCCTAGCCGAGCCTTATAAAAGTTCTGATATAAACTTTCTATTTTTTTTTAAGAAACTTTCGATCTTACCAACGAAGAGTTTCGCTATACTACTATGAGTATTTACAGGTGATAAATGTAGAATTACATAAAGTTTACACAAGACAGACGGCAAAAATCGTTAACCATTACACCGATTCGGTAGGTCGTGTAACTCTTGATCTGATTCATTAACAACTGAAACATAGGCCAGTTCACAGCTACTTTTTACAGTCCCTAATTTTTCATGAAAATCTTCTTCCATTCCTGACTTATCTTCGCTGCTAACACTCGTTCCGATTTTGTTATATATCACATGCTGATAATCAGTGGTTAGGGCGCGTGTTTTCAAAAGTTCAGGGCTTGGCCTCGGGTTCAAATCCTAGTGAAGCTAGGAATTTTTAAAAGTTTTTTCTTATAATATGAGACTGCCAGTAAGTTCCGTGGTTCGGAATCCATGCTAAGCTGTAGGTCGCAGAGGAAAGGAACTGGTCGTCCTATCTCTGACACAATGTTTAGTATGACTCCTTCGGGAGGATCCAATCTACATTCAGGTAGTGCACTAAGTTAGTATTAGTAGTTTCATTTAGTAGTGTGGAAGTTCTTGTAATTTCTCATAACTAGAAAGGTACTATTGTATGTTATTTATGGCGGTGACATTTGGAGAAATAGTAATCGTTGCTTCTTGTACGAGACGGTGGTAAAGGGTTCCGCAGAGACGTTTGGCGGGGAGGAGGCGACAACTCCAGGGTTAGCGGAAGGGGTGAGGGAGGGTGGGGGAAGGAAGCAGTTGTGGTTCCGCTAGCAGAGACTCGAGAAGCAGCTTCGGCGGTTGCTGAAAGTAATTAAACATTAAAAGAGGACATAGATCCTGGGTGTGGCGAGTGGACCATCTTTCTTAGTGCGGCCGCTGGGGGAAGGAGCTGTTCTGCGGGCAGTATCAAGGGCTGTACAGGGGCTGAGGTGGCCGACACCCTTCTGGCCCATAAACAGACCAACACCATTGTCCAGATGTTATGATGCACAACGCAGAACCTATCAGATAATCAAAGCAGCAGTTACATGTTACTATTGCATTCTTTTACAAGGCACATCTCAGATACTACTAACTTTACAGATACGTCATTCCCGATAGATTATATATATATATATTCCTTAAGGTTTTACGCATCCTCATTAGAGACGGGAAATAAATGGTGGGAAGGAACAGGAAGTTAGAGAACGATAAGATGAAACAGATAATTTGCTACAATAATAATTAAGTCTGATTTATTTTATCGGATTGTTTCATACATTCCCGTATGTAACGGTTATTTCAGTGCAGGTATGTTTAAATTTATTTTTTTTACAACCTTTTTTTTACTTGTTGCTTTACGCTTCGTCGACGGCTAAGGTCATTAGAGGTGGGATGGGACTGGGGACAAGGAACGGGAAGTAATTCGGCCATGGCCTTTTTGAAGGAAGCATCCTGGCATTCGCCTGGAGTGATTTGGGGAAACCATGAAAACTCAAATCTGGCAGCCCGGACGGGGATTCGAACCGCCGTCCTCTCGAATGCGAGGCCAGAACGTTAACCGTTCACCCATCACGTTCAGTTTTACATTTCAAAAATTGTTCAAAAATAAAATGATTGTTATTTTAACTATTACTTTTCTGCTTATTTTCAAACCTCGAGTGTACTTTTTATCTGGGTGGCAACAAGTATGTATAGCATTGAAGTACAGATAAACAGCAATAATCTATTCGGAACTAATGAAAGTGTTACCAGAACGTTTTACTATGATAATAATTGATAAAAATTGCGATGGAGCAATTTTCCTATACTTCAGTCTTTCTCCTTTCTTGTTCCCACCGACTTTTGCATTCCACTAATTTTTACTTTAAATTCTGTCAGTGTTTTTGGTAAATAATTCATCATTTCTAATGGTAATTTATTCCAATCACATACATCCTTTCCTACGAAAGAAACTTTTCTCACTACATTTTACCTTAGTTACTGAAAAAACAATAAAAACAAAGAAAACGTTAGAGATCCATGTTACAAATATTGTTTGTTGTGCGTGCCACAAGGTTATACATGCGTAGGAAGCTGTTATGGAGGGCTTACATCTTCATAGTAACTTTCTGCTGGAGAGGCTTCCCGTTGACTTCCAATGCCAGTTAATTCAGGCCTACTCTTCCTAAAAACAACAGAAGTGTGCCAAGTTTTACTTCCAAATCCGACGAATGAATCACTGTCAACAATATCGTATATCCTAACTGGCTACACAATGAAGAGAGATTTGAATTTAACCCAGAACTTTGGTACACAATCTGGTGTTTATTCATCATGCACCATTATATCTCTAACCTTGCCGGCGAAGTCCTGACAAAAATTTCTTTCACAACCTGGGCTCGAACCACCTTACCCTGTCTGTGTCAGGTTACGGAAACCATCATGGCGTCGCAATGACATCAGCCAACTGGGTGTTCATATAGCACAGTAAAATACTTGTTGCAACTAGCAGATATTATTACTCACTTTAAGCATCTAGGGAAATCGTTTTTCTGTTCATACTAATTCTCGTAAGTGCAATAAAAGTTTTCAAATAACCGTTCAGTTTGTTCACATAAACGCCGATAGTCTTAAAATTTCTCCACGAATATTTTTTGTCTCTCGAAGATCTAAAACTGTAAGCCAATTTTTATCTGCTCTTCCTCAATTTCACTACTTCCTATTTTGATGCAGTGATTGATGTTTTCTACGATAGTAGCAATTAGTACTTTTACCAGTACGGCTGTTTCGCTATGATATACTGTGACCTCATCAAGATATTTCTAGAATTAATACAAACTGAACCAGTAACATCTGCATCCTCATAAGCTAAATTTCTACCACAGGGAGGAAATATTAATTTTGTTTCCTCGTGCGAGGATGCGACGCCGTGCAAATGACACATATCATTATGAATATAACACTTGCGGGACCGCCTCATTTCACAAAAAAATTAAAATTTTTGTCTTACATTCGAGTTTCAGCGGAAAACAAAACTGCACACAACGGATTAATTTTGTTCCTCTGCAAAAAAAAAGGTAACCAAAACATAGGCTCAGCACTCGGTTTAGCCTTCCGCCCCACACGATTTCTTTGTAAACGAAAACATTACGTCTAAAATAATTAAATTTGAGTGAAGCGAGGTGGTTTCTGAAAAGCAAAAACATTTTACCGCATTTACGACACCTCGATGTTGGGTCAGCGTATCCCTTCCCCCCTTTCTGTTTACTTAGAGATGACATTACGAGCTCGCTGTACCGCATCAGCTAATTGTGTTATTTTTTATATCTTTTTCTCTCTCTTTACCTCTGACTGATGACGTACATTAATTAGGCAACAAGTACCTGCGAGCTCGTCAAAAGAGCTGCGGCAACCCCGACTTGTACATTTTTTTTCCACCCGTTATTTCCGTCACGACCTGTGCAACTATCCTTACACCAGCTGGTATTGGAGGGATTGGTGCAGCACCGGTTCTAAGAACCATTCACTGTTACGTGTGTCTGATTGAGTTGGTCGTTTTATTAATGAATAGTCTAATCGCCCGTCAAAAATAGCAGGTATTATCTATGATGGTAGCAGGAATTTGCTCCGGAAAAATTTCTAAAGCAAAATGAATAGCGATTAATTGTTGTCTTTCTTATTGATATATTTCGTGATATGCGTAAAATTTATGTTATTAGACTTTCGGAGTATTTTGCTAGAATGTTTTTAACTTCATTTGACTTTATATGACGCTAATTTTTATTGTTATAAAAGAGTTTCTAACTAAAGTATATTTTCAAAAACGAATAATTATTGTTAGTTTGACCGATTTGATTCACGTTTACCTATACATAGTGAAAACTTTTTCTCAGATTTTAATAAACTTCTCTGCTTCTGATCGTCTGTATTTTTTTTAAATAAAAATTAGAAATCAGGTTTTGTTGTGACCTGTTTCTAGTAACATCTACAGAGAAATATCATTAGCATCAGATGCTTTTTTTCCTTACATGAATTTCTACATGTAGTTGTCACAAATAAACAAAAAGCAACAAGTAAATTTAAATATACGTCAAACAGTATTTTTTTAAAAAACCTCTGCCTTGGATTATAATTTTTACACTTGCCCTTCATAATTAAGTGCAGTTACTTACACAACAGAAAATAGCCTTTTAGCAATATAAGTGGAAATAAAATAATATGTAGTTATTTAATTGAAATTTACACTCCGTTTTAACAATGTAAGTGTAAATAATATCAAATGCAGTTACTTATTTAAAATTTTCTGGTCAGCCAAGCAACAGCATTGGTGTCCCGTATAACTAAACTTCGGGCATCATAGGACTCGTTTGAGATTGCTGAGCTATAGAGTTAAGGCCGATTTTTATGGGAATGAATACTGCCGTTTGACAGTAAAATAACAATAACGGCTACGTAAATGATGAGGAGTTTCGTCCAAATTCTTTGCGACTATGGCGTTTCAAGGCGTTTAATTATTTTCTGCTTTAATACCCGTCAAAAAGGAAGTAAATTTGTATGGTTCTGGAAAAATTTCGAAAGAAAGTGTATTTTCAAAAATTAATAACGATTTAATAAACTTCCCTGTTTCTCATCGTCTGTCAAATAATTTTTTAGGTTATTTTGTTACCTGTTACTAGTAACTGGTACAGAGAATGGAGCGTAAATTATCTCCTTATACGACTTTCCGCATCTAATCGACCTCATATATAAGCAAAAGGCAACATGTATAATGAAGCGAAATACATACCTACCTTTCTCTGCAGTTGGTTAATATGCTATAACAACAACATCTATGGGAAGAGACAATAAACATCTTTCAGCGTCGTCAGTCACCAAAGACTAACGAGCAGCATGACTGACATTGTGACATAATCACCAGACTATTCGTATTATGATTATTACTGATGATTGGCATCGAAAAATAGTTTTTTCCCTGGCTTTACGACTCATCGATGTTGCGATCATAAGAGCAGGGAAAGGACCGGGGGCACGAAAGAGATTCGGTCTTCTGAAGGAATCATCCATACATTCGCCTGGAGTGATTTAGGGAAACCATGTACAAACCAAAACTGGATGGCCGGACGAGGATTCGAACCGAGTACTACCGAACACGAGGCCAGAGCAGTACTGCTCACCCATATCCATACATCCTTATGAAACTAACAGCTTATAAGAATAACTTCTCAGTTGCGAATTTAGAAATATTCTGTTATGTAGTAAAATTAATACTACTGAACTGATAAAAAATTAATCTGTATTCTTTGAGGTAACAGCATGCCAATAGCGTTGCCAGAAGTAGATAGCTACATGAAATTTTCACTGGCCAAACCATGGAAAACCCAAATTTTGTTGCCCGGACCGGGATTCTAACAGGCGTCCTCCCGAATGCAAGGCCAGGGCGTTATCGTTCACACACCACGTTCGGTTTAGTGAAATCAAAGGTTATACAGATCCATGTGTTATCCGTTAATCATCACGTATGCTCTCCACTAATCTTATTATTACAGCTTAAGCTGGTTCTTTAGATGAGCTGCAAAATCCATTCCTGATATTCTGTTACAACATACGTGTTCGACAAAAACTGCTTCTTTCGCAAGTAGGTGGCCTATTTTGCTGCCGTCAATGTTATTACGCGCTTTAATCCATACCAAGACCACTTTTACCACTGATTTATAGAAGTCATATAACTCTCTGTATGTCACAAACATAGGATTTGTTGTGATATTATTTGCTCAGAGTGAATTAATAATAATCTTAAATTTTATAATTATGCCAATGATTTTTTACTCTAACAACCGAAATTGCTTCAGTTGTTCACATTTTCTTCAAACTTTCTATAATGTTCTGTCTCTTTTATATAGTCACCTATTTTCTAGGATTTAAATCGGGATTATCTTTTTTAACTACAATCAAATCAGCTTATACGTGGTATTATGAAAGAGGTGAAAATAATTCGGGATAAGTCTAAATTCGGTGAACATGAAATTATTTCACAGTTGAATTTTCTGGAGAAGTTTGATGTGCTTTGAATTTGGTGGGTGGAAGCCTTATCTGCAGAATGGTAAGTATTCGCGATTCATTTACAGGAAGCATGAATACCCGAAATACAGTTATGCAATGACTTCACTTAAAATGATCGCTACTGCTCCATTGTCAAATATTGTTAATCACCAAAGATCTAACGTGACCTATACTAAATGTTATGGATCCCCATATAGCCTTCCCATTACAAAGGTAGTAATGTGTTACAGATTGTAGTTCACACTGCGAAACTGTTAAGTGACATGTGAATAGTGAATTTCTCCTTAGCAATAGAGAGAAGTACGTGTAATGGAACTGGTAAAAGATGCATAACGAATGGCATTCTCCAATCATTATTCTCATAGTCTATTTTTCGAAAGAGAAACAAAAAGTAAGAAAACTCACAAACAACAGCATACTTAAAGAAATTTTCTTCTTTCCATTAGTCAGAATAGGGAAAGTATTTGTGCGGTATCAAGACATAGTTTTGTGATCAACCAAGCTAGTAAAACTACTTGTAAGGAACTATTATCCTTTAATAATATTTAACCACAACAGTTCGTATTGTTGCATCTTAATTGTTCATTTGGTATCGCAACCACAAAGTCTCTGATTGATGAAAATAAGGAAGAGTTATTTTAAACAGAATTTTTTTAGTTCACTGTCAGATTTCCTGTCTTGGTCAAAATTATAGCAAATGATGAAAGAAACAAAAAAACTAGTAGGATAGAGTGCTCCGTCCTATGTAACGATTTTCAACCGTTTACCTGTTTAGAGACAATTTTTATCGTATCCCAGAAAAATTGTAGGTAGCAAAACACTAAATATTCAATGTTTCACCAACAATTTCCCTGTTTCAACCTATACTCCAAAAAGATCCGGTTGACCGCTTAAGTGTATAAATGAGCAAGACGTAAAAAAATACTCTGTGCAAATGTTTCTTAGAAATTTTAAACAATAGTTAAATTATATAAGAACGAAGTCTTTCTCGGCGTTGAGAATGTATAAACTGCTCTCGGGTGACTAGCCGAGTCAAGAGTGCGTTGTTACTCGATATTTCGGCGACTAGATTCATTGCCGCCATCTTCTGGTGAAGATGGCGGCAATGCATCTAGTCGCCGAAATATCGTGTAACAACGCACTCTTGACTCGGCTAGTCACCCGAGAGCAGTTTATACAATAGTTAAATTGTATTGGAAGATCTCGCCTGTGGTCAGAAATGTCAGTGCCTATCAATTTACCTTTTATCAGATAATTAGCTTTTCGTGTCTTTAAATTTCCACCTCCTTACTATTAAATGTGAAAGTAGACCCATATAAATGCCTGAGGCCACACACTTTGGCCACCCCTGCTTCCTATATCTGCAACGGAGTTTTTTCCCGAGGCCTTGGCTTTTTTCTCTCGTTTCCCTCTTCGCGCCGTGATGTATGGTAATGGTTAGGAAGTGTAAGGAAGGCGGGCGCCTCCAGCTCGTTTTAATTTCACAGATAACGGCAATATGCAAAGTATTAATTTCTGCGCGGGATGTATCTATTGGTGGCGGGCGCGGAACCGGAGGGGAGAAGGGAAAGTTGCTGCGAAGTTGAGGTTGTGTGTGTGAGTGTGTGTGTGTATCTCTCTGTAAAGTCCATTTCGCAGGCCGCAGTCCCCACGCGAATACTGCAGAGTTTGAAATTTCCAAACGACCTAATGGGAAACACCAGGAAAAGTTAATACACAGAAAGTGATGAAGTCTTCATCTTTCTTTCTTGCGGGGATAACAGACGGAGTGTTATTGAAAGCAACTTCGGTTGTTTACATGTTTTAATCATAAGTGGTTAGGAATAAATAAGTCTTTGCTATAGGAGGAATAAACTGCTTCTTCGAAGGCATCAAAACTACATCCACAATAGAAGACATCCATACAAAAAGTCAAGTATCATACTTACATATTTCAGTTCGGTTTTTTTTTCGGATTACGTCACGCCTCATTGACGTCATTATAGGTAGGGGAGAGGATAGGAGGAAATTAAAGGGAAGAAATTTGGCTATGGCCAGTTGAAGGAACCATCATCAAGGCCCTCGAGCGATTTTGAAAAACCAATAAACTTTGATATACGAACTGCCGCACCTGGGATTGAACCTGCGTCTTCCCGAAAAATAGAGCCAACTATTAACCGCTAATCCACCAGGCTAGATTTTTTCAATCACCACAGTACTGGACTTGGCAGGTACGGCGGGATAGGTTTCAAATCTCTGCCCTGAAATACTGGCTGTCCTGCCTACGGTATTTATTTTCCTTAAACTGGTAGGTGAATGCTATGGCAATCTCCAATATCTCCGTCAAACGTTACAAAATACACAATAAAATTACCACTTATCACACAACATTGTGAATACTATCCAGGTAATAATGACGACAAATATATTACTCCATTACTTGATAAATTACCAGAGAAGGCGTGGTGTAAACCACTTTGGGAATGCATGAGACTATGGAACGTGCTTTTCAAAGTGAGTCCCAATTTTGTAAACCTATGATAACTTCAAAAAAAAAAAAAAGAAAAAAAAAAATTTTAGGTGAGCCTGAGAGACTGGGTACAGTGGGCAAGGATTCTTTACCTCAATTTGGCGTTACGTAGATTGAATGTAGTGAGACAGTATTAAGGTTCTATTCCTGTTGCGTTATAATATAAAAGACGGGATAGGTTAGAAGCGTCTGCCGTAAGACATCAAAGTTTCTACCAGATTCAACATGTGTCATAATTAACAACGCGACACGTATTCCCTACATAAGTAGCTAGGCGGGATGGTTACCTCAAAAGGTCAGAACGGAATTACTTCCCGTTCCTTGCCCTCAGTTGTTTCCCGCCTTTAGAGACATCGACGAGGCATAAAACAGTAAAAAAAACTACAAAAAAAACAAGTTCCTATGGGTTTGAGCTCAAATAAAATCGTTTAAATTCCAGTCATCTATGGTTTTCATCTCCCGGCTCTAATTACGACGATGTACAGAGAGCCGTAAAGCCCGCAGATAAAAAAACCTGGTGTTTGTATCAATCATGACACTCGCAAAAAGAGAAACTTCTATTGTTTTTTCTGGGTGCTTTTTTGCTTCTTTCGAACGATAATGTCTTCATTCCATTTTTACAGTAAGTATGAACGGTCCAAGTTATTATAGTAAGCAAATGAAACGAATTAACAAGTAATAAACAAACAAAAAACGAAAAATGCAGGTGTGTATCAGTGTGTAATAATGGCAACTTCACTGGATGTAAATATGCTTTCTGGTGTCGTATTAAAGCAATCTAAGTTCTAACGTTTTTTATACAGTTTATGTAAATTCATGAAATCCTTATATTCACACTTATATATATGCACAGAAAACGTAATCAGTATCCGAACTAACTCAGAATGGTATAACGAACACTTATTGTTTAACGTGAGCTTAAGTAACAGCGAACACTATCGTAGCTACTTGTATCAAAGTATCGTTTAGTGCGCATTCACAATCTACATCTACATATATACTCTGCAATTCACAAAATTGTGGGTGGCAGAGGGTGCTCAGCACCAAAGCTAATCTCTTTGCTGTGCATTCCAGTCCCTAATGGTACGGGGGAAAAAAGAATTCATACAAGAATCAGTCCGGCACATTATTTCTCTAATTTTATCTTTCCTGTCCTTCTGACTCAAATAGGTTGGTGTAAGAAGTATTTCACTACACTCAAAAGTGAAAGTGGGAGTACACATGTTCACCAATAAGTTTAAACGAAAGGTGTGTCGTCTATCTACCAGAGACTCCCAACCTAGTCTACTAATCAGTTCTGTGACGCTTTCATAAGGACTGTAGCAAGCGGTCACGAATCGAGCGGCTCTTCTCTGTACTTTCTCTATACTTTCGATCAACCCCTTACGAAACGGGTCCCAAATAGCACAACAATAATCCAAATGTGGACGCACAAGAGATTTGTAAGCTATCTCCTTTGTTTGTTCATTACAAGTTTTCAAGATTCGACATATGAATTGCAGCCTAGAATTAGCTCTACCTACTAACGAATTAATGTGTATGTCCCATTTCATGTTCCTATGTACTGTTACTCCCAAATATTTCATAGAATCGACCATATCAATAACTGTATTGTTTAACTCGTATTTCTGAACAATTGGATTCTTTTTGTTAGTTATGCTCATTGTCTTGCACTTTTTACAATTTAGAGTAAGTTGCCACTCAGCGCATCAAGCCAAAATAACATCCAGATCGCGCTGAATTTCTAAGCAATCGGCCAAATTTCTCACTTCCCTATAAATAACCGCATCATCTGCAAACAATATAAAAAGGCTTTTCACTTTGTCTCCGAGATCGTTTATAAAAATTAAGAAAAGAAGTGGTCCTACTACACTACCTTGAGGTACACCCGATGTAACATCTAGATAAGAAGAACTTTTTCCTTCAACGACAACATACTGCGACCGATCAGTTAGAAAATCCTTTATCCATTCACAAAGCTGATCCGATATACTGTACATTCGAAGCTTCGCTAAAAGGCGGTTGTGTGGCACAGAGTCAAAGGCTTTCTGGAAATCAAAAAAATTTGCATCTACTTGTGAACCTGCATCGATAACTTTCATTACGTCGTGTGTAAATAGGGCCAGCTGTGTTTCACATGATCTTTTCTACGTTCAGTGCGCATGCGTAGAACGTAGCGGCCATGTTCACTACCAAAATTTTCCATTCCGTGCCCAAAGAAGTTTCACTAAAATCAAAGACGTATTGGGTAATCTACCTCGTCCGTACGTCATAACTTATGTATACTGCTTACCCAGTACTGTAGGACGAAAATTTCTCGCTTCAGTGGAACTCGAATCCGTCGAAATCTGGTAAAGCACTGATCAGAGTTATCCGTGCCCAAGCGTGGTCATTAGAATACAGGGAGGGTAATGCTGAGAGGTTGGGAGATCTGCAGAGCGCATCTCGTTAATGTCTCGTGCTGTGTTTTGCGTCCAGGTGTGAGTCCTACTTGACGTCGGCCCCATTTGGACGGCGCGGCCGAAGCTATTTTGCGTTCGCTGCTGTGAGTCACGCTGTGTCTTGCCAGGTGGCAGACATCGAGGAAACTGCACGGCGATTAGCGACGCCGATTGGCCGTAGCATCAGCAACAACAACAGCCGCCACTGTTCTGTTATAGCTCCAGCCACAATAGCGAGGACAGAGCACCGTTTATTCCTGCTATAGAGATATAGACGATAACACATCTAAAGGGAGCGTGCACAAACTACGTGGCTCGGTCCGGGGGGGGGGGGCGTTGGCTGGAAGACTACGTTGGGCTACTTGGGGGGAGGGGGAGGTTCACAGGAGGCCAAAATGGGGCTACGTGGTTTATGCACGCTCCCAAAGCTGGGTTCCCAAGACGCGTCCCTCGGCGCCTGTTAGGAGACGTCTTTGCCGCATATTCTAGCAGGTACGGCCGTCTCCACCCACTGCCAGGCGGTAGAAGATGAAAGGCGCGTCCTGCCTACCACGCGCCGTAGGAACAGACCTTTAAGGTCCGCGCTCACTAGGGCGGGCCTCATCGCATCGCATCGGGTCGCATCGCATTGAGCGAAAATGCTGTAACGCACATCTGGACGCAGCGAGTCGCATTTCTTTTGTCACTGCCTTCGATTCTCGACGATTATTCAGCCGCTTCTGCACTGCAAATGGACACATCAGACAAAGGGCTCTTATTTTTATATATTCATTGAAGAAAATTAAGCAGAAAAGGCAATGGGTTTAATTTAAAAAGGAATTTTCCGTATTTCTTAGGCACATTAGGTGGCAAACATGTTACAACAGTTCTACAGAATTGCGGTTCTCTTTATTTTTAATGCAGAAAAATGAATGTTTTTCATGGTTTTAATAGCCCTTGCAGTTGCAGTTGTATTTTGGTCGCCGGAGGATTGAGAAAAAAATTAAGACGGCAAAATCTTTAGCCACAACAATTTAGGTGAGGAAATGGCTGCAGGAAAACTGAATTTTCACGTTGACAAGTGAGATAAAATGCAGTATGTAATAGTAGTAAATGAAGCTTTTCCACTTTCGAGATGAGGCCTATTTCAGAATATCAGATAAAATGAAAGGAAGAGAAACGAACTTTCAATTACAGGCTCAATAAACTATGGAGGGTGATCGATAACTGCTTTGGTGTTATAAGTAGAAGGTTTCAAATCTGTGAAAGAAGAATGTCGGTGTTACCTAATAAGATAAATAAAGTAATACTAGCCACGTGCTGCATTCATAACCTTTTGATTAACGATATTTGAATTGGTTTGCAGAAGGTAAGAACGAAACTGACAACATAGAAATTTCAATACTTGACTTACACAAGTTTCTAGGTTACATCAGAAATCATTAAGATTTGGAATAATTTCACAAAATATTTTTAAACAATTAGTTTAGTTGGTAACACGAAGCTTTAGAAGCGGCATTCGAAGAAAGTGATAGAAAATTATAATACACACGTAAAATAAACAAAAAATTGAAACATGACATTATACTTGGTTGTTTTAACTAGTTTCCTATTTCCTCCCAATTTTTTTATTTTTTTTTATTTTTTTTTTTTTTTATTTTATTTTTTATTATATTTTGCGTCATGTAAATCATAAAACTCTTTGAATGTCATTACTAATGAGATGCAGTGCTCTTTATCCATTACGTTTGAATAGTTTAAGTTAAAACATACAAGCAAAGGACAAGTGAGCATGAGCTAGAAATATTATAATTTTTAATCTTTATTAAATTTCATAAAGTAATTAAATTTTCAGATTGTAATTACTTATTTTTTTTCAGAAATCATCCACCATCCTGCGTGCAAATTTTCAGCTAATTTTGTTGAAGTAATGTAGTTAATTCACAGAAATAGGAACACACAAGCTCCTATCGCAAACCCGGTCGTGACTGAGCGCACCGAGGCGCACAGGCGGAAAAATACGCCTGGCCAAGCGATCCGGCCGTGCGACGCGACCCGCCTCTGGTGTGCGTTACCCCATTAGAATCAATGTAAGCGATTGCAGACGCATTTCTGCGATGCGACGCGACGCGATGCGGCCCGCCGTAGTGAGCGCGGACCTTTAGACAACACTGTAAGGAATCCTCCTGTACCACGGAGTACCTCGTAGCGAAAAAAATTGGCTGTCAACGTGGTGTTTCAACACATATACACACGTCATAACAATCATCCTTAAATACAGTAACAGCAAAGGGGAAGAAAATGGGAATCCACCTATGTTCATCACTCCTCGAAACGAAAACCCAAAAACCTGCCTAACGTCCAAGCTTGCGGTCCTCGGTAGCGTAGGGGCTAAAGAGGTAGCTTCGCGTGCAGAAGGTCGCCGGTTCGAGTCAAGCCGGCGGGCTTGGGTGTTTAAGTGTTGTGCCTGTGAATGTCTTGTTCGTCCTGTGTTATGTCTAATTAGCTAGAAAAAAATATATACTGCAGATACTGAAAGCACCGAGTGACATAATTACTATCGAGCGGGCTGAATGGACAAAGATGTCAAAAAAAAAGCCCAAGCTTGTGAGGCGATAGGCTTGCCTCCGCTTAACATATTGTATATTTTTTAATCTTTCAGTATAATGAGTGATAAGGTTTTCAGAGGTTGGCACGACGGAAGACATATAAAGAGGGAGAAAATCTTTTTAGTTATGGTCAACAACGGAGCAAGAATATCATGACAGGTATGGCAAAGAGAAATTAATTAATGAGTTCAGCTTGTACGTAAAAATGTTCGCACTATTAAAAAGAACTTCTGTGTTTACTAATACAACATGTAATTCAGTTTCTAATAAAAGAAGATTTGTCTTAATTCTACGTAAGATGTCATATTTGCAGAAGTGGACCAAATGATAAATCTTACAGACTTCACCTCCATACAGTAGTGTGATTCACACACGTATTTCTTAGAAACTTCTTTCTGAGGCCAAGTCAATGTTTGAATCAAAACATTTCTCTTTTTGAAGACGGCTGTTTATTCGCTAGATCTACTCCACTTTCGAGATCATTCTTCTGCCAATCGTAATTTGTAGTTTTGCTTACTTTATTCTGCTTCACCTATTATATAATTAGCGTCCTATTTTTGATATCATGTTTGCTACACTTCATTACAAGGTTAAAGTAGTTGGTGGTTCAAGTGCCTGCCTTTTTAATTTATGATTTCGGGTTCAAATAATAGAATTTTTCCAGGATTTGTTTTTTTTATTTTTTCATATTGGATCCTCGAGACACACCGCGTTCCGGATTCTAGTAGGTCCCGCCATGACAGACCCGGTATGTGCGGCGAATCGAAACTCGATCACTACATACCTAACAACCCTTGGATCGAGCTCTCCCCAAAACTCTTGGAATTATCCTGTATCATAATAGTTATAAATTAGAGGATTTTTTAAAAAAATATTTCTACGCTAATAGAAATGGAAAAGAGCTTGAGCTAACTTGTTGAACGACCACTTCCACCCCTATTTATATTATCAAGAGAGTGATCATATATTACGAAGGTTTTGGTTAAAATGGTGTTTCGACCATCGGATGGAGACGTTAAGGTTATCTTTCGGAAGAGTAGGCCTGAATGGGCTGGCACCGCCTTTTACCATCTCCGATCATTCGCCTGACATTCACAACTCAACCAACTGTCTACACTGAACACGGACATCATCACAGTCAGGTCGGAGGCTTGCCCACTCTGTAAAGCGGGATAGGCGGCGGTCTGTGACAGATCTGACAGCAGAGTGTGCTCCGAAACACTTGTGCCTGCACCAGCATTGTACTCTGCTGTCAGATCTGTCACAGATCGCCACCTATCCCGCTTTACAGAACGGGCATGCCTTCGATTTCCACGTTGTGTGATCATGCGACGACGTCCAACACCTTGTCGCCCATTCGTGGTTTCACCATCCTTCAACCACTCTGCACTGATGCTCACTACAGTAGCACGCGAACAACCGACCAGCCTAGCCGTTTCCGGAATGCTCGTTGCCAGCCGCCCACCCAAAAACCACCGGCCCGTAATTTAAGGGAATTGCTTGACCGTTGCGTAGACATCTGGTACCAGACAACTCCGGAAACCTAATAAGGACTTTTCGAATCCATGCCACGCTGAATCGCTGCTGTATTGCGTTACCAAGATGGACCAACACACTAATAAGCAGGTGGTCATAATGGTTTTGCTGATCAGTGTTTGACTTCACTTACAGTAGTTTCGATGGTTCAATTGGGTATTTCGTCACTTAGAAGATCTGGAAGTATAGGCCAGCTAGTTTTCCGTATGCTGTCTGGTGATAGCTTCTCTCTGGCAGATGGACGGGTAGCGAGCAATAAAACAGGGCGAGAGGCTCTTCTGCTCGCGGCAAACAAGTGTTGGACAGTTCTCAGCGGCGTGAGCCAACTAACGCCCGTGACTCACGGCGCAGAGTCGCCCAAAATACTACAGCCAACGGGCACGCCCGACCTCGCCACTCGCCAGTGAATCAGCAACTCGATAGGTACGTCATTCATCCTCGCTGCCTTCTCTGTAACTGTACTGCGATCAAAAAACTGGAAATGACCTACGGAGCAAACGCAGAATCCAGTTGATACGTGATAAATCTGAGATCAAAAGAGTCTCCTTGTTCCTTCTTCCTCTAACCCAGTATCCTTGCTGTCTGTATTTTCCAGATATTGTTTAAAGAAATGGACGGAGTGGAGGGAAACAACATGATTCCTCTGCATGGTGACCTTCTTCAACTCCTTGCACACGATTAAAATCAAGGAGACCTGCCTACATGGAAGTAGTCAAGCTTAGAAATAACAGATTTATCTTGTATGAAGATTGGAGAATGGATTTGGAAGCTTGCAAAAGACCAAATACGACAACCTGTATTCCAAAGTCTGACTTGCCTAGGCGTCTCTGATATCAACTTAATAGATTTGGCACAGGTCACGGAATGTAGTACAATGCAACCGCACATACGAGGGGCAGTCAAAAAGTTCCCGGAATTTCATTGTAACTCTTTATTAACAAAAGATAAGTACACATTTACCTAATCACCTTCCAAGAAGGCTCCTTCTGAACACACACAATTGCTCCACCGCTCCTGCCATTGCTAGAAACAACGATGAAAGTCCTGTTTTGGTATCTTCCGAAGTACAGCGGTCGCTTTGGTTTTGATGTCTTCTACGGTGGCAAAACGGTTACCTTTGAGGCCCATTTTCATCTTGGGAAAGAGCCAGAAATCCGATGGCACTAAATCCGGTGAGTAGGGAGGCTGGTGAAGGACTGGAATGATCTTCTCTGCAAGCCATGTCTGCACAAAAATCGATGTGTGGGAGGGGTCATTGTCGTGATGCAGTGACCATCCTTCTTGCCATTTGCCGGTGCGCCATCGGATTTCTGGCTCTTTCCCAAGATGAAAATGGGCCTCAAAGGTAACCGTTTTGCCACCGTAGAAGACATCAAAACCAAAGCGACGGCTATACTTTGGAAGATACCAAACCAGGATTTTCATCGTTGTTTCCAGCAATGGCAGGAGCGGTGGAGCAAGTGTATGTGTTCAGAAGGAGCCTTCTTTAAAGGAGATTAGGTAAATGTGTACTTATCTTTTGTTAATAAAGAGTTACAATGAAATTTCGAGAACTTTTTGACTGCCCCTCGTAAGTGGAGTCTCCGTGAAGATGCGCTGTGTGACTGTGGTGGTATCCAAACCGCTGACCACTTTGCGATGGACTGTCCAGCAAGAAGACTATCTGGAGGTCTACTCACACTTCATCAAGCTGGACTAGCTGCCAGAAGATGGCTTGAATCGCTAGGTATAGATATCTGGTTAACATGTAATTTGTTTGTATCTGGCACTAGATAATAATAATAGGCACCTATTCCCAACATTTTGAAGTCGACTGCCTTCGATAAGTAAATCTCATCGTTGGCATGGTCAAATTTGGAGCTATGGTTTAACGGCCGTTGCCGACGCCAAGCATTTTATTCCTACTCCCATTCGTACTAAGTACTAATAGGGGAAGTGAAGTGTTGTCACTTGTCTGTGAAACGGTTAACTATGTTCAGTGTGTGATAAGTGTATTTTTTGTTTGTGAATTGTGTAGTTAATGAGCGGGAAATTGAGTACTCTCCCGAAATTAGCCTTGATGGCTGTGGGAAACCGCATCACTCTGGCGAGTAAAGAAGTCTCGTGGTTATAAAACTTCTTTCCCTCATACTATTCATTTTTGGTACGGTAACGCTGCATTGATGGGGCTCTACCATTCTTCACTACGATCGACAAGCTTTTGATTATGAAAAAGCTTTGCATTTAATAAGTATCAGGGAAAATGAGGATTGTGTGACACAAAAAAGATGGTGAATTGCCGTGAACGATCCCAAAATCATGTCTGTTCGAGTTTAAGTGGTGCCTAAAAGCTCCTTAGAAGCTCGGAAGTTCTGTGCCAATTACGGGAAGAAAACTATCTTTACTCACGACACCAAAATAGTTTCATCTCCTAGGACAGTGTTCAGGGCTAAAAAACTTAATTCTAACTGAATTAAAGATATCATAACAAAATATAATTTTGGAAAGATTGCTCACATAAAATGGATTCAGTACTCTTAGTGTGTAGGACTATAAGCCCATAAATCAAATATCGGTAAAAGCCGTGAATATTTCAACGACCAAGCAAAAATATGGTAATTCCAGGATATGTAGATGTAACTGCGTTGCAACTGTAATAAAATACGTTTCCATCTGCCATCAAAGAGAGCGTTGATAGAGTTGGTTCGTAATATAGCTATAGGTAGAAAATTTGGACAATCTAAGTTAGTGTTTCGTAGAATTATTTTTGACACTTAACTGGTCCTTGAGTTGAAAAAGATTGAGAAACGTTGGTCTAAGACAAACTTTTATCACATAGTTTCTCCCCGTTTAGGGAAACCATCGAACTGTGATGAAGGTAGTTTAAAAATATAATTTTCGTTCATATACGTCAGTCAACAAGAGATTTCGAAGATGTGAGGAACTTTATCAGTTTTTCATGTTCTACGTTTCCATTTCGCTGCCAAGGTTTGAAAATCTATTTCCAGCATACAGTTTTTAATCAAGAGACCTTATGATAAGTTCTGATCCGTATTAACTAATGGTATGGTATGTTTTTAAAACAGTAATGCAGGAACAGCATTATGGAATCAGTTCATTAAACATTCTGTCACGTTTATCAGTTACTAGATTTATACACGACTTCATTCTAAGAAATATTTGCCGTCATTTTCACTTTGATTTGTTGATTACCATAGTTAATGTGTTAATACGTGACAACTTACAAAATATAATTCAAACTAAAATAATAATCCACACAAAAGAAATCCATAAATAAACCAGAAGAACTTTCAACCATATTAAAAAAAAATCCGACTGAAACGCAAATTCGAAATCCTAGAAGACGAAAGGCGGAGAGCAACTTAAAGAAACTAATTTTATTGGAATGGCTGATAACACATTATTCTTCTCGAAAAGATGTAAACTACAGGTTTACCGCAGTCCTACACACAACCCGGCGTACAACAAAACTAGAAATTTAATACTAAGAATGTATTTTTAATTTCATGCTCTTCCGCGAGGCTCTAGGTTTTGAAAATGTAAAACCCAGTAAAAAAAATATTCCATAGATTTTGTGGAATAGCGAGGTAAAATAATAAAACCTAATCAGTTTTTCCCCGAAATATGTTCAGTATACTCCCTGTTATATTTACATTTGGGCAGAAAATGCTTAGTCCATGGCAACATTTTTTTTCATGTTAGGATGCTGTTAACTGGAGTTAGTGTGAAAGGTTGTCCAGAAATTGTGAACTTTTAATATTTCTCGTCGAAACAAAAGAACGGCGGAGATTAACTATTGAGATTTTTAGTTGTGTGGTAATGAGAAATCGTCCGTGACAGGGAGGCGATTTTTACCTAATTTCTACGGATGCTTTCCTGTAACACATGCATCAAGGCGTGGTACCTGTTTGATATCTGTGCGTTTCGGGGACAATACTTTGAATGAGACTGTAGATTAGAATTTCCAACGGAGTATTTTATTCCCCAACCATCATAAGTTGTTCTGGAATTAATGAACTATTGAGACCGCTGACATATGCGATACTCGTGCTGTTTTTCTTATCGAATCATTATAATTGCTTTTGAGCATGTCCAAAACAATCGTTTTTCGTTAAATAATGAAAGATTTGATTATTTCTATCACCCTTTTGACTTCCTGTTTCTTACAGCGTGAATGAAACATAGTTGACTCTGCTATACTTACTTCATATCTAAGGTAAACTGGCAAGGTGTTAATAGCACCTTCTAACGGCCCTCACATTCAGCCTTGAATGAAATTTTATTTTAAGAATTGTATGTAGTAAGTTAGGAGATGATTAAACATGGTTTTGTATATTGTTCTTGTAATTAACTGTGATTTTGTGTAAATGAATATTGTTTTATGGAGATAAATTATGTAAATACTATTTAATATGTTCAAATACAGTACTATGCACGAAACATTGATTAAAAGTTTTAATTCTAAGTACTGATGTGAGTAACGATGTTAGGAGGATAATTTGCGACGGTCTGAACTTTTTTATCTAGAAAATTTTGTATAAAAATATCTTTAATAATAATTTTTGTGCGTTTCATAATGATTGTGAATTACCTTGTATTAATTCTGATTGTTTTAATGTGATTTTAATTGTTTAAGTATTGTTAGAATTCGAGAAACGTCGGTCGGAAGTCTTTGAATTATTCTGGAAGTTTCTGTAACGCCTATATAAGCGAGTCAGTTACCCAGCGTGGTGGGTGAGTGGTTAACGCTCTGGCCTCGCATTCGGGAGGACGCCAGTTCGAATCCCCGTCCGCGCCTCCAGATTTGCGTTTTCCATGGTTTCCACAAATCACTCCAGGCGAATGGCCATGGCCGAATTCCTTCCCGTTCCTTGTCCCAATCCCATCCCGCCTCTAATGACCTCGACGTCGACGAGGCGTAAAGCCATAAGTTAAAAAATAAAGGTGTTGCAAGTTATAATCGCTGGGCCATTTGCTTACATTTGTACGTAGTATCTTTGTACGAAGTCCAATATCTCTAAAAAAAAATAAACAAAAAAACCTTGAAACTGTTTCTTCGTCGACTAACTAATACATTTTAAACGAGATGCCTATTAAACTTCTTAAAATGCATCTAGATTAAATACAGATCAATGCTTGTTAATTTTAATTATATTTTTCTACTAAAACAATGAAGGGGGAAACTGAATACATACAGTGCGTACACTTCTCATTCCGTAAATGAGCAAAAACTTCGTGTTAACATTTTTGAAATGATAGTCGATGAGCAGATAAGTTTACTGATAGTGCCGTCTTGTGTTGCGTGGAGTTCGCTGGCCTTCATTGGTCATCGTCTTGATCGTTGGTCGGCATGACATCTAACATGTAGCATCGATCACAGAACTATTCTCGCAACTGAACACTGCAAATCTACAACCTTACGATTACAGCATTCGCGTCAGTGGAATCAGACTCGTCAAAGGAACTTTAATTCACTGCCCGAATCCTGAATGCTCGAACTATGAAAAGGCTGAGTCAGTAAGAATAAATCATCAGAGCTAGTCTCATTGCCTGAATCCAGCAGGTAAGTAAATACAAATCTCACTGCTGGAATCACTTTCATAAGTAGTGCAGCTGAGTTCTATCCTGCAAACTCTACCTGTCATTACCAAAGGTTGTCTTTTCCCTTGGGTAACCAAAAATGTAGCAAGTCAGTAATCCCACAGGTGAAAAAGTGGGTAGTGTGCGGAATGTCCTCCGCTAATCCCCTTTGATCAGCAGAACGAAGGAATCCGGCAAACAAGAGATTGGCCGTTCAGTTCTCAGTCAGACACTAATGTGGACGGTATCTTAAATTCGATATTACATTACGTTATAATCCAGCATTTGGTTTTTATACTGATCATGAGTCATGTATCTGGATAAATATAAATAGTTTGAATTCTTGAGTTTGACGCGGCAAGTTTCGAGTATTATATGAGAAAGCCTTCGCTTGAGGAAATCAATAACAATAGCTGCTAACAGGACAATGTTCGGGAGAACTCTTGTAGTTCAGAAAGCTTTCGAAAAAAATTGTACTTCGGAAAATCACCGGTTCTCCACCAGAGGTTAACCAAGACAGTACCTAGAAAGAAAGAATGATTCACGTTATAACAGCAAAGTGACAACCGTTTAATTTCTACTTCTTCTTCTTTCGATTTTAGCCTGTTTTGGGCCATTGGAAAGAAACTGGTTTACTGGTTTGCCTTTTATGCTCCTTCCTAGAATTTTTTCATCCCTTCACTGCGGTTCATCCTTTTTCCTACAGATCAGGTGGTCGTGGCCTTCGTATATTATTCCTAAACACATTTAATTTATTTGGATAGATCCCAACATTTTCCATTCTTTTCTCGTCTCCTCAACCCATTTTGTTGTCACCTTTAATTTAGTGATGTAATTGAAAACTCTTACTCATTCTCATTTGATGTCCATAAAATTTCAGCCTTCTCTTGGTCATTATGTCTGTAATTTTCTCAGCATACCAATAGAGACCGTCATTTCTCCTTTTCCACCTTTTCCCTTTACTGACCCTACCGTTTTACTTAGGATTTTCCTTTTTTACTGTAACTTTTCAATCTCCATTTCCTTATTCAATACACGGCATACTGATCTGAATATTGCCTTTGTTTTGACAACTGTTGCATAATGTCTAACATTTTCTTTGTCTTTTTCTTATTGTACCTTTTGGTGTTAACCTACAAGCTAGTTACTTCTTTCTAGATCTTGCTTTCATTTCTCTTTATTAGTATCAGAAATTTTTCGGATATCTCAAAGTCTATTATTGCGTTCAAAAAAATGTATGGAGCGAAGTTTGAATCATTAGCTGTAAAGTACAAGAGAACAATTATTTTTCCTGAATTGTTTTATCAGTCATAGATAATGCTTCAAAAATCTACTTTATACAAAAATGAACCGTTAATTGAAAATGAGAAAAGTATTACAATGCCAAATTCACGGATCATGGAGTAAATTTCGATTAAATTCTTTGGCACTCGATGCTGTATTGTTCAGTTAATGTTTTCAGCTGTCGGCACATTTCGAATCCTCTTGAATGTCCAAACTCCTTGGCTCATCTTACTGAAAACTTGATAAGTAACGGATGTCAAATGGTCTGCTTCCTCGCCAATGACGCCTAACGTCTGTTTGTGTGTGTAATAAAATTAACTCTGACCGCTGGCTCTATGGCTCTGATCCCGTTATGAGAGCGGTCATCATTTATTATGATTAGACGCCCTTGGAACTGTGTACTGCTTCAGACAATCTTTGATCTCCTTACACTGTAAGTAATAACTGCTGTTTCTTTACGTCGTGCTAGATTTATGGTAGATTATTAACTGCTCAAAACAACTCTCAGGTTTCCCAACGACACTGTTCCTAGCAATCCAGTGTTTTGATATAATGTTTGTTGTGCAGTGGATTAATCGACAAGGCTTTTTTTCTTTAAGTTGATATATTAACTGGAAAACAAGGTGCCATCTCCATCAAATAAATGAGTTCCATAGTTAAAAGTTTGTTCTAGCAAGTTAACGCATATTGCTTTCGACAAATTAAACTTTAATTTGATTCTTTATTACTAATGAAACAAAGTCATGCACTATATCTGGGACTGTACATATTTTGTTGCCAGGGGTTAGAAAATCGACCAAAGTACTTCAATCAGTTACCAAAATATCTCAGTGATGTTGGTTCCTCCGTCAAAACCAATAAATCTCAAATTAATAACAATAATAATAAAGTTCTAAACTTAAAAATATTTCATCTAACAGAAAATTGCTATAATTAAGTGGTAATAAGAGTTACAGTTTTTGTTGTAAAGCTTTTTTGTATCATTAATAGCACCCTAAGATTTTCGGATATTGTATCTTTCGTGATTTCTGTTGCTAATATACAGCAGTTCATAAAAAAACGTTTTTGAGGGTAATATATGACAACAGAGTTACAGTGCTTTCGAGAATAATTCTTTTGTTCTTTGCTAACAGTACTCAGGAAGGTATCTGCAAACCAAAAAGGCTCAAATTATTAAATGAGATTTCTTGGTGAATTTTGAGTTAACATTATACCATTCTGTAAGGATCTATTGCTGGTGTGTTGCAAAATAAAACATCAGAAATCAATCATAACATCTAGCATTGACCAATATTATCTCAGGAAATCACAAAAAGATCTGAACCGCTATCTTGCACAGTAAAAATCCACCGTAGCACGGCTTTGGTGGGCAATGGTTCATGTTTCGAATGATGAAATCTGTTATTTTCCTAACGGACGTCGGTCAGATAATTTGTAACGTTTGAATTTCTGGCTGCCTTGAGAAAGCTGTCTGTGTTGTGACATCTTGAAAGACTGATGAGCGCAACCTGACGAGAGTCCAATACTAATTGCTGGCTGCCACATTTCACACGTAAATAGCTCGGAAGACGTCTTCGACATTTATCACGCTCGCTACTGTGTCTATAAATATTAGATAAAAGTAATATTTCACCTGAAGATGTCCGAAAAAAAAGGCTTCTTGTGGACGAGATTCTGTTAGAGCAAAATTATTTGTAAATGGTCAACTGGTTGAACATGTTTCTCACTATAACTATCTCGGTTGCGACACCAGAGGAGGAGTAAACAAAGATATTGATAATAAAGTGAACAAACATCAGATGATGTGTGGAACAATAACTAAGACTTGAGGAAACAAGACGTACAAGTATAAAAAGTAAAATTTTATAAAGTGATGGTAGTTCCTATGGGTTTCTGGATGTGAATTCTGGATAAGGGACCGTGCACAAACTACGTGGCTCGGTCCAGTGGGGGGGAGGGGTTGGCTGAAAGGCTACGCTGGGCTAGGGGGGGGGGGGGGGGGTTCCGAGCCGTATCACGTAGCTTTCCTTTCATAACATTTTTCGCACGTTAAAATGAGGATCAGAACTCACAACAGCATGTGAATATTTATTTCCCTCAGTTAATTATCTCTGTATATAATTTACAATAGTCTGACAAGAGAAAACAGTACAAAATGTCTTCTGAAATCAAAAGGGAAAAAAGCTACGTGCTACGTGGGAGGGGGGGGGGGGGGTAGAGGCAAAAGCCACGTAGGTCTACGTGGGGGGGGGGGGGGGTTCACAGGAGGCCAAAACGGAGCTACGTGGTTTATGCACGTTCCCTAATGAAGCGATAAAAGCAGCGTCTAAACAGAGGAGATGAAGTTGCTAAAATGTGTGAAGGAAAGAGAGAGTAGGAGGGGAGATGATGACGAGGGGACGTAGCTTCGAATCCCTGTCAGTCCATCCAGACTTTGGTTTTCGAAATCACTCCCAGAGTTTGTATGGATGGTTCCTTCAAAAGACCATGGTCGCATTCCTTCCCGTTCCTTATCTTCCCCCTCCCCCCGTCTAATGACCTAGACTTCAAAAAGGCGTAAAGCCATAAGAATAAACACCTAAACACCTCAACGTTGGCGAGCCACAAAGCGCTAGCAAAAAATTGTTATTTATCACAGTTACATTTTACTTTCATTCCTTCAAGCTGAAGGCCGGGAGGCGGGCTGCTGGCGAGTCACGAAGACTCTTTTCAGCCTAACTTACCTACGAAGAGGGAAGGAGGATGTAAGTCGGCCGTGGCCTTGTAGGGAACCATCCCAGCATTCCCCTGCAGTGACTGAGGGAAACCACGGAAAACCTCAGTCAGAATGGCCGAACTGGGTTTGACCCCCGTCCTCCCGAATGATAGGTAGGAGGGTGATTTAAAATCTAATTAAAATCAAAATCCAAATAAGAGAAAACCTAAGTTAAATAATAAATACCTGAATCCTTTTTTAACAAATAACTAAACCAAGTGCAAAACTCAAATTCTATGAGACGAACGTACAAGCTCCATTTAAAGAACCTCTGTTTACGGAATTCGTTAATTTTAAAACAATATTCTTTTTAAAAAGACGCAAGCAGCATATTTACTGCAGTCCTTAGCACAGTCTGGCGAGCAACGAATCTAAACGTTTAATTTTCATGACATATTTGAATTTCTTGCTTTATCTTCAGCTAACGTACCGTGATTTGGCATATCTCAGACTGTAAGTCATATTTTAATACTAGGGAACCGTAGTCAAAATCGGCTTTGTATTTTTGCATGCTGCCAGGACAAAGAGATAAAAGGAAGAAAACACGCGAAATTTCTAAAAATAATTGTTTTTGCTTCGGGGATCTCCTAACAGCAGCTCCCAACCATTTTTATCTATTAATGTTTTGACAGAAGATGGGAAACAGGAAGTTTAGTAAATAATCAGAGATTCTTTACACGAAACATTGGTTATCACGCTATATGTTAATAAGTTTGTGATAAAAGTGATTTTTGTTGATTATAATTGTATTTAAAAAAAAAAGAGAATAAACAAGCATTATTCGTTTTTTAAATTCTTTCCTTGGAAACATTTCTATAAAAATAAAAATTTCCGACTTTTCAATTTTGTATTAACTAGTTACGATCATATCTATTTGTTCATTTAGAAAAAGCTTTTGATAGTGTTAGGTGGGACAAGATGTTGTTCAAAATTTTTAAATAAGTAGGGTCTAAAATATGGAGATAGAAGAATAATTTATAATTTTTATAAGAATCAAGTAGCTATAATAAAAGTAGAGAATCTTGAGAGATACGCATGAGTTAAATAGGGTGTGAGACAAGATTGTAGTCTATCCCAATTACCATTCACCTTGTATGTAGGAGAAGAAGTAAAGGAAGTGAAAGAAGGATTTGAATGTGGTATAAGTGTTGAAGGAGACAAAATCAGTATGCTACGGATTGCTGCTGACATTGTCTTGTTAGCAGAACAGATTGAGAATATTGAGTAGTTACCGAATATCGTGAACAAAGTACTGAAGGAAAATTTTGGAGTAAATATAAACCAAAGCAAGACAAAAGTGATGAAATGCAGTCGAGTGATAACAATAATTGTAGATTAAATATAAAAACAGGGTCGGATGCAATAGAATAAGCTAGTGAATTATGCTACTTAGGAAGTAAAATTACAACCGATGGACGAAGCAGGAATGGTGTTAAAAGCAGAATAGCACAAACAGAAAGAACTTTCGTGGAAAATAGAAATCTTTTAATTTCAAATATTAATCTAGAACTCAAAAATAACTCTTTAAAACTCTATGTATGGAGCACAGCACTTTATGCAATAGAAGGCTGCTGAAAATTAGGTGGACAGATAAAGTACGAAATGAAAGAGTTTTGGAAATGATTGGTGTGAAAAGAAGTTTGTGGAAGAGGCTTAGAGAAAAAAGAGACATTATGGTGGGTCAAATTGTGAGACATGCAGCATTGGTTAATTTATTGGCGGAGGGAACAGCCCCAGGTAAGAACTGCAGAGGAAGATAGAGATTAGAATATATGTAGCAGATAATTGAGGACGTGGGTTGTAATAAGGGGTATGTTGTGATGAAAAGGTTAGCACAAGATGGGATGGGATGGAGAATTGCATCAAACCAGTCGAGAGACCGATGACAAAAAAAAAAAAAAAAAAAAAAAAAAAAAATTACAACACAATGTATTTTAAGTATAGTAACCGTTACCTGGCATCTACTCGTTATATTATTGGCGTTATGTGACAGCTTTGAACATTATATGACATCACCACATCAATGCGACATCAGTTTTAGTGATGCATATATAAATTCCAATTCAAAAAATCTTCTTCCGTTTTATACGCACGACCTTTCACTGAGAAGGCTAGGGGGCATCCACAAATTACGTGAGGTGCTTTTCCGGATTTCTGCCCCTCCCTCCCTCCTGGTGAGATTTCGTGAGATCTGGCCGGACCCCTCCCCCACCCCCCCCTCTGGTGAGATCTGGTCCGTGAGAACCCCCCCTAGAAATCACCCTGGAAACTTTTGTAGACCTTTTTTTTTAGGTCACACCCTAACTTTTTTGACGAAATACCTTCCTAAAATCGACTTTGGCGCAAATAGTAGGCCTTTTTTTGGCTCTACTGTCCCCAAATTTTTCGCAAAATCTCACGTGAGATTTCCGTAGACCCCCCCCTCCCCCCTGGTGAGATCTGGTGAGATTTCGCCGGACCCCCCCCCCCCCCCCCCTATTTCACCTCATGTAATTAATGGATGTCCCCCTATGACTGCAAGATTTGCCACGAGGGCATCCCCTGTCATTGCTGTCACTGATATTCTTAATGCCGTCGACGTTGCTTCGCTCCAGAAGCGTTTCCTAATTGCTGAACCACTGCGGGGCGCAGAAATGGAAACGGACTCCGGCTTCACATGCCCGGCTTAATGGAGTACGCTGGACCGGGGCGTCCAAGAAGCGAGATGCCGTGCTGGAGCGTGTAATTGGTGCATACCAACACCAAGCCGGCGCCACACGTCCAGCCCGAATATTTACACCGCCCCAGAAAATGAAGAGTGGGATATGACGTGGAACATGACGTCATGCTACATTTGATAACACCATTACGGCTGCTGCAGACAAACTCCGGATTAAAAAAAAAAAAGAGGGGGAGAGGGAGAAAGGGGGGAGGTACTAGCAAGAGGAGGAAACCCGCTCGGCAACAAAACCGGCTTGCGCAACTTAAAAAAGCAAGGCAAAATACACACACGAATCATTAGGTCTAATTGGAATGGTTATTGCTGTATGCAGTTAGCGGGCAATGGGGTTCAAACATTTAGATGAAACTATGCGCGGGCGGGGCAGAGTGTGGCTTTTAATTAGGGGTGGACATCGGGAGCGCCGCTATGGCGCACTTGTGTTCGGTCAGCGTGATATTGCGACTTGCAGTGGCGGGGGAGGACAGAGAGGGAATACGGCCAGGCGACGCACCCTGCAGTCAGAAAAAACGGCGAGGTGAGATGGCGAGGCACTCCAAGGCCGTGGCCAAACAACACTCGCCACGCTTCCGCTAATCTAACACGAGCTCTGTATCACTATAAGGCGGAAATCACAGCAATAATAGTAGATTAAATATAAAACAAGGATTGGGTGCAATAGGAGAAGAAAGTGAATTCTGTTACTTAGGAAGTAAAATTACTACTGTCGGTTGAAATAGGAATGATGTCGAAAGCAGAACGGCAGTAGCATAAAAGAGAAATCTATTAGCTTCAAATATTGATCTAGGGTTAAAGGGGCGTCTATTAATTTCGTGAGATGTTTTTCCAGAATTCTGGACCCCCCGCCCCCTACTGATGAGATCTGGTTGGACCCTCCCCCCTATGATGACGTACAATCTTGAGGCGAGACACCCTGCCCCCCACCCCCACCCCCCTGCCCCCTCTGCCCCCCTGGCCACCTGTCCACCCTGCCCCCTGCCCCCCTGTCGCCTGCTTACCTTCCTCGTAATTTCTTTTTTTTAGTTGTCCTGATTCCTAGGGCAGTTATTTACCCTCCTCCCTAAAGTCGGTATCGGCGACATTTGTAGACTTTTGTTTTTAGCTCCACTGTTCTTCAAGAAATCAAAAAGATGACATGAGATTTCCATCGACCTCACCTCGCTTGGTGAGATTTTCGCCCGAGACCGTCCCCCCCCCCCCCATTTCACCTCACGTAATTATTGACGCCCCCTATGAAAGGACTTTTTAAAAATATATGTGTAGAGCAAGGTACTTTATAGTAGCGAAGCGTGGACTTAGGCAATTCCAAAAAGAAGGAACATTGAAGCTTCAGAATCGCGATGCTATAGAAGGACGCAGAAAATTGATGTGGACTGATAAAATATGAAATAGACGTGTTTTCGAAATGATGGGTGACAAAAGCACTAGTGAAAAGAACCTTCTTCAAAAAGAGAATCATTTCCAAATATTTGTCAAGGACTTTTTAAATTGTATGTAAAGCGCACTTTATGTTAGTGAAACGTAGATTTTAGGAATACCAGAAAGATGGAACATTAAAACATTTCAAATTTGGTGCTAGAGAAAGATGCTGAAAATTTAGTGAACGGATAAAGTACGAAAAGAGTACTAAATTAACGTGTTTTTTGAAATTATGGATAAGAAAAGAAGTTTGTGGAAGAGTGTTACAGAAAGAAGAGACAGGATAGTATGTCATGTCTTGATACATGACAGATTGGTTGATTTGTTAATTGAAGGAAAAAAGATGCTCGTTGAAGGCATAAAGTGTAAATACCTGCCATATTATTTGAAAAAAAAATGGGAATGACACATTGGGCTGGTTTAAAGAAGAGATTTAGGAGTACTGCATTTACTGGAAAGACTGGTGGAGGAATGTAATATCAGTGTGAGAGAAATGCAATATAAGTTCTTGTGCATACCGTTTCTAGAGTGTGGTGGAAGGGATATGCTAAACAGAACCCAGATATCTAATATAAGAGAGAGAGAGAGCAAAGAAGGGTACTTAGATTTTTATACGAAATCTACCTGGTGCCCACGACTTCGTTCACGTTTTTCAAGAATTTTCTAGGTTTTTATATTTTGCACGGAACCTTAAATATTTCCAGGATAAAACTCCCTGCCAAACCAGTAACCCGTCAGTGGAAGTCCCGTCAAAATCGGCTCACATACTAAATATGTTGCACATAAATTATTTACATTTGTTAATAGATGAAAAATCTGAAAAATGTATGATATTCTAGTCTACAATCAAGAACATTCTAGAAGATTGCAAAGATTTTTTAGAACAATTTGGTCGAAATATGATCATGTCATAGATCGACCACTTTCAACCACCATTTCTACCACACCCGCACCGCTACCGACATGCAACCACCATAGTGCATGATGGGAAACTCGAGGCTACTACCACACACAAACACCAGTGGTCTGCGCTACGTAGTTGTGGCTGCAAAGCGAAAGATAGGACACACACATCTAATACTAAAATGCCTTAGGTCGATCACTTTCAACCATCATATCTCCCCACACCCCCACAGTACTGACATGGAACCACCCTAGTGCACAATGGAAGAATCAAGGCTACTACCACACACAAACACCAGTTATCTGTATGCGTTGGGTAGTTGTGGCTCCAAAATGAAACATAGAGACACACGCCTCTATTTTTATATAACACAGTCACTGAATTATTACAATGGAGCAGATATTTGTTTTTTTTTTTATGGCTTTAGACTTCGTCGACGTCGAAGTCATAAGATGCGGGAAAGGACTGGTGGCGAGGAACGGGAATGAATTCGACCTTTACATTTTTAAAGGAACCATCCCAGCACTTGCCCGAAGTGATTTCGGGAAACAATGGGAACTGAAATCGGGATGGCCAGATGGGAATTTAAACCTTCGTCATGAGCGTTACCGCTCATTAGGGCGGGGAAAAATACTGCTGGGAATGCACAAGGCAGAAATTGTGACGAGGTGTGGATAGATACATGAGAAAAAACAGGAACAGTACGTAGAAGGGAACAGATTACAACTGAACATTTGACTTCAGGCAGATGAAAAAAAAAAAAATTTCTTTTGCAGACACCGAGCCAGAAACTGGGATCAATTATGGAAGGATATGCTGAAACATTTACCAAAAACGCTTTTGAAACTGAAATTCGTAAAAGCAAAAGTAGATGTGTGGAAGGAAATGAGTACCAAGCCAAAAGCTAAATCACAAATTAATAATAATTTCTGCATACGACAGGTGCTATTAGTATGTACCATCCATTTGCTCCTAGTAGCCATTGAACATTTCATATTCATTTCTGTTCATACATACCTCGTTTCTATTCACACGCACCGATATATTATGTTCATGCATAAGTTATCAGACTATCTTCCTGGCGTGACAACATGGCGCATTGTAAGTTTGTTTATCGACTGACATTTAGAGTGACAATGGTGTATTTGTGAATTAGGTTTTCATATTGCAGATATAACAAAAACTTAATGTCATGTGTATGCTTACAACGGTAAATTGTCAAGCGAGAGAAAGAAAAAAAAAACTTCTTACTACAGGCTGGTAGGTCATATTTTGAGACATGCGGGATTGGTTAATTTGTTAGTGGAGGGAACAGTTGAAGGTAAGAACTGCAGAGGTAGACAGAGATTAGAATATATGAAGCAGATAATTGAGGACGTGGATTGTAAGGGGTATGTAGAAATGAAGAGGTTAGCACAGGATAGGAAGGGATGGAGGATTGCATCAAACCAGTCTAAAGACTGACGACAGCAAAAAAAAAAAAAAAAAAAAAAAAAAAAAAAAAAAAAAAAAAAAAAAAAAAAAAAAAAAAAAAAAAAACTTCTTACTACTTATTGTTTCTTATGAGGAATAATATTACGGAAAGAGGTTAAAATGGTGCTATTAACAACTCAAGAAGAATATTTGGAGCAATGTATCTAACAAGGGACATGAGTGTGTTTTCCAAAAATTTACTAACTTTATTAATATAATCTGGTTTCTACAACGCAATATTATGAAAGGCATTTCAGTTTATTTCTCTTTTTATGTTAAGCCGGTTTTGCTCTAATATTAAATCTAATACATTATGAATATACTCGAACAAAATACTATAAATATAGCGAACAAAGAAACACTGGAGTACAATTTGTGGTACTTCTTTATACGTTACCAGCTAGTAAGTTTAGTATAGAATTTTATGGAGTGAAATCATTTTATTTCTTCAGTATGATATATTTTACGTGCACCATTAAACAGCTTTATAATTTACAGTCTGGTTTGGTTTTTAACAATAGAATTCCATTCAGAACAATTAATTGTTGTGACCGTGAATTATTTCTATAGTATAATTCCAGCACTTAGAATTAAATAGTCTCGTGACTGCTAGAATGTTTTATACGGGTAAGTTTCTTTCGAACACAAAGGTTTTCTCTTTACAAATCAGCTCCGATAGCTGTTAGATAACTATCAAAATATAATTATCAGCTATTCCTCACAGTGAAAACGAGTTGGTTTGTTCCAATACCGAAATAAGGATCAGGACTCCACTCTTGAAATTGTAACTCTCCAACTCATTCATAATAACGCTTATTAACATATTCAAATACGATTAACGAAAGGAGCCATTTCATTTTTTATAATTATTATTATCGCTCCAAACACTCATGTAACAATATAAGGGTTACTCAAAAAGAAATAACAGATTTTGCACGTTTATTTCTCACAAACTACAAATGAAACAATTACGTGTTACACATCACTAGATAGAGGAAGGTTCAAAGTTTACTGTTACATTCGACGTGAACACCATTTGCGAAAACACTTCGGGTACGCTCAACATCTTCATTTGACTGTCGAGGACTGCCGGTGCTTTCCCCTTGTACCTATCATCTACGAATTTTTTATGCCAATTGTAGATCTATTTATGAAGATGTGGCACTTTATTGACCTTAAGACGGAATGGACGTTGCATATAAACAACGGATTCACTTTTTGTATCTGTAGCACAAAAACGACAGTGGCGTCGCCATTACCACGTAAACAAACAACAGCGCCGTTGGCGGCAGCTAATGGAACTAATCGGTGGGGGTTACAATCTTTGAACCTTCCTCTATCCAGTGATGTGTTGCACGTATTTCTATCTTTTGTATTTTGTAAGGAATAAAAACGCAAAATTTGCTCCTTCTTTTTGAATAACCATGTATTGTTTACTGTACATACGTTCTCGTTCTCTTAATATTCATTTGTGTAGTTTGACAAGCGTCATATTTCAACCGGAACAGCCAGACTGGGTACCTCGTATCTTTCCAGCAATAAACAGTGACCCTTAGTGTCTGGCGCCTGCTTCTCCACTGAGTGGACGGACTCCAGTTGGATTGCCGAAATGCCGGGAAGTGGCCTTTAGCGTCCGACGGGCCGGACCCCGAAAAATCATTCGATCCGGCTCGTTTAATGGAGAGAAGCGATGCGGGGCCGCTGGCCAAATGTCGGCTGGCAAGCGCTCACACAAAGGTCGATCCACCAGCGCGGTGGGCCGCACAGCAGGTGCCGCTGTTACTGCTAATGGGCGATGCACAGTCGTCATCCAACGAGTAATAACCACTACGAATGTAGCATCGGCATTTATTTTCATCCCCCACTTCATTTGCCCCAATCACTGAAATACTTGTGTCAGAAGATTGTATCAGTTGATGATGCTGCAGAAGAAGCTGTTTTGCGTTGAACCGAGGATTTACAATATTCATTTCTTGATATTTCCGTTCCTAATTTCGGTACCATCTTTATTATCTCATTCTGTGAAGGCTCGTATTCTGACATGTGGAAAATTATCAGATTTAACTACTTACCAATTCTGTTCGCATATATTGGTGTAAAGAAGATGATTCACAGAAGAATGGAAGCAGAACGTTTGTTATTATTATTATTATCATTATTCAGCTTTATCAATCCCTATTTCAGGATGCAGCCTCTTTAAGTCAATGACCGAGCGTGGTGGTGTAACGGCTAGCATTCTGGCCTCGCATTCGGGAGGACGGCGGTTCAAATCCCCGTCCGGGCATCCAGATTTGGGTTTTCCATGGTTTCCCAAATCACTCCAGGCAAATGCCGGGATGCTTCCTTCAAAAAGGCCATGGCCAAATTCCTTCCCATTCCTTGCCCCCCATCCTTTTCCGTCTCTAAAGACCTCGCTGTTAGAGAGACGTTAAGCAGATAAAAAAAATTTAAGCTAATGAGCTATATAATACAATTTAATTCTAAGTAGTTTTGTTGCAGTTCTCTCCAGGCTGATCGATCTTGAGCAAGCCTCTTCCTGTAACTCGACGTATGTCCTTATCCCAGTGATCTGGGGATCTTCCTCTTGCTCCTTTCAGGTTCCTTGGTATCCAATCCACTACTGCCGTAGTCCATCTGCCATCTCTTTTGCGAGCGATATGACCAGCCCATTGCCATTTTTGGGTCATGACTCTTTTTAAGATGTCTGTCACTTTGTTTATTGAACGTATGTGCACGGCCCTTTTCCTGTCTCTTCTTCTCTTTACATACTTCGCTAGGCAATTCTCAGTTTTGCTTCGTATGACTATTTAGGGTCTAAGTCTGGCAGGCGTATGTGAGGACTGGTAATACACATTGTTCAAATACCTGTTTTTTAAGGTGTACTGGCATGTTAGATTTAAAAACTATGGAATTTATTCCTTATGCTCTCCAGCCCAGCTTTATGCGTCTGTACATCTCAGGCTTTGAGTCACCATTCATCCCTTGGTAATACAAACATATACAATATATATACAACGGCAAGAACATTGGTAACATTCACAAATCGATGTTCAGTTGTCGCAGCCCTTCTCAGAAGGAAGTTGTAGCACCGATAACGTCTTGAGATGGTCAGATTTTTTTTTACTTTTTTTTTAACTTGTTGCTTCACTCCTCGTCGACGGCTAAGGTCATTAGAGGCGGGATGGGACTGGGGACAATGAACGGAAAGGAATTCGTTCATGGCCTTTTTGAAGAAGCATCCCGGCATTCACCTGGAGTGATTTGGGGAAACCATGGAAATCCCAAATGGGGATTCGAACCGGCGTCCTTGCGAATGCGAGGCCAGAGAGATGGTCCGTCGTACTTCCTTAGAGGGCATTCCTTAATGATATGCTCACAGTCTGTGAAGGAGTTCCACAGTCACAGATGGGAGAATCCCGAAGTACTCACTTATAGACCCAGAATCGAATATATAAATGGTAAGTAAACAACAAATCTAATCAATTCGGTACTGGAAAAGAGAAGATAAATGAAATTATTTTATGAAACTTGAGTTGTGAGGGTGAAGGTTGTAATTTCGAATATAAATATACATTGGTACGACGAAAAGCCTTTCAAGTTCTAAAGAGGCTCTGAATAGTTCGAAAGAAAATATAACCTTATGGATGAAAACAGTGGAGAGAATATAAGATAAAACCACAGAAAGAATCATGAAGAAGAAAAGAAGAAGGTGAATGTTCCAAAGGTAGTGTGATTATAACGCCGAGAGAGTGAACTGAAGATAAGAGAAGGAGGGAGAAGATTACAGAGATTGACTGCTTTAGAAGAAGTGGAAATGTCACATGATGATATAGCAACGCTTTCGAGCAAATAATGAATCTGCCTTGGTAGCATAACCAAAACACAGTTGGAGTTATACGTACCTGCCCTCGGGGTATTAATAGCGGTCCGGATGAGACGGCGTGACACGCGGAAGACGTAAATCAAAGGACGCGTCGGTGCGAAATGTGTCGTGATTTCAGAGTAGACTCCCAAGCATTCGCTAATTTAGTGCCGTCGTCGGCCGTTACTTAAAATGTGCAGATCGTAAATATCGGGACACGATCTCAAAGCTAGACGATCATATATTAAAATATCATATATTTATAGAGACAACCTGCCAGAGGCTGTGTTAGAATAGCAAAATTTGTCCTCGAAAACTGATAGAAAAAAGGGGGATAAAGTGCGCAACATTTTAACGTGTCATAATTGCAAAGTGCCGTTAAACGCATGTCACTTGACATGGGAGCTGCAGTAAATTTCTTTGACAGTACTATCCTTGTGCGAAGGTAATTAACGCCAAAAATAATTTAAATATGGAAATGTGAAGTTGTTCGATTGACATACTTCAGAAGTTCCTAGCTACTTGCTTATTGCAGTTTCAGATGCTACGGACCAGTAGTTAAATATTTTCACGGATGTTTCTTCAAGGATTCTGCTTCGTTTATCTCTCCTTATAAGTATGACCCTATTTAGTTTTTCTCTTCTTAGTGTTACGAAGCAGAAACTGCTAATAATATCCCTTGTAGTGAAAGTTGATGTCACACCACGCTTCTTACGACGAGACTAGTGATACTGTGGAGAAGGATGGGTATTAAAATTGATGTATGGCCTTACAGAATAACTCGTTACAGCTGTTAAGAGCCAGTTACGGACCTCATCCGCAGGATGTAACAGTATGGATGACAGAAAGAGTTACGTCTGTGATACATTCAGCAAAATATACGACCCTCTCCTTTAGGTTAGTAATGTGACGAAATACTATTTCCACTAACTACATGAGTTGTGTTGCAAGATATCTGTTTGAATGAACTGCACCCTCCCTCACACGTCTTCAGAGTAGACGTTGATTTACACGAGCTAAGAACTTTTCTTCCTCCCAACAAATGGTATCGGCAATTTTCTTTTTCCGTCGTCAATGTTTCGATTGTTTTGCTCCAGTCACTGCTATACGACTAATGGCAGTATTAGCATCGAGGTGAGCTTTTACAGTGTTAGAAACTCGTTTACTATCACAGCTTGTGCCGTTCACCGCAATGTGGTTTATCCAATTCTAGGAATGATCTATAATCCAAAGGGCAAGAGGGAGCCCTAATCTATCATATTCCTTCTCATACGCCTTCAGAGAACGGACAGAGAGATTTCCCTTATCCAGAAAAATGATTCCATCCTGCATTCGTTAGCCACCGAAGTGTTTACTATATATGAGGAGCTGAATTTCAGAATAATCACTTCTTTGAGCCTACGGCGGTATTAAAATATCCTAGTCTCTTCACCACTTCTCCAAAGAACCTAGATGTGTGCCACTTAGGGGCCATCCATAAATTACGTCACATCTTGGGGGGGGGGACGTGTCATAAACTTTGTGACATAACATGCATAATTTGTATCACTTTTTGGCTCGTATAATACTTATTTAAATGATCGTGTGACACCTGTGGACTATATTTTTCATCATACAAAGCCACTAACCAACATAAGCAATTACATAAGAGGCAACTAGAGGTTTTCCCCATCATGAAGATTCGTCCACAAAGCATTGCCGCTAGACGAAACAGGGAAGTTCTTTGCTTACTAACGATGACAATGCTTTATGTTTGGATGAAGATGATGTTGACACATCGAATGTTCCCAACACTATCGAAATCAAGAATGAAGTGACTATTATGCCAATACTAAACAGTATCAAGGAATGGGTTCAAAATCCATGGACACATGATGACTCAATCCTGTATCATTAATTCGATTTTTTATGTTTTTTATATTTTCTTAAATGCTTGATTCGTTGTTGATATGATTTTTAAAACTAGAAATACATAAATCATTTTGGAAGTGCTGTTTTAATTTATAAATTTAAAATTGCAAAATATGTGACGTCACACCAGGGCCGGGGGGGGGGGGGTCCCACAAATGTGACAACCTGTGACATGGGAGGGAGGAGGGGTCCAAAATCATTAATGCAAGTGACGTAATTTGTGGATGGCCTCTCATTGTTATAAACATGGGCATAGCCAGGTTGTTAGAGGGTGGGGCGCTTTCCCATATCTCAAGTAGTCTAACGAAAAATTATGAAATAAAAATTCCAGCTTTTAATATTGAAAAATAATGTTGTCAAAATTTAACAAGAACTCTGGGAGACTAGTGCTTAATTTTTTTATCCAATGGAAATCGTTTTCAACAAGTATTTTTCCTGTTTTTTTTCCACACCCTGAAGCTAATCCTGGCTACTCCCTTGGTGATCAAACCAATTAGGTAAAAATTATAATGCGTCATACTACAAACTAGTAAGTATGAGAAGTTTGTGACAGTATCACATCCCCATTCATTATTATTTTCCTTAATTAATTGTATTTTCTTAATAAGTAATTGTAGTAATGTATGTAATTTGATTCGTTGCGTAGCAGGATTCCACAGTCTGTAGCGTGCTGTGTGTGTAGTCTTTGGGTGACAGAACAAATTACTATCGATAAGTAGTGTTAAGATCATTGGCGGTTGCAATTATAATCAGCAGACTGTCGTAACGCACGCCTGTATGCGTGTCCGAGGCTTATGGAGACAATAAAAGTATTTTAATTTGTGTCTGTAATCAGGTTAAGAAGCGATGTTACGAATATTGAAATATTGATCAACGATGCAGTTACAGAATAAATCGAGTGTTTTTGGAACAGTGATTACAGTTCCTTCAGAACAATAGTTCCTATCATTTTTGTCTAATGAAATTAATTTACATTCTAACTTCAAAATTAAATGATCATCAGCATTGAATGTATTCGAGGTGAGATTGTCATTCTCATCCATAATACGCTGTAATTTCCTGTGGAGTGGAACTGTTAATATTTCAATTTGATTCTTCGTAGGCTGGCCAGGTTGTTGAAGTCGGATAATTAACCACTTTAATAAGGAAAGCTCAAAAAGTGGAAAACTATGTCTTGTAAAGTGAAAACTACTGTATTACGCCGGAGGTCACCGAGCTGTTTCGTGATTTAGTTGTGGACTTGCACCTCTGCTAATGAGGCAGCACCGATTTAGACTTGTGAAGTGCCCTTAACGCTGACCCCTCCAGTCCTCTCAGCCTATTGTCAGTACGCCGGAATAACGCACGGCAGAAATCGCCCCTGACAGGTACTTACTGCTGTACAAATGGATAGTGAAAAGTCCCAGTCGCCGGCCCTGGCAGTGTAGTGGCTAGCGCGCTGGCTTCGCATTGCAAGGGCCACCGGTTCGAGTCCGGCCTCGGGCATGGGTGGTTTTAATTAAGTGTTGTGTTCGTCTTGTGCTGTCCTCACTGTAATGTCCACAATATCATGATTAGAGCCTGATACAATACTCTGTACAAAAAGAAATTGGAGCTGGCTAAATGGTCGCAATGACCGAAGGCCAATAAAGGAAAAAAAAAAAGTCCCAGTCTAATCGCGACTGTCTTCATCAGACATCGATTACTTTTTAGATAGGCTGCACTGCAGGTACTGACTAATGTCATCAACGATGTAGATTCACAATTCAGAAGTAGTTTAATTTGACAGGTAAACGTTCTGCCCATTGTGACTAAGCGTTAACATAGTTCCAGCAACATACAGCTTCCCCGAAAATGTTTGATCACTACGAGGGGGTAACCTTAAATTTTCCCAAAGTCGTTTTAAATTATTTGCTTCCGCTTCGTGAAATAAGGACACTGTTAAAATCTAGCACTAATTCAATACTGCTAATTCATCAGCTCCAATACTCTACGCTTTACAGTTTACTACTCGAAGAGCCGAAAGATGTGTATCATGAGAGAAGACATAAAATTCAATAGCGTGCCGATATTAAAACATGATGAGGTTATGTGGGAGGCAATACAAAGACTGCAGTCTCCATGAACTGCAAACGCATTTTAAATACTACGATTTAGTCAGTAAGTTGGATTAGCTTTTCAAGAAAAGTATAAGCACGTTAAACTGTCTTTGTGCTTGTACACCATAAACAGCATTTCCCACCAGCACTTATCACAGCAATTTACGATAGTTTAATAGATATACTTTATGAAATTTCGCCTTTTCCCAGTGATATGTAAGCAAAATCTCGCAATAATATAGTACCATCCATGATCCGAGAGTCTTAATTTCAAATGTAACATTTTGAGCCTACATCTGTATAACACTAATTCAACAACGATGGAAGAAATATATAGATCCCGAAGCTAATTTCCCAATTTGCTTACGAACTTAAAACTCTATTCCTGTGCGTTACACCCATAGATGAGGCAGAATAAGCAGAGACGAAAAATAAAAGAAACAATCTACTACCACGATTTCACGTTAGTTAGATTCAAGATGATTTGATATTATTAAATTATGAAAATAAACATGTGTACATGTACAAAAATCCCTAACACCTCTACGAAAATACTTCTTCTTGAAATTGAATCATTCTCAGATAATTTTGAAAACTTACGTCGAAGTGATCTGACTACAGTTTTATAAAAGAACATATAAATATAATTTTTAATGTAGTGTCTAGTTCGGACTACACCAAGAAACGAAAGAAAAATGGTCAGTTAACTCATATCTTTCACTTCCAATTTATTCAACCAAATTCTACAGTCATTTTTTCAGATGTATCATCCTTTTGAAATATGTTTTTTTGTTTTCCAATTAAGCTATTCACTGACCCGTTGATCTTTTGCACCTTTTTACAACCTTGCCATTAAATTCAGTTTTGAAAATACCTTTTCCTTCATAATTGTAAATGATATTTCCAAGAAATTGAATCAGTTTGAAATGTCGAAATTTTACCCTATAAGTTTTTTATAAGTTTCATTTTCTTGCTACAACGAATGGTCGTTTACGTCGGCCGTTTGAAATTATATCCCAAAACATGAAAATATTACTCCCCTATATGATTTCGAAACGGTGTCTCAACAAAAGAGTTTGAAATAGTTCCTACCATGTTTTCCACGGTTTGCTGATGACATTGTCTTGTTAGCAGAAAACGCTGAGGATGTTGAGAAATTACTGAATGGCATGAACTAAATACTGAAGGAAGATTCTGGGCTGAATATTAACCAAAGCAAGACTAAAGTGATGAAATGTAGCAGAAATGATACCAATATTAGTAGATTAAATATAAAAAATAGAATCGATTTTTGTATCTGCTTAACGTCTCTCTAACAGCGAGGTCTTTAGAGATGGGGAAGGACGGGGGCAAGAAATGGGAAGGAATTCAGCTATGGGCTTTTGAAGTAAGTATCCCGGCATTTGCCTGGAGTGATTTGGGAAACAATGGAAAACCCAAATCTGGATGCCCGGACGGGGATTCGAACCGCCGTCCTCCCGATTGCGAGGCCAGAACGCTAGCCGTTACACTACCACGCTCGGTAAATAGAATCGAATGCAATTGGAGAAGTAAATGAGATCTGTTACCTGGGAGGCAAAATTACAACCAAAGACCGAAGCAGGAATGATGTTAAAAGCAGAATAGCAATAGCAAAAAGAGCCTTCATTAAAAAGAGAAATCTTTTAGTTTCAAATATTGATATAGGAATTAGAAAGAACTTTTTAAAACTCTATATGTGGAGCAAAGCATTTTAAAGTAGTGAAACATGGACTTTAGGAATACCGGAAAGAAAGAAAATTGAAACATTTGAAATATGGTGCTACAGAAGAATGCTGAAGTGGGCGGACAAAAGTAAGAAATTAACGAGTTTTGGAAATAATGGGCGAGGAAAAAAGTTTGTGAAGAAGCTTGCAGAAAGAAGAGACAGGCTGGTAGGTCATATTTTGAGACATGCTGGATTGGTTAATTTGCTGTTGGAAGGAACAGACGAAGGTAAGAACTGAAGACAGAGATTAGAATATATGAAGCAAATAATTGAGGACGTGGGTTGTAAGGGATATGTAGAGATGAAGAGGTTAGCACAAGATAGGAAAGGATGGAGGATTGCATCATGCCAGTCGAAAGACTGACGACAGCAAAAAAAAAAAAATATTCTCCACATTGTTACAACGAACATGACATAGTCCACAACCCGAAGTTTGGTTGATTTCGTGGAAAGAGGGCATATTAAGCTATGGTATCAGAGATTGTCGATCAATTCCTTTACTGCTGGACTTGTGGATTTAGAGACATTTTTTTCAGATTTACGCATCGTTGAGAACACTAGAGGCGGGAAAGGACTGGGGCAACGATGGAATTGGCTTTTTGGAAGAATCATTCAGACATTCTTCTAGAGTGATTTTGGAAAACCAAAACCTGGATGGCCGTACTAAGATTCGAACCCGCGTCCTCCCGAACGCAAGGCAGGACGTTACTGCTTTCCCAACCACTCTCGGTTATTGTAAAGGAATCCGAACCACAGAGCAACGTAACCGTACTTAATATACACCAAGAAAGTTTTACTTGCAACAAAGGTCAGCTTGGGGCCTGTAAAACCTCTGGCCTATGTCGGGAATCGAAGTGGGGACCTTCACTTTATATTTCTGTTGACTTGACGACATTGAGCTCCCGACCCGCTGAGCAAACTGCTTTCTGCAATTATACTTGAGTGCCTTTGGTCCTTGCCGCTGTAGAAGTTATTTAGCGAGAAGTCGTCTTATGGTCTATGCGTGTCCTCAGCATTCCGTCCCCAGTGGATGTCGCGGTAAGAAAGATGGCCCACTCCCCTCGCTCGCGATCTATGACTTCTATTAATGTTTAATTACTCTCAGCATCCAGTCTGGCCACCGTAACCACAACAGCTGTTTGTCTCCTCCTCTCCCCTCCCCCCTTCCCTACAAACTTCCGAGACGACTGGCTGTTGGCAAACTTTTCAGGACCCCCCTGCTACCCACACATAAAGTTTCTTTAATTTTTAGAACTGCTAATGGGGAGCTTTCCGTAATGATTCAATAAATCATTCACAAAGACTAGTTCATTTAGGCGTAAGGCATTAGTAGTACTAGGCAGAGGCATCTGGAGGGTGATATACTGACAATTATATAATAAAAAAGAAAAGAGATTTTTTAAATAAATCACACATACGATTGATAGGAACATCTGAAAGATCTCAGTTGTTTCACGTGTAGTTTGTTAATTGCTTGAACAGTTATAATCTTCAAGTTCCCATTAGGTATTCTTACTTGCTCACATTTTATTTAGGGCGAAAAATCCATTGAATGGAACTAACGTCTTATCAACTAAACTCGTCACCTTTCCTTTAAGGCCCTGTATTTTTAACAACCTCTTTTCATCTCAAGTGTTTATGAACTCCCTATTACGACGTCAAAATAAATGATTCCCTTATTGACCTCTAGAGGAATCACAGAGCAAGGTCTTAAAGCAGTTATGACATAATTTTCAATGGTATCGTGATTTCATTGGAAAATACGAAATGGAAAATTTCATTCAAGGGGAGCTAGGGCACAGAATATTGTATTTTCTTTATTCATTTACATATATATATATATAAATTTCTATAGACTACGAAATAATAATACAAACAAGTTGCATGGAAGAAACATAGACGCAAACGTTTTCAGAAAAAAGGGGGCCATTATGAGAGAAAAAAAGGATAGCTGTCAAAAGTGCATAACTAAATCCAATTTCTTGAATATAGTCAAAAATTATATTCAAGCAAAGATATTTCTTTGATAAAATACGTATTTTGGTAATTACTCCCACAAATAACTATGAGCGATTTTCATGAAGAAAACCTATGCAGTTTCTATATTTCAATTGTTCTAAAAACACCGTCACTCAATGGATTTGATTATTATCACATTCCAGGTACGTATTTCAACATCTAAGCCCCAGAAATAAGAACCACAGATTCTATTTCAAACACCAGTATGTTTCGACAACTGCACTATGAAAATCGCAAGCGCTAACAAAATAAAGCAACATTTCATTGCTGGAGTGAAGAATTACATCGGAGATAGAGCATCTGACTTTGGCACTCTAGCCTCCTTCAGTTTGCCAGCTAAAGAAAAATTTATTCCTTATAATACTCAGTCAAAAACAGGGCTATCTCAGCTAAAACAGAGTAAATTAATGCTTGACATTCTTTACTTATGAGTTAATGTAAGTGTGAGGTACCAATTTCTTATTACACAGCACTAATGCACCTAAACACAGTAGCAATTCGGATGAAGGCAAGAAATACAACGTGGGGAACTGGATTTATTTTTTTATTTTTATTTTTTCTAAGAAAAGGACATCAGACGAATCGGTTTAACAAGTAGTGCCTTAGCCCTTCCATTTACAAATCGCTGTAATTTCTGTGGTGGGCAGCTGTCGAGCACGGGACACATTTCTGGACGGCACCAACGTGCTTATTAATTTCAGTAGGTCGGAAAGAAAGCCGCAGGTGGCGTCAGGGGGCCGAGCCATTCTTACGACACCGCACCTAATCGCAGATACCATCGTTCGACATTTAGAGCATAATTACAGAGCCTAAGTAGCGACGCGGAAGCACGCGTTTCTGGCGAGCCGGGAGCCTTGCTTAACGTGGAACTGCGGTGGTCAGAGCAGATCACAGGATAACACTGCTCGTGTCGAAAACCCCGCTCCCCAAACAAAGAGAAAATCATACATGTTTATCTACTTACTTACTTGTTATCTATTTATTTACTTCCTACTGACATATCAGCTAGCATCTAACACTGGGTGGCAGTGGAAAAGTAAGAAGAGATCAACCGGGATCAGATCAATCATAAAGGTCACAGACATCTTGGAGAAGACGTCCTCCTTGAAGTTAGAATGGGCTGGACTTTTTATTCAGAGAAAGGATAACAGATGGACAAAAACAATGTTGGAGTAGAGCCCAAGAAATCATTAGAGACCAATTTTTTTTTTTTTTTTGTAGCAGTTTAACGTCCCTTTTTTAACAACGTGGTCTTTAGAGACGGGAAAGGATGGGGGCAAGGAATGGGAAGGAATTCGGCCATGGCCTTTTGAAGGAAGCATCCCGGCATTCACCTGGAGTGATTTGGGGGAAACCATGGAAAACCCAAATCTGGATGCCCGGACGGGGATTCGAACCGCCGTCCTCCCGAATGCGAGGCCAGAACGCTATCCGTTACACCACCACGCTCGGTATTAGAGACCAAGAGGTACACCACCAAAGTGATGGGACGCACGTTTGCTGGAGTTAGATGGCAGAGAATCGCCCAAGACCGTTCTACCTGGAGAAAACTGTTCAAGTTCCACCTGAAGTCATAACTTTAATAGGCCACAACATTTCATGGTTGAATTAGCTGATTGCAATGATGATGCAGTCCAGGCAACACTAATTAAAAAATGAGTTTATCCATTCAGTGTAAATCAACTCTTGATCAATTTACTGATCATGGTTCGGTTTTGATATACACTTTAGTGGCATAAGGCTAGCGAATGATTTTCACAGTTTTTATTCGTTACGAACCAGGAGGTGAGCAATGAACGTTGGGTACTGCAATCCGGGAGGATGTCGCACCGATTTCCGCACCGGACATTCTGCTTTCCTACCAATTCCGTATAAAAAAAGAAAAATCGATCTTTACTTGGCACTGTGTACCTAAAAATGGTGTTTACAGAAAACCTGGTTCATAATATAATAGTGACAGTTCCTCCAATAACTTCTTTGAACTGATTAAATATACGATATTTTTGACTGCCCATGGAATGCTCAAAATCTACCTCAAAAAACCGATCGTCTTTATCCTCAGAGCTATCTTAATAGTACAAATATCACAAAGATGGAAATATTATAATGCTGATAGTCCTTGAACTTGTTGTATTACTGATTTCTTTGAAAGGATAGTATTACACAATGTCGTATTTTATTCTTCAAGGCGAATGTTGAGACAAGGAAGATGAAATTTTTGGTAGTATGATTTCCCTAAAGCCAATATATTTTTTTTAATTGTGTAGGGACCAAGATGTTACCAGTGAGTTCTACATTCTTCGACCAAATTCCAGGACAATTAGTGAAAAAAAAATTGTTGAATCGTCATATCCAAACCAGAAATGTGTGCCTTAAAACCATGGGCTACAGCATTTATCTTCAATGTCATGAATCATGGAAAAGGTTGACAACACTTGTAAGAAGAACAGAGTTCTCCTATTTAACCAGCATGCCAGTTCCCAGAACAATCATCGTGTTCCCTCATCTGAATATCGTCGAATTGCTCTCGATATTCTTCAACAGTTGGACTCTGATTGCTACAGACACAATGGGTTGATAGAATTCTCTTACGTCCACAATCTGAACACAAGATATTTGAATACAGTCCAACACTTCATCCAAGACGCCAGGCAATCACAGTTCTCTGTGTTAAGAAATTCCAGACCTAGTGACATAGCTCACTGAGACACCTTGGAGGGCACTCGATTTGCTGGAAGTGAATGGAAATTTCACCTTTGCGGGCATGTCCAGCACGGTATGAGACATAGTGGTGAATAATTCCTAAGCACCAGATTGCGTGTATAAGTCCTGATTCGAGTGCCAAGCGTCCATGCAGTAAGCGTAGAGTGTAGACTGTGATTCTTTAGTCAGATGGAAAAGTTATTCTCAACGATCCCGATGGTGTCTTTAAAAATGTACCCAAAATTGATCGACAGTGGGTTTCACCCATCTTCTTCTTCACCAGCTTTTCCAACATTTTGGGTCAGCTGCCATCGATGAGATTAATTTTGAGTTATGGTTTGATGGCCGCATGTCTCTGCTGATGCCAGGTCTCACTAAATTCCGATGGAGGGAGCGAAGTGTTGCCATCTGTTTGTGGAACGTGTAACTATGCTCAGCGTGTGATAAGTGTATTTTTCTGTGTGTGACATGTGTAGTTTATGAGGTGGAGATTGGAGGACCGTCCTGGCATTCCGCTTGATGAACGCGTAAAATCGTCAAAAAACCGCAGTAACTCCCTGATCCTGTGTGTGGTGCCTCAGCGCACTGACCCGCACTGTTGAGTTGGGTTTCACTCTTCCTCTTCTTTAAACTCTCATCCGCAAAACACATTAGTCTGGACACTCTAGCAATCACAATTAACCAGACATACAGCAACACAAATACTTCCATTGGGGAAGCCAAGAAGAAAGCATCCCAAGGAGGTTATGAGCTGCTAATTACTTTCGGCGTGTTATGGATGACTGACCCTCCTGGTCATCACGAAGACAGCAAGCCGAAACAGCTCTTACTTTTAGTCACCAATAACTGAAATCGTGTCAGTAAATATGCACACGATACTAAGGATTCCTTACAACGACTTCAATAAATCAAAACCCACGGGTTTGATTAGCACTGATGAGAAATTTAATATTCTTCAAACTGAGTTTCAACATATCATTACTATTGATTACAAAATTCGCCAAGCATGCGACAACCATGGAGGACAGAAATATTTGGAGAAGAAGTACGGCTTATTCTGTGACGCCGCCTCTAAACTCTCGGCTGATACTGCGCATGCGCGGTGGTGGCGGCAGCCATATTACGTATCCATACAATTGCTATTTGGAGACAGTATAACCAGAAAACTGAGCAAGATATCGAAAAATTTTAGTCTTTATTTTCGATTTTTTCGTCATGTTACATAAGAATCCTTCAACAAATTTGACTTTTTGAGAAATTTTTCTTTTGTATTTCAACTCAATTTTGAGACATTATATCTCGAGAACTAGGCATGATATCGAAAAATTTTATTCTTTATTTTTTATTTGTCTCGTCTTTTTACATAAGAATCTATCATCAAATTTGACTTTTTTACGATTTTTCCTTCTGAATTTCAACCAAAACATCTCACATTTGAGACAAACTATCTCGAAAACTAAGCAGGATATCAAAAATTTTATTTTTTATTTTTTATTTGTCTCATCGAGTTACTTAATAATCCATCATCAGATTGCGGAGTCACGTTTATCCTAGAGTCCCCTTGAGGTTTTGTACATATTCCCCGTGTCTGTATGGATAGGTAACATGGCGGCCACGCCTCCCCACTCCTCTCCACCTGGCGACACTTCAATGCGTGGTGAAGGTGCCTTGCGTCGTCTCCATATATTTCTTTCCTCCATGGCGACAACTGGACCGCGCACACAAAGACTGTGTTATATTAAGACTTAACAACTGAGATACTATTGCTACCCAGTCAACTATACAAACTACAATCATGGATGGATATCGCCGCTGCAGTTGCTTCTATAGCCGTTGAGCTGCGTCTGGTAGGGCAGAGTTTCAAAGAGCTGGTTGACCGGCGCAGTCACGACAAGAAACAGCCCCCGTAGTGGCGGCGCCTGGTCGATATTGTGCTTATTTGCCCGAGGCGGTACACGGAGAGAGATTAATAAGCGGCCTGCCCGAGCTAAGAGGGACGAGTCGCGTGGGGGGACCAGCAGCAGTAGCACAAAAAAAAGATAAAAAAGAGGAGCAGTGGGCGATGGCGAGAGGTCACAGTAGCTAATAATGCAGCGCCCATTGTCTCCGAGGGCGGGCACCAATGACTAATCACTCACTCGAGACGGAGGACGCGGGCACACAGAACTGGAGGACTGCTCCGCCGCGAGCGAGCGCCCTAAATGAGGGGAGAGGTCGCGACCGGAAAACAGGAGCTGCTCAGGACCTGTGCAGGACTGGAGAATAACTGACACAAGTTGATCTCGCTAACTCTACTAGGTATCTCTCTATAAAGGTTATCAAACCATGGCTTAGTTATTTTATTAATTTTATTTTAATTTTCGATGTAGCTCACAGGCTTCGGTGGCAATGTGCCTACACCCCCATCAGTCCAAGGCATAACTTTTGACCACCTACCTGTCCTTTACGAATTCCAATTTTAAACTCCTTTAGTGTTTTCAGCAAAATGTCCATTATTTCCTTTGGTAACACTGCTCTAAAAATTATAAAAACACACACACACAAACAAACAAAAAACACAAAAACAAACAAAAAACAAAAAAACAAAAAACAAAAAAAACTTTATTTTTTCTAGAGGTATTTGTTGTGTTTCCTATGGAAATCAATGCGCTGATCTCATAGCTGCTTTCAGATTTCATCTATCAGGCACAGTTTTTTAGTAATGGGGATTTTAATTTTATAAACTTTTTTGTATTTACTGAAAAATGTTAAACTTTTCTTACTAAAAGTTATTGAAAACATACTTTAATCAATAGATAAACTACTAATCACTTCGACCATTGTACACCGAGTTAAGAAAAGTTAAAAATATGTGCCAAAAATGTGTATTTTCCTAGTATTGATAATCTTATTTCTTCCTTTTATGGTGAATATCTTTGGGTCCCGAATGATAGTCCTGGTCAGGCATCCACTTCCCTTCGTACCGCTGCTGTGTTCATCAGTCAGGTCTCTGCAGCTTTCCGGGAAGTAATTTATATGAGAGTGTAGAAAATACACCTTCAGTGACATATTGCATTACAATTTTTTTGTACTCAACAAGCATCTCATATACCAAATCATTATAGTTATGAGCTCTTCGTTTTCCAGTAAAATCGTTGCTGAAATTCTTGAAAACATATCTATTCATGCTCGTTTTTCTTCTGCTGTGAGTGTTTCTTCAAAATTAGTGTCTCTTGAATTTGTCTAATCTGGGAGCCAACAAACACACCTCCCTTTACCTTTGCTGGTGTAAGACGAGGAAATTTGTTTAAGAGGTACATAAATCCTCTTGCAGTTATATTCATAGCCTTAACAAATTGCTTCATTAGACCCAATTTGATGTAAAGTAGTAGAAGAAGAAGAACTACCAGTTTCTTATACTGATAATTTTTTCTCTCCCAGTTTCCTTTTTCGAAGAGGTCATTCTTTTTTCTTATAATGAAAATTTCTGTCACGACTATTCCCCTCACATATGATACGCCCATATTTGGTGTAGATTTATTGCACACTAAATATTATGACAATAATTTTGAGGTTGCCATATATCTTCCATTTATATTCATTGCATTTAATACATGTGAGTACATATTCCAAAACGTCAAATCATTGTGTAGTAATATTAGCAACCGGTATGGAAGAAATTACGTTTCCGTTATTTGTGGAGCAGAACTGTCTTTAAACTAATTTTTGGTGCATCTACGAAGAGTTCTGAGTAATCAGTCTAACACAAACTCAATTATTAATATGTTGGTGATTTTTTGGCCCCGGTCCTCAGTTGTTATGATAACAATTTATAGGATTTTTTGCCGTCTTGCAACTAAAAGAAATGCTTTTTATGGCATACGCGTTTCGCATTTATTTAAGAAATCTTCAGTGCCCTAGATTAACATATATACACACACATATATACATATACAATAATGTTACTTGATTTTGTATTTGTAAAATGATTCAGTTGTTTTATATTGATAACTACTTACAGTTTTTTTATTATGCATTAACATGCACAAGCTACTTTTATCTCACTATAACTACTGTCCAAAGTTTTTGTAGGATAGATTCTAACGATTTCGCCGGTTACAAACTGTATATAAACTTCTGATGTTGTTGACATCCACCGTGAGCCAAAGATTATGTGTTGTCGAACCTTTTCTTATTTTGCAGCTGTTTCTGTTCTGTAGCGGTATGTTTGACTATAGAATGTGTTTTATTTATTCCTGTTTTAGTGTCTTGAACAAGGTGTGGTTTGTTAGCTGTATATGTTCATTAATAACTTTTTTTACAATTAATGGGTGCTTTTTGTTTGTGAAGGTTTTCCTGAATAATCAGCATGTTTCTGTTGTGATTATTAATCTTTAATATTTTCATATCTGCTTGTATGTTGGTGTGTCAATGATTATGATGTAGCAAATGTTCAGCTGTAAGTAGTTAAGAACATAAACCAACTGAATAATTTTACAAACAGAAAATCCAGTAACATTATTGTATATGTATATATATGCGTGTATAGATGTTTACCTAGGGCCCTGAAGAACTCTTAAATAAAGACGAATTTTTGCTTCCGGGCCATTAATAGTTGTTTTGTATTCATTTCTTCTGAAGATCAATTATATTTGCACGGTCGCTAAATCTTCTATCATCGAAATCTGGTTCATGTGATGTACCAGGTTGAAGTTGGTCTGATGAACCCGATTTCAGACGCTTAGAAGAAATTTCTCCCTCCGAAAACAATTCATTTAAATGCAAATCTTCTAATTGTCAGTAAAATATTGACCACCATCTCTAAATTTGGATGTTTCACCTTCCTTTGTTTATTTATGTATATCTGCAGTTTCTTTCCGGTTATTAATTTCATGTGTAGCTGACTAAGCTTATTTTATTCTCACCTCGTTCCGTATAAGATTTATACGTGGACAAACTCTTTATACGACGTGATCGATACCGAATTGTCTAGGCAGTAACAAGTTTCTTATATACAGACCTGTAACCTTCTACTGATTACTTGCTTTGGCCACCCAACACACTCAAGCAAGTCATCTTTTCTTAATGCCGGGTTTCAATTATTATTCGTATTTTTAAACGAGAACAAATCATTTGTTGTTTTAACTAAATAGTTTCCACATAACTTTTCGTAGCAGCGTTATAGGAATTAAAAATTTACAGCTAAGTTTTTTTTTATTGATTGGGAATCCATGAAATTTGCACAATTCAAAGGTTCTTGGTGGTGAAAAAGAAGGAAAGAAACTCTCATCATAAGAATGTCTAGAAAATTTTACATACAGGTAGTGCACAGATGTGATGTAATAAATATGCAACCAAACGATACTGTGTAAATAAGTTTTGCAGTTTTATAATTTCTTATTTTTCTGACATTACAATTGTATTTTAAAATATCCTAAAGTAATATTAAATATTCTTCTGGTATCGCTGTTTTGCAAACTGTTGAATATAATGGACAAATGTTACTAAAACGTATCAATACGCAAATTTTGCAGTGCTAGTTTGGAAGCTTCCATAATCTACGTAACTACGTGGCCTTCTATGAGTCCCCCTTCCCCCTCACGTAGCCCGACGTGACTTTTGCCTCTACCCCTCCCTCCCCCCCCCCCCCCATCTACCCCGCGGGGCACGTAGCTTTTTCCCTATTGATTGCAGAAGACATTTCGTACTATTTTCTATTGTGAGACTATCGTAAATTACATACGGAGATAATTAAATAACAGAAATAAGTATTCACATGCTGGTGTGTGTTCTGTAACTTATTTTTACTGTGACAAATAATTTGAATGAAAAGATACGTGGCTTGGCTCGGAACCCCCCCTCCCCCTCCTCCACACGTAGACCAGCTTGCGTAGCGTTCCAGCCAACCCTCCCTTCCCACTACACCAAGCCACGTTGTTTATGAACGATCCCTTACAAACTCCTTCGACAGAAAAATATCTCCGTCAATGTATTCCTAATTCATGACTTCCGTACTAATCTGTGCCACGTAACTGTTACTCAGTAATGTCTTCTCTTCGGTCACAGTTACTCTGAAGCCGTCTGTTGTCTACCTCCCCTGGTCATTGTCAGCGTTGTGAAAAGGTTTCCTAGTCACGTACTTGGTTTGTTGGCAGCTACATTTAGTCACTGTGATTTTTCTATGTTGCCTTTGCTGTTCTGATTGGCGCCTGCGTTTGGTAGGCCGCTCCGTGCCAGCTGTGTCAGCAAACACGGCAGGCCAGATATTAGCGTGCTATAGGCCGCTGATCCCGCTGACGGCTTTATGAGCTTCACCGCCGTCTATAAACACGGCAGCTCGTAGCTACTCCTCTGTGGACGAGTTCTCACATAAGAACAGGCTGTAGCGCAGTGACACTTTCACATCTCGTTTACTACAGATCATTGGTAAGCGTCAACACCAGCGCTAATGAATTATGTATAAAGCAGGCATTACACTATCCAGCCTGCACAGCACTAGATTTAGAGCTGTAGTACGAGAATAAAACAGCGAAGCTAGTTGGTCAGACTTTCTTTTCATTTGGTTAGCGATCGTCGTTCGAAACCTATGTTCCTCAGATTGCTGAGTGAAATAGAAGTACCTGAATGGCGCCATCAAAATACAAGAAAGTTGGTATTGATTTAGTATTGATATCATTCAATTGTGGTGAACAGAAAGAGGGTCAAACAATATTTATCGGTTCGGAAAAAACAGTGCAGCATGAGCATATTGAACATACTGGAGTCGTCAGATTACCATTCTTACAAAAAGGTAGAGAGATCTCTCAGAGAAAGCGCACAGCCACAGGAAATACTTATAAAGATTTTATGTTCAGCTCCTTAATCTCAGCATCTTTCCTTACTAATATCATTCCGTAAGCATGCTACTTATAAATGCTTTAAACACTGCATAAGGATAAGTAAATTGAATTAATTTTTGCATATGAAAATTATTTATTTATTTTAATTGACTTTTTTTTACATAACAAATTTCAGATCCATTTCAAAATATTAAATTATCCCACAAAAGTAAATCAGTTATTTTTGGTTTAAACGTTGTGAGATACATCATTGAGTCTCCATCTTTGTGGTATGCACTTGTGTTCTGTAAATTAAACTGCCCATATTGTGATTGGTATTGTTTCAAATGACTGTATTGATATTTTTTAGAAATATAGGGTGTTTGAGCTCTAACATTGAGAACTTATGTCGATGGAGTTAACTGGATGATATCAGGTGATGGGGATAGTCGTGAGTGTACCTGTAATGATTGGGTTGGGATAATTTTATGATTGGTGAGATAATTGAATGATGACTTCTTTTCGGGGATACAGACGGTGACGTATAGTGAAAGATGACTGATTATCAAAATTAATTATTTTGGGGATGATGATGTACCAGATAGTATTGATTGAGTAGCTTGTCTGCGGATTGACGATGAGCTATTTGGCGCTTGATATATTTTTGTGGTAATTCGTATGGGGTGATTAGGTATTTTGAAATCTAGTCACACATGAACAATCAACCAATAAATCGTTTGGGAATATATTTTTTTTTTTGCTGTCAGTCATTCGACTGGTTTGAATACAATTCTAATCTCTGTCTTCCTGTACAGTTCTTACCTTCGTCTGCTCCCTCCACTAACATATTAATCAGTCCAGCATGTATCAAAGTATGACCTACCATTCTGTCTCTTCATTCTGTAAGACTCTTCCACAAACTTCTTTCCTCGTCCATCATTTCCAAAACTCGTTCGTTTCGTACTATATCCGTCCACTTAATTTTCACCATCCTTCTATACCATCACACTTCAAATGCTTCAATTTTCATTCTGTCTGGTATTCCTAAAGTCCATGCTTCGCAGCCGTAAAGTGCGGTGCTCCACACATAGAGTTTTAAAAAGTTGTTTGTGAGTCATAGATCAATATTTGAAACTAAAAGATTTCTCTTTTTCATGAAGGCTTTTTTCGCTACTGCTATTCTGCTTTTAATATCATTCCTGCCTCGGCCATCGGTTATCATTTTACTTCCTAAGTAGCAAATTCACTAACTTCCGCTGTCGCTTCTGTCCCTTTTTTTGTTTTACTTATTGCTTTAAGCCTCGTCGACGGCTAAGGTCATCAAAGGCGGGAACCGAGCGTGGTGGTGTAACGGCTAGCGTTCTGGCCTCGCATTCGGGAGGACGGCGGTTCGAATCCCTGTCCGGGCATCCAGATTTGGGTTTTCCATGGTTTCCCCAAATCACTCCAGGTAAATGCCGGGATGCTTCCTTTAAAAAGGCCATGGCCGAATTCCTTCCCATTCCTTGCCCCCCATCCTTTCCCTTCTCTAAAGACCTCGCTGTTAAGAGACATTAAGCATTTAAAAAAAAAAAAAAAAAGAGGCGGGATGGGACTGGGTATAAGGAACAGGAAGGAATTCGACCATGGCCTTTTTGAAGGAAACATGGAAAACTCAAATCTGGATGCCCGGACGGGGATTCGAACCCGCGTCCTCCCGAATGCATCTGACCCTACCTTTATATTTAATCTATTAGTAGTGGTATCATTTCTGCTACATTTCACCACTTTTCTCTACGACATCTATTTACAGGATGTGATCTAGGTAGAACAGCCTGTACACAATACGAAATTAGCACCCAGGTTACTTAGTGCTCTACAAATTGGATAATGTAATGCCCGCTTAAGCATCTAACTTTACTTTCATCGAATACTAACGGTTTCACGCAACTTCGTACGCGTGGCTTGTTAGAAGACACACCACCCTCTCAAACTTAAATGATCTAGAGCATTATGATCCTCGGCCCATGTAGATCAGTGAACGAAACTGCTTTTTGCATGAAGGGACTCAACAATAATCATTAACTTCAGTCATCTGACTAATATGATGCCACTCGTAATCTGGAATAACGACAAACATTTCGACTAGGAACAGTAACTAACTTTTAAATGGACTAACGCTGGGCATTGAACCTCTTTTGCACTTTGTAGTGGATATTATTACTCTATTCGTGCATGGTAACAATCTTGCGGTCGTCATCGAGGCGCTCGATTCCGTCCCACAATGCACGGCGGCTCACACGTGCGCCCCGCGGCGGGCGTCGCGAAGAGGGCGCCGGTGGGCGTCGCGGCGCTTCCTCTCCAGGGTCCTCGTGCAGCATTGTTGTCTGCCGAAGAGGGTCGCGACAACACCTCGGAGTGCAGCTCGCCCGCGGCGACGCCCACTGAAACAAAGGAAAATACGACAAGTGGCTCCGGCCCAGACTCACAACACGTACAAACCACCAAGCTAATCCAGACACCTTGCTCAATCACCACTATCGGGAGATATATCAAATCAGATTTGATGCATTCATTATTCCTGATACAAAAATTCTTCTCAGATAGTCTGACCGAGCAGACTGGGTGAGCGGTAATGGCCTGACCTAATATATGGGTGTACGTGGGTTCGAATCCCGGTCCGGCCATCCAGATATGGGTTTTCCGTGGTATCCCTAAATCAGTCCCAGCGCATGCCTGGATGGTTCCTTCAAAAGGCCATAGTCGAATTCCTTCCATCTCCCTATCACCAGTCCTTACTCGCCCTTAATGACCTCTACTTTGACGAGGCGTAAAGCCACACCCAAAAAAAAAAAAAAAAATGAATAAATAAATAAAAACGGATAGTCTGTGGGATAATTTCTGCCACGCACGGCGATCCGACAGCTATCTTAGCTGTGTATTCATCAGGAGAAATGGTAGGTCAAAGTTATTACTACGACAACTTGTTGCAGATTTACCATTTCACCTTATGGAAGGTAGCTGTCAATCCGTCATGGGATGACAGAACTTATCCAGCAGTATACCCGAGAAGGATGTTGAGCAGCTGTACGCCTGAAGAAATCAATTCTTACATTGGTGTTACACTTTTTTTGTTCCGGGTCATAGTTTTTCCCATTATTTCACCACCTTGTACCTAATGGCCAAAGTTATAGTTTGTAGCTGTTGTTTCCTACCACGTGTAACTCATTATCAGGTACCAAACTTAAATTGAGGATGATTACATTAAGTCAGGTGAAATTAGGTTGCGCAGTAGTATTTCACTAAGTTAATTAAACGTTACATTGAAAGTGTTCTTGGTAAATAATGACTCGTTTCTTCGTCAAACTTTATTTTTATTTAAAATGATAACAACCTGTATACATCCACCAAAGTTTAAGACTCTGATTACTGAGAGGTTCCAATCAATAGTTGAGCATCGAATATTTTGGAGCGACAAAGAGGTGCCATTCAGTAGGATTGGAGAATTTTGGCTTTATAACAATTCAAATGTCATTAATACCAATAAAATAAGTGAATTAATCACTTTAAACATTGTCGAAAATTATTTAAAGGTCTAATATTCTTTTAAAACTGAGGTCGGGAAAGGCTTTTGGCCTGTCCATGAAGAGGAAGTATTCTTTTAAGCATGATAAACCGTTTGTAGCAACTGAACATATATTTGAAGTATAGTAGTTAGCCGCCTAAATAAAAATCATTCAGTCAAACATTTCTGATTAAAACTGTTACAATCACTCGAACATACAATCACTGTTTTAGCACCGACTGAAAATTAGTCAGGACCTCTGAATCCCCCCACCCTCACTAGCGGTCACTGGTTCGAGTCCTGTGACGGGATCGGGCGTTTTAAGTACATGTTATATTCTTCATATGACGACTATAGTTTGTCGAAAAATATATATTATGAAATTATTTAGACAAAACTGTATAATACTTTATACGTGTGTCCTCAGTAGCTAAATGCTGACTCTTTCTGTTCTTTGATGTTTTTTGAGGTTTGTTTTGCTTCTATTGTTTTTTTTTTTAATATTATAAAAATGGATGTCAAAATTGGTTATAGGAAACTTGTTAGTGTAGAATCGACACTAGGTACTATAATGCCTAGTTCAAAGTCACTCTTCTTACAAATGCAAGAGACCAATATGGCACAATTGAATTTGAATTTGCTATAGCTTCTTGTCATGCAAACTTTCCCTTCTACGATGATAATCATTCTATCTCGCTATACGTTCAGTTCTGTTATACGAATCGCTTTCCGTGTATCATCTTATTTTATTCATTTATCCAACTTGCAGCCCTCCTCTGCGATTTATCCGTTCAATAGCTTTCTTGACTAAGTTTAATATCTTAGTACAACTGTCCAATTTGTTGGTTTCCTTAATAGCTTAAATAAGCCTCTGGATTCTTAGAGCTACTATTTTACCAAGGAGAATATCCAGCAAACCATCTACACTAATATTACAAGTGCGGAAGTAACTCTGTCTCTTTGTCTGTTTGTTACATCTTCACGACTAAACGGTTAGACCAACCTTGAAGAAATTCAATAGTGAAATACTATGTATCATTAGGAAGGATATGCGATACATTTCCAGGGATAAACAACATATTTTGTCGTATGAAATTTTGAAAACTAACTGAATAGTGACAGACAGACGGACAGCGTGTATAAGTCTCTGTAATGTTACACCGCTCACTCAAGCTACGAGTTCTCTCGCAGTCAGTTCGCTTGTAATCCGATAACACATTTCATTTACAGACACAACTTATTATAAAGTATAAATCTCGATCTGCAATGTATGCGTTGACAAACAACAAAGCTCAGGTAAAGACACTGAAAGTGGAAAGGGGTACACTTAAAAAATCGTGTTTTCTTTTTTTTTAACTGCCTAACGTCTCCTATAACAACTAGGTCTTTAGAGACGGAAAAGGATGGGGGGCAAGGAATGGGAAGGAATTCGGCCATGGCCTTTTGAAGGAAGCATCCCGGCATTCACCTGGAGTGATGTGGGGAAACCATGGAAAACCCAAATCTGGATGCCCGGACGGGGATTCGAACCGCCGTCCTCCCGAATGCGAGGCCAGAACGTCGTGTTTTCCCATTGACAAGTTATATGTAGCTAATTCACGGGTTTCCAACCTCTAACGTCTATAAATTTCAGCAAAGGACTGCAAATCCAAAAACGGTATGTACAAAATAGTCTTGAAATCAGGTGTCCCCAGAAAGTGAAATAATTTTGAAGCACAAACAAAAATTTGCTGAAGGAACTGTGATAGATAGTTTTTCCGCATTTAACCACCTTCTCCTAGTTTGTTGCTATTTTTAAATATTTTAAAAATTTCTTCTCTTCATGAAACATGTTCAGTGGTAGAATGGTAGGACCGAGCGTGGCGGGTGAACTGTTAACGTTCTGGTCTCGCATTCGGGAGGAAGTCGGTTCGAATCATCGTCCGGGCATCCAGATTTGGGTTTTCCCAAATCACTCGAGGCGAACGCCGGGATGCTTCCTTCAAAAAGGCCATGGCCGAATTCCTTCCCATTCCTTGTCCCCAGCCCCATCCCGCCTCTAATGGCCTTAGTCGTCGACGAGGCGTAAAGCCGTAAAAAAAAAAAAAAAAAAAAAAAAAAAAAAAAAAAAAAAAGATGGCATCCCTGTCGTAACATCCGGACCCCGAGCATTTTGTGATAAATTTTGCCTAACTTACAGCTTTCTATATCCAATTCTAGCAATAAAACTCTAAGTCCACACGCACGAAGCCACGCGTAACAGCTAGTAGTTGCATATACCGTATGACTCCTGGTAGTAACCTGCAAGTTCACGAGTGCAGAGACGAAGTTTCCTAGTTAAGTGCTTGCAGTGCGTGCACACGAGGTCGCGTGCAGCCTGCATTCGTCTTTGTAGTCACCCGCCCTGGCCAGCCCGGTGCCAGGCGAGAGAAACTTTAACGAGACATTACGAGGGGACCTCAAGAGGAATGGCGGTGGGCGGCCGGAAGTGCCGCACCCATAAATAATTAACGAAATGTCCATTATTTATATCAGTTACACTTTACATAATTCGATGCAATGGCTTCGGAGCGCGGCTCTCCTCGGGAGAGGGTAGTGAGGGTTCGAGAACGCCGCTCCGACCGGAAGGGTTCGGTGACTTACGAGTTAAGCCGTTCGTGCTAACTAGAATTACTGCTTCTGAGGGACTCTGCGGCAAGGTGGCGAGTTAATATCGCGTAAGAAACGCAGAGGGGGGAACTAATGGTGGTTGCGTGGGGCGAGGGAATTGCTCGCTGACAAATATGTTATTGGGGAGGAGTCGCCACAGTTTTCTGCTAGAGATACGACGCGGCTGCGAAATATTGCCGATTCGGAGGCAGTGCGGTTCGGCAAGACGACACACAGCGAGTAGTTTGTCTCGAAATGGGCTGTTAGTTCTGCCATTAGGACAAGCTGGTACGATCAGTAAAGTGCCATCTGTTATTTCAGTCTCTCGATAATCTTCCATGTGAACGTAGTGAATACAAGACTATAAGACGCCATTTTTTATATGAAATATCTTTTAGGGGGCATCCATTAATGACGTGACGTATTTTTTCAGAATTCCAGACTCCCCCCCCTCTAAAATGACGTGAGATTTTAACGGAGATACCCCCTCCCCTACCAATCGACCTCGCAACATTTTGAAACTTTTTCTTTAGGTCTCATGCTTCCAAGAGCGCTTATACCCCCTCTGAGATCGGTTTTTGGACCAAATACCCCCCCCTCCCCTAAAGTCGACTTTTGCGTCATTTATAGATTTTTTTTTTCTTTAGCTCTGCTATGGTACAAGAATTTCAAAACCTCACGTAAGATTTCCGTTGCCCCCTTCCCTCCCCCTTGGTGAGGTTTCGTGAGATTTCACCGCCCCCCCCCCCCTATTTCACCTATGGATGCCCCCTTACGAATGCGCTCTAATGTTCTGCAAGGTAGCGTCCGCTGTCACTTAAGCTCATGTCAAACTGTGAATCATATATTTCCTATATCAGTTACCATACAAGTTTGAATACAAAAGTATATAGTATTAATTCACCAAATACAACGGTAGTAGAATAATAATGTTAGTAACAAATAATAATATAAATTAATAATAATCATCAACATACTGTCTCAAAATATGTATATAGTGAAATAGTTTTTTATTTGTTCCACATAAAAATATTATTTTGCGTATGACTCTCGCATTTTATTGATTGTAAGAAAAGTTATCAGATAATTTTGTCGAAATTCTTCTCCGGTATTAAATCTCTGGTGCAACACTATAATCTAGCACAGTGCGAACTAACTTTTTGATAATTTTCATTTGTTAAGTAGGATAAATGGAACGAAGTCCCTACTTATTGTACAATAAAGACAGTATCATTCGTCCACTCGACTGTGAAAGAAACAAAAACAAAAAAATTAAACAAAAATAATATACAGAAGAAATACTGCACCATAGTTTTCACGGGTTTGCATCCCGGTATGACAATGGTTCGACAACGTCCCCTGTTGTCTTTTTCAGGTAATCGTATCTGATGAAGACAACAGTGGACATTGTCGAAACGTTATCATCATTTCTGAAAATATTCGTCTTCAAACCAGAGAAGACTATGGTTGCTAACCTCTTCATTTCTACATACCCCTTACAACCCACGTCCTCAATTATCTGTTTCATATATTCTAATCTCTGTCTACCTCTACAGTTCTTACCTTCGACTAAGAAAAATAATTCTTATGCATGTACAAACTGATACAAGAAATTTAATTTTTTTTATTGAGTTAGTGTAACACACTGATAGTAGTGTCATTAGACTGATACTAGGACTATCAAGCAAGGAACGGGGAGGAATTGGCCTTGGCTGACATATATCTTAAATCTAAAGATGAGAAAAAGGTACCTTCAGACTGCAAAATTGCGCATAATTTTCAAGAAAAGGGATTGAAGTGACACCATCAACAAATTGTGGATGGATACTAGATTTCTTAACTGGTAAATCGCAGTTTCCCGTCGTAGAAATTGGAGCCTCTATTAATCTAGATGTTTCATCCGACGATCCTCAAGGAAGTGTAATAGAACAACTTCTTTCCTTATTTTTTCTAAACGATCTAGGAGACAACGTTAATAGCAGTTTGACATTGTCGGTTGATGATACAGTTATCAATAAAAAAAAGTAAAGAGTTTTTCTGGTTGGTTAAATCTGAGAAAGGAAATCAATTGTCTAGTACCATACGATGCCTGCCCGCCCCATTGTCTCAGTTGGTTGCGGCACGGTGATAGTGTCTGGTGTTGACACGGGTTAGCTACAGAGTTTTAGTATCAAGACTTGGGCGGCAGGGTAAGACAGTTGGCGGTGTACAATTCATAGTCACCAAATTGTCCTGAGTAAATCCCAAACCACTCCGCAGTTCGTATGGAGTGAGGGCGTTCGGCACTGTTGATGATGATCCGATCGTCGACTATGGACGTTAACTGTAGCGGTCACACAGGTGTCTTTCGGAAAAGTAGGCCTCCTTCATCTCTTATTTCATACAACACAAACAAAGCTCTATTCTGAACACACACACACTATCACAATCATCCACACGTACGAACACATACTGGGGAAGGGAACGGGAAACCACCACAATTCATCTTCCAATCAGAGTTTCCATGGAAGAGGACATCCTACATAGTAATTGCCTACATTCAGAGTCAGTACTTACCAACATAAGAAGAAGATAGTATGCCTCGTGCGGTAACATTTGAGTTCATAACATACAATTAAGACCTACAGACTCATCGAGTAGTAACACCTTACGAAATATAGTACTTTTTTCTCCAGCGTTGAATGTTTCACAGCAAATTTATAATATTCGCATCAGACAACAGTTAAGCCGCAAGTGACTGCAAGCCAAAAAATGTGTTGTTTCTAAATCGTAAGGCCATAGATATCACTACTGACTTCAAGAAAGGAACTAACCGATACATCATCCCCTGTGCATCACTGAGACAGTGCAATCGACATTGTCGATATGGGCGGTGGCTCGGTGGTTGAGCAGACAATCGGGGCGTCTCTGCCTATTGTTCGGCAATTAGTGCAGGAGAGGCTGAGGGTGGAGGTGAGGGTGCTGCATTGTTTCCGACAGACAGACCCGCCTGTCGCCTGTGGCTTCATCTTGCTTCGGTTCGTGTCACATCCAAAACTAATCGTTGATACTGGCGCGACAAAATCGTCAAACTCCGCCTTATTTGACGGCGAAATAGACAAAAAGTAAGCATTTTTAGTTGATATTTCAGTCAAAAGAATAAATGTGAGATATGAGGCTAGTGTCAGATAGGTTCTTTAATAACATCTGTATCAAATAGATGTGTTTCGTGTATTCCGTAAAAAAGTTAAAAATAACCATCCCGTATTGATAAAATTATTTATTAAATAGTTTTAACAGAAAATTAAATTAGCTTCACGTTTGTAAGGCTCATTAAGAATCTTCTCCTTCATTCTTAGAAGCTGAATTCTTGGGTGTAGGATTTAACAATCAGTTTCTTATGATATTTCAAATAGCTTCAATATTGTTTTAACTAATATTCACAGTAACTGGGTTTATTAAAATGTTAGTGCTGTTATGTTATACATTGGATTATAGTTACTATTTCATAGGGTTTTCAGTATAACTCCAGAAACTGAAGTCTGATCTAAAAGCAAATTTCTTAGAGGCTCAGTTAGTAAATGACCACTTCAATTAAAGTTCATGGAATTTCAGTGTTTCAGGCAAACTGCATACTGGGAATCGTCTGAACAGTAGATCAAACTCAGAGGAAACAAACGTCATTTTGGTTAAAATAATTTGTGCGTTGATTGATAACTAGAGATGACACTTGGATTAATCGACACGAACGAAAATCTATACGGAAGACAGAAGCCAGATTTTTGGCACCAAAATCACTTCCATCAGATGGAAAGACTGTAACATCATTCTTTTTGGATACTAAAAGGAGTTTATTGATTCATTGTCTCCGTACAAATAAATAATATAAACTAAAGTATCAAAAAATTTCTTAAGCAAAGACACGATTCCCAGGAAAAAATTTCCTTAATATTAGTGTTTTGGTATTGGGAAAAACTAAAGATTTAAAATAGAATCGGCTTTTCCTATTTTGCTTTTTCCTCCTTCCGGATTTCCTTCAGATCCTTTTTCGTAGACTAGTGTTTTTCAATAACATAAATTGCGTTTCGCAACATGGCCTAGTGTTCTGCAATCATTCTTCCAAAAATGCTTAGCGACGGATAAAGGTACTGAAACATGGGTAGCATAAATATGTAGAACATTGAGGAGATTATGCTAAAAAAATTAAATTCGTTTTAGGAATCTGTAGAATTTTCAAATTGCATCTAGGCTGGGAATTTTTGAATCAAACTGGTAAAATATATCTCTTTCTAACTTTTTATGTATATATTAAATTGTCCAAATATTCACTCTAGCAACGACCATAACTGCCTCCATCTGTAGTAGTGGCTTCTTTTTTCGGATAAAATTAGAATATAAAGAAGCTGCATAAATCTTTGGCATCTTTTGTCAACCCGAATGCAACTAGGTTATTCCAGAGAAATATCTACTACGTGACCAGAATTGTGTAGTATTTGGCAGTGGTTGTTGATTCACACATGAATAGATGTACACAAATGACTTGTTCAGGAGTTCATCCCCCTATTTGAATAATTGAGATTAGATTTAGATAAAATCGCTTAGAACAACCTAATCGTCTAGATTAGAATATCGATACAGATGTTATTGAAATAGCGCTCGAGAGTGCTTTAAGTATTTTACTGAGATTGACCAACACATTTCATACGAAACAGAGTCAAAGCCTTCGTTTCTTCGCATCAAAACACAAAACGAAAAAATTCCGGTCCTAAATGAACGGTAATGTGCTGGCGTTGGCAGTTTTGTGTACCAACTCCACGTTTAGCAAACGGAAACGATAATTACAGAATGTTCCATGGGGATGATTAGCCCATTTTAAAGATCTGCAGGAAGGGTAAGACTCAAATGATATGGATATGTTATAAGATAGTTGGAGCACTGGATACCAGTGAGAATATATGAAAGTATAATAAAAAGTCAACAGCCTAGATCGCATTCGCGAGGACGCCGGTTCGAATCCCCGTCCGGGCATCCAGATTTGGGTTTTCCATGGTTTCCCCAAATCGCTCCATGCGAATGCCGTGAAGCTTCCTTCAAAAGACAATGGCGAATTCCTTCCCGTTCCTTGTCCCTAGTCTCATCCCGCTTCTAATGACCTCGTCGTTGATGAGGCGTAAAGCCAAAAAAAAAAAAAAAAATACTTTGACAGGATATGAATATCCTCCTAGACAAAAACCAACCTTGGAAGTTTAAATGACCTAGATGGAGAAAATCATTACTTTATCTTGCGTAAAATCTCTGGCTCCTTACGGCGCCTCTTACTGACATGCTGTCCCAGTGCAAAGCTTAAGAAGATTTCACGCAACTGACTGACCTAGAAAGCCCACATGCTTTCATTACGGTACTTTATCTGTTTTTCTGCAATAAAATACGAGTATTGCACGCATATCGTTTTTCTTCGAAGTAAAACATTGATGACGAAATAATTAAACAGCATATTGTTTATATGGTACCAATTTATGTTTATTCTCACATCATCTGAAGACCCCCTCATTGTAGACCCGTGGAGCTTGATTTATGAATGGATTAACTGGTTTTTCTGACAATTTGTTTTAATACTTTAAGTGTCTTAGAAGAGTATACCTTGTTGCTAATCCGTATGAAAATGGAAATCGTTTTAAGTCCTCAATTTATGTTTTTTTTTTTTATCACACGAAGAGTATTTTCATAATATACAAAAATGTGTGGGCAGTTGTGCTGATCTCAAGCTCGTATTATCTTATATCTCTAAATGTAGTGCTCTGATCCACTCAGTTGCTTTAAACGATGTTTGGAGTAAGACCGAAAAGAATAACCAGATTTTGTGAGATCGCTCCACAGTCACAATTTGCAGTACTAGTCCAGCCCCATTTCTTTAGTAGATAATCGCATCTGCCTTGTCCTGTTCGGATCTAGGTGATGATTCTCCATTGACGTTTTGAAAGATCGAATTTTTGCACCCGCATGGAAGGGTTTTCAACTAGATGTTTATGATTACCTATGACTGCTTCTACATAGTTACCCATAGCTTGTTGAGACTGAAAATAGGCCAAACAAGGTTGCCTACGGTGTTACAGGGTGATTGCCTTGATTTTAAGCGTTGGCGTTTTGTTGGAGTAATGTCTCGATGTATTGGCACCAAAGATTGACTCATTTGTCAAGTTAATTTCTGTAGAAATGTGTAGACAACTTACTGCATGAATTATGGAAACAAGAGCAATATCCTCTTTCCCGGGTTTTCCCAGTTCAGTGACATTACTGTCTCGTCTTTGTACAGTCCGCAGCTGCAGTCTGTTTTCTGTAAAATATCGCGAAATCTCAGTGCAAAATTTATTAATGAGCTGGCAGGTAATGAAAATTGCTTTGCCTCCGTACATCCTGCTTTGCTTCAGTCATGAATAGCGTAGGTGGGTTTCCTAATTCTGCACTCTCCACTGCCGCGTAAGCAGTATAATTATTAAAACAACATTCGCTACCTCAATAATACCAAGAATAATCCAGAGTGAATGTCTTCCCAAGCGATATAATGAGCGTGGTTGCTTTTAATAATTACTGGACTTTAAATATTAATTTGTCTCCGGCGGGGCCCCCAAGTCTGCCTTCCCAAGCGAATTTAAAACAAAAAAACAAAAAACACAGAGTCGTTTTGTTTACGCTTTACGCGTTACTTGCCACGCAGCTCCGGCGCCTCCATTATTCATACTAGTACGAATTGTATCGCCGCGTGCACAACCTTTAATTATGTAGTCAGCACTCTTTAGCTAAGCAATAACAGGGACCCGCGGAAGCATGTATTAAAATAAAAAAGAGAGAGGCCCATCCCGCCCCTATGTCCACTGCAGCCGTGCCGGAGATGTGGGATTAGGAGTGTGTGAGGGCAGAGCCCAGCAAGCTTCAACTGACATAACACCTCTCACCTCCTCGTCCAATGTTCATATTCATATTCACGGGGCACTAACATCTAGAATTACTACAATAGGTGTGGAAAAGCTAACGTGCTTTATCCCTTCCACTTAACGGCAGGCAATTAATATCTGACAAAAATAACATAGGACCAAAAATGGATCCTTGAGGTATACTGTCAAAATTTGTTCTTAATGAAAAACACCGAATCTTTTTTTTTTTACCATGTACAGAGAAATTCGAATACCTGATGGAAACATAGTGGCTCGCACGGTTATTTCTTGTCGTGTATAAATTTTTTCACAATTTTTGCAGTCAAAGACAGGGCAGCGTATAAAATCTTTGACATTCGCTTGAACCACATCTGAGATCTAGAGCTCATCCATTCGTATTTGTTCGTTAATGATTAAATAAAATAATAGAATGGAATTTCATTGATAGTTGCTACCGATATTTGATATCTAGTTATCTCAGAATAAAGTATTATCTGTATTTTTTCTTCTTTGTTAAATAAACAATAAACTCTGATTCATTTTCGAACCATGAGCCAAGTCTGTTACGTTGCCGGAAGAAACTACCAGTATCAAACAAGAAAAACACAAACGGCGTTATTATAGGAAACATTTATTTCCATGATTACATGATCATCTGCGAAAAGCTACCACGAAATACATAAAACAGACTGAGGTAGAATGTCAATTATCTAATGCACGAATCGGCCTATGGAGACTAGTATTTCTGCCAGCGTATCTCCGTCTTCCGTAACCTACCATTTTGAGAAGAATCGCGGATGTACTGTCGGCTAGAACACGGAATGAATTTCCTGATCAGACTATAATTTTGAGCAATCTGATGGTTCAGTGGTTAAGACGTATGAATGCATATCATACGGTCCTTGGTTCGAATCCCTGTCTCGGCGGGGATTCTCCCAAACTCTTAACCCGATCTTCACCTCTGGGTCAGCTTGGTGTATAGACTTAAGTATGCCAGGACACTTCCATGGTTCTGATTCCACGTTAAACTGTAGATTCTCTTTACCCGGTAGGATTACCGGGTTAGGGTAGATAAGGAGTAAAGGAAGTGACCGTGCTACCTGCGAAATCAGGCTTAGTATGCCTCCTTCGTGAATGTTCAACCATCCTTCTGATTGAAGACCACGCTAATGTTAACATGATGTTTTATGTTCACCTCTTCTACATTTCATGCCGAACGGTGGCGTTGTAAGAGACAATAATGAGTCTATCCTATTTAAAAGTAACTAAATTGGTTTCTGTCATGATAGTACCAAACATTTGCAGTTCAAGTATTTAATAAATTCTTCACAGGAACTAACCGAATTAAATCGTTAATTAAAAACAATATTTCGATGTCTTTATTCCCCGTCGTCATCTTCAGGTGTTGACTGAATATGCCCCATATGTTCTGCAGGGACAAAATGACAGATCTGCGGTGGCGGAACATAGTTTGGAACTAGGACATGGCATCGATTAGAAACCTGTCAGGGTACTGGTGTATACCAGAAACTTTTGATACAGGTTTATTACAGAAGCTGTTGAAATTCGCCTCGCGTCTGATCTTGTAAACGGGGATCGTGCTTTATAACTAAGTGATTCCTGAATACCGATTATTGGGGCTGCTCGTCGTCAATGTTCCGTGTTCTGGGCTACACGGGGTGCTAATGAAGACTAAGACTGCTGTTAGACAGCGAAACAAAGCTTGTCGTTGCCATGTGAATCTATCAACAACGCGCTCTGTGGACGTTATAAACTTCAGGTCTTACGACTTGTTCAAAATACAACTGAAGATGAAGACGGAGAATACAGTCATCTAGATAATATGTTTAAACAACAATGTCATTCGGTGAAGAATTTATCAATGTGGAACACAGAAAAAATTTCGATCATTTGTAAGTTCAAATGTTTATTGTTAATTTGATGCTAAGTTAAAGGATACGTAAAATTATTTTCGTGGTACTTGCTGTAATATTAATACTGAGGATGAAAATCTCTAGCAATAAAGTTATAACATTGTGATGATGAGAACACAACGTCAAAATTAGTGTCAGAGGAAGGTCCTACGACACAAAAACCAACCTTAGAAGTTTAAATGACCTGGACGGAAAATCATTACTCTGCCTCTTTTTTTCAATGAAATACGAGTAATTTACGTTTTTTCCGCCTAGTAAAAAACAAAAAACATCCGAAGTTCCAACAGTGTTGTAACGAACGACGTAAAATAGTACCATAACGTAAATGAGGTTATAATTTTATTTTGGAATATTTCGAAGTTGTCTCTTTGGTTAGCGAACTGCCGACCCGTGCAGTGTAGTGTTGATGGCGCAGGGGTTAGCTTACCCGACCCTCTCCCTCCCCTTTTCCAACCCTGCGAGATGACTCGCGCGGCACAGAGCCGCGAAAGCTCACCGCAACCAGCGCGCATTGTGTGCTAATGCGGGTGAGATGATGCGCTCGGCCTAATCTTAATGTGTCATCGCGACGGCTAACTGGCCGCTAATTACACCACACACACACATACCCACAGTCTGCACAGGGACCGACTTGTTGGGCCGGGTAACGAAGCGCGGACCCACCAATACTGTTGCTTCTTCTCCATCCGCGCGTCTCTTAAATATAAATCGTCGACCATCATCCAATACGTCGCTCTGATATTTAAAACGGCGCTTTGCGATTTTCAAAGCATACAAAAATTTGTCTGTTCCACTTCCTCTTTCAGCCCCTCTCTCTCAACTACCCCTACTCCATTTCTTCTCCCTTCCTCATTTCCATTCCAATACCATTGGAAACCATTTCTCAGTTCTCTCCTACCCTTTCCTTTCCACTTTGGGGGACGTCCATAAATTACGTTAGGTGAAATAGGGGGGGGGAGGTAAGGGTCCGGCCAAATCTCACCAAGGGGGAGGGGGGGTCAACGGAAATCACACGTGATGTTTTTGAAATTTTTGTTGGACTGCAGAGCTAAAAAAAAAAAGTCTCCAAAACACGCAAAGACCAATTTTAGGGGGGTATTTCGGCAAAAAGTGTGGGTGAGACCTTAAAAAAAAAGTGGGGTCTCACGGACCATACCTCACCAAAGAGAGGGGGGGGGGGATCGGACCAACTCTGACAAAGTCTCACCAGAGGGGGGGGGGGGACGCATCCGCAAATCCGGAAAAACCCCTCACGTAATTTATCGATGCCCCCTTGCCACACCCAAATCACTAAATATCCAACTTCCTTCTCTTCACCATATCCACAATTTCTTCCACTTTTCCAGTTAATTTCCGTATATTCAAGGATACAAATCTTAAACCGTTTCCATAGCCATTTTTTCTGTCCATTGCTCCGTCCTTTCCGAGGCTTGTTTTGTTTTGCAGGCAGGCTCTATCCACTACCGGCTTGCTAGGCCTGTAGGCCGCCATTCTTCAGGATTCCTGTAGGGCCTTCACAGCTACCGTATCAGTCCCGGGGCACACTAGGTACCTCACCCCCCACAGGCAATCCCCTACTTTATGCCGTTGCCCATCTCCCACCACGTGGAGGAGGGGTCGGACTTTGGGAGGAGGCTGGAAACTGTTGAGGATGATGATGACAAAAATTTGTGCTGATACAATAAACAGAATTAGCTAAAGTATCATTTTGTATCAAAAAACCTCAACTACTCCTCGTGTAGTGTAGTAGTATGAACAGTTGATACTACTACATTCAGTGGTGAGGAATCTATTCGCTATGAGTTTTGCATTGTGATTTGCGATTTGCGAGAGCAGTCCAGCGTAGTATCATAAGGATTGTCCCTAATATAACCCTTTAGTACCATAAACTTGATTTATTGGCTCATTACTTAATAACATTTAGCGATATCCTTCATACCCCTTCCCCAGATTAGTCCGTTGCCGCATCTCCCGATTTCATATGTGTTTTGAGTAATTATGTATGTTACTCCTTTACCTACATCTGGCTGAACTCAAAAAGGAATGTACGCCACAGTCGTAGAAACGACGCCCGATTGGCTGGATCGATTTTGGCACGAAACTGGTGGACATTGTGCAGTCACATTGAATCAAAATAACATGAAGTAAAAATTCAGGTGGTTTACCAGAAAATGATACATTAATTAATATTTTAAGTCGTCTGAATAAATACATCATGGTTTAAAAATTGTAAATTTCTTTTTGAAGCATTCTGTGTTATATTTCATGATGAACTTACAGCAAGATAGTATTTGTACACACCAAGCGTGGTGGGTGAGTGGTTATCCCTCTGGCCTCGCATTCGGGAGGACGGCGGTTCGAATCCCCGTCCGGTCATCCAGATTTGGGTTTCCCATGATTTCCCCAAATCACTACAGGCGAATACCGTGATGCTTCCCACAAAAATGGATTGGCCGAATTCCTTCCCGTTCCTTGTCCCCAGTCCGATCGCGCCTCTAATGACTCCGACGTCAACGAGGCGTAAAACCATAAGGAAAAAAAAGTATTTGTACATCTAGCTCTATAAATCTACAGTTCACAAAACTGGTATTCGTGAGCCACTTTATTTCCTGATCTTATCCATGCTGTCATTGCGATTCAGACGTGAGAGATGTAAATAAAAGAGGGTGAGAATGTATAAAACTCTCGATCCTCTTTTTAAATGTTGCCACATCCGTAAACAGTCGACATTTCGGATCGTAATCGCCTACCAAATGTAGTGGCGCCAAAACCTGCTGATCTCTGCTTTGTCAGGTTTAGCAAAGCAAAGTAGTTTTGTGATGACCTATTGTGTAACAGTTCAACAACTGTTCATACTTATCGATACGTTTGTCTCGATTTCAGACTCTCAAGGATGAAAGAACTGTTAAACACGCTTAATTCCGTATAAATGTTCCATACTTCATATTTTAACCGCTTGACCAAAATCACCTGCTTCAGATTCTATCAAATAAAAGTCAATAGAAGTTTATAATACTACTATGAATTGTGTAACACAAATTACAACGCACTTGGTTCTCTGCCAAAAGCACTTTTATTATAACGCTCTAATACCTAACATTTAATAACAAACCAGGGACGATTTTTGATAGACCAATTGCTACAATTTAAATAGAGTATTAATGTATCAAACCGAACACCGTTACTAACTTAAAATCTTTCAAGCAAGTAAAAGTGTTGCAATATAACTATCATATAGTTTTCTCCTATCTTGGTGTGTTAACGGTTGTCCTAACATTTTTATAAACTTCCAGACAGTGATATGGATTTTTTTTTATCTGCTTTACGTCTCTCTAACAGAGAGGTCTTTAGAGACGGGAAAGGATGGGGGGCAAGGAATCAGAAGGATTTCGGCCATAGCCTTTTGAAGGAAGCATCCCGGCATTTACCTGGAGTGATTTGGGAAACCATGGAAAACCCAAATCTGGATGCCCGGATGGGGATTCGAACCGCCATCCTCCCGAATGCGAGACCAGAACGCTAACCGTTACACACGACGCTCGGTGATATGGAAATCGAAAACAGATCTGTTGACTACAGAAACTTATATGGGATATAATCATTTTGAGTATTCTCGATACATGACAGTATATACAAAATACTGCAAGTTCTAAAAGATTTGACTTTCTATATTTTCATATTTTAAAAATCACGTTTTAGAATCATTTGAAACTATTGCAACGCATTTTGAATTTCTCATAATTTTTTATAAATCCATAAATCAACAATGAAAGTTTTGAGTTTTAACATTTATTGGTTTTCCTATTGACCTCACTGGATCTTCAGGTTCGTTTACTGATCGTTTTATATTGAACTGTTCATTTATAACACTGCGAAAGTAGTCGGAATGATTTCATGTAACTCCTAATCACAAGGACTCTTTACAATCTCACAACTCAATTTGTGCTGTGTTACAGTAATTTCTCACTTTTACAACATTCTGATAAATTAATTTCGACGAATTATTTTTTTTTTTTTTTTTTTTGAAAACGCAATGTTATAACAGATCAAGATATAACTTTACAAAATATTTATCATTACCAGGAAGTTAGGGTTTAGTAGAATATTGCATTAAATACGCAAAGACACAGTTGCAACTAAACACAGTGTGGTCTCCCCGATAACTATTGGGCCACATGATGTGACGTCACGCTGTGACGTCACACTGTAACATCACGCAGTAACGTCACACTGTAGTCACGCTGTGACGTCACCCGCCGGGACTTCGTTTCCAGATTAACAACGGCCAAATATGTTAGTACAAAATCGTTTTGTCAGTATTAATTAATGTTAATTCCAATAAGTTAATCAACTGAGATGAAAATGAATTGCCAGAACATTAAAAGAAATGCTGGTCATTATTTCACTGCGTTCATTTGTTCATTATGTTTTTCTGTATACATATTTGTTGCTATTTTTTATCTATTTATCAAACTAATAGAATTGTTACTAATATTAGTTTTAATAGTGATCCAAGCCACATTTATCGGTGAAACTGTTCTAGATCCGTGACCAAACACAAAACACGATTACTGATATACACCTAGTCCATATCTAAAAGCAAAGTAGCATCTAAAACAGGTATGAACTTCTATGCGTGACAGTAACAGATATGATAAAAGAGCTGGAATGGGATTCATCGCAAGACAGGAGGAGGGTGAAGAGGGTCATGTGAGTGTACTGTACAAGGAATATACTGGGGATGAGGCATGGCAAGATATTGGTGTAGGTATGAAAAGTAGTGCATGGAAGGGAAAAGATGACCATGGCCAAAAACTGACACGGGATTTCAGGCACAAGGGTGTGGGAAGATGATCTTTTTTAGGTAAGGGTGTCAGGGATTGGATAAGTTACCAAGGGAAATGATGAATAATTTACCAAAAACGTTGAAAGAATTTAAAGTTAAAATTTTTAGAGGGCAAATGTAGGTGGGTGCAGTAAAAGGGGAAGATGGGTTTTTAGGGAAATTTCCACTGGAGCGTGTGCTGCATTGCAATTTAATTAAATTTAAAAAAAAGAGATTTTCTTATTTCATATTACAGGTGTCTCCATGACACCAGCTGACAATGATTGACCAGTAGTTACAGCAATCTCCTGTTCAAGGAGAAACTTCTAGTCATTCTGTAACACTCTCGTTACTATCTTCTCCCCCAAGTAAATAATTTAGAAGGCGCTACAGGTCGTAAGTTACGTGAACAGTTTTCTTGATTACCAGTATTGAAATGAATGTGATTACTTAAATTAGCGTCGTTATACTGCCAGATTAATTTATACACATGGAAATTAGTGACAAGTTTTGATGTAAATCAGGTACTTTTATGTAATAATTGTTCATCAGGAATATTTTCAATATGTTTAAACTGCACATACGAACATTTTGAAACTGTTTCATTGGTATAGCGAGAGTAAATTACATCCCTCTTCTAGGAAATCTACAGTTCGAAATAAACACATTTCTGATACATCTAGATGTATATTAGCCAATAATAATGAAGCTTAATTATATTCTTTAATTCAAATGAATAAATTAATGTCCAATACTGAGTATGCGCAGTGCATAATTGGGTGTTTAGAAACGGAAGTTCAACCCTCATATCGATTTTGCTTATTTCTTTTATCTGTAATTTTATTTTTATGTTATTAGCGTAAAATATGTTTCTTTGCGATTTACCATGGCCTTAATAACGTCCATATGTGAGTATTAAAATATTTTCCCACGTACTCCTCAGTGAATATAATTTCTTTTGGTATTTTTCCTTTAATACAACAACCGATTGCAAGTTGGGTAACTCGTTTTAAAATCGCGCCAATTTTGAATAAAGAGAAGAATTAAAAAGACTGCGGTTCTGCGGTATAAGATGTTGAAAACTAGGTAAGTAGAAGGAGAATTTACGGCATTATACCACCATTATTTTGGACGTGAAAAAATTAAAGTAATTAACTTTTTGCGATAATTCTAATTATTGCATAATATTGTACAATTTTATAATTTTTATAGGATGATAAAGCATTTGCTTACCTTGGAGTTTTTGTAATCTCTATCTATAGTGTAATTTTGTGATATTAATCCAATTTTTTTTTATGAGAAAAATCTTACATTTCACTGAAATCGTTTACAATCTCAAAGAAACGAGCCTCCTTCATGTTGATTTGACTTGACTGCCGAATTATCACTAAGGATTCGGTCAAATCAAATCTTTGACCGTTGTTGACCGGTCGCGGCTCGAGCATTTGATTTCATGCATAAGGGAGTGGGGAATTTTTCTTTTGTGGATTAGAGTGTCAGGGATTGGAGTGAATTGCCAAGGTAGGTAATGAAAATTTTTCGATAAACACTGAAGATTTAAAACTAAATTCGTAAAAGTAGATTGGTGGGGTAATTTAACACTTACAGTATACAAGGTAATAATAAAAATAAAAAGAAAGAGGTAAATAGATAAATATGGAAATTGCCATCGGAACGAGCGCTCCATTGTTATTAAAATCCAGTTCGCTGGGCTAACTAGCTGGCTTCGCGTTGCAGGGGTCACCGGTTCATGTCCGGCCTAGAGCATGGGTGGTTTTAATTAAACGTTGTGTCTGTAATGTGTTGTTATTTCACTTGTGCTTGTCAATAACACGAGAAGATTCTATAAACAAAATTGAGGAATAAAAGAAATAACAGTTGTTGGCTGAATGGCTACAAGGCCTAATGCCATTCTTTAAAAAACAAAACAAAAAAAAAAAAAAAAACAAACAACAACAACAACAACAACAAACACAACAACAACAGCAACGCTAGTGATTCCTGTTGATTGAATTGACCTTCCTTGTCTTGACTTGTAACTATGCTGTGACAATGCTCTCATTAGATTACGGGTATACCGGTTTTGATCTTTGCCCTGATTTCAATTGATCTGATCATATTTGATCTACAGCGTGAACTGGCCTTCAACCGTATTTCCGCCTCAGACTCAAACATTCATGTCTTAATCAAGTTATAGATGTCTCGCTCAAAAAGCAGTGAAACATGAACAATATGCCCTACAACCGGGCCATTAGAAAAATAAGCACCCGGTGATTTGAAGCGGAGGTTGGTAGTGCTCCATCGGTTGAAGACCGCGTCTCATGTTTGATGCGTACCAACAACACAGATACGCAACGCGCACGCTTACTCGCTCGCCTTCCATGTTTCCAGGAATTAGTGCCAATAAATTTCCCCGGGCGACAGTGGGAGCGCTCCAGACGCCTTTATTATTTATAACTTGGCGAAGCAATTTTTATCTGGCACAGCGGGCGTTATCTGCAAAGAAGGCGGAAGTATTGCCCCCTTCGTGAGAAAATGCGTCTAACAATACTCTGCATGGCAGTAACGCAGCTAAATAGGAACTTCAATATGCATTATCAAAGGGCAGCAATAGTTATATCGGCTACTATATCTCATTTTAAGGGTGGGGTAAAGTCAAGCAGGGCAATAGGCTGTGGATATACTATTCCGAAACAGATTACAAGACTGTATAAACTTCAAGACGGATCTTAGAATTATGAAGCTAAAATGCTGGTCATCGTGAAAGACCTAGAATATGGGTAACTAAACCCCAAAATGACAATCCTGATATTAACGAACTCAAAATCATTCCTGCAAAATCTTAGCTTTTAAAAGCAACAATTCCTTGATAATGAAACTTGAACAGACTTGCAACCAACTCACCGACCTAAACAAAGAAGATGTATTCATATAGGTAAAAACAAATGTTGGCATACCAAGAAATGAAGAGGCATGTCACCTTTCAAAGCGTGCTGCAAAAAGAGTTGAAAAAAGACCCAAAGATACCAGGTTTAAATATTACAAACTTTTTTGAAAAAGACTACAGAGAAATGTGGAATCGAGACATCAGAAGTCAGACGTAATCATTATACTAGCATCCACCCCCAGATATTAACTTCCCAGTGGTATCAAAACGGCTTGCCATCACGAAGATTACAATAGCTAAGTTAAAGTTTAACCATGGTTTCTTTCCTTCGTACGTGAACAGAATCAAAGCAATCGAATCACCAGAGTGTGACAGTGATGGATATGCTTTATGTGACGTCACCCACTTGTTTTTAGGGTACAACAGATACTGGAGAAATATTACAAACTTTGTGAAAACATTTGTACAAGGGGGAATGCAACTACCAATTAACATGGCACTTTTACTAACTAGTGAATTTTGATAGCTGCAGCTGCTTAGAAGAGAGACAAAATAGACAAACACGTGAAGACTGCAGGTTTTATCGGGGCAACTTGGAGGATGACACTTACTAAAGTATGTTTTACTTTGTATGGCTCTATGGCCGAAAGTTTAAATGCCAATAAATTTAAAAAGAGGATATAAACTAGTATCTATTTCTCTAATATTTCAGGTAGCTGCGGTGCAATCATCCAGGAACAGTTTTATTAAAAGCTTAAATGAATAACCAGCAAGCTTTTCACTAAAAAATCACGGTTTATTAATTTTTTTTTATAGCAAACGTTGGCAATACTGAGCACTAGTGCCACGGGAAAAAATTCATGCTAAAGTCTGAATCGCTGGTAACGCCAGTCAGTGTGTGACGTGATGTATTCAATGAGCGGTGTGTTGGCTCACTGATTACGGCTTCCGATTGGTGATCCAGTAATTCATAGTTTGAGTACGGGAACGTTTGTGGGTGCTTAAACTAATGTTCACCCGCCAAGCTGTCTCAGATGGTTGAGGCACAATGTTGGTGTCCAGCGTCTGTCCCAACAGGATAATTGGTTCGAGCGCAACTGTTGAAAAAGAAACTTTCATTCTTCGGAATTTGGCAACCAGGGTAGGAGAGGAGGTGGGCAGGTGGTAGACAATCCCTAAAAATAGTGTCGTATGTCGAAATTCTAGTTAAATCTCATATCTTTCCTGAGCTTCATCTGAGACAATTTTGTTCGTGTGAAGAATGCTAGGAAGCTCCGTGGTTCACTTTCATTATTACTCCGTAGGTCCCATGTACCCTGTAAAATTGCTAGATTTAAATGCTTTCACTTAAGTTGCTGAACCACCCTCAGCATCCTCGCACCCAATAACGCCATAGGCATTAACGGTTTACAGCTGCGTATTGACTAAGGTAACGAAACATTGTGTTAAATTGAGGTTTTCCTGGTAAACAGAGACATTAAGTTCGTTCTTGATCAGTATTGTTTGGATTCTAATCTGTCGGGCCTGTGTTTGTACCTCAACGTTAAAATGGCACTCAGAACATTTCTAGAGAGTGAGAAGAAGTAGGGGAGGTCCAATTCAGAACCAAAGGTGCATGGTACCATGCAATACAACACAGCATACCGAAACAGCCATGGTTTAGTGTAAAGGCAAGTAGGAAAGAAATAACAATGATAAACAGGTTGCGATCAGGCCACGTTATGCTAAACTCCAAAAAATTTATACTAGGTTTGACAACATCACCGAACTGCGAGCATTGTGGGGCATATGAAGACATAGTGCATCTTGTGGTGGAATGCCGCAAATACAGCGAACACAGGAAATCAATCTTACAGAAAGACGGAGGCAATAAGATAACAGACTATGAGAGCCTACGACAATTTCTAGGGACTCCTACGGTAGATAAGATAAAACAACTATGTAAATATATATCTAAATGTAATAGGAAAATATGATGTATTATAAAGGAACGTAGTATATTTCATATCAAATGGACTAATTTTGTATGTTTGTGGGATATGGGTATGTAAATATATGTATGGGTATAGATATGTAAGTGTTCGGGTATGCGTCCATGTAAGAGTGTATATATGTAGATATGAGAGCTACTTGGTACAAGAGAACACAAATTAGTCTTTAAGGAATTTTTGTTGTGAGCAGGGATATTAATAATTCTTTTCAAAATAAATAAGGTATCTCTTATAATATTTCTCGATTTGAACTGTTTTTATTAGGAAACTATCAAGTTTTCCAAATCCAGTGAGGATGATAGGAAAATGTTTGTGTGGAGAAATAATGTATTATAAACAAATGTACATTTCTGAATATCAATTAGGTTTTTGTAAGGAATATGTAAGGACTTAGATAGACAAATTAATTACAAAAGATAGAAAGCGGGCGAAAAAATTAATTTTTGGATACCCCTGTTTGTACGATGTAATGGGTATCATGTATATGCATAATATAAAATGTATAGGTAATATGTAAAATTTTTATTTCCTTCCAACACTAAATAATAATATAGGGATTATATGTAATTATTAAAGATAGAAGGATAAAAGTAAGAGAAATATGTAAAAGTTTTTATTGCTACTTGTGTCTTAAAATGATGGCCAAACAAGAGTTGATTTCTATGCAAAATGTATTAATGTCAACTGAGCAAGAATGTATTTCTGTAATTTGGTCAAAAATGTAACATTGTTAGCTGGTCAATATTGGCGAAAGCCAAGGACCAAATAATAATAAAATAAAAAAAATAAAAAAACATTTCTAGAGGGCCTCTAGAATACAACTGCGACACTGACCGACTTTCTATACGAAACATTCGATAAATTATTCCAGTTGAGCAGCTGGAAGCAGAGGTAGTTGAATAGCCCCTGGACTAAACCCATATGTGTGATATACACAAGATCGGAAAATTCAGGTTACATTGAGATATCGGCACAAAACTTACCTGCCCATATCCAATCTTCATTTAGAAATTGTTATTTATTTCGACTCCCCTTTTTCTACATCTTTTCTCAACATTTTCGGGTCGGCTGAGTTCTACTCACCGTTGGCATAATCAAATTTGGAGATTTGGTTTTACTTCCACCTGTCAAGCATTTAACATCTACTGCCAGGTCATTTTTTTATTGCTTTACGCCTCGTCGACGGCTAGTTTCTTTTGTGGCGGGATGGGACTGGGGACAAGGAACGGGAAAGAATTCGGCCACGGCCTTATTGAAGGAAGCATCCTGGCATTTGCCTGGAGTGATTTGGGGAAACCGTGGAAAACCGAAATCTGGATGCCGTGACTAGGATTCAAACCCGCGGCCTTCTGAATGCGAGGCCAGAACGTTAACCATCCACCCACCTCGCTCGGTTCCAGGTCGTACTGTTTACTAATTAGGGAACAGAAGTGTTGGCATCTGTTTGCGGAAGAATGGTGAAACTATTCTGCGTATGATAAGAGTATTTGTCTGCTTGTGAAATATGTAGTTTAGTGGTGGACAATGAGGTCCGTCCCGGCATACACCTTGTTGGTTGCGTAAAACCTACTTAGAAGGTCGCAGTAAGGACGGCTGGCACGCGGCTGTACAGGGCTCGTGCCAGGTGCCGTTGTGCCTCCCGATGCAGCGTGCGGCGCCTCAGTATCCTGAGCCACACTGGAGAGTTGTTATTTCCTTCGACTAGATAGATTAAATTTTTGCTGATGGCCAATAATGTTGAAGAGTATACAACAAAACAGACGAGGAAAGAAACATTTAGCGAGGAAACATAAAGGCTCCTTCCCACGATCCCTTGTAAACGAAGGCGAGACGGGACGGGACGGGACGCCATGGGAACAGGGCCGCCTCTGCTAGCGGAGACGAGACGCAGCTACCCACTTTCAGTCGGTAAACATCACAGGCGTGTGTAGCGGTGCGCTGTTGCCATCGGTTTGCAGCAACGGTGCGCACCCCTTCTGTTGCTGTAAAGTGCTCTGTGCCAAACGACACTAGGCAACGTGGAGCGGAGGTGGCGGCAAAGTAAGCTAGGACTAACCTGCGGCCCGCGGTCGTCCCTACACTTCGGCTAATGAGGTCCCGTCTCCCGTCCCGTCTCGCCTCGCCTACAAGGGATCGTGGGAATGCGCCTTTAAGGGGACAACCCCCTGCCTATCTAACGCCTTGTTAATTTAAGCAAGTATTTGACCCATTTGTGAAAAGACTATTTGATGCAGGACCTTAATATTTTTACTGAATGGTACATAATGCTAGTACAATCAAGTGTACTAATGTGTACTTTATACGTTTTATAGTTTTTAAGAAATACTTTTTTAAATTTATTGTTAAATATATTAATTTTTTCTGCAGAAAATGTTCTTTTTAATGAACATCCTAATATGGGAATATTAATGCTTGTAGTACCAGAGGTGGCTTTATTTTGTTATGCAGAGTCTCTGAAAATTTCATTCAATTATCTTTGATAGTTTCTGGTATAATGGTGCATATGTACTAAAAATTTTAATTTGCGGGAAATTGACTTTAAAGAAAATAACTACTCGAAAACGCACTCAAAACTAACAGCGTGTTTTAAGGTGTGTTGTTTACAAACAGCAGAAACAAGAGAATAACGACCGTTGCGCTCCAAAGATAGCCAACACACTCAGGAGACAGAAAAAAAACCTAATGTGCAACAATATAGGGGTTATAAAGGTCTAATATATATGCAGAAAAGTGGGCGTGGCACCGATATGCACGTGGTAGGAAAATGCTATTTAAAAACCCGAAATTTTTTTCTGCGAAATCCTTTTCAGTATACCTTAATCTATCGAAATATCATGAAAACAGAAAATCGATTTTTTTTCTGACTTAAACCATGGGGTAGTCCCCGTAAGTACCTTGTTTTCTGCATGGAAGAATAAATTAAACATATGTAGTCTTGGATTTTACTGATCGCACTTCATAAATCTTTGTAATGGCTCTTTTTTATTCAAAATTATTCTTCTTTCACTGAAGTGATTTAAAAATTTATGTTACTGTTATTTTATTTTATTTCTGCGAAATAGTAGAGGATGCGTTTAACATAATGACATAGGAGAATAGTTACAAATAAAATGCTCTGATAATAATGTTGATATCCGTGTAGGTCAACAGCGAGAGATTAATGACAGCTTCATTCATGATTTCTTTAATTACCTTACTATACTAATCTCAATGTAGCATTAAAATTATCAAGTAAAAAATACTGTTAGAATTATATTTCCCTTATTATGTTTGAAGCTGTCTGAAATAAATCGAGTAGGAAAAAATTAAGATTTATTGAAACATGTATAATTAACACCTGCATTATGACTGTTCTTGAAATATTTATTGGAATTGCATGTTGGTTTATGAAGTAAGATATTTCAACCACATTTTTGAGCTAAACAGCCATTCTAATAAGCTAATACCGAGCAATTAAGAAGCTTTGTTTAAAATCTGACGAAAAGTAAACACTGTTACTCCAACTATTGGAACCTCAGCAATGCGTTCGGTAGTAAAAGACTTGTGGACAGAAACATACAAAACAATAATCAAAAGGGATTTTGAGAACTGGAAAGTTCTATCGAAATCTTGTTGTTAAAGAGTCTAATTAAAAGTAATAAGTACCACTCACAGAAATTGTGTATCTTGTAGAAATTACGAAAAAAATAACAAGTGGAGTAATTTAAAAAAAAAAAAAATTTCAGATTATTTTTTTATCCAAATGTAGCAGAATCGTTTATCGCAACAATTCGCAGAGAATATAGTGGTGTTTTTTTTTTTGCGAACTGATTATAATGTGAGCATACATTTGTTTTAGAGTTTATTGTTTTAACTCTTTGGGGAAAGTTTTTCACTGCTAGTATTAAAGACAAACAGCAAAAACACGATTCCCAAAATACTTAAAAACCGCGAAATAATATGGACCATAGGAACCTCTTGATATGTGGTGTTTAAAATGCGCTTGTAGTGATTTAGGAGTTGTGTTACCAGGTGAAGTAAACATTCGTATGTAAACGATTTATTCGAGATATTCGTTCCATTATAAACAAAAGAAAACCAACCGGTGATCATTAAACTTGTTTGGCACACTAATTAACAGTGAAGTCATGTGCTCAGATAATATACAAGATTCGTAAATTTCTCATCAAGAACTGCACCATCTGTCTCGGCTATTTTCGTGTGTTGTTGTAATCAACTTTCAACCTTTTTCAAGGCAGCCTAAATTGTAGTATTTACCTACTCACTTGTAAAAAAGACTATATACTACATTTTTAATAAAGTTTTTGGGAAAGAATGGACGTCTGTGAGCTATACAACAAAACCGTATGGAAATTTATTTAGATAACTAGTGGAAACGGTTAAGATGTTATTTAGAACAAAAACACCTCAATTTTTAAATTAGGGTTTCATTGTTACTCACTGTAATTGCCATTGATGATCCCACATTAAATAAATATCTCATAAAACTCGATCCAATATTACTTCTACTTCTGCAAGCGCGGAATAAATTCGATTATTTAGCTGAGCCAGACATGCAGGTCATCTTCTGCCCAAGTCGTTGGCAGCTTCAAATTGAAAGCAGTTTTTTCGCAAATGTGACATCTTTGTCAGAGGTTGATTAAAGATCTGATTGTGAATCGTAGATTCCGAGACATAGACATAACAAGAAATGAACCATTGTTAGGAGCAGTTTAATGTGGTATACAAATTGATTTTTAACGAACTCTCATAAAAAAAGAAGATATCCCGAGTTATGATGTTTTGAAAACGAAATGGACAATCACATATCTTGAACCGGAAACACACAGCGAATCAGTGAAAGCAGCCATTTTAAACGCAATTGATGCTTGGACTGTAGTTGACTGAATTTAAGTCTACGGCACAGTGTGATTATAGCCTCAGATGTTTTAATAAGTAATGACAGTTTAACCGATTCTATTGCCTAAATAAGTTTCTTTATGGTTTCAAAGTGGCAAAGACCATTATAAAGTATCCTGAATATAAAGAGTCTCTGTATAAACACGCGCAACATAAAAGAAGCAGTAAACAAAAAACTAATTTCATGTATAAGGATATTTAGATGACTTTGAAAATTCATCCTACATAGTTTAGTCAACGGTCAAGGAAACAGCAATGAACTGACGCCGTAAATACTATGAGACTAATAAATAACTCCTAATACCGTCTAGAACACAGCAACAAAACGTCGAAACAGGACGCTAAGGAATTTTAAGAGTCGGCTAATGAGGGAAAGTTACTCAGATGAGCAGTGAGATACAGTTTCTCTAAAGGCATCGTCGCAGTAAATTAATTTCTTATTATAGTCGTACAGCCGGGCGATACAATCAAACAGGAAGCTCGCATCGCTGGTCGGAGCCCCGTTCACACATTGTACACCGCCACAAGTCTACCTTCACAGCTTGCCTATTACCAGTAACAATATTATGTATTTTAAGAATGAGCAAGTGTATCTAAACTACTCCCATTTACAACAAAAATCAATGTGTGTTTGGATGTGGTAGGAATAATTTTCTAAAACTTAAATTAAGGCGATGTGATGCTGCTGACTTCATTTTTTTTGGTTCTTTTTAGTTTCTTTCTTCACATACACGAAATGCTTTTTACCTAGCTTTCCTACACGCTGCAGTAAATTGAAGAGTTTTCTTTATTTTCCTTAAGGCTATACGTCTCGTCCTTGGCTTTGAGGTCATTAGAGGCGGGTAAGGATTTGGGAAGAAATTCGGCCATCGCCAAGGGGAGACGGTGGCAGTCTTGCACTGATTTATTGGTAAATCTAAATCTCTCTCATTTTGTGTTCAATCTCATTGAAATTTTGCACACTTCTGCATAGGGTACCTAAATGCTTTAAATATTTTTTTCAGAATTTTTAATAAACTATTAATGCTGTCAGAGTATTTTGAATTTTTTACTACTTTTTTTTTAGGTACACTTTTTTATCATTTCCAGTAAAAATTATTGAATTTTCTGTTTAGCAGATTAATATACACTAAAAATGTACAATTGAGTGCAGTATCTTTTTGATAAATTATTTCAATTATTTTCTGTGATATTTTTCATTCGAGATTTTTTTACAGCCAAATTTTCCACATATAATTAACCATAAAACTTGTTAAAATGGATTAATTAAAACTTTGTCTCACTTAAATGTATCTTACACTTGGAAGAATTGGTGTGCCAAATTTCATAGAAATCAATCCAGTAGTTTCTGTTATATGTGTACCTGAGAGAAGAAAAATTTAAAGTTGCAGAAAAATCAATTTAAATTTTGCATGAAAACTTTTTCCATCATCCACCAAACTGACATTTCCTCCACATATAGAGCACTTGCAAGCTTTCCTAAGGGCTTCTACTACCAATTCCAGATACACAATTCTGAAACCTGTGTTTCTGTCATGTTTTTCTTCTTCTTTTCCCAAGTTTTATTTTGGATACACTTGAAGACAAGCTAATGTTTACATCTACAGGCCCAGACCTAACCTCAACGTCAATTTTTCTCCTTATATTGGAAATATGGATCTTACTGTATTTTTTAAATACTTTACCAGGCCTAGGCATTGTAAAACCGTATCAATATATCCAATATTGCACAAGGAATCACACAATAAATCCCAATTATACTACACAGCACAAAAATTGTTTACAAAACTTCACAACATTTTATACAACACTGCTTGGCTCATAAAATAGCTCCACAGCCTTCTTTGCATCACTGCTGTTCTGTATAAAAAAAATCACAACCTTCTACAGCTATATATCCACGTTACACAGTAAAAAGTAAGCAAGACATTTGTTTCTCCACTGAATACCTTAAAAAATAGGCGTGGCACATTACACTGTTTACGGATTTAATATTTTTATAGCATTTGTAGTTCAAATTTCAAAGAAAAAATTTGTGATAATAATCCCAACAACATTTCCTTTTAAATAAACAAATAAAAAAAAATTTTTTTTCATGATATCTGCCACCGTCTCCCCTTAAGGAACCATTGCGGAATTTACCTGGAGTCATTACGAGAAACCCTGGAAAACTGGATGGCCGAATGCCAAGCTCTACAATTGAGTAGTAGCAGCTCTTTAATATTAAGAGTTACGCCCCATCTGTGCTTTGCCACAATCGCTAATAATAAAAGATGGTACTGTAGATGTTTTAAAATTTATAATCAATACAAACAATATCAGAAATCTTACATCTACGTTTCGTATCTGTAGCCAGTAATTCCTTTATCACTAAAGTATGACAATAGTTCAAGTATCGAGAATGTTTCTCCGGTCTTAAAACATCTTAGCAATTTATATAGGTAAGCAGTAAAATGTTCAAACATTGTCCGTTAAGAACTCCAGTAAGCATTTGAAATACCAGTTTCAGCACTTAAAGGTTATCGAGAATCAAAATGTTGACGTTATCTATCAGTGGTTTGTTTCGAATATACACCTAATACAAGGCTAGTCAAAATGATTGTAGTGATTTCAGAAAATTACTACGGATTAATTATTTAACATATACTTACAATATTACACGGATATATAAACAAACTGTGAAAGTTTTTTGAGTTTTTCTTTAAATACACCTTTATTATCTACAAACTGTTTAATATTTTAAGGAAATATTTAACTCCTCTTTGTACTAATGACAGTAATGTTTGTGTTTTGTAAAAGTTACTTTTGTTTCTTGTATTGAAATTGAATACCTATGAATTTGATGTAAACAATTTAAAATGATCTATGACAAAGCATTGAGAGAATATATATTTTAAAGTCATTGTAAAAATATTTAGCGTTTAAAGAGTTTACAGCATCTTGGTAGCTCTTGACTGTGCTATGAAAACTTTTTAGCTTTATGACAAGTTTCCCAAAAAATTATGGCGTACAACATGGCAGAATGAAAATAAGAAGAATACACTTGTTTCGTTCGTTCAGGATCTGTCTGCTGTTGGGGAAAGTGTTCTTTTAGCAAAGGTGCCGCTACTTAACTTAAGTAGTAGTAATGTGTTATGTTCTTGCCAACTGAGTTTCTCGTGTATTTGAATGCCAAGTAACTTAATACGCTTCATTTCCAAGATTGTGATATTTTTATTGTTTATATATAAATCATGCTGCTAATATTTTGTTTGTTGTTTTTTGTTGTCTTTTATTCGTTTGTTTGTTTTTTGTTTGTTTTTTGTTTGTTTGTTGTTTGTTTTGTTTGTATGTTTTTTTAGTTTAATTTGATTTTAGAGCAAACAGGTGATGCATGGAAGGATCTGGATAGGTACATTAAGAACGTCGGTTAATAGTGGACGAAAATATTAGTTCAAAATAGGTTTAGACGCAGGGTCGACGTACCATTTCTTTTTGTCTCTTGTTCAGCAGTGCGATGGCAGTTTCCATGGGAACGGCGGAGGCTGCCAATGGTCCACCGGAGCAGGCCGTAAGACGACACGCTGATAACAAACTGATGAGGCGAGTCTTACAACCACCTACCTGCTATCGAGTGCGCATTCCCTGCTTGCAGCGCCGTGGGACAGCTCGTAAGCGTGGGCCGAGTCGGAAGCAAGGTGTTTGATTGCTCTGTTTATCGTCTCTCCCAGAGAGTGGGCTCAGGACTCGAGATCATTCTCCCACTAAGGCATACGTCATAGCAGACTGGGCTTAGAGTCTTTGATTGTGTAAAGTCGATTGGCAACATACTTAAAAAAAAAAAGTTTAAGCATCAATCAAGGTGACAAAAATTGAATTTAACATTCAGTGGGAATGAGAAAGAAATGGCAATTTCAGCTATGTTATTCTTAATTTTTCTTTACACGATAGTATAGAATCATTAAGTATATTTCAAAGTCTCTACATTAAATCTAGCAAGGACTTTCACCTGTAAGTGACTGAAGACGTTTAGGTTTGTCTTTTAGCTTTGTGTGTGGCTGGTTTTTTTAACTAAAGTAACACATTATTTTGATTTAATTTAATTGCGATGATGCGCACGATCCGGCGACAGTTTCTCTACAAACCCATTTTTCCCCTTTCCTGTACCAGTTTACTTTTGCCCACTTCGAATTTCAGCTTTAAATTCTTTCATCGTTTTTTGGTAAATTATCCGCCATTTCACTCAGCAATTTATTCCAATCCCTTACACCCTTATGCTTGAAAAAGAGTACCAGCTTTTGGTTGTGGTCATATTTTCCCTTCCATGCACCACTCTTCATTCTTCCATCAATATCTTTCCATTCCCTATCATCAATATACGCCGTGTATTCTCTCTTCACCTACCTCCTGTCTTCCAATGAATCCTATTTCAGCTCTTTTATCATATTGGTTAATTATTGTGTTCTGCTGTAATTTTAGAAAACAAATCTATCAGCCCTCCTTTGCACTCCTTCCATCTTCTATATTTGATACGCAAGATGTGGGTCCCATACTGTACTGCCATATTCGAGCAACTGAGCAAAGTTTTGTAACCCAGTTCCTTTATTTCTCTACCACATCCCCTCATCACTCTCTTCAACAAGTGAACAATCGTGAAACATTTTTTTACTTCCTGTCCAACGTATCCTACCCATTAAATGTCATTAAATGTTATGTCAAGATATTTAAATTTCAAGTCTTCAACAAACAATTCCTACCACCCCCCCCCCCCTCCCATATTCTAAATCAATCTTTTGTTATTTTTATCTGTGTACCTAATAAGCAGACTCTTCTTTGAAGTTCCCTTCATTCCATGTTGAACCAGCCAGCTAGTTAATCTGTCCAGATCAACTAGCACCTGCTCACAGTCTTCTACCGTTTTGATTCTATTATATAACATTATATCATCTAAAAACTACCTTACTTCTGATAGTAATCATCACATTCATTTATTAGAATAACGAATAGCAGTTGTCTCAATACGCTACCTGCGGCACTTCCATTTTCACTTCCACTTCTTTTGATACTGCATTTCCTACAGTTAATTACCATCAGGGTACAATGCATTTTGTTGCCCGATCTTGCCTCTATATCTACCATATAATGGTCTCTGTGTTTTGTGCTTGAAGATATATTTTCATACAACTATTGTAACTGACATTGTATTCGCAAACTGCAGCAAAATTATTTCATATAACAGGCACATATTAATAACAGCATATAGTTTTGCAATAGCTACAACACATTTTGGAATTATGTTGCAGTGGTCATTGATGGCAATGTATACTGGATACCGTACTTCACCATTTGATTTTAATATACTTTCGTGATAAACAGTTTTTTTATGGAAGTGTTTTGTAATTGAATTTCAGTGTTTATATATCCATTTTTACCTATTTCGGCTCTAAAATCGGTTCTGTGTAAATTTATAAACTGAAACAAAAATTTAGATGGAATAAGAATCTATTAATGTTCTATTAAACGGAGAAAGTGATTTGATTGCACCTGATGCCACGTTTAACTATCGACTTCTGAATCACTGAAAGTCTTTTTTACTGTGCAAGGGATACTAACGGGATCTGAATTTGGGAGCTTGTATGCAATAGCTAAGCAGCCGCATTTTAAGTAAATTCCATAAAATGTAGTTCAAATTCACTACAATTGCTGTTCAACTATACTTGAGATCGTTATGAGCATTTCTAGTGTAAAGCAACGCAGGTTTTTTGTGAGAAGGGATTAAAAAAAATTGGTCAGCACCCACGAACACAATGTATAATTGTTGTAACGTATTTCTTATGTTATCCTAAATTACAGGAAGTCACTTCTTCTGATTGTATTTCATATTGAAAAATTGATGGCAATTAAATTCATATGTATGTCACGTTTCAGTGTGTCGAATAGGTTTATTATGGTTTCATAAGAAACGTAAGTCAGCGATGTTCCGCCTTATTGTTGATGGGGAAATCCATAAACATTCTGCTTTATGTATTGTGTATATAAACCTAACATTCACATTGATTTCCACCTTACAAATTAAGCTGAAATCTAATGCATATGGCAATAATGTAACCATTGATACGGTCATAGATCTACAAGAAAAAAGAACAATAGAAAAACAGATGCTCAGACTTTTATTTTACATACGTTTTGATGTATACTGTTGATATTATTTATAAAATTACTGTTTCTTCCGTAAATTGTTAAAAGTAACTGTTTCAATATCGTAGGACAAATTTCACACTCAGATTAGACTAAGTCTCTGAGTCTTCATTAACAGTAATTCCTGGCTATCAACGTTTACTATTTCTCCATCTTATCTCATTGTTCTTCCTTTGATGAATAAAAATACTCATCGTTCAATCTGATTCGACAATAAGTTGTTTCCTGGAGAAAAAATGCAGCAAATGAGTTGCTGAAAAAATATTACTTGACGTTAAGATTAACTCCTTTTTTATCAGGTAATCATTTGAGTCAATTATTTATTATTTAAGCATTAAGAGAGTATTTTGTAGCGTGTTCACCTTGCTTACATCCAGTATTCCCACTCATTAAGAGAATCTTAAGTGCAGAAAAAGGAAACAATGTTAACGGCCATACCATTAAAATGCTAGTATATGCAAGGTGATGATAATGTGGTCAGCTGATGTCCGTTAGTTGACGCTTAACAGATCAGTTTCTGCTACAACTGCAGTTCGTACTACATGAGAATGGAATGTGGGATCTGATGGGCCGTATATAATCCAAGCTCAACGTATCTAAAGTCGTTTTTTTTTTTTTTTTTTTTTTTTTTTTTTTTGAAAATAATATATCTCTTTCACAATCTTGCTACTGAACATTCATATCCCATTTCTGAAGAGATCTTTATTTCAATTTGCAGTTTTCGAAGATTCGATAAAGATTTCATCCGAAACTTTAGTTAAAAATTGATTGGTTAAGTTTATGTTTGGAATAGTTTTATGTGTAAGGTTTGTATCGTCTGGGTCTGGTACACTCAATCCTATGAATAGTGACAGATACATTACGCCAATATCACCAGCCACAGATATTCTGTTCTTCGAGAAAGTTGTTCGTGAAATAATTTCTGTATGTGTAATACATTCTTGACTAGCAACTTCCCATTTTAAAACAGTGATACTAACGTAGGCTCCTACCAGGCAGCTATAGCCCTGCTGAAGGTAATTATCGTACGCAAAGGGACTGTGCACAAACCACGTGGCTCGGTCCAGGGGGGGGGGGAGGGGTTGGCTGGAATGATACGTTGGGCTACGAGGGGAGGTGGGGTTTCGAGCCAGGCCACGTAGCTTTCCTTTCATAACACTTTTCACAGTTAAAATGAGGAACTGAACTCACAAAAGCATATGAATATTCATTTTCCTCAGTTAATTATCTCCTTATGTAATTTACAATAGTCTGACAGGAGAAAACAGTAGAAAATATCTTCTGGAATCAAAAAGGAAAAAAGCTACGTGCTACTTGGGGGGCAGAGGCAAAAGCTACGTGGGGGGGGGGGGGGGGAGGAGAGGGGTGTTCACAGGAGGCCAAAATGGAGCTACGTGGTTTATGCACGCTCCCAAATGAAGTCTCTTACATTCATAATTACTTTTCCTGCAACTTCTCGTAACATGGTGAACGCTGTTGGAAAGTCTCTAGCTTAAGTGCTTAGTGTAAATTTGCTTACGACAAAACAGGCATTGGGTTGCTACCAGTTTAGTATTTTCCTTTGGAAGCCAAGACTACAATCATTAAGATATCTTAGTTATTGGATCATATTACTTACACTGCCAAATATCAAAACACAGAACACACCTACTAGGAACGAAGTAGAAAGCATTCTAACGTTATCCTCCATCGTTAGTTTCTAATTATGAAACTTTGCTATTGTGTAAATAAATAAAGATGCAGGAACCAGATTAACCCTATTAAATGAAAATGTAATGTTGTTTGAGTACTTTAAGTAACGCTTAATTCGAAAATCTCTTGTCCTTATCAGTACATGGTAAGCGTTCTTCAGTTATGAACTATTGTAGAGGTAAGGAGCAGTTTACAGCTTTGCCCTCTGAGAACGTTCACAGAACTTCTTGCCTTTCCATGCGAATGTGATGTAATCATAACGGAGAGCTCTGGTAGACGATTTTCGAACAGAAATTTCTGTACTAAATTGTCCACTAGAATTGCTGCCTGTTACGATATATGTTCTTATAGCTCCACAAATATATTATGAAACAAAAATTTATGTCCGTATAGTTAGAGCGCAATTTTTTATGGCAAAAGCATTATCAAATTAAAAATATTATTTTACCATTTTACTCAAAAACACTAACGAATTATTAGCACATAGGAGTATATCTTTTTCAGGAGAGATGCTATAAGAAAAAATATTCTTTTAGATAAATATTATTTCGCGTAATGATTTATTTACATAATCTTTTTTGTATCTGTGAAGTCATATCTGCGAGAGTTATTTGGCTATGCAGTAAAAAAAATTAGCTATGAAACATTTTACTATATTTAAGTGATTAAAATATTGGAGAACTGTGTGTCAGACTTGATGATAGAGTCATTAACTTCTCAACGCTCTAATTCAGAATTTAACATCATCAATGGAGGTTTTTCGCGGATAATGTGATAAGTTAATGAAACAGTTAAGAATCTAATACAAATTATTCGAAACTTTCCCCTTGAGAATAGACAGAGAAATCGATAATTCTAAAGTATTTTGTAATTATTTAATATAACCTAACAACTTCGTTATATATAGTGAATTGCGTCTACTGAAATGCGAGAGCAATAATTACTTCACCAACAGTTGAAAAATTAGGTGCCACAGTCGTTATCAGGCTCACAGATTTACTATTTAAAACACCTGAACAAAATCCCTCTTCTTTCATTTCCCATATTTCTTTGACTTTCATGTTGCTGGCGATTTAATTTGACTGAAATTTTATAAATCAATAATTTTTGAAACACAAAAGTTATTAAATAAATGCAAAATCTGTCCTTTAACAAAGTGGATGAATTATTTGGAAGTTTGCATATATAACTTTGCCTTATATCATATCTATAAATCATATAATTTGAAGTCTTCGTCGTCTTTCATTCATGTCCTCCCTTACAGGAATATTGAACTGACTAGTTATCACCCACAACTGCATACGTCTTTCTGAAACACAATAAAAATGATTTAATAACACAGATATTAATAAATAGTTTCACATGAATGTATTCTACAAATGTTAAATTCTGTACATGTGAAATATACTAGCAAATTTTAATAGTAAAAGTTAGTTCTTTACAGAAACCGTACAATTCTATGAATGTCACAGAATAATTTTTTTGGCTTAAGTAATCAAGGATGATAAAGAAACATTAACCTTTACCGAATGTTAATTTGATTAAACTTAAAGAATAATTCCTTCTTTGAACTAATCTACTAATTAAGCGGTTGGTACCGTACGTAGTGGATGAGCCGTAGTGATCTGGCCTCACATTCTGGAAGACTCGGGTTCGAATTCCCGTCAGAACATCTAGATTTGGGTTTTCCATAGTTTCCCCAAATCAATCCAGGTGAATGTCAGGATACTTCCTTAAAAAAGGGTAAAGGCAGAATTCCTTCTCATTCCTTGCCTCCAGTCCTTTCCCGCCTCTAATGAACTAAACTAGACGTAAAGTCATAAGCCAAAAGTGTTTGGAAACTGGTTAAGCAACAATAGGTCATCTTCGTATATTACTTATTGAAGCGCATACTCCGGTGGAAATTTCCTTAAACACTTGTGTTCCTATTTCTTGTTTTTTCTATTGTTATTCCTTGTTTCTTCTCCAACCATATACTTTTCCCTTTTCGAATTTTAATATTAAGAATCTTCATTTTTTTTCAAATAATTTCGAGCTTCTCTTGGGAATTTATTTTAATCCCTGGTGTCTTTACCTACAGAAAAAAAAAATCTCACTCCCTTTTACGTGAAATCGAGAGCCAGATTGGGTCATTTTCATCTTTACCTTTTCATACACTATTTATAATTCTTCTACCAATATCTTTCAAAACTCATCACCAATATACGCATTATACAGTCCCAGCACTCTCTTCACTTTACTCTTGTCTTCCAGTTGATCCTGAACCAATTCCACTATCATATAAGTTACTGATTGTCTTCCGCGGTAATTTCCACAAACAAATCTAGCTGCCCTCTTTTTTCCTCCCCCAATTCCTGTATTTATTACACAACATACACCACCACATTCAAGCAATGGTCTGACCAATGTTTTGTTACTAAGTTCCCTCACCTCTCTGCTACAACCCTTCATCACCTTTTCCAAAAATGTAACTTCATTTCCATTATCTTCAAGCAATATATTATTGAAAAAGTCAAGGGTAATGTGGAAATAAAGGCTTAAAAAGTGTCTTCAAATATAATACTGATCTGCCATATATTTGCGCAGCTTAATAGTACTATTTTTTAAATCATCTTTGTGAAGTTCTGTTATCAACGATACTTCTCGGAACAGGAAGTAAAGATGTGGATTGTCTGAATATAAATTTTCCATACTGACTACAATACAGTACTGTGCATCGAAAAAGTAAAATTGTTATGATAATTAACAACTAACACGAAAAATGCAGAATTAACTGCACGTGGGGCCATGCATTGGACGTTTTCAGTTTTACTGAGTCATACGGACGTTAGCAAGTCGAAGGCAGTGAAGGAATAAGGTGAATGTTTTGCGCGAGCAAGGGCGTTAAGCCAGGGCAGGAAGTCGGCCCGATTGATATATGGAGACTAACACCACAGGCGCCTGCCTTATATCCGCGCAACCATCTACTTTTAATTAACCCATTGTGCTCACACAACGGGCAGATGGCTCGCGGAATCTATTTCTCCATCTTCCGGGAGTCATCAATTGCTACTGTCGACCGCGGGAGCAGAGTAGAAAGTGTTTCGCTCGTCTATTGATTCCTTCATACACAAAAACATGACTGACTGGATCAACATGATGTTGGCCCTAGTGGAAACTTCCAAGAATATAATTTTTACCACACGAACTTCCAAAGACTTTCCGAAACTGAACGCACTCACTTTCTAATCCAAAATACACGGTGCAAGAGTCTCAAAAAAAAAAATAAAAATTATTTCCAGCAGTCATCAATTTCTTAGTATGAGACAATGCTCAAACCTTTTCATCATAATACAAAAATTAAGTAATTTAATAAATTAACAAGATAAAAACATTAAAGTTACTAGAGATATTGATGACGAATATTTTAAAACTAGATACAAAAGAGTTAAAATTCTATCATTTAGAAAACAAAAATTTTAATCCAAAGGTAATGGTAGATTGAAGGTTAGTGTGCTGTATCGTTGATATAACTTGATAATAGTGTTTAGTTAAATTACGAACTATCATTACTTTTGTTTGGAGAAATTGGTTAAGTTCTGTCAGTTTGTAAAAGATGCACAGGGACAACAATATGAAAAGAGAGTCAACCGAAATAAATCACGTTTGATTTTGTACCTCAGTTACTAGCTATGATTTAGAGTACGGGTGGATCATTAGATACAACAGGCGTTGAAGTCATAGCGGATAATAATCATATGATGCGAACGTTATAAAAACCAGTCTACCAGATTAATACATCGGACGTTGAGTATAAATTAGGAGTTTTGAAATTGGAGCTTTACGCTCGTCAACATTGAAGTCATTAGAGGCGATAGAGGATTGGGGGAAAAGAAAGAACACGACCATGGTCTTTTGTGGAAACCATCCCAGCAATCGTCTGGAATGGTTTCTGGAAATCATGGATAGCTGAATCTAGATGACCGGACGAGGATTCGAACCCGCATCCTACTTAATGATAGGCCCGAACGCTACGGTACACCCAACAGGCTTGCTGAAATTTGGCGAAAAGATCAAGAAAAATATTAAAACTCTCATGGCCTTTATGGACTTAGGAAAAGCTTTCGATAGTTTTAGAGACGTCAGATATAAACACTCGAAGCAGAATAATATAGTCGATTTAAGCATCATGTGGCTGTAATGAAAGCAAAGGAAAGCACCAGAGGAGAGCGGTGAGAGCAAAGGATATGTGTATTCTCATTAACACTCAACTTGAGTGTATGGGAAGTAATCAAAGAATCTAAACAAAAACTCTAACATGACAACAGTGTTCGAGGAGAAACAATCGGTACGCTGGCTTTATCTGTTTACACCTCCATGGGAGATGATGAACTGGGATGATTTCCCAATGTGACAGTGTTTATGACAGTGAAGGCATGCGTGTTCATTGCACGGTGGCGTTTCTGTTGTGGGTGTAAGACGTGAGAGGCCAACACCTTTGAAAGACATCGCGGGAGCCCCAAGCCTTAACGATCCATCCGACAGACGAATCACCAATAACAATGTCCCATACCCTCACTCCATACGCACAGAGAGGTTTGGTAAGTAACTTAGGACTTTGAGGCACAATCTGGTGATTAGGAATTGCGCAAAACACGTCAATACTTCGGAACCTACAGAAATTGTCCTATCGGTCTGAAATTTGGTACACACATTCTTTAGGCGATAATATCTGAATGAATAAAAGTATATAACGTAAGCTTTGAATATGTGAAAATAAAGTAAAATCACTTGAAATGTAGGTAGTTATCACGGAAGAAATGCACGTCATAACATGTTAATATTTATTCCGCGTGTTTCTTACCCTTAATTCTTGGTCCAGGTTACATTACAATCTAACCACAACTGAAATTAAACTAACTTAAATGCTCTGTATCAACCATCGGTTACAATAGATGCCATTTTTTATCCTGTTGGTTGGCTTCCATGCAATATGCCTTAGCAAATATGTCAGTTACGCACGGAGAAATTGTAAATATCACTGATTTTCTATTTATTCAGTATCTACAATTTGCATTTGTGGAAAGCAGTTTTTATCTAACAATGAAGACTTAAAAACACGTGGAATAAATATCAACAGCTATTAACGTGCATTTATTGCATAATAACATGTATGCATCTACCCACATTTCGAATGATTTTACTTCATTTCCAAATATTCGAAGCTTACGTTATACGCGTTTAGTCAAATATTATCGGCTAAGGAATGTATGTATCAATTTTCAGACCGATAGGACTATTTTTGTAGGTTCCGACGTATTAACGTGGAGCCTAATTGTGAATCACCACCCCTTCCTGCCCTGCCGGCCAAGACCTGATGATGACAATAGCTTCCACCACCAGGACTGGAACCAGCTAACCCCGTGTCAGCGCCAGACATCACCACGATGCCGCAGCCAACGGGGCGGGCACATAGTCCATTAACAAAAGTAATTGCGATTGTTATAAATCAAGCTGGCATTTTTTGTAAAACGTACCTCTTGTCTCTTGAAAACGTCTGGGCGTCTGCAAGTCTTTTTGTCTTCCGACGTCGCTTCAACTTCATATATCCTCTTTTGTAACAGAAATGGTGTTGGTCCTTGGACGTCACTTCGCTGAACTCGTTCCTGTGAGGCACATAAAAAGAAGCGTTGGATTAAGACGCAGCTGTGAAATGAGGCAGGTGTTGGATATTACCTTCCTGTACAGCACTAAAACAGACACCATGGATTTGTTGTAATGTGTGGTAAATTTCCTTGCTAGATTGTACTACACATGATGACACCGCCAGCAAGTTAAATAGTTCTGGTGAAACATCTTTGGTACACAGTACAGCAGCTTCAAGATGTGATTCACATATTTCCTTGAGCATTAATATGTATTGTTTTGATATCGAACTCTCGTGGTTTGGCAAAGAACTGAATTAGTTATCGCAACATATACGATGGTCGACCATTGGGTTCATGGTTTACTAGGAAAATTAAATCGTACAATCCTGTGAGAAATGCATATTATCCATCATTTCATTGTAGAATATTGTCCAATATTATAATAAGCCAAAATGGATCTTTATTTTATAATAGTTACTCAAAACGGCCGAGGTGAAAGTTTAACCTGAAGCTGAAAAAAGAAATTTGTGTTTTGGTTAAATATTTTTTGTAAGAACCAAATGTTAACACTGGACATTCATGAAGATATAGCGACAGTCTGCTTCTGCCTCTAACAGTATAGTAATTTATTGGGTATCTTTGCTCAGAAAAAGTTTCCGTTGTGTATTTATCGAGTAAACGCTATAAATAAGTAAAGATTGAATTTAGAGAACATGTAACGTATCTACAAACTGGCTGAAAGCATTTCTACTTGTTAATCCCAGCAGTAACATGCTTTATAGTTCTATGTCAAAGTTGCTTTAGTGGAACATAGAAATTTTAGATAAAGTAGTTTTTCAACCTTAACGGATTTTGTCGCATCTCCACGGTCATTTTAAAGTGTATTCATTATGCCAGGAAAAATTTAGTTTAAGAGGTAATTTGAGTTGTTTACGTTTGTAAACCACGCGGCCAGTGAGGACAAGAACCTAAAAATTAAAATAAATAATGAACACATCAAAGCTACAGCTGATATCCTATCGTCAGTTACAATCAGCACCACCGACCGTGGTGGTGTAACGGTTAGCGTTCTGGCCTCGCATTCGGGAGGATGGCGGTTCGAATCCCCGTCCGGGCATCCATGGCTTCCCAAATCATTCCAGGCAAATGCTGGGATGCTTCCTTCAAAAGGCCATGGCCGAATTCCTTCCCATTCCTTCCCCCCATCCTTTCCCGTCTCTAAAGACCTCGCTGTTAAGAGACGTTAAGCAGTTACAAAAAACAATCAGCACCTTCCATCATATTTTAAATACAAACTCAAGTAATTAGGTAAAGTTTAAGTACCATTTATAATTAAGAGAAAAAATCTAAATTTGAAATAAAAGAGATAAAAAAAAGGAAATTTATATCTTATAGCTCATATAGGATTAAAAATATATATAGGTTCGTATAGAAATTTTAAAGCATCAATAAGATGAACCAGATTTTGGAAATTAATTGTCGTAATTATTAGGAAAAGTGCGCCAAAGCCGATGAGCCAATGAAGTAAGAGAATTTAGAATTAATTTAATAGAAACCTTTTTGAAGATTAAACTAGGATGAAACAGATAGAATACGATACCAGGAAGACAATATAGTAATGATGATTCAAATTAGTAAATACTTTTCAAGATATAAATTTTCAAAGGTTTCTGCTGACGTCACAAGGTTAACCGATTCAATAAGTAGAAGGCAGACATCCTAGCTGGCGTTTATTCAACCGGCAGTTTTCAAACGGTTAATTTCGTGTCGTACTGAACAGTGAGTTGCTCCACTTGGTTGGTCGACGTAGTATATCTTAATATGCCGTGGTCGTACTTTCTTCTAAGTTGATGAGAGTTTGTCTCTTCTCGCGATTACGCTTTACCTGCAAATCTTCTGTGGAACTGTTGTCCAATTGCTTTTACAAATCTGGTTCCGACATTGTAAGAGAACTTTTCGAAGAATATATATCTTTTGTAACTTTAAAACAGTGTACAGTGAACTCATTTTATTTTCCCTTTCACGTTTGAGTGTATATCAATCGTGTGGCGACCGGTTTATTTAAATATGTAATAGGCACCAGAAGGCTATGGTCATGAACATTACTTGTTCAGAGTTACGGCAGAGTGTTGCTTAGCCCCCAGCATCAGCTTTAGGCCTTACAAATACCAGAAATAAATCGGAACCTTTTGAAATGTGATGCTATAGAAACTGATGGAGTGGTTAAATAAATGCTGGTTAAAAAAAGAAATTTATAGAACAATCTAGCAAAAATAAATAATAAGATCAAGACAAACATACTAAAAGAAGCGCGGCTAGTCAATGAGGTAATATATGAAATAGCTGAAGGGTAGAAATGTACCGGAAAATCATGACTGGACTGCACGAATCAGATAACTGAGAATGTATTAAATTATCTTCATGAGGAAGAGAGATTCTCAGATTAATTCAGTAAAGGAAGAGTATCAAAACAGTCGAGAGTTAGGTGAGGGGATATCTCTTTTAGCACTTTATGTCTGCTATGAGTGCGAAATTTGGAGTTTCCTTAGAAATCTGTGCAAATATAATTCACTCGATTATAAAAACAAATAACCACAGTGGATTCTACCCAAACGATAATGGGTTAGGTATACTGGAGTAGACCAGCACACTATTTCGTTAGTGTGGTCTTCGATATTGTACTGTATGAGTTGAGATTATTGGAACGAGATCCTCCAGCAATTCTGCAGATAACCGCCAGAGGCGCCGTAGTTATCGCTGCATGTCACATCTGCCCCTCTAGAATTCACTTTGCTAATGCTATTCAGGAAAGTTCAGAATGTTAAGTGCAAACGGAAAATAATCGCTTTCGGTTTTATTGAACATAAAAATAAACACTTGTTCATAACTTTAGACGTATCAGTGTATTCTTATTTTTTTTTATTTTTTTTTTTTAAACAGTTTAACGTCCCTTTTTAACAACGTGGTCTTTAGAGACGGGAAAGGATGGGGGCTAGGAATGGGAAGGAATTCGGCCATGGCCTTTTGAAGGAAGCATCCCGGCATTCACCTGGAGTGATTTGGGGAAACCATGGAAAACCCAAATCTGGATGCCCGGACGGGGATTCGAACTGGCGTCCTCCCGAATGCGAGGCCAGAACGTATTCTTATTAACTCCGTTTCAATTATGTATTAACTTTATTGCCTGACGATTTTAAATTGCATGTAGTCACATCACTTGGACACTAGTTATTTGTTGCGTCTATTAGTTTTAATTTTTTGTGAATGGAGAAGTCGCATATAGATCTGAGTAAAACGCAGATGCAGTTAACTATTGTGCACGCAACATCCGTGATGTTGGCTAGCATTTTTTTTACTGGCAGTGGAAGTATAAAGATGGATATTATACACTTATGCCGTACAGATGTAATCGTAGAGCTTTAGTACAGCCCAGAAATTGTGAATCAGCTGAAACTTTGAAAAATTCCTGTGCATATCGAATTTGGATAAATAAGAAATGATGTGTGGCAAATTATCGAACTACACAGAAATTTGCAACGATTATGATACTGTGCAGAAATTTACTGTTCATCTTTACATAAAATATACAGATACTTGAAGCAGTGTGCGACTTCTTTTTGAATCCAAATTCTTACCACAGATTCCTAACAGTTCCTACATGTTCTGGTTATCTTATATGCTACATCAGTAGACACTTCAAAAACAAGCAGATAAATATGATGTAAAAATTTCATTTACATGTTCGATTGAAAACAAGATGAAAAATGGATATCTGACATCTGTGAAACGAGTTCATCAAGAAAAATTTCCAAAATAAGCATTGTGTCTGTAATATACAGACAACATGCAGAAATTCTAAGAATCCTGAAACGGGTGATGATGGCTCCAGAAAATAATTTCGAGTATATCTGTAAATGAGACTTATTTTTCGATTTATGTCCGATTTCTTGTTCGATTTCTGCTTCGATTTTATGTTAAGAGAAAAGTTAAACGTGATGATTTATCACCGTTGACGGGGTGACAACCTACTATTTTTCGACATCACCCCTGCAGATTGAATTCGACCATTACACAGATGTCTGTGGGATAAAAATGGAACAGTTCCAAGATACGTTGAACAAACAAGTGGAAGCAGTTTAACAGCTGCTGAGTAATCCTTTCAGCTCGTAAAACCCTAAGGACGTTGAACTTGCTTACCAACTGCTGAAAAAAAAATTGCAACCTGTTAATTTAACAGACAGATGCCCACAATTCTTCAGACAACAAGACAATCTTCTTCTTTTCTAGGTGGTAACCAGAATTAAAACAGTTTATACAATTATTTACTGCTCTAGTTGTTCTTAATTTACTACTCTCAGATGCTATGACTGGTCGTAAAACAATTTTCGCAAAGTTTTTTCTGTACTTCTGCGGTACATGTAATTGTACCAGTCTTTTCATTTATTTTATTTTGAAATTTATGGAATGAGCTGCAAAATTTACCGTTCTGAATGCAGGCGTTACTTCTTTTAAACAGGTTTACTTTCAACCAGGTATTTCATTTTCACTTTCTGTGCGTAATGAAATCTTGTGTATTTCTTACAGATTATTATACGCTTCTTAATGCATCTCATAATTGTAAACGGTAACTGTATGGTGTACTATTCCATTATTGCCTCCTACGCATCCGCCCTAATTCACAGAGGCTAAGTATTTAAACCACAAAAAGATTATGACTACAGGTAAATGTATCACGTAAGTGTCCGCTTACAAAATATTCATTAACGTCATTTATAATGCAACAGAACGGCAATTGACACCCTCGTCATATATATAGCTTCCATTGATTACCATTCTCAATCCATGCAAGAGATTTCTTCCGTTAATAAAATCAAACCATCGCAGTCCTATTTCGATAGACATTTTAACTTCTCTACCCTGCGGTCTATTATAAAATGTACGAGGAATGGATACAAAACTGGTAACGAACAAACGATGATATTTTAGGCCTATCCTTTGAGGCAAATAGACGTATCAATTTTTGTAATTTAAAATTTATCGCATTTTCGTATTTTCGCGATGGCTCCATCAAATAAAATTATTTCGCAAATGTAAATAAGGCTCAAGATATGGTGTATGCAACTTGACCATTGTTTACCGCAGTCTAAATCTGTGCTGAGATTTATTCTCATGGGTTTAACGGGGTTCTTTAGAAAATCTCCACAGGTTATAGTAGGGTGTATTCCGTCTATTAATCACTCTTTCATCCAAAATTTTTTTGTAGGTTACCTACCTAACGTACTGACGCGTGGTAGATTAGAATTTTATAGCGTCCTCTAATTCAACAATATAGTATGCTTGGATCATACCGGACTGGGGGGAAAAGTATTTTTTTAAATTTTTTTTTAAAGCAACCAATTATTTATTCTTAATAAGTTAACCATAAATGATCACAAAACAGGCCTACATTTAAAATAACGCCAACGTCAGACATTTTAAAACAAGCCACATGTGCGTGTTATATGGCAACAAATTTCGTAAATCATGTACAATAATAGTCTGTATTAGTTACAGATAAAACACGTTACAAGCTAATCCTACATATCGGTTATTATTATCATCATTTTCACTAACTGTCTTCGCAAAATAGTACTAGGTAGGTTTTGACCGAGCGTGGTGGGTGAGCGGTAACGCTCTGGCCTCGCATTCGGGAGGGATATCCAGATTTGGGTCTTACATGGTTTACTCAAAACACTCCAGGCGAATGCCGGGATGCTTCCTTCAAAATGCCATGGCCGAATTTCTTCCCGCTCCTTTTCCCTAATCTCGTGCTGCCTCTAATTACCTCGTCTCGATGAGGAATAAAGCCATAAGCAAAAAAAAAGTAGGTTTTGAATCTTTGTATTTGACACGAAGAGAGATATCGATAGGCTAGTAAGAATTTGAGTGTAATTTGAAAAATATGTGGTCTCGTAATAAATCAAATAGCGGCAAGTATAAAGTAATATTTAAGCCAGCAAAAAACTTGTTATATGTGAACACTGATTTTCTCCCCCCCCCCCCCTCATTCGCACTTTACGCCTCGTCGACGTTAAGGTCATTAGAGGGGCAGGGAACGGGAAAGAATTCCGCCATGACATTTCCGGCATTTGCCTGGTTTGATATCAGGAAATCGTAGTAAATCGAAGTCAGGTTAGCCGGATGGGAATTTAAACCTGCGTACTCCAGAATGATAAGCTTTTTTTTATTGCTTTACGCCTTATCGACGGCTAAAGTCATTAGAGGCGGGATGGGACTGGGGACAAGGAACGGAATTCGGCAATGGCCTTTTTGAAGGAAGCATCCCGGCATTCGCCTGGAGTGATCTGGGGAAACCATGGAAAACCAAAATCTGGATGCCTGGACGGGGATTCGAACCGGCGTCCTCCCCAATGCGAGGTGTGGAATGATAACCGTTCATCCACCACTCTCGGTTGAATGATAAGCCATACGTTACCGCTCAACCCTCGGGTTCGGTCAATGTTTGGTTCAGACAGATGAAATCAAAGAGGAATCTGAACGAAACTGTAGAAACTACATGCTGCTCAGAGTAACACAAATATTCAACCCAATTAGATGAGCGCCATCACTGAACAGACAAAACGGAAGGGTAATGAGAATGCTGAAGACTTTTGCTGAAAAAAACTAAACTTCAAATCATAGAATCTTCTTGTTTTCCAACTTCAAGGTGTGTGTGTGTGGGGGGGGGGGGGGTGCTGCCTTGATTAGTTTCTTCCACCTCTTCCGGTCTACAGCTTCCTCCTCTTTCAGCCCTTTGTCCACGAGGTACTTCTTAACTAGATTCTTCCACCTTAATTTTGTCTCCCTCTTGATCTCTTTCCTCCCCATGCATCCCGAATGTTTTTGATTGGCTCTGACTGACCTCTTCACCTGACATTACCTTAATCTTTCCCCTCTCATGACTTCACTAACACTAGCCATTCCAGCTATTTTTCTTTTCTCTTCATTTCAGAGTCTGTCCCTCAGAGAAATACCCAATAGCGATCCTAGCATTCTCATTTCCATCCTCTCCACTAGGTCTTACTATGTTTTATGTAAAAGCCATTTTTGGACACACAAAGGATAAGGCGCCATCCATAAATTACGTCACACCTTAAGGGGGAAGGAGGGGATCAACAAAATGTGATATCGTGTGACGGGGGGGGGGGGGTGTCGATTCATAACCTTCGTGACGTCACATGTATAATTTGTATCACATTTGGCACGTGGCAGTCGCACGTGTTCACGCTCGCTGTACTCATGGTGTCGCATGTCAGCCGCCTTTGTCATACGCCGAAACGCAAACACCGCCTTTCAGGCTTTGACAAAATATGACTTCCGCATTCTTATTTGAACGATTATGTGGCATCTGTAGCCTATATCTTTCATCATACACGGCCTCAAACCAATACAAGCATCAGAGGCAACAAGAAGTTTTGGCCAGTACGAAGAATCGTTCTCAAAGAATTGCAGCAGGACGTGGCAGGGAAGTTCTTTGTTTGATCAACGATTGACTATGCTATACGGTTGGATGAAGAAGATGGACACATGGAATGTTCCTAACATTATCCAAATCGTGAACTAAGTGACTGCTACGCCAGTCATAAATTATATTCAAGAATGAGCTAAATGTCCATGGCCACAGGTTGATGAAATTTTGTATCATTCATTTGATTTGTTATGCTTTGTCAATTTTCTAAAATTTTTGATTTGTTGTTGATTTTACGAAAAAATATTTTTAAATAAAAATATATAAATCATTTTGGAAGCGCTGTTTTAATTTAATTTCTAAATTTAAGATTTCAAAATATGTGATGTCACACCAGGGGAGGGGGTCACGTAAATGTGATCACCCGTGACAAGGAGGGAGAGAGGGGGGCCCCAAAATTAATGAAATTCGTGTGACTTAATTTTTGGATGGCCCCTAACAGGTCTTACCATAGATGTAAACAGTATTAATACGAAATACATAGGCATCATTTTGCCAAATATCACACAAGTAACATTTGTTGTCCAGTTTATTATAACTTTCACTTCAGATTTACGGCCACCTTCCACACTTTCCTGATAACCAGTACTTGACTCTTCTTTGTGATAATTTTACGATTGTTTTGTTCCAGTTTTCCCTGTCACAGCTGTAGGTCTTCTTCAGTGTTTGCTACGATTGCTAAGTCATCGGCCAACAGGAGCTCCCATCTGCCATCACGTAAGTATGAAATGAAAACAAGCTTGCTAAATCCGTTATTGGCTCGTGTACGAATCCAGTCTCGGCAGCATCGTTGTCGGTATCGCTAAAGATCCCCGCCCACCTCTTTCATACACGACAGCATCCGGCAGCAGGTTCCAACGAACACAGCTCCATTATCCAGCAACCCTTTCAGTACGCATCAAACCGCGAACGATCAAACGAAAGGGGTTTGCGTACCTGCCCGTTGAAGAGTGAGACCTGCCTACAATCGTTGGCGGTCGAGTTACCTGCCAGAAACGAACAATGCCTGATGTCCGCCCTCAAACACCTGGCATCGGCGATCGCCATCGGGCAGGAAGTGCACCTCCCCCCCCCCCCGCGCCAACCGACCGATACCGCGGGCCCGATAGGCGCCCACTTCATCCGAAAAAAAGAACAACCGGCAGAAAGGAAGAAAGGGTCCCTCCAGCCGAGTTGCATGACTGATTTTCTGAATACCGCTCTCGTAATTATGACGTCGCAGCAGGTAACAGCTGTGGTGTTGCCTGAACGAGTACCAGGTGGACTGTGGTGTCTTCTGTTTCACGTACTGACTATACAAATGGTCAACGACAGTACTTACTTTCTTTCAGTGTCCACAAACGCACTAAACTTCTTCCTGCAGCACCTCTCAGAATTTTTTAAAATGGTATTTGGTTTCTCTTAGGCCAAACACGTGAAGTTAAACGGCTAATTAAAAAGCAAAGGAAGATACATGCACGTTCAAGAACGACGATGTATAGGAGCGATTTAGAAAAGTTAGGCGAGACAAGAGGACTTGTTAAGAATGCGATGCGCGAGGCCTTTAATGACTTTCGTTGCAATTCACTTTCCAAGAGCCTCAACGAAAATCCAAAGCAATTTTGGTGGTATGTAAAAAAGGTTAGTGGTAGTGACAACAATACGCCAGTTCTACTACAAGACGGTCGGGAAGTTGATGACGGCCGCGACAAGGCTACAGTATTTAACACCGAATTTGAAAATACTTTCACTGACTAAAACATGGAAAATATTCCAGTTTTTTCACGGCGTGTAGAATTTGAGATGGATCCAGCATAAATTGATAGTGTAGGTATTATAAAGCAATTAAAGCTCCAGAAGTGGGGGAAAGCGCCGGGTCCCGATGGTATATCATTAAGAGTATTTTCGGAATACGCGGAAGAAATAGAACCATTTCTGTCAGATATATTTCGTAAATCTTTAGAAGAAAGAAAAGTACCTTCTGACTGGAAAATAGGACAGGTGATTCCCGTTTTCAAGAAAGGAGATCGGAGAGATCCTAGGAATTATCGACCCACATCTCTAACATCTGTTTGCAGCAGAATTCTGGAGCATGTCATATGCTCTAACATTATGAAGTTTATAGATGAAAACAAGTTACTTACAGCAAACCAACATAGATTTCGAAAGAACAAGTAGTGTGAAACACAACTGGCCCTATTTTCGCATGACGTAATGACATTTATCGATGCAGGATCTCAAGTTGATGCAATTTTCTTGGGTTTTCAGAAAGCTTTGATTCTGTACCATACAACCGACTTTTAGCGGAGATTCGAGAATTCCGTATATCAGATCAGATTTGCTAATGGATACTGGTCGGTCACAGTATGTCGTTGTTGACGGGGAAGCCTCTCCTAAGCTAGATGTTACTTCGGGTGTTCCTCAAGAAAGTGTAATAGGACCACTTCTTCCCCAATTTTTATAAACGATATCGGTGACAACGTTAATTGCAGGATGCGATTGTTTGCTGATGATGCACTTATATATAGGGAAGTTAGGTGCTCTGACGATTGCTAGGAATCTGGATGTTATTTCGGAATAGTGCCATAAATGGCAGCTTACACTTAACTGGAAAAAATGCAAGGCAATGCAAAAAAGTAATAAAGAGACCCCCTTTTCTCACGAGTACAAAGTTAACAATTTTGTTGACACGGTGGATTCCCTGAAGTATCTAGGCGTAACAATATAAAGCAACATGAAATAGGGCTTGCACATAACTTCCGTCGTAGGCAAAGCTAATTCTAAACTATGATTCATAGGTCGTATTTTGAGAAGTTGTAATGCTCATACCAAGGAAATTGCGTACAAAACACGAGTGCGTCCACATTTGGATTATTGTTGTGGAATTTGGTATCCGTGTCGCAAGGGATTGATTGACACGTTAGAGAAAGTACAGAGGGGAGCAGCTCGATTAATAACTGCTAGTTACAGTCCTTACGTAAGTATCACAGATCTGATACGTGGGTTGGGCTGTGATTGTTTGGCGGATAGACGACGTCGTTTTCGTTTGAATTTGTTGGAGAATATGAGGAAATCTTTAATTTACGAGTGCAATGAGATACTTCTTCCACCAACCTATTTAGGTCGCAATGACAGGAGGCATAATATTCGAGAAATAAGATGCCGTACTGATACTTTTATGTATTCTTTCTTTCCTCGTTCTGTTCCGGATTGGAATGCACAGATTTAGGATTGGTGCTTAGCACCCTCTGCCACCCACAATATTTGTGAATTACAGAGTATAGATGTAGATGTAGATACAGCCAGCACAAGTATGAGTTTAGTTCATCCAGTATTTTTCACATTCTACAACAGTTAAACACCCATGCCCCCAGCCTCACTCGAACCGGCGACCCTAGGCACGTGGAGCTAGCACTCTAGTCCCTACGCTACCGAAACTGGCTCTCTGAGCGTTGTCCTTGGTAAACAAAATAAAGTCCTGCTGGTTCCCAGGTTTGTCTTAAAATTTGGTCAGGTTACAATATCCTCTCGCTCCAGTATTCTGGCGGCTTTCTCAGCGTTGTCCTTTGGAAAGATTAAATCCTGCTGATTCACATGTTCGTCCAAGAGCAGGAGAGGTGATATTGTGTGTGCATTGATCCACACTCGCATGTTTCGTCCTCCACATAGCCCCATTTCTTCAGGCTGCTTTTGCATTTAGAGACTTCTGCCCTGAGGCGATTAAGTGTTCTTCAAGCGGTATATCTTAAATTATGTCCCCCAGGTAGTTCCACTTCTAGCTCGTCATTATGATCGCTGTAATCCTCCTGTCATAGTTTTATTCGTCTAGTATCTGGTGTAGTTGATAGGAGTATCGTTCTCTTAAGGAAACTCTTTCCGCACCTCAGTCGCTATGGAACAGTTGCGTGATTGTGAAGTAGTTTCCGAGAGTCTTCCAATTCCGTCTTTCGTCTCTTTTTCTGCGGCTAATGTTCTGATTTTTGTTAGTGCTATTTCCACTAGTTGATGTACCTTGGTTAGAGTTGTCTGTCTTAAGCAACTAGTAACGACTCTTGCTGTCATGTTTAGAGCAACGTCCAATTGTTTTGAATGAACAGACGCCTCCCACAATGGTGATGCGTATTTCCCTGTTACAAAGCATAGAGCCATGGCCATATGGAGGTAAGATCCTCAATGGCACATTAATTGGTTCCTCTCCAGGAGCGCTGATAATTCGTTTTCCAGTATAACGATTCTTTTGATTTCTGGTTGAACTCCTCATGATGGCATCGGAGGTAGAGGTCTGCATTCTCCGTGAGCCCGACACTGGGATGGAGGATGTGAGGATGTCATCGTAGTGCGGCCACTTCTCCTCAATAAAAATTTACTTGATACGTGGGTTGGTAGTCAAGGATGTTGCGGCAGGTCAACTATGGGGAAAATTTTCAGCTTTAACTATCTTTGTTTTCAACTGTATAGCTGCAATCAGAGACATCTATGTCTGATCTATGAAGCCTGCGTTTCCTTTGGAATAGCGGTCCGTCATATTTCTTTCTAGGCAATGTGACTGCATTATTTTGCGTAGTGTTGTTGGTACGTCACGAAGTCATCACAGTCAGCTCCGCTACCGCTGAAAACACTGTGCCAAGCCGGCTGTGCGGCCATTCGCACCTGCTGGTCAACACCTGCTGCACCTCTAATTGTCCCCACGAAGAGTTCCATTCGGAATGGATGAAATAAGTTTCTAAAGTGTACGTGTTTGGCAAAGAACAATGTAGGAAGAATAATGTAATGCTATTCATCTGACATATCCAGTTACTATGCAAAACAGTTTGGTATCAATTTCCAATTAACTGGCCCAGCACTTCTGGAAACGTTAGGTTGGTGGATACGTTGCCTTTCGCAAAACGGTATCGTATTTATTTCATCATTTGCTACAATACGCAAGTTTGTGTATACGACTTACGTTCTGGGAAATGAAATGCGTTGGCACCATTGCAATTATACGACGGGGAAGTCTAAGTTCTTACAACGTTAGCACCATAAGCTCGATAAAAAAGATATTAAGAAGTATGAAACACGAATACTTCCGGCATTTTCTTCTGAATCAGTTCGACGGAGGGACATAGGTGGAAAAGATGATTCGATTCATTTGCGTGAATTTCTCCAAGAAAATTAAGTCAAGAAAATGATTCTGTCGTTTCATGCATGACCAGTTTAAGTTGCGGTGCTCCTTATGCTTAGTTTTACCATATTACTCTAATTAAGACCATTAATCTTCGATGGCACACATAATCTACGAGTCGACATTTGCCAACCGTTATAACTATTATCAGTTAACAATAGTGAGATATTTGTTAAATTAAAAACGCTACAAACAAAATGCATCAATTCAATAAACGCTAAGATTACCGACATGATTCATTTTTAATTTCCTATCACTGTGTTTTGATCTGTGGCCTAGGTCATATCTTTGTTGTTATACAACAGAAATTGCTTGCACAGTAACCTCTTAATCTCCGTTATGCAGTGCGATCTTTGGTTACACGTGGAAAGTAAAATTTGGTAGGATAACTTTACATTCATGACGTTATCATTCAACCCCTTTGCGATACCCAAAATTCACTGTTAGATAAGTTTTGTCAGCTACAATATTAGACCCTGCGTTATATTTCTACGAAGTCTGAGATACGAATCGCAGTCTGCAATACATCGCAGATGCAATACGACTCCGAATGAATTTTAATCCGTTTCATTACTAAATATTACCAGTCCCTATATACCTAAGTGTAGGTTTACTCACTTATTATTCTACTGATCAAAGGCTATGTGTTCCAGAGAAGCAGATTCAAGCCATGCCCACTTATTTCAGACCACAACATTACCAGGGCAAAAGACGTATTTAAAAACATACCTGATCTACCCTTTAGCCGACATTGCAGAAGAACTTTCTCCTCGAATGTGAAATATTGAATATTAATAAATAAATTTGCATTGAAATATCGTTTTCTGATAGCTTGATTTTTACAGTAGACTAATTATTCCCAATTTAACGCATTCAGGAATGAGATACAGAATCAGCTATCACTCCACGAATATTCCTAATTATTTATAACTGACATATTACCACATCGACCTAGTTCTCCAACTCATACCGAAATGCGTTACATCTAGAAGAGCATTTCAACAGAGAGAACCAAGTTATCAGAACAAGAAATTTCCATGCAGACATATCGTTTAGTATTCGAACCAACGTGTGAATATATCAAGCGATTAAAATTTGAAAATCTTCTCAGATGGCTTTCAAGGAAGACGAACCAATGATATTAATTACAGAATAAAAGAACGAATTAAAAAATCTGTATATTTCAGATAAAAGCTACACCGGCCATGCTGACGTTAATACTTATGAGGAGTAATCAAAAGATACTTTAGGATCACCAGAAGAGCACAGTGACGAAATTTTACAAAAAATGTCTGTACTATGGACATCGATTAAACAACACCAGATAAACAGCTGAGAAGTCTGGAAGTTGTTTCCAGGTATACTTTATTTGATATGAAAAGTAGTGAGAAAATAAGAAAAATGAGAAAAGAGTGGGATGTAGGAAGAGATGTATAGAACGTATCTCACGTGGAAGACACAGACCACCGAAGATACTGCTAATTTGCAGACAAACACAGTGGAGGAGGAAGACATATGGGCCTAAGAAAATGAGGAGACAGCGAAATATGTGGTGAGAGGTTTAAGCCTTGAAGATGATGACGTTACCATGTGCTGCTATAAAGAGCGTCCACAGCCCGTTTTCTCCGAGACCAGATGCCTGCTGCGATCGACCCTCAGTTGCGAATCCTTAAGGCCAATGACTTTATTGCTAAGCAACTCGTACGGCACGCGCCTCAGTCCTTTGAGGAAGCTGGGCGTGTGCGAAAGAAATTGTCTCGCCTTCCCGTCGCCGCCGACCACAAAGCGATCTATTTCCGAGAGTGCAGCTGCGACTTCACTTTGTGAGGCGTGGTCCGTTCCTCGAAGCCGCTGTCATCGACCTCTGCGAGATGGAGAAGGGAATCGACGCACGCCACTCGGGAGTCACTTTGAAGCTAATTCTGGTAACTGCACGCTGCGCTTGCCCAGGGGCACTGACTGCAGCAGCTGCCCCGACGGTGCACCGGCTCCACGAATAAACAGTGAATAGGTCCCTCACCAGGTGCCTCCAATCTGACAGCCAGCACAATATCGGTTTCAGTCCCTCATCTTGATCTCTGGTATGAGCCAGTCAAAGAAGTATGACAGTGTCTGGTTCCTTAATCTGTGATGTGTTTAATTTAATTGAAATGGAGCACAGGCTCCGGTGGCAATTTCCCTACACACCCGTCTTCCCTCTATCCTGCACCCACCTTCATTTGCCCTCTACAAATTTTAACTTTAAATTCTTTTAACGTTTTCGGTAAGTTATTCATCATTTCCCTTGGTAACTCATTCCAATCCCTGACACCCTATCCACAAATTACGTGAGGTGTTTTTCCGGATTTCTGGACCCCACCCCTCCCCCCTGGTGAGATTTCGTGAGATCTGGCAGGACCCCCCCCCCCCCCCCTCTGGTGAGATCTGGTCCGTGAGAACCCCCCCTAGAAATCGCCCTGGAAACTTTTGTGGACTTTTTTTTTTTTTTGGGTCACACTCTAACGTTTTGACGAAATATCCTCCTAAAATCGACTTTGCCGCAAACTGTAGACCTCTTTTTTCGCAAAATCTCACGTGATATTTCCGTAGACCCCCCCCCCTCCCCCTTGGTGAGATCTGGTGAGATTTCGCCGGACCCCCCCCCCCTATTTCACCTCACGTAATTTATGGATGCCCCCTTACCTAAAAAAGAAATTCTTTCCACACCCTTGTGCCTCAAATTGAGTGCCAGCTTGTGGTCATGGTCATCTTGTCCCCTCCATGCATTACTTTTCATACCTACTCCAAAATCTTTCCATGCCTCATCGCCAGTATACGCCCTGTACATTCCCGTTACCCTCCTCATCCTCCTCCTGTCTTGCAATGAATCTCATTCCAGCTCCATTATCATATCTGTCACTGATTGAATTCTGCGATAATTTCCAGAAACAAATCTAGGAGCCCTTTTTTGCACCCTCTCCAATTCCTGTATTTGAGGTGGTAGAAATGTTCATCATGACCTACTGCCTGAAACTGACTTTTTTTTTACTGAAGGTTTTACGGCATGTTGAAGGCAGATAACTACTAATGTCCTAGGCAAAATAAGTTACTTAGCTCACGTGTTACCAGCGCCTGACACTGTTGCTGAAAATCTGCAGAAAGCTTTATGTTGGTATGTGCACCAAAACTATATTTTCAAAGTGAAATTGAAAACTATGACTCTCCCAAAACTGAAGGGAGGTTTGAATGTCATCAACGTGAATGCTAGATACAAGGCTCTACTGATACGTGCAATAGATAAATTGAAAAACTTTTATGAATCTAGTTTCACATCCACTGTTTTAAGGCATTACAAACCATAAAGTACGAAAGCTCCAGTAAATCTAGAAAACATAGGGAGAAATTTACATCATTTCAAGGTTTATTTCTTAGAAAAAAGTTACTTCCAGACGAGTTGTGATTTATCTCCCCCAAAGGCCACAAAGGATGTTTGCAATAGACTAATGTCAAATGTTGGAAGAAATAATATTGAATTAAAATACCCTGACATTAATTGGCCTCGTGTATGGCGAACAATTTTTTGTTTACCCCCTCCATCTGAGGTAATGTCTTTTAGGTACAATGTAATTAACGAATTGATACCAAGAAATGAGAAACTATTGATAATACATCTCTCGGAGACCGACAGATGTCACAGATGTGGTAACACAGACAGCCTTCAACACCGCATTTCGTGTGGCGAAGCACAACTTATTTGGATATGGCTTAGATCAAAATTGGCACAACTGGATGGTACTACAGTACGTAGGAACCAAATACAGGAAATCCTCAGGCCGGATAAGGTCCGTCGACCGGTACAGAAACAAAATGCTGCAACATGGTTGATGGGTACACAGTGTTGTGTATTTGACAACAGCAAAAGAAAAATTACATGGATTAAATTTCCACTATGGAGAGAGAGTTTTTCAAGACAAGAACTCATATGGCAAACTACTGCAGTTTCTTGTAAAGAGTGAAAATTTAGAGGTTCAATGATGATAACTGTGAAAAAGCTTGTGTTTTTATCCTTCCATTTTATTTATTTCCATTAAAAAAAAAAAAAACTGCTCAAGAGTACGAGAAAGAAGTGTGAGTTAGCAAATTTGAAAGTCAATATTTAACAAGCTAAATATGATTTAAATGTGATCTATGCCCGGCAAATCAAAATGAACTGCGGATTGTTGTAAGCTGACTGGCAACCGAAGAGATAACAAGGCGCTGATCTGGGAGAGAACCGGCAATCAGATCCCGGCCCGGGACTAGAGGAGGAGACAAATGAAGATCACCGAGCAGCGCGCATTTACTATTTTCATGACCGGAACCTCTGTTTGTGGATAACCTAGTATACTGATTAAATAATAATGTTTTTAAAAAGCAGGGTCGTTACAGCCAGAAAAGAATTTAGGGCAAGTAACGTGAAGGACGCTGCCATATGGCTTTCAGACTTGGACATTAAAAGAAATTACGAAAGTGAAACTTAGTACTGCCCAAAGAGCTAGGTAAAGGTCAGTGCTAGGTTTAACTAGAAAAGAGCAACGAATGACATAAGTTAAAAGGGTGACAGACATCTTGGAGATGGCAGCCTTCTTGAAATGGCAGTGGGCCAGCTATGTTACACGGAGGAAAGACCAAAGATGGACTTAGACAGTGATAGAATGGAGCCCAAGAGACCATTGGAGACCGAGATGAAGACCGCCAGACCGATGGGAGAAGATATACGGAGGGTTGGCAGAGGATCGCCCAAGAGCGGTGGACCTGGAGAGAACTGCTCAAGCTCTACCTGAACTCATGATGTCATTTAATGATTGAACTGCCTGCTGATAATGAACTTTAAGAAATCAGTCATGGCATTGTGAAGGAACTATTCCGGCAATCGCCCGGATTGATTTTGGGAAACTGTCAGAGGCAGAATGGAAGGACCACGGATTGAATCTACGTATTCCGGAATGCCACGCCCGATTATAACAGCCCAACCACCGAGTTCGGTCATAGAAGGGTAAGAGAGAAGATAATGATTAATTTCAAATCACCAGATTGTCTTCTAGGGTCCTGCAGTGAATCCGAAACCGATCTGCAGGTGCATGTAGTGAGTTGATACGTCTATTTTGATGGTGATACTTCTGAATGATTATGTTTTCCCCACTTGTAAGCTGAAAGTACCGAGGTTTTGTACAACCACTGCGAGAGTCTTCATCCTGATATCTCTGACCACACTCAAATTTGGAGTGTAGCAATGCTGAAATAAACTTTCTCCATATGTAAGAGCAGAAAAAAGATATGTAATCGGGCCTTATATTGATTTTAACCTAACTACATTAAACATCATTGCTGACATTCCCGCTGTAGCAGTATTTAAAAAAAATAGACTTTAAAAGGGCATAATTAGAATTATATTTAGACTAGGTGAAGAAAGAAATGCCGGCACATAAAAATACGTTTAAAAAATAATATATATGGCAAATTAAAGGATCAGTTGCATTCATTTTTTTGGAGGGGGGCCTTACGCCTTGTCGATGTCAAGGTCACGAATAGCCTTTTGAAGGAACCATTCAGGTATTCGCCTGAAATGATTTTAGAATCTATTAATGTGTCATTTAGCACCAATATTTGTATATGATGTAGTTTTTCTATGGCTTTGACCCCTATGGTCAATAATAATGTCAAAGTGTGGACTGTAATCCTACAAGTATAACCAAAAGTGTTTACCGCAATAATCTCCACAATAAACAAGAGCGTATAAATGTTACTGGTGACATGTTACGGTTTTGATATCGCTTCAACGGCATTGGTGAATTAAAATCTCATTAGATGTTGATACTAATAACAGCATTGGCTTTAAGTACGTGTTTAACTTATTACTTTGTTTTCAACGAGATATTGTTTCCGGGTGGGTATAAAGTTGTCTGCGCGAATGATAATTGAGAATGAGATAACATAGAACGTATGTTATTTAGCTTCAAGTGCAATAAATCTCCTATAATCCATAGATTTTGCAATTAGCAAAAATGAACAAATTTATGCTTTTAACTTACTATTTCTTACAAAGAATTTGATTGTATTCACTTCAGAAACTTAGTCCTTTCTCAGAACATCTATTCCAGCGACTTTTCTCTCCACTTCTGTTTCCTTCTTCGTTTGAATAAAAATTGGTGTCCATCAGTATTGTATCAAATCACAATATTTATATTTGTTTTTCGCAGAATTTAATAGTGTAGTGATTGGCTTGGAACATATTGTCGCGCCGTTCGGAAATTAACTAGATCGTTCTGTCGTCAATTATTGATGATTAATTTTAATTACTTCGTCTTCCAACTCACAGTTCACTGTCGATCGCTAGAGTATTTTAACTTCCCCCAAAAGTTAAATAACTACTGCTTTGCATGGATTAAATAGTTACATGAAATAACAACACCGACGAATCACTTTTCAGTTCATATTTATTCCTCCGTGAACTCCTTAATAATATTACACTCGGATAGTGCAAAAGACTTGTACAAAGATACTAAAGCACCAATACACAAATATTCCAGCGATTAAACTGCTTGACGGCTTAAAAACTAATCCTTGGACAGTGACTGATAACTAACTTACATCTCCACGCGGTTAAATAGGCGCTACAGAAATTCAGAAGGCAATAAAGAGTGCCGACAAACGTTTTTCGATCGTTAACAATTAAATCCATACTAAAATAATTATAGATTGTTCAAAATCACTCACAATCACTAGAAAATAACTTAAAATGGAAATTAATACTGTTTACATGCATTTAAACACCAAATTATCAACATAGACCAGTTCAAAGAGTTGAGACTTGTTCTCCAAACGTCGTGGCTCACATAAACAATTACAAATTGTTAACTAATTTTTCATACATAATACTGTCCTTGATCATATTACATATTATTTACACAGTTTCTCCTCATGAAAAAATGTTCATCCACATGCCGAATACACACAAATTCACAAATAATCACATGAAGGGCCGTTATAATATCCTTTATGAACAACTCGGTACTTAATTTAAAGTCCACTTACCCGAAAAAAAATTTTAACACTACTTTCTTCGTATTACGACACTTATATGTAGATGTGTACGGATTACGTAACAGTAGCTGTTTAATTAGTGTAACCTATTTGTTTATAGTTGCGTGTCGTGTTTACATTAATTCAATATGCGGCTCTAATACAGTCATATGCTGAAGTTTTCATTTTAGAGTAACGAAAATTGTTAAATCCGCAAACATAGAATTACATATGAGCTAATTGTGGACGAATATACGCTGTACGGCTTCTGACGGAATCGTCGACCAAAGGGACCTGAAAATAAATAACTACATTAATTAAAGATTTATCTTGATGTCATCAGCCCACATCCAATTAATACGCAGCAACTGCGAAATAAGCCTCAAAATAAAAATAAATAGACTGCACCCTAAATCTCTGAATTAAATAGATGGCCAAGAAATTGTTAGCAGCTCTGTATTAACACGATACCTAAATACAGCTTCGTAAAAAAAAAAAAAAACTGCGTTAATTTTCAGACATTATTAGAATTTTTGAAAAATTTCTTCGTAAAAAAACATCAAAAATCATATACGTAAAAAAATTGAGGAGAAATTTTCATCAATTTCAAAAAAAAAAAGTTTTTTAATTCCTTCTACGTTATTACAGTTAATTTGGTATAGTAAAGTTTACTTTGGTATAAAAAAAGAATAATAAAACTGAATCAACTTGATATCCGAAAACTCGACATAGTATTAGAATAGTCTGTTATTGATAAATTTCGCAGCCAAAATACTTAAAGCATCTTAGTGTATGTTGTAGGACCTTAAAGAACGTTAAAAAATTCTAAATGAGTTCTACTTTATGTCATCATATGTATGCACCATCAGTGAAGGGGGTACACAAGGTTTTCGGTTATTATTGCTCGTCGATAATCCGGTCATTATTGCCGTGTTTACTTTCTTTTCCACCAAAAACCAGTAAATGGACATGTTTGACACAACCGTCTCTGATTTGTTCTGTAATGATTTCAGAAAATCACGGGAAATCTAAATCGGGTTCTGGTAAATCAACGCAGAACTTGTTATTTATTTATTTCTTGGAGTTAATTTTCTGATTCATCCCGCCTCCAAAACAGTATATAAATTCAAGTTTTCATCATTAGTGCTAATGAGATTACTAACAAAACTACGACAGGACTATAATTTCCTCATTAGCATTTATCTTGATGACTATAAATAACTGCATCTGATGTCACATGTCTATAGCCTTTTTAAAAGTCCCAAGTCAGGTAATTTTCTCGAAGTTACTAATTGAACAGAATTTTTTACGATGTTGTAATTATCGGAGCTGCTTCCTCAACGGAATGTCAGGTAGGTATTCGCGACTGATCAAATCTTTTTATGGTCTCTAGTGGTTTCCTAAAAGAATACGTAAAAAATACCTAAAAGAATTACAATTAGCGAGATCAACGGCGGAGAGGTGTGAAAATCGTCACAAGTGATACTTCACTTGTATACAGTCCTGATGAAGGCCCCAGGTTGGGCGCCGAAACGTTAGTAGTAATACATAGAAAAAAGTAGTGCGGATCCCGAAAAAGTAAGTGGAATATTTCATTAATACCTATTATTATTTAATAGCGGGTAGTACCAAATTCCACCGTTTTTGAGAACCTGCTGATAATACTCAACCTCATAATTGTGAACGAATCTGAAATGTCTTAACAACTTGACTGGAAATAAAAATTTATCTTGTAAGGAATCTTCTTATTTAACTTATTATTTTCAAGCCAGTAATTTACCTTTATAAGTGTACGATAAGAAATAGGCATGGTTTCTAATTTTAGTTTCGTTTACTGTGCAATACTTACCGATGAAATAGCTTGCTCACAGAGCTACGCATAGCTGATATTTAGAGAATTCGTATTTCAAAACTCTTACTCGTTTGTTGTGAATATGTGACTCTAAAATCACTGTGAAACGATTTATTTCTGTACTGTATTGTTATTTTTTGGATTCCTGTTTTTTTATTTCTTCTTTTTTAGAGTTCCTTACCCAAATGGAAACTGATCCCTTTTTATGTCATTCCACTGTCTGTTCATGTCTCAGACCTCTTGCTCTTAATGAAATCCGTTTCGGAATTCAAATCTGTTAAGTGTTTCATATACCTTTATACGAATATCATACAAATTTTTTGTGTAAAATTATATTCTATTGCGATCCACAGAAGAATAGCTGGTCAGAATATTTTTTCTTATAGCTGCATGAGGAGTTCAGGAGTTTAGAATTCATTAATTAGAGTGTTAAAGTTTTTTTTTGGTAAATATAGTTTTCTGTGTTTTTTACCGGGTCTACCACCAGAATGGTATTACCTATGAACTGGAAATTTGTTCTCAGTTTCGAGCTTATCCTGTATTCAGGCAAAAAATACTAAAATATCTGCAGTAATAAAATGCTAAGTTTGGTCATCATGTAGCTCTGTCAATAAAACTGACGTAACGCACCCAGCCTTCGTTTCTGGATTAACAACTGCCAGATATGTAAATACATAGGAGAGGTTATGAGCATTATGTAATAACAGTTCTATTTCCAAAAGTATGTGTTGTATCTAAAGTAGTATATTAATTATTGGTTGTTGTTTTTTATTTATTTACATTCGTTCGATATAGATGTTTTCTTTAAATTCTTTGCTCACAGATATGTAAGACAAATACTTTGATTTTCAATCAGGAGTATTGGTGGAAGTTTCGAAAAGATTTAAATTTCGCGTGGATCAGAAAGACAACTGGTTTTTGACGTTACAGCAGAGGCCATGAGTAATTTCACTTTTTTTGAAAGTAATTTAAGTAGTTTCGAACACCATGTAATTGAAAATGTTACTGCGTTTTAATGGAAGTACTTCCACAATGATCGCGATCTATGCCACCTGGACCACGATTAAAATTAATACTTCATTACATAACGTAAGTTGTTAAGATTTTTTTTAATCTCCTTTGTTTATAATGACGCCATATCAGTGAGGTCATTCCAGTACTTCTTAAAAATTTATACGTCTTGATTTCAATACAGCCCTATATCATTTAGAAACAGCATCATTGGATGTTGTATCTGTTAAATCAAGAAGCTGAAGTACGTTACTGGATTTACCAGGCCAAAGAATTTTTTATACAGACTATAGAAGAATGCCGCTGGACATGGAGTAATACCTCATAAGCATAGAAATACCGCAAGGAAGTAGAAGTGGATGATCTAATTTCTCAGTTCCCTGAAACAAATCATAAACCAGACATTATTGTTACACGGAGAAAATAATTGCAGACTTGGAAGTACCTTACAACGAGGAAGTACCGGATGCCCTCTTGAACTGAAAGCCAGCCGGCATTTAAGCTGTGAGTGTAGCATAAGCACGTGGCATTTTCATTTTTTGCTTAATAACTAAACCAACCTATTATTTGTAACTTTTCAGGCTTCCTTGGTCAAGCAAAACAGTCCTTTATTTCGTAAGGGTCGATACTTCTAGTGACATTTTTCCTTGCGATTTTTTAGTCTTCGCGCTCACTAGAGAGGGACGGTGGAACGTACCTAGCAACTGTATTCCATTTGCAAAGAAGTCTTTCACTACATGTTCCAACAGTGATGTGGTTGATGGAAAAAACTTGTTCAGTTGTGAGGGTATAACTTGAAAGATTCGACGTACAATTTTATCAGGATAGGATCCTACCTCATAAATTTAAAACCTACAAAGGCAAAAAGATCTGTGTTCCCTTCTTACTTGTATCAAACCAGCGTTTTTTTTTTTGTTTTTTTTTTCGGAAAGGTATATTTCGTAACTAGCGCCAAGGATCTTATTTTTAGAGCCCAAAGTGTTGTTTACACTGCAGCTGTTCGGAATGGAGTGCTGTCCTATGTTGTTACGCCGATCCTCAATGTTACGATCCTGGCGCTCATTACTTTATTCATAAGCAGGGACATGTAAGAGGACCAAAAGGCGTCTGAAAACCAACATAAGAGCTTTCGTAACAGTGATGTTAATCTTCTTCTACATTAAATGCTAATAAGGCAGTGTACGTTTTACGCTCTCAAATGAAGGTCACAAAACTTCATTAAGGTGCATCAAATGATACGGGAGATAGCGACGAGAATTTCAGTCGATTTTACGCCAAATGATGAAGGCTCAATTCCTGTTAATGCGGAATCTATGTTGAGCAGATGAAACGCTGTAAACTGTTGGAATGATTATGGAGGAAAATCGAAAATTGTGAAGATGATTGTAAAACAACAAGCTTCCATTCAAAACCATCCAGTGACCTTAGACGGAACTTTGTCCACATTGTAGAAATACGTAACATATTAGACTGTTTTGGAGAAAAGGGCATTGTAACATAGAAGGGAGAAATGCATTTCTGTAATGCAAAAACCATTGAAATAATCATCACAAGTTGTAATGTTATTATTTTTAGACATATTCGTCAGTACGGTGAATAATTCGTTGTTGACGAAACGTAGATACATACAATTAAACTTCATTATTACTCAATGGTACGACTATTTTTATCACGATTTAAATTGACTATAAATTTCAGACATGAATTGGAAATCTATTATACCTGCGTGTACCCACGCAGTATATTAAACCATCAATTAAACTGAAAAAAAAATTTTTGTAAAATGGAAGGAAACCAAACAGCCTCAAGCATTTTTTTCCATGTTAACAATTTCAGTATCTCAGTCTTCATACTTCTCCAAAATAATTCAGACAACTCTTTGAAAGTATGATCCGTAACTACAACAGCGATCAGTTCTTGAAACCAGAAAATAGTATCAGCATTCTAGCGGCAATGAATAACTGAGGGAAATTTCCACTAACCTCGTTCTTGAAATTTTCGATCAGAAAGACAACAAACGAATCGCAGTACATTTTGTACATATGAGTTCTCCCCTCCCCCCCTCCCTTTGCTGTCGTCAGTCTTTCGACTGGTTTGATGCGATCCTTCATCCCTTCCTATCTTGTGCCAACTTCATCTCTACACAATCCCTTACAACCCACGTCCTCAAATATCTGCTTCATATATTCTAATCTCTGTCTTCCTCTACAGCTCTTACCTTCGACTCCCTCCACTAACAAATTAACCAATCCAGCACGTCTCAAAATAGGACCTACCAACCTTTCTCTTCTTTCTGTAAGCTTCCTCCAAAAATCTCTTTCCTCACCCATCATTTCCAAAACTCGTTCATTTCTTACGTTGTCTGTCCACTTAATTTTCAACATTTTTCTGTAGCACCACATTTCAAATGCTTCAATTTTCTTTCTTTCCGGTATTCCTAAAGTCCATGTCTCGCTACAAAAAAGTGCTGTGCTCCAAACATAGAGTTTTAAAACGTTCTTTCCAATTCCTAGATCAATATTTGAAACTAAAAGATTTCTCTTTTTCATGAAGGCTCTTTTTGCTATTGCTGTTCTGCTTTTAACATCCTTCCTGCTTCGGCCATCGGTTGTAATTTTGCTTCCTAAGTAACAGAATTCACTTACTTCTCCTATTGCATCCGATCCTATTTTTATATTTAGTGTACCAGTATTGGTATCATTTCTGCTACATTTTATCACTTTTGTCTTGCTATGATTTATACTCAGTCCAAAATCTTCCTTCAGTACTTTGTTCATGCCATTCAGTAATTCTCAATATCCTCAGCCCTTTCTGCTAACAAGACAATGTCGTCAGCAAATTGTAGCATACAGATTTTTTCCTTCTGACCACCTAGCTTGAAATAATGGTGTCCTTAGTAGTATTGTTGGTATGAAGCGTACTAAGTGATAGTTGTAATTACTAAGAGGCTTGATTCATAGCAGGAAAGGTTGTCAAGACATTGATTTTCCGGTAGGCATCGTTGCTAAGAAATGAAATTACTCACATTAGATTTTTTCTTGGTTTTTATGGCTGATCGTGGTTGACGGCATTAGAGCTGGAAGAGAACTGTGAACAAGGAACGAGAAGGAAATCGGCCATGCCCTATTGAAAGAACTAACTCAGAACTCGCCTTGAGTTACGCCGGAAAATCATTGAAACCGGAAATCAGTATGGGTGAACCTCAGATCGAACCCGTGTCCTCCAGAAAGTCAGGTTCAAGCGTTAACCGCCTTCTCAACAAGCTCGATGGACGCACTTGATTGTTTCTCAAAGTTTTCTCTTCATAATTATTTGTAGTTTCGATTAATTTACATCCGAATCTATTTTAAACACTATGGTCAAAGCAAATATTTGTTGGAAACGTAGATTAATAATTCCAATTGAAACAATATTAACAAGGGTGTATTCAAAGGATCAAACGACAAACGGAAATTTCAGTAAGCAAACAGCTAACAGGTGTACTGCAGGAATAAGAGAAATTTCTGCTACACTGGAAGTCAACAACGTTTGTTTACAGGTGGCTGGGAATTTCGCTGAATATTTTTAAAAACTAATGCAAATTCTTTCCACTTCGTTAGATAACACTCAGGCAAAATCTACAAAAATACTTCGCAAAACATTCTGTCAGAGACAGAAAAGAATGTATGATGTTTTCACTGCACCACAAGAGCCTTCACTACCAACAAGAACGACAGACATGAAGAATATTTTCTGTGTCATTCTTTCGACATTTTTATACTACAAGATCGTTATTGTCGACAGTTACTACGGGCAGCAAAGGAATGATATCATTTAGTCCTAAGTTACTTAAATTTCTGAAGAACTGTTTAATTCCACAGTACTAGTTAGATTCATGTTTTCAGTATTCAAGACATAAAAAATCAGCTTGGATATCGGTATTCATCATGAATCTGCCGAAACAACCTTATTTTTTAAAATTAACTCTCTCTGTATGTGAATAAACACATCAATACGTTTTTGCCAGTGAAAGAAAATTTAACATTTGGTTTCTCAATACGTCTAGCATAAATTGTTTTTTTGCACACCGAGCGTGGTGGGTGAACGGTTAACGTTCTGGCATCGCATTTGGGAGGACGCGGGTTCGAATCCTCGTCCGGGCATCCAGATTTGGGTTTTCCATGGTTTATCAAAATTACTCCAGGCGAATGCCGGGATACTTCCTTCAAAAAGGCCATGGCCGAATTCTTTCCCGTTCCTTGTCGCCAGTCCCATCCCGCCTCTAATGATCTTAGCCGTCGACGAGGCGTAAAGCAACAAATAAAAAAAAGGTTTTTGCTCACATACAGCCATTCTCAAACAAAAAATCCTATTCTGCAATACCTTTAGGTTCCAAAAATTATTATTAACTTACCACCTACTTCCTGAAATTGACTTGAGACGGTGGCATAAGTGAATATTATTTCTGACAGTGGATGTAGGCTCGGGAATGTTTACAAACAAATATTATTTTAACAATGAGGGATAATACCATCCTCCACGTTATAGGTCAGTCCAATACAATTCCGAGGTCTCCTTTGTGTTGTAACATGCGAGTTCCTGTGATCACGCAAGCAGCAGTGTCTGGTGTTTATTGGAGGGAGAGAGGCTGATAATAGACCGTAGGCAAGTTTAGACGATTGGAGCTCCGTAAATGGAGCAACCTGTTTTTCTTAAGCTAGTCGGAGATCGTAAACGTTAAGCTCCGTTCCCACGGCGCGTGGTAGGGAACGCGTTTCATCTTTGCCGCATATACTAGCAGGGCGGTAGAAGATGAAAGGCGCGTACTGCCCACCACGCGCCGAAAGAAAGCGCCTTAAGGTGGCAACAAACAGAGGCATTCCTTCAATCAGCGAGAATATTAATAATAACTGTGACCACAACTACTCCGACGAGTGAACACATTTTCGCAGGAGAGTCGTCACAGTACGCATTCACTGTAACCGCAGTCTTGCTCGCACAAACACAGCAAAGTAATAGTCATTGTCCTTTTCAGACGCAAAGTGGTGGACGAATGCAAGCAGCGAAGAAACAATAGTTAATAGCGACAGCTGCGGCGCTGGGCCATGCGGGCTGTCAATGGACTATCGCATTGACGAGCGGAGCGCCGCCCCTATAGGACACGCAACGCCTCGGAGTCGCGATAGCAACGCACGCGGGCCGCTTCCTGGACACCTGGTCACCTGTCAACGGCACGACTCACTTCACACACCACCGCAAACGCAAACAGTTCACAGCACCAAGTCTGTTCCTCCAGCGAACCGCGTGACTGGAGCCCAAAACCAGACTTCGCTGAGGAAAGGTAAACATTGTCAGTTCTGAATGACTGTAGTCAGATAAAAAAAGTATTGTCTTGACACTTCCGAAGGAATCACAAGCTGACAAATGTGAGAATTATCGCACCATAAGTCTAACATCACATGCTACGGACCAGAATAACATAATGAAGAATAGAAAGGATAGCAGAAGAGATAGTAATTCAAGAGCAGTTGAATTGCTCGCTTGGCTGCTTACCTGCAAAACATTTTATGATGCATCTTCTGCTTAGAGCTGTTCCTCTAGGAAAGATATGTCATCCTGCCCCGGCAGCGTAGAGGCCTCTGCCCTGAGTTCTCGCTGTTGTTGGTTCGAGTCCAGCCTAGTACATGAGTAATTTTAATTAATTTCCAACAAAAACATCTATGCATTGTACATTCAAAAAATACGTAATACAATCCCGAGTACATTTAAAACTCCTGAAGCTGACTGGATGGTCCAAATCTCTGATATATATTTTTTTTAAAAGAAAGGAGAGTAAAAAAGAATGTGAGACATAAATCAGTTAATGACGAATGACTTTCAAGGAGAAGCTAAATTTCATACGTAATCTGTTCCAATTGCTGTTAATATATTCGTTGAATGACACTTGATAGTCATTGGTGCGAAATGTCAGTTTCATTCTGATTCATTTAAAAAAAAAAATGTCTTTCCCGTAAAGCACCATATTTCTAGACACATTTTTCTCATCAGCACTCATACCCACTGCATTTAATTTCAGTGAGGCAGTTGCAAAATTCTTTGTAGCACTACATTCGGTGACTGACCTTTAAAAACTTTTATTTTTGAGGAATAATCATTTTGTAACTACTAATCTTCTTCTAATATCATCCTTGCTCCGATGATTGGACACAATACTACTTGCTAATTGCAGAAACTTGCCAATTGCAGAAACTTGCCACTACATATAAGCTTTTACAAACAATCTCTCTAACCCTGGGTATTCTGTCTTTTTTTTATTATTGGCATTTTCTTTGCAAATCAAACAGTATGCAATAACTAACAAGGAATCAGAAGCCTTACACACTTGCATTTTGGTGTACTTTCAGATGTGCCAGTATCAAAAATACTCATCCCTGAAAACGCTTTTTTGTGGGTTTTTTTCCCTTTGCCTCCGGTTTTACGCCTTGTCGATGTCAAGATCATTAGAGGCGGGACAGCTTAATGCTGAATGTATTTGCATTAAATTTTGTGTTATGACTACTCAAACAGATTTTTTTTTTAAAGATGGGTATTGTAGACCAAATTATTTGTACTGCTTTGTACCTCTTAATCACACACTTGACTACACTGATTCAAATAGTGATGTAATCGAAGATATTTACTAGACACCTAATGTCCCCAGCCTACTACAGTAGTTCTAAGAAGGGAGTAGAGATTATTTATAGCTTCGTCAAGGAGCTACAATGTCTGAGCGTGGTGCGTGTCAAACCACCAATCCCCGTCTTGACATCAAGGTAAGAAACAGGAGAAGGAAGATCTACCTCCACTTACTCCGTGTAATACGCTTTGGGCCGTAGACTACTTTTTTGTGTAAACAGTTAGAGGTAAACTACCAATGAAGTTTTTAAACTATTTTAATGATTGTAAACCTTACCCATTTTTAGTTTATCTACAACACAGCAAAATAGATAAACACCCGAAATTGATACCATATTGATCTCATAGACTGCTTTTATTTAAATTAAGGAGTATGGTATATCAATTCCATTAATGTATCAAATGTATACTCCTCTTTTTTGTCTTTCAAGTTAATACTTTCTAACATTATTATGTTTATTTCACATAATAATCTCTATTATATAAAACAATAAAATAATAATCACTTGTTAATTAATCATATCTTGCTTCCTGCGATATTCTTCGCCGTTGATTCCTCAGGCCAGAGATATTTCTCGCCAGTGACTCCTTGATCCAGAGACAGTTATTTAATAGGGTAACATATATACGAACAAATAATTTATATTGATAACCTTTTTATCTCACAAACTAGATGTATATTCATGTAAAGTCTCAAACCAACTCCCAAAGAAAGGAAGACTTGATTGGCATTGCTCTTCAATGAGCCGGCAAATATGTAGCAGCAGATGTTGAGATTAAGAAGCAGATAACAGGTAAAACCTAGTTTTTATCACATGGAAATAGCAGATTCGTTATTCGACTACTTACAGAGTTGAAAATATACTTAAGATCCACTACTTCGAGGTTAGTTTGCTCTTATTGAAACGAGAAGCACTTACTAGTATAAAACAATATTTCAAGTTGTGTATTCTACACGATCTACTTGTCACAAATAATGATGTAGCTACAACATACCAAAATACTGGAAACTGAAAATTTTTCTAAACTGCTACGTCATTTTATACGAGTTTAATAGGCGTCATCGAACTAGTGGGTGTGTGATACGCTTCGACTTGATAGTTGGTAGTTGAAATTGACTCGTATACAATAAAACGCTTTTTAGAATGATGATACTTTGGCTCTTTAGAGTCGAATTCCAAAAAAAAAATTTCTTAACTCCTAATCTTTCCAAAATGGATACCGTAATCTTTAAAAAATTACCTCATTTGTCTATTTTGATTAGGAATAAAGGGAGATAAATGGACCGTCCCCAAAAAATACCTTTTAAGAAATGATGATACTTTTGCCCTTCAAGGGTCGAATATAGAAAATTGCCTTATTTAATTTATGATGATGCCAAACCAGAAATCTTAATCTGTAAAATAATACCCCATTTATAGATTTTTGTTAAGCATGAAGGGAAAGAAGTGACTATTAACCAAAAAACACCTTTTAGAAATGTTGATACTTTTGCTCTTTACGGGTCGTCTCCAAAAAAATGAATGTCTTAACTCATGATTTCTTCAAATAGGAGATCTCAATCTTTAAAATGGTACCTCATTTATCATTAGCATTAAGTATAAATAGAAATAAACAAACCATCGCAAAAAAAAAAAAAAAAAAAAAAAAAAAAAAAAAAAAAAAAAAAAAAAATGGGGCTATGTTCCGAAAAATTCTTTTCTTAATTTATGATGTTAGCCAATCTTTAAAATAATGCCACATTTATTGATTTTAGTTAGGTATGAAGGAATATAAGTGGCTCTTAACCCAAAAACAAGTTTTAAAAATGATGATACTTTTGCCCTTTTCGGATCGAATTCCGAAAAAAAATGGCTTTCTTAACTCATACCTTTTCTAAATAGGAGAAATTAATAACTGTGAACGTTTTCGCGGCGGCAGCACTGTAGAAAACACTCTCGGGATTCTAGCCGCGTCAAATAAAACTCGACTAGCGACGTTTCGTAGCCCTATATAGAGACTACCGCTAGGCAGTTTTAGTTAGTTAAGCAGGGCTTGACAATGGGAGCAGTGCCGGCTCTCGAAACGTCGCCAGTCGAGTTTTATTTGACGCGGCTAGAATCCCGAGAGTGTTTTCTACAGGAGTAATTAATCTTTAAAATGATACCTCATTCATCCATTTTGGGTAGACAAGAACCGTTACAACAAAGAAAATCATGATTACAGTGAAGAGAATGATAGAGGACAGGATGCCAAGAAAGATGCTGGACTTTGAGTTGAAAGGGAAGAGGCCTAGAGGAAGATCGAGGGACATGTGGATGAAAGCTGCTAAAAAGAGTGTTGAACTAAGAGAAGGGAATTGGCTGACAGTAGAAGAAGAGCGATGGTGGACAGACAGGAAGTGTTGGAGAGGTTTTTGTTCCAAGCAGACCCTATCAATAGAATGATAGTAAGTGGCTCGTTAAAAAAAGAACTTTCAGAAATAATATATATGATTTCTACTAGGTCTTGGAATCGTCTCTTACATGGGGAAGGTCCGAGTTCGGTCTATACGTGATGATGCGGTCTGTGTGTGTTTCAAAAAGCGGAGGACCGCACTTAGTCGAGGGCTGTTCCTCAGGGGAGCCCTGGGTAGGCAACCCGCCGCGGCCGGAAGGGCAGACATTTGCAGGCCGGCCAGGAAGTCGCGCAGAAATTACAATTACCGGCCGAGCGGGCAGGTCTCCATCTCCGCGGAAATTATGATTTTCTTCATTAAAAATTAAAGCCCTCCCTTCCCTGGGCGGCGGCCGCATTAGGCAATCTGGCCTGCCGGCTACCTGCAGAGCCGCCCACACCTGGCAATCAAGCCGGCGTTATTAGGCCGGCCACACCGGAGAGTTAATGCTGTCCGCCCGCCAGGTGTCGTAGCCGCATTAATATTCCGCAATCCACCTTCAAGTGCCGACTGGCGACAGTGTTAATCCCGCCGCAATACTACTAGGTTTTCGTTATCCCCTGATATTTCATTAAATTACAACAATTTATCAAATTGAGTTACAAGGGTGCGTCTTCATAACTATGGTCCGTTCTCAAGGTTTGAAAATGGTCATCTTACTCTTTTTCTGTATGTCATGGTACTCGGGATACTGGCTCATGCAAGCTGGTTCAGGACAATAAGATCTTGGGAGATCCCTCTGCTACTTCCTGCGCACTTCTACCAGCATATCCTACCCCCAGGAAGGCGAGAGCCGCTTGGTCCCGCAGCAGTTAAATCAGTTATGGTGGCAACCGAATTGTGCGAATCAGCATATGCCACAGGCTAGACCTCACCACCTCGCAGCCACCTCCCCACCACGTTGCCTAGTGACGTTTCAGCTATCCGGGCGTTTGATGTTTACCGACTGGGCGACGGATAGAGTCGATTTCTGCCAGTAGAGGTGGCTCCCTTCCCACGGCCCACTGTTGATAGCTGGACCGACGCGGCCGAAAAATGCACGGACGGTGGGAAGCTACCTGTAGGAATATGCAGGTGAGAGAGGCTTAAAGGTGAGACCCTGGCGCCTTCAAACTGGGGAATTTATTTCGAATAGGGAAGAAAAGATTACCCCCACGACATTTTATGATCGCTTATTGCATATTTCTTTTCCGGCTAAAGTAGTCCTATATTTGAAGAAACAAAAAAGAGGCAGTTTTGTAGGCTTAAAGGTTTCATTTACACTATCCAACTACCTCTAGAGTTGTAAAAAAGTATATTTCTTCGGGTTCTGTAAGGCATGGTTACAATAAACTACCGTATTAATGAGGAAGATACTTACCTAAATTTTGTGTTACATGAACTGATGAACTGTATTATTCATGTATTAATATAATCATTCATACCATGAAGAATAGAATTTTAAGTTAAAATTGTTTGTAAAATTACATGAAATGGTGAGAGGGCTTTGGATTCCATGGTAAACTTTCCATCAAAAAAGTCGGAAAGATTCTGTAATATCAATTCTCCCAGAAATCTCTTGTATAGGTATTGGTTGAGAAGTTTGCAAAAATTAACCGTAAATCCTCGTTTATTAAATAAATGTGGTTATAAAAAGGTGGAAGTTCCTTCTGCCAAACAGCTGAATTTTCACCATTTAAACAATCAGAAGATATGGTATATCTTATAGACAGACCTTAAGAAGTTCTGCGCTCTTACAAAAATCTGAGATGTTCTGAGAGGATTGGATTTCGGCTTTGCTTTCCACTTCCGTTAGTTAGATTTCCTATTCCCTATTCTAACTGCGTTTACCATAAATAATAACTTACTGAATATGAGCCGTCATACCCTGTATGGTCATCACAGGATAGAATCCAATACGACTGACAGCAGTTCCAATAGCACCATCACCTGCATCGCATCGATCCTTACTTAGATGACCAAATAGAATAAAAACACTCTCTCTTTTTATTTATCAGAGGAAGACTTTAAAGATCTCTATTTAGGAGAATGCTGGAGTTCATGTGAAAATTATTAACAACAGAAATCAGAAACTGACTTTTGAAAGAGAAGGGCTCATTTTACTTTTAGTCAGAAATGACGCATCCTACTATGTTATTAAACAAGATATAGTATCGTTCTTTCAAGTGCATCTGGCACAGATATAAAAAGCTTCTCCGAGAACCGAATGATTCCGGGTTCGAATAATGTGCCCATGATATTTTATGACAGCTTGTTGCGTCATTCTCTTTCGGACTAATTTGCCCTTTATTATTAAAGAAACAAAAGTAATTTTTTGGACTCTACCTTAATTCTAATTATTATAAGACATTTTCTTGGATTATTTGTGCGATTTTTGTGGTATACGATACAGAAAATGTTTAGCCACAGCTATCTACTAACCATGATGTCTACAGAAGAAAGTCAGGATATATTAACAAACAGACAGCCAAAAACTAATTTACGATAGATCCAATAAAGGATGATTAAACCCGTGCAGCACACAAGAATTGAAGCGCAAAACAAATTTGTAATGGAGACATTTTAGCGGAAGAAGACGGGCACGCTATGCTCCAGCTTGTAGGAGGCCCTCACCCAGTCCCCGAGAAGTATGAACGCTTGTACATATATGGATCAACCCTGTTGAGCAGACAACCTTTCATCAGGAAATGACACGGCTGTAATCACTACAAATATATATAATCTTTCTTCGGGCTTTATGTCTCGTTGACTTCGAGGATATTACAGACAAGACAGGACGGGAAGCAAGAAATGGAAAGGAATTCTGCCATGCCTTTGGTAGGAACCATCCCGGTATTTGACTGAAGGGATTTTTTAAAACTGTTGTAAACCAAAATCTGGATGCCTGGACAGGGATTTAAACCCGCGTCAATGCAGGTCTGAGCATTACCCCTTACCCATTGGACTCGGGCTCAAACGTTTGGATGGCTGTTGTCTAATCCGAACACAGAAAGTAGGAAAGTATTTTTTTTTTTTTTTAAATGGCATTTGGAAACCAACGGAGGCCATACAGCCAGCTCTATGTAAATATTATTATAGCTTTCAGTGTATAAGTCGTCATCCAGTATATATATATTGTATTTTTCCAATGTATGGACGCCACAGGACGGACAGGACATTCACACAGACACACAACACTTAAACATCCATGCCCGCGGCCGGATTCAATCCGGCGACCTTCGGTACGTGGAGCTAGCACTCTAGCCCCTACGCTACCGAGGCCGGCTAATAGGAAAGTAAGCTCTGTATCCTGAACTCATGTCAGTCGGAGTGTCTTGAATAGATTTCGCCCATCGTAAAACTCTTCTGCTCACAATCGGCAAAGCATTTTTTTTTTTAACTCTACGTCACGCAAAAGTGTAGCTTGTGAGGGGTTTGTTTGCTTTTAACCGTCGTTTCCCCAATATTCTGCAAGTTGTGAGCCAAGTATATTCAGCAATACGGAGGCGGACATAAATTTCAACATTTTCTTCGGATAATACCAGCGTGGATCTGATTTAAAGGATATGGTACTGATCAGAACTATCCCTTTATATTCTATTTTGTTCATATTTAGATACAAGCACCCCAAATTTATACTGAATGATAAATTATTCCTCGACCACACTAGTTGCGCTCTCAATAACAGACCAATTGATACTGACCAGTCTATAAAGGATAATCCGATCTCGCTCCGAGCGGAGGTAGACTACTGACCCAGCTGACCACACGACTTCCTCCCTTCAGAGCTGTCTCCCCCAGAGCTGAGTAGTTCTAGCACTGACAATATTTACTCCTATGTCACCTAGACAAAATACTTCTCTCTTGGAACGACAGATAAAAAATTATACGAGGCGTATTTTTTTAAGTAAGTACCGTTTTGTCACACCGTTGCTGCAGCGCTACGGTCGGCGTTCCGCGCATGCGCACTGGTACCTGCATCTCTTGCCTACGCACTGACGCCATTACAATCTAATTCTTCCTTGTTTACATTGTTCACTGAGTGTTTACGATGCCTCCGATAATCGTGAGTCCCGCCGTCTGTGAAGTACGGGCTGTTATGAGATTTCTTTGTGCTAAAGGCCTAAAACCGATCTATATTCATCGTGAGATCTGTGCAGTTTACGGACAAAACATTATGAGTGATGGAATGGCGAGAAAGTGGGTGAGAGCATTTAAAGATGGCCGCACAAATGTGCATGATGAACAACGGAGTGGGCGTCCTTCGGTTGTTAATGAAAGTTTGGTGCAGAAAGTGGACAATAAGGTGAGAGAAAACAGACGCTTTACGATTTCCTCCTTGTGTGATGACTTTCCTAATATTTCTCGTAGTGTTTTGTATGGCATTGTGACCGAGCACTTGAATTACCGAAAATTGTGCTCACGTTGGGTACCGATAATGTTAACGGATGTGCACAAAACCAAACGTTTAGGCAGTGCATTGATTTTCCTTGAGCGGTACCACAACGATGGTGATGATTTCTTAAGCCAAATTGTTACGGGCGATGACACATGGGTGGCCTACGTCACACCTGAATCAAAGCAACAGTCCATGGAATGGCGGCATTCAGATTCACCCAAAAAAAAATGAAGTGTGCACAGTTTTTGAGACAGAAAAGGAGTATTGCTTGTGGAATTTCTGCCTTGTATTGAGACAATCAATGCAGCAGCTTATTGTGAGACATTGAACAATCTGCGCCGTTCAATCCAGAACAAAAGACGCGGCAAGTTGAGCAAGGGCATCGTTTTGCTGCATGACAATGCCCGTCCACATGTGGCTAATCAGACCAAAGATCTCATCACATCTTTTTGATGGGAAACTCTAATTCATCCTCCGTACAGCACTGATCTGGCGCCCAGTGACTACCATCTGTTCCTGCACTGGGCGGTCAGCGTCTTGAAGGCGATAACGAAGTCAAAACAGTTGTGATGCAGTGGTTAACTAGTCAGGCGGCAGACTTCTATGAGGAGGGTTTTCAAAAACTGGTACTACTTTATGACAAGTGCCTCAATATTGAAGGGAATTATGTAGAAAAGTAGAGTAAGGTACCGGCTTTCATGTAAAAATAAAATTATTGGGATATATTTGCACGTCTTTTTTAATTTCAAAACGATACTTACTTAAAAAACATGCCACGTACGTAGTTTTACATACATCTTATGTATACATCTGCGTCACAAACAGGAAGAGTTCGGTTATGAGAATAAAATACATCCCCACTTCGCTTACAAGCATCCCTGCGGCTGTCTCGCTGCTGTGGATTGGAAAGGTTGCTTCTGACCTCTCAGAATCCCTAGCGCCGCTGCCGGTCCATAATTTAATTCCTTAATCGCACTTTTAATCAGTGCCGTTTATCCATTAGCAACGGCAGCAGTGGTCTGTGCAGAGGTTTCTGCAGGGATCTCGTTCGATACCGCAGGGACTAACGATATTAGTACCTGCTACTACTTCCCCTGCTGTAGCTGCATTTTATGTAACACCCTCGGGCGGCGCATATTTCATTAGTAATGGCTTTATAATAATAGAGGTCCGCGAGCACTGTGTGCACTTTAAAATTATATTCAATTGTATTCATGTATTCAGATACGTTTAAGCTCGGTGTTTCTGTGCGTGTGTATATATTGCCTTATGAAATATAGGTTACGGTGTGAGTAATGCAAATTGATACCGGAAATAATACTTCGGACCTGTGCTCTACGGTCTTATATAAGGTCGACCTATGTTTCCCCTGGGGACGAATCTTTTGCGGCGTTTAAAACTGGCGACTGGTAAGCAGCAGGTGATACTAATCCTGCAGAGAGATTAACATTTGAAAATAGCTATCATTCCCAGTTGGAGTCATTACCGTTATTCAGTTCTGTTCGGATTAGGTATCGCTTTAACACGTTGAGAGAGAATTCTCATCCAACAGAATATAACGCAGGGAAGTCTGTAAATTTTTACTAAGCACAGCTTCATGAATACAAAAGTACGCAGATGTCGTTTACATTTTTGTGTGCGAATAACTGACAAACAGCGTTAAAATGATAATTAAATGTAAAGTAGTGAAAAAAAAAACAGCACTGAATATTTAATAAAATTAGAAGTTGCTCAGCGCAAGTGGGTAACCATGGACATTTGAATACTCTTTATGATGTAAACTCACATCGCTATATCGTTTTAAATAGTAACAATGTTTTTATTTCCGGTGCCAAAACGACTGATAAGTTGTGGTGTTACTTGAGGCAAAATCGTTCTTTGTTATTCACTGGCGATTATCTGAAATCCAGAAAAGAAACTATTATGTTTACAGACCAACATCCCTGGTTACATCTGATGTTTATTACACAGGTACCATGTGGTGGTATTATCCCATAAGTATGCGAATTTCTTGCTCCTACCTGTTTCTTAGGTTTCTTACCAGATAGATTTTAAAGAGAGATATAACTGAAGTATGAAGCGGTGATAGTCTGTCCCCTTGTCTGACACCTGTGCATATTTCGAACAGTTTTAAGATTTCTCAACAAATTTTATTTTACATATTTTATCCATGAGTTTATTGTATACGAGTTTTTATCTTCTCTATACCGTATTCTTTCATTATATCAAAGAGCGTTTTTCTGTCTATAGAGTCGTATGTATTCTTGAAATCCAAAAATATTATTACAATGTTATTTTTTTTTTCTTTTACTCTCCTCTTCTCAAATCCACATGCGTTCTTCCATTATTTACTTTATTCAATAAATTAATTCAAAATTGGAAAATTCTTCTTCATTATGCTCTAACCGTGATATCGCTTGCTCTACCAATAACCATCTGTATATAATATGACCCGTTCAGAAGTACATCATCTGATTAACCTGTGTTGTTCTTTCTTCAACTTTCATTCTGATTATCTGTACGTACTACTCTCAGTCCTCCCACTTTACACCATTCGTTTTATGTATATTCTTATCTTCAGTTGTCTGTTGAAGTAGATGCCGCCATGAAGAAAATGAAAAAATGCAAGGGCAAATGGACCAGATGATAATCCATCGGAGGCATGGAAGATGTTTGGATCACAATGAACTCAGTGCCTTCAACAAGGCAATAGACTGAGATGATGCTTCTTGTACTGTGCTCACTAGTGTTACATGGAAAGGAAAGGGGAGTGATGTAATAGACTACTCTAGCTATCGACCGATACCCCTACTTTGCCACACTGTGAAAATTTTTGAGCGCGTAGTGGTGCAGGCCTTCGGAGCATAGATACGATTGCCCCAAATCAACGTGGTTTCGTGATTGGCACAGGGATGGTTGAAGCTCTTCATGCCACACGTCTTCTGATGGAAAGGCATTTAGAGAAGAGAAAACCACTGCATATAGCTTTTTTTGATCTCGAAAATGCCTTCGATAGGGTCCCTCGTGATCTAATCTAAAGCAGAACCTGCAATGCGGGATAAATTCTAGGAAGAAGATGACTTCTAATTGCTAGTAACCGTAGAAGTAAGTGAATAGAGTAACCAAAGGAGCCAACTTCTACAGTACCGTGCTGATCTTACTATGGGACATGAAGGTTCGCAGAAGAACAAAAATTATCTTGTGCAAATCATATCTCATTCCTATTCTCACATATGCTTTGGAAAAATGCACACTAACATCTAAGGACCTTAGCAAGATCCAAGCCTGTGAAATGAGGTTTCTTAGAACGGCCCTCCAAAAAACTAAACTTGACCATATGAAGAATGGTGAGATTAGATCAAACCTAGAGTTAAGAGAATCCATGGAAGAGAGACTTAGGTCATCAAGACTTAAGTAGTTTGGGCATGTCAAGATAATGAATAGCACAAGACTACCAAAAACTTACTTCGAAAAAAGGATAGTGGGCAAAAGACCAGTGGGAAGACCAAGAAGAAGATGGACAGACTAACTGAAGGAGGACATAGAGAGAAGAGGCTGGAACTGGGAATATATTACGGACAGAGAAATATTTTTGGATAGGAGACAGTGGAAGACGATCGTCTATAACAACCAAGACAGGCTCGTAAACCACACTCGGGAAACTGGAGATGGTCCCCAACGATAATGAAGAAAACACGTCAGTAGTGCTAGTGTTCTTCGTTAATCTCTTTTGGTTTCAGTCAGTGTTTAAAACGATTCAAGACTCCGCACCAAACACATATGATCCTTAATGGCGTCATGCGTCGACAGGACGTTAAACCGCAGCAAAGAAAGGACTTGAGATCTGTCAGAGGACTCCTTTTAGAGCGACGCGCGGCCGACTCGAAGCGCGTGCATCACCTCGCATTATGCAGGCCCGTCAACGCGTCTCGGCTGCCGAACGTGGTCCGGTTTGTGATTCAAATGAGACGAGCAACACCGCACCCAACGGTCGGGCGCATCGCCGATATATCTGGGAAGTGTTACGTGGGAAGCGGGAAGTGCAGTGTCGTATTCGGCGAGGAGGATCTGCATACTATTTGGGCCGCCAAGGTGCTCCTACCTGCCACCCTCCACAATGGCGCTGGCTCCCCATTTCATTTCACCCCCCCGCTGACAGGCGGCGCAGAACCGGTTCGCGGTTTTCTCTATTGATCGGTGATCGGTAATATTGTCAACCCTGCCGGAGAGACTGTTTTCATTTGGTACGTGTAGTTAGCACAGCCAGAGAATGGAGTGATGTGACAGAGTGGGACAGGGGTTTGATGGAGTGAGCTGGCATCTGAAAAAAGATGACTAACGACGAGTACTGCAATGTCACCAACTTCTAGATGCGAAATCTTTTGGTCGGTCAGCTTTAACAACACGGTACAAGCAATACACTTTTAAACACCTAATCCAATACTCTATTTTGATAAAATTTGACAGCCGAAAAATCTCATTGACTTTTAAAACAATTAAATTATAGTCAAGGCTATTTTTTTAACCTTGAAGTTAATGCAACTACGCTTATTTATGGAACAATATAAACATCATGGTAAACTCTCCGTATTTACATCTGAAGAAATTGAAGAGCAGAAAATTTATGATGTCAGAATGAACGAACTAATAAAACTAAGCAAAATTGAATATTACCTGGAACTGTGTAACATTTGTGAATTGTTCTGCTAAAAGGCATTGACCATAGAAATATGGAATACACAAAATATTGTTATTTTTTCCTAGCTTAGACTTAAGCGCAAATCCCCAGTGAGTACCGTGATCTGTCTGAGAACTGTACTGTTAATTCAGTAAAAGGTTTCGTTTCTCGAAAGCTAGGTAATTGATGAAAACAACAAAGAACGTTGTCGCAACGTTGTATTTTTATTACACAAATAGCCACAAAGCCCGTCAAAAATGACGTTTTTAACGGCGTGTTCCAGCAATTTCTTTCTTTTTAGTTGCTTATCTAAATAGAATTGTTATAAAATAAAGCTCAATGTGCTGTAATTTCTCGTCCCTCGTGACGTAGCAAAAATTTTCAGTTGTTAACTTGGTCCACAATCTCCGCCAATATCGCCGGTAGAAAATCAAAGCTTCAATCATACGTGAATTAACACATTCCCTATATCGCATGTCAGTGTCATCATGCATCGCGATACAAACTTGATCCAAAATCATCACAGTTTCTCGCATCTTTCTTATTGTCTAAGATGAAGATCGAGGTTTAAACACCTGACACAGTATAAAACCGGCTGAAATTATGACCCCAGTGAAAACGAAGGATCCTGATAATAAATCTTAGCAACTTACTTTATGCCACGTAATATTAGTTTTAATTGAGGTTTAGGCCGCAAAGATCGCGATCAATTTGGAACTTCTTTCATTCGAACCGAGTAATGACTTCAGTAAAAAAGAGCAACTGATACTTAATATGCCGTTCTGGCATTACATTTCTTAGCAATTACTTAAATTAAATAGAATAATTATAAAATGAATCTCAATGCAATTCCTAGTGCCTTTCCCTGTAACAAAATGTTTTCGTTGCTATCCTGATCCAGGTTGCATTTCAACCTAACTACGTATTAAACTTGACGCCAGAGAAACAATACTTCAATCACACGTATATTAATACATGTTCTATGTCACATTTTAGTGGTAATAATACATCGCGATATAAACTAAATCAAATTTTTTTACTGGTTCTTCCACCTTCCTTTTTTATATTCGTGTTTCAGATAAAAGCTAAGACCTTTGAATGGCTGACACAGTTACATGCGGCTGAAATATGGCATCAGTAAAACCAAAGGAAATTAAAAATAAATCTTAACAACTTACGTCATTCCACGTAATATTAGTTTTAATTGTAGTTTACGCTGTATAGATCGCGATCAGTATGGCACTACTTTCGTTGCAAGTAATGATTTAAGTAACCGAACACTCAAGAAAACAAGTTAAATTATTATATATAAAAAAAAAAACAAACAAACTCATGCCATCTGCTGTAACGTCAAGTGCCAGTTCTAATAACAACCTATCAAAACTGCCGCTAACATTGTGAAAATTACATATCTGAGGCCAAAAACTTTGACGAATACTTTTACATAAAACGAATACTAAACAAATCTAAGCAACTAATAAATATAATGTCGATTTAAACGAAATAAATACTTTTATTTCAATTAATTTATTCGCGAATGCTTACAAATGTTATTAAATAACGTGCATTAGCACGAACAATTTCGTAAAGCATTGCACGACGTCATAGAGTGACGTCATGGTGTGACAGGTGCCGTCATAGATGACATACAGTTGCTTATTATAATATTTCTGTGCAAGTCTCGAAAGATATTCACATTTTGCTCGACTTATTCCTTCGATATTCAGTTGACAAATGCGTAGAGATGGTCCAGTCCTACGAGCTTGTGGGTACTGAAAAGGACCTTCTGGCTCCTTTTTGTGTATCCTTTGACCGAGAGGTCTATTCAGACAGTTCGGTCTCATCTTATCGCTGTTGCTTTCTTAGCACCACCCAGGGGTCACGTGTAGGGCAATTGAGGTTATACCTACGGACGTGAAGCAACTTAGAACTCTAACTTTCAAACAGCATCTCTCAAATGTGGCTGCCAAAGTCAAAACGAGAAACAATATTCTCCATAAGCTTGCTGGTACTTCATGGGGAGCCAGTGCTCACATTCTAAGATCCACAGCCTTAGCTCTGTCATACTCTGTTGCTGAATACTGCTGCCCATCCTGGATCAATAGTGTCCATACAAAGAAGGTAGATGTGCAACTCAATCAGGCAATAAGGATAATTACGGGATGTATTCATAGTACGAACACCATATGGCTTCCAGTGCTATGCAACATCTCACCCCCAGCACTAAGAAGATCAGAAGCTCTTTTAAAAATCTGGAAAAATATCCTGAAGAACCCTCAGCTGCCTATACATCAAGACATGATTCAAGCGAAACACCAACGCTTGAAATCAAGAAAACCACCATGGCGCACAGCAATCAACCTCACAGAGTCCTCTTTCAACACCAATAAGCTGTGGAAAACTCAGTGGGAGCAGTCATCAGTAGCCAATAAAAATCTAGTTGAAGACCCCTCAGTGAGGTTACAAGGTTTCGAACTCCCTAGGCGGCAGTGGAGAATCATCAACCGAATTCGAACAGGACAAGGCAGATGCGCCTACTTATTATACAAATGGGGCTGGGTAGATTCTGAAAATTGTGACTGTGGAGCCACCTTACAGACAATCAATCACATCGTTTCTGACTGTCCTCTTCGGGCCTACAAGGGAACAATGGCGGAAATCCATGATGCGTCGATCAGTGCAGTTGACTGGATTAAAACATTAGATCTCGAGATATGAAATTGTACAAGCTTGTGATATGTATATTTCCTATTGTGTACCTCATAAATAATCATACGATAAATAAATAAATTATAATATTAGATCCGGCTGCAAACTCGTGAAGACTATATTGCAATCACAATAATCCGTATGTCTCTAAAGGACCTGAGGTCGCCTTACATAGCATCGTTCAACTCATTTTCAAACATTTATGTTTTAAAAAAAAAAAATTAAAATCAGAAAAGTCTATGCCAATTTGAAATAGTGCCTCTTAGTCACGCGATATAATCCGAATTTAACTACGAGAGGGGTAACTGACCATTTGCGTGTTACTTCCCGTTTTCAAGTACGAAATACAGTTGAAAAGCCCCTCAGACTTGGCGAATTTTTCGGAATAGGTTCTCATAAACCATCAATAACAATAGCTAATGAATTGATGTTACTATAAGCTGTGTATCGCTAACTGAAAAAGGATTTTAGCGCATTTTAGAGGCTCTGCTTATCTGTTGTCACAAACATGACCACTGCAGTTAAAATGAATAGATGCAGTGGGAGCTGAATGAAACGGTGGAAAAGTTGGAAGGGGGTTGAAATCTACTAGGCTCTCTCAAAGAAGATTTTTTTCTAGTTTTTTGTTTATATTTTTTATGCCTCTTCAACGTCGAGGTCATTAGAGGCGGGAAAGGACTGGGGACAAGGAACAGGAAGTAATCATCACAGCATACGCCTGGAGAGATTTAGGGAAACCACGAAATAATAAACTCTGGATGGTCGGATGGCCGGACGGGGATTAGAACCTGCGTCCTCCGAAATGCGAAGCCAGACCGTTACCACTCGGTCTTTAAGCGAAGACTGATGGAGCCATCAAAGCTGGAACGACCTGTTACCAAGTGAAGAACTTATTCCTAAAATGGGTGAAGTGAAGAAATCCCAAGATAGGTTACACAGGAAGAGAAAGGAATTAGTGCCTATCTGCAGGTGTTGCCAATGCTCTGAACTCGAGGATATATAACTAGTGTGTGTTCAGATCTCAGGTTTGGAACAAACTGTTCATTCAGCAAGAATGGTACGCTACCATCTGTTGTCGGTTCTGTTGATGCAGCATTTCAGAAAATATAACTGTATTTGCAACCAACTATCACAGCGCTGTTCGCCACTTGCAACACGTTCTAGTGCTTACACCAAGATGTCTGCTCTCGTCCTTTTTTCGTCTCTTTCTTCTCTGTGACCACTCCCTCTCTCGTGGACATGGAACACAAAAGCATCGGGAAAGCCAAAGCGCCCGATAATATTGCCGTCCTGGTTGGCTTTTATTTCAAAGAGAGTATTTGGCGGTATGTACGTTGCACCCTATTCGCTTCTTCCTACCCAAACACTCCTCTGACCAGAAGTCAGGCACCTGCTTCAAGATCTGTCTTTGGTCACTCGGCAAGTCAGCGTCAAGCCTTTCCTCCGCTAGAGGATTCAACCACTGTAGCCGCATTCACTTACGCAACTTTACTTTTAATATTAGTATCCCTTCCAATAAAACGTGTGGTGACGTTTGCTACACCACAGTATCCACAAAGAGGTGGAAGACATGGACATTCTAAACTTTTTTTATGTTTTTTCGCCTCGTCGACGTCGGGGTCATTAGAAGCAGGGAAGGATTGGGGACAAGGAACGGGAAGGAATTCTGCCATACCCTTTTCTGAAAGAACGATCTCGGCATTCGCCTCGAGTGATTTGGGGAAACCATGGAAATCCCAAATCTGGATGGCCGGACGGGGATTTGAACTCTCATCCTCCCGAATGCAATGCCAGAGCGTTACCACTCACCCACCTCACTCGGTCTAAATAGTTCTCCCGGCCAGAAATGTTATAAGATAAAAAAAGAGTCGGCGACTAAAAATGGTATACTACCTAGTGCTTCCAAGCAGGCAGTTGAGTAATAATGGTATCTCGAGCGGGACTACAAGGTAGTTTAGGTAGAACCTTCAAGCCGGGCATTTCAAGCTCAGTCCTCGAGCAACAGGAGAAAATCCTTCCCCCTTGGAGCGCGGCGGTCGGTGTCCCGTCCACACGGACAAAACAAAAACAGCGGAAGAAACCGCATCTGACGAGCCCTCCTGCTTTATTCCCTCGCACTGGATTAAAAAACCTCCGCCAACGGGCTGACACACGCATTCGCGAGTGAGTGAGGGACCGGGGGAGGCAAAAAAAATTAATCTTAAAAATTCAGAAATTGCAAATTCGCGTAAGGCTGGCGCTCCACGCTACTTGGCGAGCGTATTTTTGTTTCGGCCGTGTTTTTACATATTGCTTGGTCCGGCGGCTCGAGGGACCTAGAATTAATGCACATGAAAGAAGCCGGCCCGAATGTTTCCTCCCTCTTTCCTCTCAATCCGCGGCCACCCTCCAATTTTTTTCTCGTACTCATATTCCGCTGCCTGCAAAGCCAGCTCTGGTGCCTCTTCCGCTCTCTCAGGCTGTCCATCTCCCCGTCTGTCAATCAAAGAGAGCGCAAATTTTTCCTACTCCCTTTTCGCTGTCTCTCTCTCTCTAGCTCTCCGTATTTTTTTTCTAAAAAAATCTGGCAGACCACAAGACGAGACGCTGTCCAATATACGCAGCCCTCTCCGTTTGGACCACTCACCCCCGCGGCGGTACAAATGAGAAATGTTATTAGGTCTGGTCGTGGTGGCCTAGACGTCTAAACGCTGCTCGGCTGGACGAGGCACGCTTCCACCTCCGACCTCGCATATGAGAAAACTTGCTCCACCTACTGCTTCCATATGCATCAAGTAGCAGATATTTTATTTCTGCCGGTCGGCCAACCCCCCTTTTCCTCCCCGCAAACATTGCGAATTGTGTGCGCGTGGGTTGGGTTGTTCCGGCTGGCCTCAAACCGCCTCTCCACTCCATCCTCCCCCACCCCCTTTCTCCCTCTCTGGTATAGCGACTTCCCGTTGCCCTGCCCGCACACTCACCGACCAACACACACAAACATACGCATACGAGAGATCGCGTGTGCGCCCCGCCCGAGAATGAATAAACAAAGACGTGTGCTCGGCCTGCAGGAATGATTCCTGCACTTGGAGAACCAGAAGCCGCGTGCTGTTGAGCAACGACTACGCCTAACAGTTTCCTGGTATACAGGGTGATTCCGTGATGATGGAGAATGGTATGTATCAACTTGAGGTAAACGACCGAATCGAAAGTTACAAGTGAAGTTCTGCCTTAACCTCACGCAGTGCTGAAACTAAGAGCCCCAACTTCAGAATCCTGATAAATTTTTTTTTTGACTGGTTTGATGCAATCCTCCATCCTTTCCTATCCTGTGCTAACCTCTTCATTTCTACATACCCCTTACAGCCCACGTCCTCAATTATCTGTTTCATATATTCTAATCTCTGTCTTCCTCTACAGTTCTTACCTTCAACTGTTCCCTCCACTAACAAATTAACAAATCCAGCATGTCTCAAAATATGACCTACCAGCCTGTCTCTTCTTTCCGTGAGCTTCTTCAACAAACTTCTTTTTTCACCAATCATTTCCAAAACTCGTTCATTTCTTACTTTGTCTGTCCACTTAATTTTCAGCATTCTTCTGTAGCACCTCATTTCAAATGATTCAATTTTCTTTATTTCCGATATTCCTAAAGTCCATGTTTCGCTACCATAAAGTGCTGTGCTCCACACAAAGAGTTCTTTCTAATTCCTAGATCAATATTTGAAACTAAAAGGTTTCTTCTTTTTCATGAATGCTCTTTTTGCTAGTGCTAGTCTGCTTTTAACATAATTCCTGCTTCGGCCATCGGTTGTAATTTTACTTCCCAAGTAACAGAATTCACTTACTTCTCCTATTGCATCCGATCCTATTTTTATATTTAATCTACTAGTATTGGTATCATTTCTGCTACATTTCATCACTTTTGTCTTGCTTTGATTTATATTCAGTACAGAATTCCCGGTGAATCCTCCTGATTACCCTCAGATAATTTCCCCTGTTGATGGATTAGTAACGGCGCAAGTAATTTGATGTCAGACAGACCGAAAATAATAAGTCTGTTGTATAGTAATAATGAATTCCATATACCTGCCCAAGTTTCAGAAGCTGCTACATTTACAACAGCTGTTCAAAATGGAGACCCCCGCGTCAATGCAGACATGGTATTGTCATACAAAGTTCTGTCGTGCCCCTTTTAATATCCCCGATGTCGTGAACAGTGTTGGAGGCAGCGAGAATTCTTGCCACAAAATCCTATTTAGTCACGACAGGCGTCGCGTACACAAGACTTTCACATAACCCCACGAGAAGAAAAAAATAGGGTTAGTTGAACGTGCTGGTCGCAGAACAAGACCTCCTCTTCCCATCCACTTTTCAAGGAATGTTTGATCAACTTTTTTTTTTTACTTATGGCTTTATGCCTCGTTGACGTTGACGTCGAGGTCATTAGAGGCGGGATGGGACTGGGGACAATGAACTGGAAGGAATTCGGCCATGGCCTTTTGAAGGAAGCATCCCGGCATTCGCCTGGGGTGGTTTGGGTAAACCATGGAAAACGCAAATCTGGATGCCCGGACAGGGATTCGAACCGCCGTCCTCCAGATCGTTAACTGCTCACCAACCACGCTCTGTGATCCACTTGTTCACGAACTCTCTGTCCAACGTGAGGTGGGGCTCTAGCATGTCGCAACCACATCCGTTGACGAATAACAAGTGGGATATATTCCAGGAATCTGGGTAGTATGTCTCTGATAAAGACTGTGTCCACTGTATTCCACTGTCAGAAGTATCAGAACGATTTTCGCTTATACCTTTTGACTCGGTCCCTCACTTCAAATAGACACATTTACCCTTCTCCATCATCCCTGAAAGTTTGTAACACCATCCCGGAATCACCCTGTATTTTCTACATCATTAATATTTCACCTTACATCGTAATAATAATTTTGTGTGATGGTAATGACATGGTAACAGGGTTTCTTTTGGCTGAGCATTCCTCCCCTATAATAGCCGCCTTAGCCTAACCCGGCAATCCTACCTGGTACAGGGGACCTACAGTTTAACGTGGAATCCGAACCACGAAGCGTTCTGGCGTACTTCACATTAGACAGCAAGCTGTGCCAGAGGCGAAGGTCGGGTTAAGTGCCTATGAAAATCCACGCCTAGACAGGGATTCAAACCGAGAACCTTAAGATCCCCAGTCAGACGCCTTAACCACTGAACCACCTTACATAATAATAACTATCAACAGAAATATGGATGAAGAAACAGGGCAGAGTATAAGGAAGAGTAGACAATTGTATCAGCAGATAAAGGATGTAATCTGGAGGTGGAACATAGGAAAGAAGCAAACATGTTGCTCTATAACATACTGACCAATGGCTCTGAAACTGGACTTGGACAATGAGAATCATTAGTAGGCGGCAGAGAAGACGTTGCTGAGAGGTATAGAGGACGTCATAAAAAATAGATAAAATTAGTAATGAAAACATCAGTGAGAGATTACAAGTTGGATCATTGGAAGATATGTTAACAAAGAGTAGACTGTAGTGAGGATGGATGAGGGGAGAATGTTAAAGTTAGTCTCTTAAAGAGTGGGAACGGAAGGAGACCAACTGGAAGACCACGAACAAGATGGATAGACCAAGTGAAGACGCAGAGGTGAAGGAAGTAGTTTTGACACAAGTGGTAGAAGAAAAATCTTAGAGGTACCACCAGACGAGGAAGAAGTTGTGTTGAGCAACACACAAAAGCGGAAACGTCAAACAATGATGGTGATAGTGATGACATAGTAATAACAGGTGCATTAGACATGTTTCCAAATTATTGTTTTACATTTACTCAGAGAGTGATGTGGCGGAAAGAAGACATGATTCAAGATGAATAAAGTACTTTGTTATAAACAGCAATGTTCGCAACAGTTGTCTAAGCAGCGAACGATTGAATGCAATAGTAACTGCGGAACAATCCACAAGAGCAGCTGTGCGCTTTATAATGTCTTCGCACTGGACTTCGGAGGTGCAACAAAAACGAGATTAAAATCAGGAGTCCGACGTACCGTCCGTTCTACAAGTCTCCGCCTCATATAGGTTACACGTTTCCACAAACAAAGTATATAGTTATCATACAAAAAGTACGAAGGGGTGATGACACGTTATTTCCTCCGTTAAGATAATGGTCATTGCTGATGTGAAAGACGTGGACAATGAGCTCTCTGCCAAAGAGCGGGCGATCAACACCTACGGAGATCATCATCACTATCGTTGGGGACCATCTCCAGTTTCCCGGGTGTGGTTTACGAGCCTTGGTTTTGTATACGATCGTTTTCCACTGTCTCCTATCCAGAAAATTTTCTTGGTCCGTGATATATTTCCAGTTCCAGCCCCTTCTCTCCATGTCCCCGTGGCACCATACACAGCCAGTAACCCGGCTCAAGGGAGATAGAGTCAGCTTCCCTATTCTCCACATGAGTAATTCTTGCCTGGTGCATCCACGATGCGGGGGTGGGCATTCTCCATCTCAGTAGTCCGAAATGGTAGAATGGCGAAGTCCAGGTGGAGACCCAGTCCTGCGGGGTATAACGCAGCACCCATGCCCAGGGACACGGGTGAAGACCTTAAGAGCATCTACGGCAGAGAAGAAGTTCTTCGGTATGGAGTAGATGGCGGAGGAGGCAACCCCATCTTCTCAGGGGAAATTGAGAAGGAAACCACTGCCTTTTGGTGAAGAGGGATCTTCAAAGGCTAAGGGAGTAAACCCTGACAGAAAATCCTCTTCTGTGTTAGGACTAGGAAGCCAACAGAATAGAGAACAAAAAGTGCTGCTTTCAAAATTAAAACGAGCCTCAGAAAGAAACCTACGGAGATATTCTTGCTAAATTATGCATAAACTTTCTTTTACAAAAATGCATTAAGAGTGTATAACAAATAAGATGTTAGCTAATTTAGTGGTACGTCAGTATGTTTCCAAATGCACACTCAAGACATATTCAATAACATTCTGCAGGCAACATTAATTTCGTGTGGTTATAAACACCATATGATACGGTTTCAAGTCGTAGCTCAGTCTGTCAATTTCTTCGGTAGACCTAGTGTAACAAGTAATCCGATCAACTCATCGTTCTTAGCGTAGTTACGAGCCAAACTAATGATCTAGTCGTTCCTTATTTTCGCCTCAAAAATCTACTTTTCACAAAGCTTTGTTAAGGATTTACACAATTCGCATACAGCAACATTCACATAGAAAATAGTGCAGATTTTTTTAAAAGCCTTTAGATTTCGCCATTGAATGCCGTAACACGTATGAACGAATTACTGGTTTGGCAATTTAGTCAGTGCGTAGCAGCATGAAGCTTGAAAGGGACGTAATTTGGTGCAATGTAGCGAAATAAACGTCCACGCACTTTACTGATACACAACTACAAAACGAATAAAATGAAATTAATAAAGAGTTGTAGATGAGTGTGCTGGTACAATTTTCTCTAATCCAGTCAGTCAGTACAAGAAGAGGGATGTACGGTACGTGGTAGTTGTTCTGTAACGCTCTGACCTCGCATACAGGAGGAAGGGCCAACCAAATTTCCATTTCCCCAAATCATTCCATACGAATTCGGGGTTGAATCCTTAAAAAAGCCATGGTCGAATTTCTTCCCGTTCCTTGCTCCCAGTCCCTTCCCGCCTCTTATAACCTAGATGACAGCAAATCTCAAAACCAAAGCAAAAAAGTGAAATATTGAATATATATGCAGGGTCATTTTATGTAGTCATATACTATCAATGGGGAAGTTTTTGCGCAACAAACGTCTCCATCTCTCTAACGTTTTTACTATTTTTAGTTCTTACTGCAGGTGTTGGAGAGTAATTCACCTTCGCAATGAGAGATTTAACCTCACTCCTCTCGCAATTACGGAGAGTCTTGTGCAGAGATTACAGCGAAACTGTCTTCCAGGCGATGTCTTTATGTCCGTCAGTGTTGATGTAAGTCTGCCTCTAAAAGACATAAACATTATTAATACGGCGGCTTCAACGGCCATTACTGCGCTTTCCCTCAGGTTCCCTGATTGAGACAATAACCTTCAGAAGGCGGAAGCAAATCTATCCCAGTTCATGTAACGGAGAGGGGGTAAATGCTTTTCCTCTTAAAGAGTTGTAATAGGAAAATTTTTATAGCCATGAAAATTCCTTGAATAGAAGCTATTGAACAAATTCTCTGTTAATAAAATGAATAGAAAAGGCGAATTTATATTAGAATGCACACAGTTGTGCCGGAATATATCATTAATGGAAAAAAATATTGAATTTGCGAAGTGAAAACATGTCCGTGCTGTTACCCATAATTTCTTCTGCTTACGAAACTGTAATGTTTAGATCGCTTTGACCAGTAGTAAACTAACTACAGACACCCGTTAGTGTGGCGAATTCCTAGACAGTCGCCAATCTCCGCCTAATAAACTACACATTTCATAAACAAAAAATACACTATCACAAGCTGACTGTACTTAACTTAATTTTATCCATAATTCACTGTATTGGTGTGACTGTATTGATCACACAAAAGGTAGAATGAAAATCAGCCTTCAGTCACTAGAATAGAAATTTTATTGTATTATTTGAAATCGTTTTTCAGCACAGGCACAAACTTTACTAGACACTAATCTCGCTTATAAAAAATGTAAAACCTATGTAAATACCATAGACACCTGAAGATGGATCCACAGGGTCCGAAATGCATTGTGTAATACCATAAAATTTGTATTCTAGTGACTGAATGCTATTTTTCAATTTACCTTTTGTCTGAATGTACTTACATGTTGCGCCGACATACGACAACACATTTCACTTCCGCATTAGTACGTAGTACGACCTGCAAGTAGCTATAAAATGCTTGGCATTAGCAAGAGCATGCAGCCGTAAAACCATAGATCAAAATTTGACCACACCAATGATCTCATAGAAGGCAGCCGAACACAAAACGCAAGGAAAAGGTGGTGAAGCAGAAGAAAAGAAGAAGGCAGAAGACAGAACAAAGGATACTCGTTTCTCAGACAGATGAAATACTGTACAGCATTCTATTCTAGATTTGACATATCTGGTTGTAACTATGGTGGGGCCTCACACCCCCTCCCCCCCTTTCCACCTCCCCTCCCGATTCACACTAATCACCTATGCAACAGGTAGTTAATGTTTAGGAAGATCACAGCTGCTGTAACAGAGAAAAAAAATAGTAACGATATAAAAGTAATACTAGATATTAAAAGCGTCTTTCTGGACTCGAGCCAGGTAACTAAGAATGGAGCGCCAACCACAGGATTGCAGTTTAGTGACCTCCAACAAGGTAACGGCAAAGGCACGTGTGGTCGTAATGACCTAGTGACAGGATTTTTATTGGTTGCGCAAACCACCCGTAACAGCGTATAGGGGACCGACTGTTTAACGTGGAATGGAACTGTTGTCCGGTAAATTCCTAAGCATTGTTCGGCCGCCGATTGACAAGAGTTTTCGATACGCCACACAGAGCGCCTTTTGTCGTTGCTAACCCGGTAATCCTACCTGGTACAGGGGACCTACAGTTTAATGTAGAATCAGAACCACTGAAGCGTTCTTGCGTACTTCACATTACACACCAAGCTAGACCAGAGATGAAAGTCAGGTTTGAGGACTGTGAAAATCCTAGCAGTGACCGGTATTCGAACCGGGAATATTTCGATCTCCAGTCAGACACGTTAACCACTGAGTCACAAGACTGCTCTAATAACCTCGTTGACGAGGCGAGTGTAACTGCAGATAAGGTCTTTTATTTACTCTGTTCTTCAGCATTACCCGTCATAACGCTTTGCTGACATGTGAATGGTTTTGCTGCAAGGTAGATCAACACAGCGATCATCTTATAATCTGCACTTGTGTGGGACCATAATCTGGAGGCTAATCTTCCGATAACCTACTTCCTGAAGGGCCAAGCCTGTGTACCTGGAGCCTGAACGCGCCAAGACACCCCCATTGTGATCTCCTGGAGCTCTCTCTGGTTTGTTTAGCCCCTCTGCTTGCAGGTAGCGGCCGATTCATTGTGCCCCCACGGCCGTAATCTGTGCAAATTGCGAGGCCCGTTGAAGTAGGGACACCTCTTCCGCCATGTCTCCTCTCACAGAATATCGCGCCTTTCAAGAGACTGTCACCGCAATAACCCTTCGGTTACAAAATTCTCCAGTGATCTGGAATAATTCCCGATCCGAACCGAGACCCCCGCTGCGTCACCTATTATTATTCGGACTTTTTTAACACTTGCAGAGCAGCAGTCCCAGGGTTCGTGAAGGGTTTTCGCCACCAGGAATATTCAGTCCGTTTTGAGCTGCAACCTAATGCTGCAACCGCAGGTATTGCAGCATACCGTTGTTCGGAAGAAACGCTTTTGTGAGTCACTGGCCGTAAGTAAAACGACGCTTATAAGCTGCTGCCACCGAATTTATTGACTGCGAAGCAGGGTTTCAGCAGTTATGTATCACTGAAGTTTCCAACTGTCCGTGATGAAGAACTCTATCCTGGAGTATCCCAATAATGAAATGCTTACAGAATACGATCCTGATTTGCGTCTAGATTTCATGTAACTTTCATTCTTGGAACACCCTACTTAATGAACTAAAACTGATAGATGAGAATATCAGTTTTAGATGCTTTCGTGAAACTTATGGAAATGTAAAGAGAATTTTTTAAAGTGTAGTCATATGCAATGATTAGTTTCCCTCTAAACAATTCAGAAAACTGTTCGCTCCTACACAATCCCACTATCCTCAAGCAAAAACCCCCATAAATTCCTGAAATCACCACAAAAATAGTATTTCTAAACACGCTCCGTTGATTTTTTTAATGTCATTTTCTTTAGTACGTAGAAATGAAAAAAGCGTATAACATTATTTAGAGGGAAACTCCGGAGAGAAACTTGATCGCATGAATGGCTTTTTCGATTTTTCGCACAAACTCGATAGCGGGGAAACTACAGTTCAATCTGGGATCCGAACCATGAGAGTGGCATAGCGCATTTCACGCACATACTATATTTTCAGTCACTGAAAATTTTGGCCACGAATGGTTCCGATATCTTAAAAATAATCACAAAATAAAGCCGTAAGTAACAACTGGGATTTTAAACAACAGCACCCAGGTCACTGAGTGTATGTTTAAAGAAATATTAATAATTCGTTTAAGATTTATTAATCGTCTTGAAACGCTGCCACAGTTGTTACAGGGAAGTTCAGATCTCTGCTCAGCTTGCGAGACTTGCTGTAATATCTATGCTTTTTAAGCAGTATTCGCTAATCGCTTAGCCATGTACCTGAATAAGGCCAACATCAGTTTCAAAAACTATACATTACATGAACGGATTAATATAAAACACTTCAGCCCAAATACTTTGGACACACGTGATAACACGTACTACCAACCGCCTGGTACTTACTTTCCGTGTCCAGAAAAAACGACCTCAGATTCTCTGTTCCCAAAATTCAGCGGCTTTAATCGCCTTGTCGTTTGCTTCAATCAGATCTTCGTTCCAGCAGACTGTTCCCATGATGTCGCATCTCAGCAGGTGTTCATGATCCAGTCGCATCTCCCATCGTCCACGTATCCCCATTTCACCAAATTAGATTTACATTTGGAGACCACAGATCTCAATCGGTTTAATTCGTCGCCTGCTGGTAGTTCTTCCTCGGGGCAATTAATCCGATGGTCAAGAGTGCCCCCCCATAATTCCATACGCCGCGTCTCTGGTTGGTTCTCCAAAAGTGCTGTTCTGTTCAGGAAACTGTTCCTAAATTTCGGGCGAGGTACAGGAATTTCTTGGCATGCATCTGGTGTCTGTTGTCGGACATTTGTTTTATTCTTTCTTTCTCTCCTGTTAGTTTTCGTCTGATATCTGATGGAGCTATGCAAGCTAGGGGGTAGATCTTTTTTAAGGTGTTGGCCTGAGGCATCCGGTCACAATCCTCACTGTTTCATTTAGAGCTGTGTCTACCTGCCTGGTGTGCGCAGATGCTTCCCAAACTGGTGCCGCATATTCTCCTGCCGAGAAACAAAGTGGCAGGGCTGTTGAGCGCAGCACTTCAGGGTGCGCTCCCTAAGCTCCCTGTGAGTTTACGAATGATGTTATTCCTTGCGCTTACCTTCCCTTTTAGCTTTTGACATTGCTGAAAGAATGTAAGCTTTCTCGGTGAGTCAGTTGCGTAAAATCTTCTCGAGCTTTCCACCGGGACAGCACGTGAGTAAAAGTACAAGGCGACGTTTCGGAGCCTGCCTCTGGCTCGGTCTTCCGCCAGAAGATGAAGCCAGAGGCAGGTTCCGAAACGTCGCCTTGTACTTTTACTCACGCGCTATCCCGGTGGAAAGTTCGAGAATATTTTGACATTTCTGTTTAAAGGATATTATTCTATAGATGAATCATTGTACAATGAAGCATCACAAATTACTAGAATGTTCTCTAAACCTGTAAAGATCTCCGTCTGTTTATCACGTTGCATCAAGACTTTACCTGGCTTCCTCAAGTTTCTTCTATGGTAATAATACTAATACCACCGTTTAAATACGTGGAGTTCATCATCTACTGTTGCCCTCATATTAAGACCATTTGCACAACCTTACAGTGGTGTGTTAATTCTCGACAGACAAGAGCTGCGTGAGCAGGCTGAATTACATTGCAAACTGGATATTTATTTAGCTCTCATACGCTGATAAATTGACAGAAAAGTCTCAAAATGAAACAGGTGTAAAAGGTACTGGTGTTCATAATACCTGTACAACCGTGGTAATGCTGTAATTCTAGAGTTATCGAAAATAGAACATACCTTCAATGTTTATCACGTTTTAGTTAGAGCCCAGTGTCCATAGTCACTGTATATATGCATAACAAAGCAAAGTAGTTCTCTTTTTTTTTTTTAATGTTATTTTCGTTTCGTTTATAGGAACATTGTTGCAGATTTCATCGTTACCAAGGTTGTCATTCTTACCTTCTTAATATTTTACACTTTTGAAAGAAATTGGATTTGCGCAATACTGCGGAACGGTTACCAGCTTACTTTCTGTGTTCGTGTCTTCTATCTGAGTCGTTTGAATCTTTCTAATCACAACAGATTTCACAAAATATCTCCAGAAACAATAGTCTATTTTTTTTTAATAATATCAATGTACCGTCTGATTGTAATCCCATATTGGCATTTCAAAGTTGAAATTACTAATATAGAATCGTTTCGTTTAGAAGTTTCCTTTTTTAAATAAAAGTGTCCGAAATGATTATTTTCTTCTTCTTACTTCGAATAAAACTTTTTGCTTAACTTTCTTCAGTCTTCTTTGTGCCTATATTTCTTTCATCTCCTGCAAGTCCCCTTCTTTCTGTGTCCACTTTATTCCACTTGTTGATTATTTCCTTCTTTCTTGAAAATCTGCTTTTTGAGTATTACATTATACGGAAGTACACATTATACTACATTGTATGGAGGTCACCTTGACATTTCATAATTAGGATTTTCTGCTGTATAATTTCTACTTTGATTTATAAGATTCATTCAATATAGTAATACTAATGATTTAATTTTATCACATCTTGGAGATGAATTATTTACGAATAGTTTGACTTCCGTCTAAATGAGATATTTTCGCGTATCGAGAACAATTTTTAAGGCATAAGACCCTGTTTGTTAGAACCAGCTTCTATGCAGATATATTTTACTTTCTTTTAACTGTAAAGAATTAATAGCAAATTTGAACTATTCAATAAATTTAATTCAAGTTGCCTTACAAACCGGAACCAGTTACTGTAGATTCCCCGTGTAGCATACCTTGACCTACACTATATACAGTTATACTATAACCAAAAATCCGTATGCGCAAAGCTTACACGAATAACCTGTTACCAACATATAAAAATTCCTGCAGGTTGACAACCATTCGCAAAAACACCGTTCTTATGGCGCAATCTTAACTGATGACTTATTGATATTCAGTATTGTATGACTCCTTAGTAAAAACAATCTATTCGGATAATCCAGCCTTAATATTCGTACCGAGCGTGGTGGGGTGGGTGAAACGGCTAACGCTCTGACTTCGCATTTGAATCCCCGACGGGCATCCAGATTTGTATTTTCCATATTTTTTGCCAAATCACTCAAGGCAAATGCCGGGATGCTTCCTTCAAAAGGGCCATGGCCGAATTTCTTCCCATTCCTTGCCCCCAGTCCCACCCCGCCTCTAAAGACCTCAACGTCGACGAGGCGATAAATCATAAGTAAAAAATAAAAAATCGTGGTTTTTCATTTTAGTAAATTTAATCGCTTGGGACCGAAATTGGCATGAAATCTCAGCAATAATTCTAGAACCCTAAAATTCCCTACTCGCTGGCTGGTGTATTCTTCTTCCTCCCATTCAAGGATCAGGCCTGTTGATCTATCTAGGTGTCAGGCACCGTTTTCATCTCTTCTTTGGCCAAACTATACTTCTTCTAACCTTTAGGTCTATATTAGTTGTAATATTTTAACTAAATCCTAGAATTCTTTTTATAGACTTACTGCTATTTTCGCTACATTGTACGACTGTCACGTGAATACAGCGCACAAAGTGAATAGATTGTCGACTTTTTCAATCCCACTGCTTTGATTATCGATGTTTAGAGCTTGTCGAGTAGGACAGGAAGATATTTTTTTGTCGTTAAAGTTGTCAGTTGTAGACCATTTCTGCTAGCAGATCTACCCCAAAAACATTTTTTTACTGGAAACACCAAATTTATTTCCAATAATCACATTTAAACATTAAATGCTAGAAAGTACTTAGTTTAACTTGGAAGCTTCACGCGAAAGAAAGAAAAGATTAGATTTTGCATGTAGTTCACCGTACAATAATACTGTATTACTGAAAGTGCTCTTAATTCATACAGCATCGCATGCTATTTGATACTAGATAATTAAAGAATAATTTTGATTATACCTGAACGATTATTTTTTATTTGTGGGCTGAAGATGTGTTCATTCTAAACACTCATCCTACCCCGATAATATTTAATCAAGTCTGAGATGGTGGTAGGTATTAAGTGAGGAAATTGATTTTTTTTTTTTTTCTTCATGAGACTTATCTGTGAGCTAACTGATTTGCTCCGTAGTATCTGCGGACAGGAATAATGAACCGTAACGACTGCAGCAGCTTATTATTATTGGTGCAATCACCTGAGGTAGTTGCTGTCCCGCTGGGGGACTCAAAGCTCTCTGCGTGACGCTACGAGGAATCCAATTAAAATTTTACAGCTGCTTGCGGGCAGGTGTGCAAACGGCTACTAACACCGTCCACGCCAAACTATCGCGTCCCATTGATTCACTGAATTGGATACCAGCTGCAAATAGACAAATTGCCGGCACCATCGTTATATTTACTCTTCAGTGCTCATTATTACTGACGCCAAAAATATTCTAATGAAAGAAAGCAATAAATTACGATTCCTAAGACAACATCTTAGTATAAAATGTAACGTACTGCCTACAAAAGCGGTTTGGTGGCACAGTGGTTAAGGCTTGTGATTGTTCACCGAATGGTCCTCGGTTCGAATCCTTGTCTCGGTTGGGATTTTCACTTACGCCACTGCTTGCCTGTAGTGTGAAGTACGCCAGAACGCTTCCGTGGTTCGGCTTACTGTAGGTAGAATTACCGGGTTACACTAAATAGTAAAAAGTGCAAGACAATGAGCATAACTAACAAAAAGAATCTGATTGTTCAGAAATATGAGTTAAAAAATTCTGTTATTGATAGGGTCGATTCTATGAATTATTTGGGAGTAACAGTACAAAGGAACATGAAATGGGACATACACATTAATTCGTTAGTGCGTAGAGCTAATTCTAGGCTGCGATTCATATGTCGAATCTTGAAAAATTGTAATGAACAAACAAAGGAGATAGCGTACAAATCTCTTGTGCTTCGACAGTTGGACTATTGTTGTGCCATTTGGGATCCGTTTCGTAAGGGGTTGATCGAAAGTACAGAGAAGAGCCGCTCGATTCGTGACCGCTTGCTACAATCCTTATGAAAGCGTCACAGAACTGATTAGTAGACTAGGCTGGGAGTCTATGGTTTAAACTTATTGGTAAATATGTGTACTCCCACTTTCACTTACGAGTGTAGTGAAATACTTCGTCCACCAACCTATTTGAGCCGGAATGACAGGAAAGATAAGATTAGAGAAATAAGGTGCCGCACTGATTCTTATATGAATTCTTTTTTCACTCGTACCATTAGGGATTGGAATGCACAAGAAAGAGACTAGCTTTGGTGCTGAGCACCCTCTGCCACCCACAATTTTGTGAATTGCAGAGTATATATGTAGATGTAGATTTTGATACCCTGGAGACTGGTAAATTTCCTGTTGAATAACTGTTATTGTAGAAAATATTATAGCTTTAGTACACGTCATTGGAAAGTTAGATCCTAAAAATTTAACCAAGCAATTAGTGACATTCTTCTTAACACAATGGAATCGATTACAAATTTTTTAATTGTTTTTGTTCTTTTAATCATTTATTGTTTGATCTTGTTCGTTTCTTTTTTTTTACTTATGGCTTTACGGCTCGTCGACGTCGAGGTCATTAGAGGCGTGATGGAACTGGGGACAATGAACGGGAAAGAATTCGGCCATGGCCTTTTGAAGGAAGTATCCCGCCATTCACCTGGAGTGATGTGGGGAAACCATGGAAAACCCACGAATGTGAGGCAAGAACATTAACCGCTCGTCACTACGCTCGGTGTTTCTTTGTTGTTGTTTGTATATTATCTTACGTTGCAATTTTACTTTTATTTATTCTCTAAATTGTATCCATATTTATATTATCCGTAATAATATCAGACTCATCTAATAAATATTAAGATATTTATTTTAATTACATCTGGCAATACATTTAAAATACTCATCTATCGAGTGAATGAGTAGTATTGAACATTTTGCATCAAAAATTTCTGAATATTTTTCTTTTTTGAATTGGTTTTAATTCCATACAGTAATTTATTGAAAAACTTAATTCCTAAATGAGATGTTCCTTTTCGATATAATTTAGTTTTTCTGTGAATATTAATAACACTATTTGTTTCCTTCTGTAATGTTCACGTAGCTCATTATTAATTTTTGATGCTGCATCTTTGCCTATGATATTATTTCGAAAAAAAAGCTGTTTGTTTTTTTATGTACTTTTTCAATCAGTATATCGATCTGATTTGAAGCAATTCTCCATCCCTTTCAACTTGGGCTAATCTCTTCAATCCGAAAATATCCATTACATCTTTCTTCTTAGTTATCTATTTCATATGTTCTACTCTGTTTCTTCCTCTATAATTCCTTTCAACAATTACTGTTTCCAGTAGCAAATTATCCCAACCCGCACGTCTTAAATTCGTAATGTCTTATAGAACACAAATGCTGGGACGAGCACTGCAGAAGCAGACTACATGCTCCAATCTCGTGCTAAAATCCTAATCATTGTGAACTAGAAATTATATGAAATCTTTATTAGATTTTAATGCTCCCATTTGTAGAATAATGTTTGCTGTGTTAAGAGGCAACGACAAACTGCCGACAGGGGCTGCGTGACTCAACATTGTTTTCACTATCAAACGTTACGACTATTAACATTTCATTCACACCTCTCTTTGAGAATAGAAATGTAAAATTATCTCACTTCATTTAAAGAAGTATGTGGATAAAATTGTTTTTATTTTTCTTTTAATATTTCACAGCAAACAATTCCAGAAAAAGAAGAGCCAACTCAAGTAAACATATAAATTATTATTCGACATATTATAGGGCTAAGACATATTCTTGTAAATATAGTTGTGGAAAAAGGGGTCAATTTTTTTATATGTGTTGCTATATTACCGAAGAATTCAGACAAAGTTTTCTTTTGCTACCAGACCGATAAATCATGAGGGACAGTTAAAAAAAATATAAAAAACTCTTTTAAATATACCAGTAAAACAAGAAAAACAGATTTGTTCCTCCCCGATTATGAATTACCTTTGCACATGCATACGGTCTTACAGCATGAGAAAAGTATGAACTCAAAAAAATGTTTGATAAAGATTATTTATTTATTTGCACAAATCCTTAATCTTTGATGCGGGAAATTGAACGGAATATTGCTTAAAAATGAAGTTTACAGTCTATTGATACTAGCTTGTATTTTAGAAATATTGTCCTCAACTGTTCTTTTACTTTTCTTTGTTGCTCAGTTAATATTTTCAGCAACATCACTTTAACCAGACTTCCATTCCTATATCAACATTCACTGTTGTTTTGAACGTTTTTCTGCACCATCTGCAATAAAATTTCATTATGGAGAAATTATTGTTATTCAACACATTTTCCAGCAACGATATCTGTATCATGATGTAAAATTATCACAGCACAACCTATGAGTGACGTATGTGACATACCGGTTGAGAAAATTATGACAGTAAAGGTTCACTTAGTTCCATATTTTTATGATTAGAATTGTTTCTTTAAAAATAACTGACGGATGCATTACTACAGTATTTTAAGTGGAGTTTGAGCAAGCTATTAAACCATGCAACATTGATATGTCCCCAGTTATCCTTTCGTTAACAGCAATCATCTGAAATTATTTGCGCACAAAAAACCTTCACATGACAGACTTTTTCCTTCAAGAATAAAAGGAAGTGTAGGAGTGCGTAATTTATTTATGGCGCCGGATACGTGGCCATGAACGTTATTTAACTACTCGTTTCATTGGTGCTGAATAATATGCTAGCAGAAACGTCCCTCACTTGCGCATCTTTCGATTTTCGGTATAACACACACAAACTGAAACGACAGACATGAACAAGAAACAAACGTCGACCGACATTTTATATTCTCAAATTTCTGTTTGAAGTTACAGCAAGCAGAATAATAACATTTATTATTACTTTGTAGAAAATTTAGTGCAAAAAATTCTTACACTTTAGTAATGTCGTTTGATACAGCCGAAAGGAATAGATGGAGCAAGTCGTCAGGTGCAAACATATCCCACCGACCCCGCTAGTAAGAATGCAGGCCTACGAAATACGTCGTAAAAATGGCGTAGTAGAAGGAAAAATTCACCTAAAACCCTTACGACCATGTAAGAGAGTTACTCTGCCTGGGTTTTATGCAGTACTTTGGCTTTGTTGCCGAGAATCTGGCGAAGTCATACTGAACAGGTTCCTGTTGTTGCTGTTGTAATTACACTATTTGATAGTTCACTGTTATTTTCTAGGCTGGCAGTTCTTGGTTATTTTTAATGGCATTCGGCGTTTTAGTCATTCAGCCAGCATCATCTGTGTTTCATTTTCCTCAATTGTGCCACATTCTTCTAGCATTGTTAATAATCTCAAGTGAAAGGACGATACAGGACGAACACAACACTTAATTAAAACTAATCATGACCTGTGCCGGACTCGAACCGGTGACTTCTGCAACGCGAAGCCAGCTCGCTAGCCCCGCGCTTCCCAAGTCAGCCAGTTCTTAATTTCGAAGTCACGTATTTCACAAACATACGGATGTGAATTTACAATAGGTAAACTTTGGACGGCCCAAATAACTATGGAAAGGTCAGTGCTAGGTTTAACTAGAAAATACAAGAAAAGAGCAACCAACATTAGGACAGTTGTAGGGTTGTAGGGTTGTAGACTGAATATAAACCAAAACAAGACTAAAGTGATGTAATGTAGCAGAAATGATACCAATACTAGTAGATTCAATATAAAAATAGGATCGAATGCAATTGGAGAAGTAAGTGAATTCTGTTACTTGGGAAGCAAAATTACAACCGATGGCCGAAGCAGGAAAGACGTTAAAAGCAGAGTAGTACTAGCAAAAAGGGCTTTAATGAAAAAGAGAAATCTTTTAGTTTCAAATATTAATCTAGATATTAGACAAAACTTTTTAAAACTCTATGTGTGGAGCACAGCACTTTATGGTAGCGAAACATGGAATGCAGGAAAGAAGGAAAATTGAAGCATTTGAAATGTGTTGCTGCAGAAGAATGCTGAAAATTAAATGGACAGACAAAATATGAAATGAACGAGTTTTGGAAATGATGGGTGAGGAAAGAACTTTGTGGAAGAAGTTTACAGAAAGAAGAGACAGGCTGGTAGGTCATATTTTGAGACATGCTGGATTGGTTAATTTGTTAGTGGAGGGACCAGTCGAAGGTAAGAACTGTAAAGGAAGACAGAGATTAGAATATATGAAGCAGGTAATTGAGGACGTGGGTTGTGAGGGATATGTAGAGATGAAGAGGTTAGCACAAGATAGGGAGGGATGGAGGATTGCATCAAACCAGTCCAAAGACTGATGACAGCAAAAACAAAAAAAAAAGGTCATAGACATCTTGAAGCGGCAGTGTGTCAGCCATATTGCTCGAAGGAAAGACAAAATATGGACAAAACCAGTGTTGGAATGAAGCCCAAGTGATCAGTAGACACCAAGAGGAAGACACGGTTGTTGGAGTTGACTAGTGGTGGAGGATCACACAAGATTGTTCGACAAGTTCAACCCGAATTAATGACCTTAGGAGGCTGCATAATTTAATGATTGAACTGGATGATAATGATGATATGAATAAAACAGCAAATATTCTGTCTGACACTCCTTTATTTCAGTGTGTGCCTTGTATACTGACAGTAGTTGTCAGTTAAACCTTACGAAATAAATACAAATGTCGATACAGCTAAGCAGTGCCATAGATAATATTTATGTTACACCCTCTTTTTAGGATATACGAATTGGTACTGCATTGTCACACGAGGTACTCGAAGTCTCTCTTTTCGTAATCGTGCGCCGCACAAAGGGTCCATTGGTTCACACAGCCTGCAGCAGGACTCAAGGTGGCAGCTGATCAGATGGGTCCCGATTTCCATACCCATTCTCCCAGACTCCAGAGTCCCTATGCGAGCGGCGTCTTCTCCCATTGTCATTCTGATCGCCAGCCACTCTGAGCTCCTCTCCATCCTATCGGTGTCCTTTTTGCATAATTCCCAACCGGCGGCCCTAATGCGGCCCCAACGTTCTTGATAGATGGTCGAAAAAACAGTCTTCGATAACCGGTGTCTCCTAACTGAGCTTTCTTTTAAAATCCTCGTCGCCGTTTCATGCTTGCACTAAAATATTTCTGCAGTATCAACATTTTCATATCTTAACGAAATACTCCTTTTGTGTCTCAGTCCTTAATTAAATAAAGGTATTTAAAAAGAAGTTGTATTCGTGTCCCAACATTATCGTCTGAATTCAGTTTTTCGATTTAATCATTTTTTGTTCCACCGGTTTACATTTGTTTGTTGTAGATACAAAAGAAAAAAGAAAGTTGTGAAATAAAAGACAAATACAAAAATTAATGGGTGTGAAATTATTAACGGCCGGATGTAGTATTACAAGCATTTCTCCAATTCATGGGAACAAAACTCATTCTTCTTCGTACTAAATATTTAGATGCTACTAGATATTGACGAGATTTCAGAGAAAAAGTAGTATAGCAAATTAATGATTAAAAAATAATTTTTATTTAATATAACGAGAACTCAAAACAGCTCTGTTAAATTTAATACAAATCGAATTATCGCCTTTCCTGGTACAGCAGAAATGTATGTCGCAGTTAATAGTGGTAATAAAACGTTTACGTATATTCGTAAGCGAGGGTGAAAGTAAATTTTTGATGGTCGGGTGGAGATTTGAACCCGCGTCCTCCCGAATGCCAGGCCAAAGTAGTACAATTCACCCATTCTTTCATTATACTTGCTTGGACATAAATTATCTTTAAATTGCATTAATACGAAGATCATTCAGAATAATGCCAATTCCTTTTTCGCGCTTTAACAACATCACTTCCGGCGTATTCCACTACAGTTATTAACAAGAGATGTTTGGCTCAATTCCCGAGCGTGGTGGGTGAGTGGTAACGCCCTGGTGTCTCATTGGAGAGGTCGCGGGATCGAATCCCTGTCCGGCCATCCAGATTAGGGTTTTCCATGGTTTCCCAAAATCATTCCAGGTGAATGCCGGTATGGTTCCGTCAAAAAGCCACGGCTGAATTCCTTCCCGTTCCTTGCCCCCAGCCCTTTCCTGCCTCTAATAACCTCGACGTCGATAAGACGTAAAGATATAAGAATTTTTTTTTGAAAAATGGCTCAATTGATCGTATGGTCGATGGACACTACAGCTGTAGTGAAAGAATATATGATTCTATCCAACGACAACCAAGACACCAGAAGACAAACGCAACGATTCTCTGAAACCTATAATGCCCGAAAACGGATACAAACCAGTTATCTGGCCGCTCGCCTATCACTATGCCAGGCTGTATGTTAATTAAGATACTAACTTCAAATTCCACAGCCTGCTTTCTGCAACCTAACCGCGATCACGCGAGGGAGGTATTCCAGGTCAGCCGATGTAAACAGAGAGCGTGCTTGTTGTAAGCCAGGCCAGCTGACTCAGTTGGAGATGAAGTCAGCGACTCCCGCGTCAGAGTTAAAGAATCAACGCCTGGCTCTGCTGTTTGCTTCCCACAGCTGTGCTCAGAACACTGCCTCGTGGGCAATCCCGTGCCTCTGCCTCCACGGAAGGGCATTTCACAATGCATTCCCTAAGCGCTTATACGTACCTGATAACTGAATTCGCAATGAGTTCTTGATGACGGCATGGAAAAGTCAGTAGTTTTGTTTATTGAGTTAGTTTTATCTGCATAGTCGTTACCGTCCAAACAATAAGAAGACGGCAGTAGTCACAATATCACAAAGTGACATTAAGAGCGAATTCTGCTCAATAATTATTTCGTCGAAGAACCGTACGGCACCTAAAATAGTTTTATCTCTCACACAGCTCCACCAAAAAAATGGGTTGGTGATTCCTTTCATGTGAAGAACCACTCAAAATAAAAATATTTAATGATTAATTCAGATAATAGATGTCCATGCCAATATAACTCATTTTCGTCATGCGATTAGTTCTCAATACTAAACTTTCTGATGCATCTCGCGCAGCATTAAATCAAGGGTTTTCCTACCAAATGCCAACCTCTCCTGCCCGTGCTGCATCCTGCTTCCAACCAACATGGTTCTGGTTATCGACTGGATCCCGGCATTAGAAGTCACACTGTACCGTGCCAACGGTTCCCAAGGGAGGTACATGAACTGGCACGCTTTTTCCTTAGGTTGGGATCCATCTGTGGCCAACGGCATAGAAAGTCCTCAACAGTGGACCAGGCTTAGAACTGCTAGGATGGTGGTCGAAGGCTGAAGTGACTGGGAATCCGTGGATCTTCTTGCATCCGCTTTCCATTGGAGGTAATAACCAAGAAACGGTGTGACTGTTGAATTGCAACAACGCCCTCATCCTAAAAGCATTCACGTACAGCTGTGTTCCAACTATTCTGAAAGCCCTATGGAGTAGCATCTATAATGCCTTAATGATAACATAATAGAGGAAGTTATCAAGGCTAGCACGAATGTGTGCCACTTTGATCTTAACAACTGGGACAACCTCTGTCTTTGGCCGCTCATCATGGATGTCATCTATCAACCATGGAACAATGTTATCTGAAGACGATCAGTGAAGAGGAACCGCAGGAAAGAAAATGAAATGAACGAAAATAGCAGTAGTTTGATTGTCCCTAGGAAATCCATGTCACCCATCGTTGCGACAAATTGTGCGCTCCTCACATTGGACTTCACAGTCCACTCCTGATCCGCAGATGAAGAGCGTGTGAAGTATATCTCAACACAGCTTCACTCTAGAAGAAAACTAAAGCACATAAGCCGACAATTCGGCATTTAATACTTGCACACGAAAGGTTTCAACTGTGTAATTTAGTACAGTCACCAACTACACTACTATGAGCACTAAAGATGGGTGCGCAGACTTCCTCGGTCTTTGTCGATGTTATTATCCTGGTTTAATTTCATCAACTTATCGAAAACTGACTTTTCAGCCATCATTCTGTCGTTTTCTTGAGTCCTCTGAAGAAATCCACAGACTGATGGCTGAAGCGATGGCAGGTTTCGATAAATTGACGCGATGCCACCAAGATAACACCATCAAAGATGATTTTAAACATACTGCTATCAGCAGCGGTAAATAGTTGATAGATGTAAAATACAGCCAACCAGTTGCATCAGTCAGGATATTAGTCTTGACCGGTTTCGACCTTCTTAAGATGGTCTTCTTCAGAAGTACATGATAATATGTTGACGAAGCGTGCTTGGTGCAAGCACATGGTCATCTCCACCCACTAGTATATTATCATGTACCTCTGAAGAAGACCATCTTAAGAAGGTCGAAACCGGTCAAGACTAATAGCCTGACTGATGCAACTGGTTGGCTGTATTTTACATCTATCAACCATCAAAGATGTTTAAACTATTATGATGGTACTCTTGCTGGTTGGTTCTGTACCCTGTGACTCCAGATAATTTCTTGTTGAGTGTCGACCTAACCTCCCAATCATCCTCATGGCCAGAGTATCGATAAACGAAAAGAATAATGACCAATTTTGACGAGGTGCTATTACGGGGTCATGTTGTTAGTGGCGTTCATATTAAATCGCAACACACTTGAACACGTGCGCAGAATAGCTAGCAACCGGCGACAGCGTGCGCGGTCTTTAGAAACACATCAATCACTCTACATACGCTTCCTCTTTAACTTGGCCGTTAAAAACCCCTTTACGGCGACTGCCAGCCGATGCACCTTCCTCCTGATGAGCCGCGAGGACGAACCCGTGTCTCCCACGGATATTACTTATCATGACGGCGCAGTCGTGGCGGCGACTTCTTTTTGCGGCTGTGCTCGTCCAGTTTTATGATAATTGCAATCGTTACGGCTCGGGGTCTGGCTGACGTCTCAATACATAAAAGCCACTCCAAATGGGTTCGCGTGATGAATGTCCGCTGGGAAGCCACCGTCCGCCCACTTGCAGAACCACCTCTGACGAGTGATAACTCCTCGGAAACTGAGGGTCAGGTTGTTCGGTTCCTGCAGTGCAGTTTCAGGCTACCGGAGTCTTATACGAACGTATTCGAGCTATTCTAGCCAGAGCTAGGTCATATACAACGTGAAACCTGTAGGGGAACCCGGGGCGGAATGAAGTTCGACGTCTTTAGGTAACGGCAATAACGGGGCGTCCATAAATTACGTGAGGTGAAAGGGGGGGGGCGGGCAGGGAAATCTCACCAAATCTCACCAAGGGGTGAGGGGGAGAGGGGGATCTACGGAAATCTCAAGTGAGGTTTTAGAAAAATTATTGAACTGTAGAAAAAATGGTCTAAAAATGGCTAAAAGTCGATTTTAGGGGGTATTTCGTAGAAAAGTGGGGTGTGACCGGCTTTTCCAAGGGTGAGACCAAAAAAAAGGTCTCAAAAAGTTGTGAAGGCGATTTCTAGGGGGGGGGGGGGGGGTTCTCACGTACCAGATCTCACCAGAGGAGGGGGGCAGGTATCACGAAATCTTCTCACCAGAAGGGGGTGGGGTCTGGAAATCCGGAAAAACACCTCACGTAATTTATGGATGCCCCCTAAGCAGAACTAGACCAACCTATTACTGTTCAACTACGGCAGTCATGTTAGTTTAGTTTTCTGGAGCATTAGTGTGTGAAATTTTCGTTGTGTGATTTTCTTCTCCTGTATTGTAACTTCTGATGATTTTGTAACCAAGGTAAATTATGCATTTTGTTTACGTTACAATATAGTTATTACATGCTTGAACTACATTTAATTGTCTTTGACTTCATGTAGTTAAATTTTGTTTACGTTTCTTTCTCGAGTGATCTTATCTCCCTAACCTAAATCGTGTATCTGGGGAATAGCGTAGACGATGAGGTTGTCATAGTGTGTGAATCTTGTGGTTGGATTAAGAAAAGGGGCATTCAACGAAAACTGTAGTCACTTAAAACTAAATAAATATAGAGCAAATTTATTTTTTCTGAACTTACATTATTTTTACTTTTTTTATAATTACTTGTCCTTACTACCCCCTCCTGCCCCATGACAGGGAGATAAAAGATTTTCTGTTTTTTAATAAGAAAATATTGCTCTTTTGTTTTCTCACAATATTATTGGATTTTTGTGATTGTTGCAATGTAATGTGCTCATAGAAAAATTTACAGGTTTTTAACTAACCATTTTGTATTTTTAAAACATACAAGTTTTTAAACTTGGAACCCGGTTCTACCCCGGGATCCCCTACTAAGTTAATAATTCAATAATTAATAATAGGTAATAATTCCCAATATACTTCCTCAGCAAGGATAAACACACTCATGCATCTGATGAATAACCGTCAACACTGGTGTACTTGATCACTCTATAAGCTTAGCTGAGAGGTTTGGCCTATGCATTTACAACCCTGGAAATAATGAAACACCATTCCTTGTCCAACTCTTCTTGGCCGGCACAGAATGACAGATTTTTTTTAGATAATACATACACGAAGTAGCCAACTTCAATGATGTCAGTAACTTCACGTCATTTACGCTGTGTCCAAATAGTCAAAACGTCTCGAATAAAGCGTGTGGTCATAGTCAGGATCAAGCTACCTGCCGAGTCTGCTAGAAACTGGCAGATAGCGGACGCAGCAGGTGGCTCGAACCCTGAAGATAACCACAGATATTGGTTGAAACGTTGGGAGAAAGAAGGAGTCTTTGGACACAGCGTAAATCGTCATCTATCTATGAGTACAGTGTGTACGTATGTATATGTACATTTATAAATTGTACTGTAGATAATTATTGTAACAACACATGTAAAACACTTTACAGCGACTGAAGATGCCCTACACCACAAGGACGAAACGCGTCTGGGGAATCAAATAAAAACAAAATTCACTAAAACAGTTGTTTCTGACGGACTTATTTATAAAATTATTGCTACCGACATTACGACGGCTGTTAAAAGAGCAAAACCTTTTTTAACTTCAGAGATCACCAAGCACCTTATCGACCTCGACCACGATGCTGTCCTTAATGGAAACACAGGTATTATTAACAGCTTAATTTATTGGTTAGATTTTGCAAATTAACATCGCCACAATCTAATGATCACAACATCGACTAGGCATAGAGCCGGAACAAAAGGACCACCATTGCTTCAATTGTCCGTGTACTTGTCGTTTTCTAATTTAAGAATGATAGAGAACATATGCAGATTGATCCAGTGACACGAATCTCAGAACAATAATGCAGTGCGTAGGGAATTCCGACAGAAGAAAAACGTAATGAGATAGGTTTATTCACGTGATGATACGACCCCCATGCAAGGGTGATTGCTATAGGGGTATATAACAGTCGAAGGGACACGCGATTTCAATCACAAGAGCATCAACTAAAAAAAAAAAAATCAATCGCATACGTAGTGGAACACAGCACCGTACGCTTTTAAGCTGTGAATCTGAAGACAAGGACACATCGAACCAAATTACACAAATAGTATATCTGGATAAGTTCAAGTTGTTATTTTATTCGTATCTACCTTCTCGTGACGAAAGAAATCAACGCAACAACTAGGATGTTACATTAGTTTGTCCCGCACTAGTATTAAAATACTTCCAGCTCATTCCAGCACAGTTTGTGTAGACAATGTTTGGTACTCGTTTAGAGTGATGAATCAGTCTGCAAAAACCGGAACGTCGATTTCACCATGGGTCCAATTCTTTAAACGTCGATGTAAAAGTGCGTGAAAATGTAACTTTACAACAGCAGGTTCCTAAAACAAAACACTGTAATATGGCAATTTTCTTTAGTTTTAAATTACTGTTGTGGAAGAATCGTCAGTACACACTGAAATTTAAGGTTAATCAATACCGTGCGTTTTCCTTTCACATCTGAAAAGTAAATTTTTTTTTCTGTCACGATTCTCTCAATTGGTTTGTTGTAATTATCCATATCTTCCTATCTTGAGCTAATGTCTTCACTTCGGCATGCACCTTACAACCTGCATCATATATTCTAATCCTTCTGTTTTTCCCTTCAACTGTTCATCTACATCTACATATATACTCTGCAATTCACAAAATTGTGGGTGGCAGAGGGTGCTCAGCACCAAATCTAATCTCTTTGTTGTGCATTCCAATCCCTAATGGTACGAGGGAAAAAAGAATTCATATAAGAATCAGTGCGCACCTTATTTCTCTAATTTTATCTTACCTGTCATTCCGACCCAAATAGGTTGGTAGGCGAAGTATTTCACTACACTTGTAAGTGAAAGTGGGAGTACGCATGTTTACCAATAAGTTTATACGAAACGTGCGTCATCTATCTACCAGAGACTCCCAGCCTAGTCTACTAATCAGTTCTGTAACGCTTTCATAAAGACTGTAGCAAGCGGTCACGAATCGAGCAGCTCTTCTCTGTACTTTCTCTATACTGTCAATCAACCACTTATGAAACTGATCCCAGATGGCACAACAGTAGTCAAAATGTGGACGCAAAAGAGATTTGTACGCTATCTGCTTTGATTGTTCATTACAATTTTTCAAGATTCGACCTAGGAACCGCAGCCTAGAATTAGCTCTACCTACTAACGAATTAATATGTAAGTCCCATTTCATGTTCCTTTGTATTGTTACTCCCAAATATTTCATAGAATCGACCATATCAATAACTGAACTATTTACCTCGTACTTCTGAAAAATCGGATTCTTTTTGTTAGTTATGCTCATTGTCATGCACTTATTACAATTTAGAGAGTTCCCAACTACACAATTTAACGAATCCCATATGGATTCAAATGCGATCTGTCATCCTTTTTCCGCTTTCTATGATACTTTTACAAAGTTCTTTTATCAATTCCAGATAAGTTAAATTCTTAATTTTCAGCATCTTCCTATTGCATCTCATTTTAAATGCTTAAATTTTTCTTCTTATTGATATTTCTTAAGTCCATGCTTCACTACGCTCCATACATACAGTTTTAAATGATTCTTTTCAAGTCCTAGATCAATATTTGAAACTAAAAGGCGTTTTTAACTTGTTTTATGTTGCTTTTAACATCATTCCTGCTTCATCAATCAGTTGTAATTTTACTTCCTAAGTATCATAATACACTTACCTCTCCTGTTACATATGATCCAATTTCTTTTCATATACTTGCTATTGCTATTATTTCTGGTACATTCATGGTTTTTGTCTAGGTTTTATTTATATTTACTCCAAATTCCTTGCTCAGAATTTTGTTTATGCAGTTCAGTAATTTCTCAACATTTCTCACATACTCAAAAACAAACGTTTGTCATATTGCCGCCAGTAAGCTCTTGATCAAGAATTTTGTTAGGCAGATGTAAAGAACAATAAATTTTGAACAGGTTGTCCGAAAATTCCCTCGGCTTGAGAAAGCGTTTTTAAGCCACAGTCACCATTTGGACACAGCGAGACACAAAAGAATATTATGAGTCTCTCTTAAGGTCGTTCCCACACGACCTTGTCTTCTGGTGGAAGAAGAAAGACCGAGCTTCAAAGCGCGACTGAAAATGGAAAAGTCACTATCATTATCCGACATGCGTTAGTAAAAAACGGCCGCTGGTACTGCAGATAGAAAATTTCCATTAGAAGCCGGGCAATCTCACTAATAATGAACTCGCTTTATGAAGGCGGCTGTGGGAAAAGCAATCTCTGGTCTCTCATGATTTGCAGGTGTTTTACCTCCGAGTTTATATGTTCATCTTGAAGTGGAATGGATAGATAAAGGAACTATTCGTGTCATTACACAAGAAATATTGCCCAAGCACCCGGTATGTGCGTCCTTACGCAAGAAAACTTTTAGCACCACATAATTAATGTTTTATCACTTGAGAGCTTATAAATCTTCATATTCCTTTCTCCAGTGTATCGCGCGGACGATTTCAATCCTGTGGTTAGACTTTTGCAAGAGTATTCGTATGCCAGTGTGGGTAATACACTACCAGTGAAACAGTTTGTGATGGAGATTAACTGAATGACTAAAAAAAACTTGTGCGTGTATCGGCATTATCAAGCACAAGAAGTGAAAGCTATATGTATTTTCCTGTGTATTTTGTATGTTTCTTTCGCACTCGAATGGACGAATAATACTATCTTTGTTGCATTTGTATAGTAAATAGGAACGTTTTCCGTGTTATTCTGATAAACAAATAATAACCATTAAAAAATTAAAGCACACTTTGCCGGACTATAGAATACTATCATAATATTTATATCGTAATATCTTGGCAATACTTTTGATAACAAGCTTAATTGGGCTGGACACATTGGACAGGTAGTAGGAAAAGGTTTCAAAGTTCTGCACTTGTTGAAGACAGTGATGAGGGGATATACGGGAGAAATAAAGGAATTGGGTTACAATACTTTTGTGAGACCATTGCTCGAATATGGTAGTGTAGTATGGGACCTTCATTTTACGTATCAAATACAGGAGTTAGAGAGGGTGCAAAGAAGGGCTGCTAGATTTGTTTCTGGAAACTATCGCAGAATGCAATCAGTGACGGATATGATAAAGGAGCTGAAATGGGATTCATTGCAAGACAGGAGGAGGATGAGGAGGGTCATGGGAGTGTACATGGCATATACTGGTGATGAGGCATGGAAAGATATTGCAATAGGTATGAAAAGTAGTGCATGGAAGGGAAAAGATGACCATGACCACAAGCTGGCACTCGATTTCAGGCACAAGGGTGTGGGAAGATTCTCTTTTTTAGGTAAGGGTGTCAGGGATTGGAATGAGTTAACAAGAGAAATGATGAATAATTTACCGAAAACTTTGAAAGAATTTAAAGATAAAATTTGTAGAGGGCAAATGTAGGTGGGTGCAGGAGAGGGAGAAGATGGGTGTGTAGGGAAATTGCCACCGGAGGCTGTACTCCATTGCAATTAAATTCAATAAAAAAAAAAATTAAACTCGTGACCGTTTTTTGTGTTTCGTCACTGGTCTAGAATAGTTCCAGTTTTTAGCGTCAAAGATTATGACAGGTTGACCTGATCTGACCAAATACGAACTTGACCTGTGTTTCACCTATAGGATGAATAAAATCACTTGAGCTTGAAGTAGTAATAGACGTAGGTATTAAACACGGGCAGGGACGATCGCACTATCGTATAATTGTTTCAAAGGACGTAGACTAGAATTTTCTGAAATACAAACTTGACTTTTATTTTACCCTTAAAGTTCTCTACAAATTTGAAGAATTTCTATTTGCTTCGAAAGCATAACTTTTTTTTTTTTTTTTTTTTTTTTTTTTTTTTTTTTTTTTTTTTATTGAGGCTGGGCATTCGTAACGTTATCTTTGGTCATAGTGTCTGTAACTGCCAGAGATTATTAAACAGATGAGCAACGCCGAAGAAATGAATTGCCAGAATACTCGTTTCGGTAACATATTTTTTCTGATGTCCACTTTAAACAACCTAATAACTCACGTACAGTGAACACGAACAAGACCATTAACGAAAGTAGTCAGTAAAATACACAAATAAATCGTAATGTATAAACTTTGGTCAGGTAACAACATTAGCGAAAGTTTTATTTAAATGGAAATTTATCCTATACCGGAATGACAATTCGCATTCGTGGTTATACCAGAGATCATGAGTAATGTAAGTTTTTTAATGTTACTTTCATTAGCAACATGTTACTGAAAAGCAGTTCCACCTGTTCTCAGCCGTAAAGTTTATCGATATTTTTTTAACTATGAAATGCTACTAAAAGCAAACTAAATATACGAATTATTGTAATTAATTTGGTAATAGTAGCTTAGCTATTAAATTTTCAACATAACCTCGAATTTTTTCTAATGATATCTCTGGTGGCTGTTAATTTGCGAGGGAAGGCTGACACGTGACAACGTTCTCTAGCCAATAGCTATGGAGGTGACTGAATGAATGAGTGAGCTTAGGAAATTATATAGCAGATTTTAGTTATTTGCAACAAAGTTTCGTTAAGTGCGCATGTTCAGGACTTTACATCGTAATGCGTAACGCTAACAATTTTCTGGATACGGCGCTCAAAGAAGTTTCTCTTTAGAAATTAAAATCAACTTCTGCAATCATCAGTACATGGAATGACAGCATATTTTTGTTGATTTATGGCATAAATAACTTACGCGTGACTTATTAAATACGGCCTTTACCGTTCAAGATAGTCAGGTGTTTCCATTAGACGTTCAGAGGTTCTCTTAAGATTTCCCGACTTTCGTGTGCATGCCCGGCAGAACATTTTGTTTATGAGTCACCTCTTCGCAGACTAACGGAAGGACCGAATGTGGTAGGTGGGCGGTTAACGATCTGGAATCGCATTCGGCGTGACGCCGGTTCGAATCCCCGTCTGGGCATCCAGATTTGGGTTTTCCTTGGTTTCCCCAAATTACTCCAGGCAAATTCCGGGATGCTTCCTTTAAAAGGCCGCGGCCGAATTCCTTCCAGATCCTTGTCCCATCCCTTTCCCACTTCTAATGACCTCGACGTCAACGAGGCGTAAAGCCATAAAAAAAATAACTGAAGGGGATTGCCTTAGGATTTTCCGAATGTCACCACTTTAAGTCATTGGAGACAGATTACTGTCCATAAACTACGTCGCTCCATTATGGCCTCCAGTGAACACCCTCCCCCCTCTCCCCCCCCCTCTCCCGCCCCCACGTAGCTTTACGTGGCTTCAGCCTCTACACCCTCCCCCAAGCCGTGTGGCACATTGCTATTTTCCTTATTGATTGAAGCAGACATTTTTTCCTATTTTATCTTGTCAGACTATCCTAAATTACATACGGATATAATTAAATGACGGAAATAAAAATTAACATCCTTTGGGTGTTCTGTACCTTATTTTAACCCTTTCATGGGCACATTTTTCTCAGCTTTTTACAGGAAACAGTTGGGGGTTCAATGACTTGCTATGGAACACCCATGACATTCCATGCAAAAACATTATTTTTTTAGGCACCGGTTTTTTTGAAATTTATGTGGGAAGATGGCTTCCCACGGACCACGAGATGACACTATCAAATTTTTTAGAAAATTTTGTTCTTACAAAAATTTACAATGGAAAACAATATTAAAAATTATATATGATTGGTAGATGTCCTTTTATTCACAAAAGTTTCACTACTGGGTGTTATAGAACGGTCTGAAACATGGATCAACACACAAAGCGACATTGCAATTTGACCACATTATTCTTGTTCTTCTTCCTTCTTGTTTTGTACAGCATAAACAACAACGACTATACTTCACAAGTTTCTTTGGCAGAAATTTACCCACATTTGACAGTCTGATTTCGTTAGGAACACTAATACTGTGTGCATTTTTTGAAATGAATGCGGGTGGACACCCACGTCGTTTCCTTGATGAGAGTCCTGACAGTAATTTTCTTGCTAACTATAAACGGAATGTTAGTTGCTCTCTATTTCCTGTGACTGCTGTGTGCATTATAAACTCATTCACAATGGAAGCATCAACTAGAAAATAAAAAAAAATCGGTGCCACCATTTTAGAGATCACCATCCAAGTTCATACCAAGCTCATCCTCATCACACAGAGCTATAACTTTTGTCGATACTGTGGGAGATTCTGCAGAGACTCAACATACTCCATAAACTGAAATACTACTGAGGACACTTGTTGTTGAAAATTAATAGGAGAATGTAAGTGAATGTTTGGTATATGATGTTCCTCATCTGTTGAAACATTATCTGATTCAATGTCAGAAACTGCCTCATCCTCAGGAATTGAGAAAAGATACTATAGCACGTCCTCCTCTCTGGTAAAGTAATTCTGTAATGAGAAATACCTAAACTAAGTGAATACGCCTAATTACATCTCAATAAACAGGCAAATTGTCTACTAGAAAAGTGGAAAAACAATGCTAGACGTATGGCCAATTTGAACCGTGGGAGCAAATATTCCCACATATTTACAACCTATTTTTGATGTGTTAGAATTGGGTAGAAATTTTCTTTTGTGTGTTAACATCAAGAAAATTGAATAAAATATCAAATAAGTACCGTGGAGTTACTTACAGATGCCTTTGTTTGCATATATAAAAAAATAAGCACGAAGTAACACCAAAACGACGTATTCATGACACGAAACCGAGCCCAGCAAACATATAATGCTCCGTCAATTGTTGCCAGTGTGGCTGTTGGCAGCAGCGGGAATTTTCGCGTGTTTCTCATTCTAATGTACAGATGGCAGCATTAGCTAGATGTGGGAATGTTGAATCTCTTGGCCCCTGGGAGACATTAAAGTATGTGGGAAGCAATCTTCCCACCGCCCATGAAAGGGTTAACTGTGACTTATAATATTACCTACTAGCTCGTACCCGCGTGGATTAAGAATTTTTTTTTTTTTTTTTTTTTTTTTTGCCAGAATTGAATATAGAAAGTTGTTGTTAACGAAGGATTGGTCCCAAACAACACCGAGTCGGTATAATATGACAGGAAAGCTATCACTATATCATTCTACCGTCGAACCTGTCTCTTGAAGAGAATCAATTTCCAACATATTTCTGTCACCATTCGATAAGGTCTCAAAATTTCGTGACTACAACTGTTAATCATACTGGAAAAAATGTCCTGTGCCCTTCATACAGATTTTCTTGTCAAATTCCATCAGTATCGATATAGCCATTTGGTCGTCAAAACGTAACAAAAAGACAGAGACTTACTTCCGTATTTATAGTATTATTACTGCGGTTCACACACACACACACACACACTGACTGCGAACAACCCCTGAGGGATCATTATAACGTAAAAAAGTGTACAGCTACAGCATTGCAAGACTACCCATGATTTGACTCGCATTGCACCCCTAACTTTGTGATATCTACAGTTTAACATTCAGTCCGAATAACCGACGGCCCAGGTGTGACTCTTACGATCAAAAACAATTTTTAAAAATCTTAGCCTACACGGAGATTTGAACCGGAGACCATGACCCAAACATTACTAAGCCCACGCTTTAGCCACTGAGCCACATGACCGCTACACGGAAAACAGTAGAGAGACCTCCATATCTAACGCGTCTGTCTATCGCCGTTCAGTAGTAATTCGAAATTATGAGACAACATGTATTATTTATACAGATAATTTTTCAACCAAATGTAGACAGTAGTTTTCTCCTTGTTTCATAGGATAAGTGTGCAAAGTTTCATCGCGATCGGATGAAAACTGTGGATTTGTATGAAGAACAAACAAACAATCTAGTACATTCATCTTTATATATATAGATAAAGCTACGTGGTTTGGCTCGGAAACCGTCCATTTCCCCCACCCTCCCCCTCCCCCATCCGCCGACGTAGCTTTATGCCCACCTCCCCCCCTAGCTAGACCGAGCAACGTAGTTTGTGGACGCTCCCTAAGATGACGAAATTTAAGTGCTTTTAGAAGTTTATACTATGCATTCATTCAGCCGTTCCCAACAATAAGTAGTCCCATTTGGGTCTCACAGAGCAACGAATTCAAAGATTCGGAAAAAGTTATAAAAAAAAATTAAAATTGCTTTTTGACTCGCCAGTGTGTCTGAGCACGTCAAGGTACAAGCATACTAGATCGGAAAGATACAACGTGACCACTTTAAAGTCATGGCCCCTTCCCGCCCCCCCCCCTTACCAGCAACCTTGATTGCCGTTTTAGGTGATTTTTTTCAATCACCTAGGCGATTTTTTTCAATCACTTAGGCGATTGCTAGGATGGTTCCCAATATCTGCCTCATAAACAATACATTTCACAAATAAAAATACAGATATCACAGAGAAAAAAGGTTATACGAATCGCAGACAGATTCAAACATTTAGGCTACCCCTATTGCTTCAGGAAGTGACACTCGTTGGTTCAAACTTCTCAGTGGAAAAAATTGGAGAAATGAGAATCAAGCTTTGCGTGATCCGATAGGATTCATTCGCACATAATAATAATAAATTGCTCGTTGAAACGAATTTGCCTTCAATATCTAATAGCAGTTTTTGATATGTATTCTTTTATAAATTAGCATTTTAAATCGTCTTTCTGCGTAAATTATATTGCAGTTAAGCAAAATGCGTGTGACATTTTCGGATGAGAGAAGCCATAAGATGTTTGGTCGCCAATTTGACACACATTCCGCCTTTGTCGTGGCTGGATTTACAGTTTAACATGAAATCCGAACCACATAAATTGCTCCTAAGCTTTGTTTTGTATACATAGTATTTCTTTGTGTCGATGATAGGATATAATAAAGTAGCAAATACCTAACATATACTCGTACTGACAAATCAGGTCTCCCTTCCGGCTCAGAGTGTAGATGTTGACTACTCCCACCATCATCTTTATTCATCAAAAATTCCACCTTGTGTGTGTGTGTGTCTGATGTTTTTGATTTTTTTAATTTTTTTTTAACTGCTTAACGTCTTGTAACAGCGAGGTCTTTAGAGACGGTAAAGGATGGGGGGGGGGGGGCAAGGAATGGGAAGGAATTCGGCTGTGGCCTTTTGAAGGAAGCATCCCGGCATTTGCCTGGAGTGTCTTGGGAAACCATGGAAAACCCAAATCTGGATGCCCGGACGGGGATTCGAGCCGCCGTCCTCCCGAATGCGAGGCCAGAATGCTAACCGTTACACCACACACGCTCAATAATTCCACCCTGACTAGTCCCTCCTATTTTCCAATTTTCTTCCAACTTATCTCCTAAGATCATTTATCCACTTTTCTTCTTTGTGCTTTAATAAACCATACACCTCTTTCACAATACTTTTTACATTATCATATCTCACCTCACTATGATTACAAACCGATACGATGGAGATCTCGTCTGAAAACTCTAAAGTATCATTATCAGTCGAAATTGTTGGAGCATGTCATTTTTGAGGAATGTGAAAAGTTACAGCAGATTTTACTTAATTTCTAACACGGTGATATGGTAGCCCCCTCCGACATCAAGGATTCCTTAATGGAACTGTTTATGATTATTCTTTAGCCCTAAGACCTTTGACACTGTTGTCTCTGAATGAGATGCAGAACGGGCCAACAGTTGATGGTGCGTTTTGACGCTAGCTTACAATTGTCCCCAGGACCCCGCTC
>CM061914.1:122677591-122753052 GCA_031002005.1 Vandiemenella viatica
CACGACCGTGTTGTGGAATACGTACCGCTAACAAGTGTTGTGCGTAAGCTCGCATAAAACCAGTAGCGCCCATCATTGCCACCCAGTATCATGCCGACCATCTTCCTGGACGCTCAAGGATTCAAGACGAGAGAAGGAGTATTTATCTTCAAAGAAGTTGCCGTCTGTGTAGTGCAATCAGACAACATTATCGCTACACATTGCATCTCTGTAAATTCACCATCACGTGGAGGTAATGAGCCAACAGTCAAATGGCTGACAAAAAATTACCATGGAATACCTTGGACTGCTGCTGGTATAACCTTTAGCAAACTATGTACTATTCTACATGCAATCACAAATGAAGATGACTCCATTATTTACGTTAAAGGACGGGAGAAGGCTCGTTGGTTTCAGAAGATTATTCGCAAGAAAGTCTGCTACAATATAGAAGATTTAGGATGCCCGCCTCTACATGAACTCAAGAAAAATAATTTGATAAAACTTTGTAAAGGACATTTATTTTGTAACGCTATATGCGCTGTTGAAAATGTATTTTTAATTGCCCAATGGTGGGTGAAATAAAAGAAAAGAAATAAATAAAAATGTGTTATTTATTTAAACACTTTAGTTAATAAGGTCCACGGGTGTGGTGCAGCTGTGCTCATTCAATTACGGACCCGCATCCTGCAGCTGCGTGGGGAGCGATAATTCGAGTGTGGTGCATTCAATTACGGACCCGCATCCTGCAGCTGCGTGGGGAGCGATAATTGATGGCTTCCGGAGGGGAGCAATAATTGATGGCTTCCGGAGGGGAGCGCAGCTGTGCACATTCAATTACGAACCCGCATCCTGCAGCTGCGTGGGGAGCGATAATTAGGGTGTGGCGCATTCAATTACGGACCCGCATTCAATTAAACTCCCCTAGTTCCTCGGCTCCCCTCCGCTCCAAACTGTCTGCAAAGACAGGTCCATAAGAATACATGGGGAAAAAACTGTCCGCTGACCGCTGTACATAAGGAAATAATAAGATCAATCTGAGATTACAGATGTGAGACCCCCTCCCCGCAATTCAATTAAAATCAATTAAGGCTCCCCGCCATGGGGGAAAAAGTGGGCTCACTCCGGAATACATGGGGAAAAAACTGTCCGCTGACCGCTGTACATAAGGAAATAATAAGATCAATCTGAGGTTACAGATGTGAGACCCCCTCCCCGCAATTCAATTAAAATCAATTAAGGCTCCCCGCCATGGGGGAAAAAGTGGGCTCACTCCATCCTCCATAAGAATACATGGGGAATAAACTGTCCGCTGACCGCTGTACATAAGGAAATAATAAGATCAATCTGAGGTTACAGATGTGAGATTGCAGCGGCTCCCCTCCTTAATTCAATTAAACTCCCCTAGTTCCTCGGCTCCCCTCCTTAATTCAATTAGGACCCCACGCAATTCAATTAGCCTTAATTAAAATCAATTATGGCTCCCCCCACGCAAATCAATTAAAATCAATTAAAATCAATTAAGGACCCCACGCAATTCAATTAAAATCAATTAAAATCAATTAGACCCAATTAAAATCAATTAAAATCAATTAAGGACCCCACGCAATTCAATTAAAAATCCAAGATGGCGCCCGCCTCATCGTTATAGCACTACTTACTGGTATCAGGAGTTGTAAATATCTATTTAAATGACAAAAAAAGGAATAATACACTTTAAGATAAATTTTACCGTAGCGATAAGAAAGTTAGTAACGAATATTATTTGTTTGATTCTCATTCTAAGGGATTAAAATATTATATTGTTCGTGACAAAGGGTTTATGAAATTCTGGAACATCCGTACGTCGTTCCAGCATCGAAACTTTTGGCACTGATTCAGTTTCTACGAATTCCTTCAAAATACAAAACAGGAGAAAGACAACACTTCCACTAATGCGGTGGACAATCTCCGTATCGGAATTTCTAAGGACCAACCAGGAATTTTTTCCCAATCGAAGGGTCCTAGTAATAGGGTCTTTCCGGGATAGATAATCCGACAGAATCTTCCCAACAACTACTCAACCAAGCATGGTGGTGTAACGGGTAGCGTTCTGGCCTCGCATTCGGGAGGACACCGGTTCGAATCAACGTCCGGGCATCCAGATTTGGGTTTTCCATGGTTTCTCAAATCATTCCAGGCAAATGCCGGGATGCTTCCTTCGAAAGGTCATGGCCGAATTCCTTCCCATTCCTTGTCCCCCATCCTTTCCCGTCTCTAAAAGACCTCGCTGTTAAGAGACGTTGAACAGTTAAAAAAAAAAAAAAAAATAAAAAAAAAAAAAAAAAAAAAAATAAAAACTAATGGACTCTTGTAATACTAAAATGTCTGTGTAGATATCAGGTAAATGCTGAAGATACCCTGTTATAAATTGAAAGACCAAATAAAACAAATAGCTTCCTAACTACATTGACGATCGGTTTGGGATTTTAAGGAGAATATAAACCTAACCCACGGTTTTGGTGGACGCGGCCAGAAGTATAGTATGGTTGAATGAACTGTACCTGGAGAGATTTTACAAACTCTGCTTGATGGAGGAAATGGTAAATCGCAACACAGTATTACGTCTGAATCAGCAGTAAAGAGGTTCAAAATGACTTCCATTAAAGACGCATTAACGAAAACAAAATAGTCTCTTCAGCACTGCTGATGAATAGTTATATTCGTGTGACGTAATGTAGGTGACGTATTTCGAAATTGCTTGGCTGTTGCGATCAGCGAGATCAAGGTTATTGTACATCACGATTTTCGTTGCGGAAAAATTAAATGGTGTCTGGAATATACTCAACCTTCGCGTTAACTGTGTAAACAGACATCTTCTGCACCAGATTAACTAACTCTATTATTATAAAAGATTTTGTTGTTTTCGCAACCATCATATTAATATAAATTGCTTACGGGATTTACGCTGCGTTGAAATACTTCTTCTTCTTCGTCTTCCCGACGTTTCGACCAAGGCTTAGGTCTTCTTCAGGGGCCATCTGTAGAAGATTCGGTAGACGGCCCCTGAACAAAACTTAAGCCTTGGTCGAAAAGTCGGGAAGACGAAGAAGAAGGAGTATTTCAACGCAGTGTGAATCCCGTAAGCAATTTTTATATAAACTCTATTACTCATAAGCGTTTTGTTTTTCGAAAAGATGGGTTTCATGCACAGTGTATGTCATAGATATTTCACTTCAATTTTTTTTCAAACTGTAAATGTTCCTGCATCGTTAACTGCTACAATATCAGTGAAAACAGAGGTCGATATTTCTTATTTTTGGACCAGAGCAATGTTATAGTAAGAAATGAAGCTAAAATATACCAGACGAAAATTACATAGTCAACTAACTATTTCATTTCAGTATGCACGCTTAACAACCAGGATTGGAATCGGCGTTATTGCGTAATCTATATCGCACTTTCCTTCTTCCATAAATACATTATATTCTTATTATGAATTTTTTTCCCCCGGAAACCAACCGAGTAAAACTATTATTTAAACACAATATTTCGGTGGCGTAAAACCCTGTCGCCATCTTCAGGTGTACTCAGAATACTTGTACTTTGACCTAGATTGCGTTGTTGAAAAACGTTTTTCACGACTATTCCGGTGTAGTCATGTATTCGTATGTACATATCCGATCAAGTGTGTTGTAGCCAGAAAGCGTGCAGCAACACTGGTGGGTTTTAATTTAAAATTATTTATCATCGGAATTTGGTAACGAGACCATACAGCAATGTTGACGTAATTGTATTACATCTTTAACAATGAATATATATTAAAAATTTAATATTACACTGATAATATACAGTCATCATTATTAAACAGTGATTGAAATACTTGCCGAGTGAAGTGGTTACCAAATATTAACGTATGTTCTTCGAAATGGTACAACGCTATCTTTCCTAGGATGTTGAAGTTCCTAAACTATGTTTCAAGCAATTAAATCTATGAATTCTGTCCCAAGTACATAACAAGAAATGAGAAGTTACAGTCAAGTCTTTACTCTCCTCATATATTTACTTGCCAACCCCGTCAGCACAGTGGTTAGGGTGCAACTCCTAATTGTAGGGGTCACTGGATCGATTCCGGTTAAGGGCATAGGCGTCTTTATTTAAGTCTTGTTTTCGTCCTTCAATGACTGAACTTGTTGTGGAAAATAATACTCAAATGTGTCCAGATACACTAGTAGAATATAAAACTGATAACTGTATGGCTTTAACAGCGAAATTCCAGGTATTTATTTCGTAGCAGGGTGAGTGGCTATAGGAACCCATGCAAGGAGTTCAAATTAGAAGAAAAACCGTCTCCAGAATCAAGATTTGAGCTCATATCGCTTAAAATGAGCTTTGGATCACGTTCCGTTAGGGGACCGAAAAAAGTGAATTCCTGCCAAATTTATAAATCAAAATTTCTTTCTTTTTTTTTTTTTTACTTATGGCTTTACGCCTCGTTGACGTCGACACTCTAAATTGTAAAAAGTGCAAGACAATGAGCATAACTAACAAAAAGAATCCAATTGTTCAGAAATACGAGTTAAACAATACAGTGATTGATATGGTCGATTATATGAAATATTTGGGAGTAAAAGTACAAAGGAACATGAAATGGGACATACACATTAATCCGTTAGTAGGTAGAGCTAATTCTAGGCAGCGATTCATAGGTCGAATCTTGAAAAATTGTAGTGAACAAACGAAGGAGATAGCCTACAAATCTCTTGTACGTCCACATTTGGATTATTGTTGTGCCATTTGGGACCCGTTTCGTATGGGGTTGATCGAAAGTATAGAGAAAGTACAGAGAAGAGCCGCTCGATTCATGACCGCTTGCTACAGTCCTTATGAAAGCGTCACAGAACTGATTAGTAGACTAGGTTGGGAGTCTCTGGTAGATAGACGACACACGTTTCGTTTAAACTTATTGGTAAACATGCGTACTCCCACTTTCACTTTTGAGTGTAGTAAAATACTTCTTCCACCAACCTATTTGAGTCGGAAGTACAGGAAAGATAAAATTAGAGAAATAAGGTGCCGGACTGATTCTTATATGAATTCTTTTTTCCCTCGTACCATTAGGGATTGGAATGCACAGCAACGAGATTAGCTTTGCTGCCACCCACAATTTTGTGAATTGTATATATGTAGATGTAGATGTAGATTAGAGGCGAAAAAGGAGTGGGGACAAGGAACGGTAAGGAATTCAGCCATGGCATTTTTGAAGAAAGCATCCGGACATTCACCTGGAGAGATTTGGGAAAACCATGGAAAACCCAAATTTGGATGCCCGGACGGGGATTCGAACCGGCGTCCTCCCGAATGCGAGGCCAGAGCGTTAACCGCTCACCCACTACGCTCGGAGAGGAAAAAAACATTTATACGTACATTTATACTGGTTTATTCTGCGGTATGTAGACAAATAAAACGTAGATGACTTGATCTTGTGATGCACTGGGCTGCAATTAAGAGGGATAAAGATGAAAGGGAGCCGATGCTATGTCTGAGAAGCGAATGTTTGGAAGCAGGCTTTGATCTTTCAACACGGCTACAAGCGTCGTAGCAGGGACCGAGAAACAGTTTCTTGGAGCGGACGGTTAGTGAGGGAAGTGGACAAGCAGCCTCGTTAGGCACAGTAAGTCAGCCAATAGCACCGCGCTGCGTGCCAATTCGTCGCCGCATTAAGACTGCTTTTTATTACGCCGAATGAAGGCCCTCTACCGCGGTGGCCAACATCGTCGGAAATAGATCGCCGAGCCTCGCCCTAAAACTGGGCGCACGGGTCCTCTTTAAAACCTGAGCGCGGAGAAAGCTGCATACTTATGCTGACAGTGCAGCCAGAGTGACAATGGTAGAAGTATTTCCGAAATAAGGAGTAGGCTGTCGCTCCGCCAACCGTAGGTGATACAATACATCTGCTAAGGGTGCTGAAGATCTTATTTAATGATATATGAAATAATTAGTCCACGATATAGTGTAAAATTTATCTTGTTTTTATTTCTAGTAAATATATCTAACTTCAAAGATACTGGTCACATGTAAACACAAACTCCAGCGATTACATTCAAAACTGCTTCCAAAGATAATACTGCCTTACACTCTCACAGTGCACGAAAAACTGTTCGCTTAAAACCTGTTTCGATTGTCTCTGCCGCTCGTTTATATAAGTTTCATAGAAACATCCAGAACATTACAAAGGATTCACCGAGCGTGGTGGTGTAACGGATAGCGTTCTGGCCTCGCATTCGGGAGGACGGCGGTTCGAATCCCCGTCCGGGCATCCAGATTTGGGTTTTCCATGGTTTCCCCAAATCACTCCAGGTGAATGCCGGGATGCTTCCTTCAAAAGGCCATGGCCGAATTCCTTCCCATTCCTTGCCCCCATCTTTTCCCGTCTCTAAAGACCACGTTGTTAAAAAGGGACGTTAAACTGTTACAAAAAAAAAAAAAACAAAGGATTCCGACAAATATTTCTCGAGCATTAACAATACTTAAACAATTAAAAACAATCAAAATCAATATATAATCATTAACAATCATTACGAAACGCTCAGAAATGAAAATTTAAGATATTTAAACTCAAAATTATCCAGATAAGTCATTTTAAACTGTCGTAAATTGACCTTTAAATATTGTAGCTCACATTAATACTTGGAATAAAAAACATTTAATCAATTTCTCTTGCATAGTTCTGTCCTTAAACATATTAAATGGTATTTAGATAATTTCTTTTCATAAAACAAAGTCAATTTGCACCGATTTACAGTAAATTGCAAGACAAACATATAAAATCATATTCACTCAACCCCTAGCTTTGCAACAAATGCTTCATAAAATACAATTCCATTTAATGTCTAGGTTTGAGGGCTGTTACAAACTGGTGCCACGATGAAAGCGTACAGTTAACAACTTTCATTTTTGGAGGAGTCTAGTCGGTTAATTCAACGAAATCATAAATGTTCCTAAAACTATTTAAACCGCCCAGTGTTGTGAGAGTCCAGCCTCGAAAATATATATTTAATAATAACAGATTCCCATCATACATTTTCCAGTCTTTCCACGAAATAAATTATTGATATACACTGAGCTTATCAGGTCTGGTAGCTCAGTGATGAAGGCGCATGCTATCAAGATGTTTGCTGCTCTATCCCGGTAGGCGCAGGAATTTTGAGAATTGTGTTCGATCATATCAGCTACGCCAGGAAGTTCCATGGTTCGGATTCCACGTTAAACTGTAGGTGCTCTCTGGGGCTAACAACCCTAGTACACATCTACAGCAAAATTCTAGCAAATCAAAGGCTTGACTTGGTCGTAGTTAGTCCAAACGAACACACATACATACATACACTTATTTTAAAACTATTCTGGAGCGTTTAGATTATGTTCTGATATTTCTTTATTTAGATAACACTGCTTGAAGAGATATTAATATTTATACGTTTTAACAAGAGTGCGGAACCTGCGAATTACGAAAAAAGAGAGCGGACTTTCAGGTATACCCAGTATCACGGCTTGAACGGAAGCTTCATCAAAACATCTTTTATCTTACGTAATATACACAGAATAAAATGACCTTAAATTGGAGATTTGGACAGTGGATAGTTTTGGTATAGTATACTTTGACAAAGCTGATAACAAACTTCAAATTTTGTGCATAGTGAGAGTTCCATTTAGAACTTATGGTGAATTCTCGAAGGTAGTACTTCGTATTTTCTTTACATATGGTACTAGAAGAGCAAGTGACGAGGCCGTTTCCTCGATCCAAAAGGATTTTTCTCCTCAGTATTCATTGGATAGCAGTATGAGGTCCACTGAAGTACTGTTTCTGACGTCCAATTCTAGGAACAATTGTGATCTTTGACTGTTTTGTGACTTGCAACTAAGCAAATGCTTTTGATGGCATACGCGTTTCACCTTTATTCAAGGCATCATCAGTACCCTACATAAACATATATACACATATATATACAATGCTGTTGTTTGCTTTTTGTACAGTTTTCTGAAAATATTAAGTAGGTACTTACAGTTTTTATTTATGCATTAACTCGCGCCAGTTCGTGTTTCCATACCAGCTACTATTTTCACACTATCACTACTGTCCAAAGTTTGTGTGGGCTGCATTTTAGGTAATTTCATAAATAAATAAAACCTGTAAGTACCTACTTAATATTTTCAGAAAACTGTACAAAAAAGCAAACAACAGCATTGTATATATATATGTATATATGTTTATCTAGGGCACTGATGATGCCTTGAAAAAAGGCGAAACGCGTATGCCATCAAAAGCATTAGTTTAGTTGCAAGTCAGAAACAACCCACAAAACAGTTATCATAGCAACTAAGGACTTGGGCCGAAAAACTCACCAACATGTTAATTGTGATTTTATTCGTGGTAGAACCCTTCCAAGCCATAGTCACACGCTCTACGACCAACAAGGCAGGACATTCCTACGTCAACCAGTTCCACAAGTTTGTTGTACGGATGGCTAAAATCTGAGCTGAACAATGACTACACGGGATGGAACTGTTGTCCGTGAAAAGAAATCGTCATGTACCATATGACAAAATTATTTTTAAGTGAAGTGAAATAGTTTGCGTCTGTTCCAGCGTAAGTGTAGAACAAATTCTCTAATTTTAATCGATTAAATAACACTTTTAGGCGATGAAAATATTCCAGATTGTCGGTTGATCCTAGCTAACATGTAGGCTTACTGCTTAAACGCTGATGTTAAATACAGATCAGAGACAACCTTAGAAGATAGAAGTAATTGTAATGCTTTGTCTGAGACTCAACCTTTCAGAACTTTATAAGGCGGTCGTTGAATAATTACTTTAACAGTGGTGAAGGGAAGTAGAAATGTTCCCGCTTGTACAAAATTATTAGCAAAACAGGTGTTTTGTCAGTTTGTATGCTGGATTTGAGTAGCACACACTTAGTATAGTATTAGTACACAGGTCAATCTGGAGCTAGGTCTGACTCATGGTCACCGATATAGCTACTTTTAATATCTACACTAATATCACCACTGGTCAGCGACTCAAATCCGCTTCCCCCCATGCGGTCAGAGATATCAACGCTACTAACTTCTGCTACACTACATGCGCTAAATCCATTTCCCTCCCTTACCGTCGAGCGCTCACCGAAACCAGAATCTTCATTGTTGACATTAGCATTATTATTATTATCCCCCTCTTTAATATTTAATTCAGCATCGCGGTTGACTAATTTTTCACTAATTGCTGCCATGTTAATTACAAATTTTCATCAAATACAGTACCACGGGCTAAGTCTGCTACAAAAATTATTCCGCCAAATCACAAGACAATATTACACATACAAAATCACTTCACAATTATACAACGCCGTATTACAACGCAGCTAGACTTTCAAACGGGTACAGAAACCCTTTCCAGAATTACTTACTGTACCAAAAAACAGCTGCACCCCTGTAAAAAATAAATTTTGCAACACAAAATATACACAACATGTCATTACATCGAAAGTTACAATGACTGACATACATGCATATACACAAGTTGCTTTATATTCGTCTACAAAAAAAATCTTCCCCCCTGTATTTAATTATTTTCTTTATTACTTTAACTGAGACTTTCACAGCATCTAAATTTAGCTTAAACAGTTTTTTACGGACCAAAATTATTCTTACGACAATTTTACAAATTTTAAACTTTCAATTCTTACAAACAGTACTCCGCTACTTTATGCTTGTTTTCAAATAGTTCTGCTTAATTCAACCGTTCATCTGCTGATATTTACACCACTTCTTTTTCCAATCAAGCAACAAAATTGTTCCGCAAAAGTTATAACTTTAATTTCCGTCAGTCTTTTCTGTAATTACTGCTACTTTGATTACGCTGAAATTCTTCCAAGAAAATTAAATTGTCTTTTGTACTTGCCACATCTGCGCCGTTATTTCTTCTTTCTTGAAAATACCTGCTACCAGTCGTCGATGCTTTCCTCGCGTCGTCTGCTTCCGATGAAATTATTCCAGCTCGTAAGCAATGCGATACATTGCCTAATCCTGGCTTAAGGGTCTCCAATTTGCTAAGCCCCACTGCTAATTTTTACATTAACCAGCAGTAAGTAGATATCCCGCTCATTGTAACCTATGGCCCTACTGTTGGTTTTTTGGCGGTTGCGATATCACTTAGCGATTTATTATTATTATTCAACAAACCACTTTACGAGCTATACATTGCAGCGCAGCGGGTATTACAGTCAAATAATTCAATTACTCCACTCATTTATTTGAGAAACTTTATTCTATACTTCAAACGTTCTCTGCTACAAAATACTGCCAACACACTTATCTATACATGCTCTCTCCTAGTACTCTCTCGCCATCTTGCCATCTTCACTCTCCCACCATACACAATCACAGTAGTACCAACTACAACCAACTAAATTCTAAAAAAAAACTTAAATTACCCCAAATGTCTACACAAACTACTCATGCTGTGAAGTCTATTTAAACTATTTTATTTACAATTATTTTTTATTACAATGATTTTGTGAGTGGGATCTCACATAGGACATCAATCTACTCCCATTCTCACCTGTAAGAGTTCTGCAGTAGTTCAAAAATTTGCATTTCAGCTATTTGGAATCTTCCGTACTATAAAGTTTTCCAGAGTGTAACATCCATGTTATCTTTACTCTTTACCGTCGTGAGAATCTGGTACGACGTCATTCAAAGTTGAGGTAACGCCGAACAATATGTGAGCAGATTGTCATTTAGGAGTGGTTCCTTTGTTGAGCATACTATAGTGGGAAAGATTAAGGTGGTTTGTTTAGAACATTTTACAATGACCAATATATCAGTTGTACACCGTGGTTGACATAGTGAGATGTGTAGTATGAACGAAGAAATGGTCAAAGTCGTTCCCTAACCGAACCAGATGGGAGAACCATTTTCGAACGAACGATTACACCATTCTTCAAGCTTTAGTGACCGTTTCGGTGACGTGAAAGTTCGACATAGTCATTGCATGTCATTATTTCTTGGTTATCCTGGACATGTTCCACTTGAAGTAAATATGCAAAGCAAGTAATAGAGAACAATATTACTGGCAAGTGTCTATTTTTTGTATTAATTTTATTTACGAAATTTGATATTAAGTTTCTTATGTAAAAAAGAAATGAAACCATCACCTAGTTTCCAGGAGGAATAGTAAGTGTAGCCCTTTTCGTTAAGTGTTCCACTAGCCTAGAACCATCTTCATTTCATGCACACGAGTTTTTGTATTGGTTTGATCTTAAAATAACTGGTTTTTCAAATTTTATAACGTTCATAGCTCTTAAATTGATGTCAGTTCAGTTGCTAAAAACTATACTTTATCTACACTGAATTCAAATAAGTGTAAGAGTTTTAGTAAAATTAAAAAAAAAACACATACACTCACACAACATAAGGGGAAACGATCCAAATCTTCTAATAAATGTAGCTCAGGTTCGTTCTTCAGAAATCGCAGTCTTGAGTAGAAGAAAAAAGAATTAAAGGTGTAATACAGTTTCTTTATAAACTGTTGCCGCATGCCGCATTTCATTAACATACAGTATAGACCATTCGCATCTAGAATTAATTGATAATTTGCTTTTTGAGATCTTTATTACGGTATGTATTTAAGAAAAAACTACATGAGAATGCATAATAATTATTAAGTCTAACGTAAGATACAAGAATTTATGACAGGATGTAAAGTTTAAGCAGTGTGAAGTACAGTATTGTCTATAGAAGGATTGAATACTTACATTTTTACGCAGTGAAATAGTACGATAGACCCATACCACAGACACAGATTGGGCGAGAGCAGTGGCTTGTTTTGAGATGTCATCATGGTCGGAGAGCCCTCCGTAGCAGGTGAACTCTCGTTCCAGTGATGAAGAGCGTTTGATTACAGGCGCCCCGTATCGGACGTCCAGAGCCCCGGCACAAGAATATGAGGAAATTCTGAAACAATATTAAAAGCAAGACGCGGTCCCAGGGCGCCATTGAAATAAAGGTAAATTAGATTCGCCGTCCTCTGAAACGGAATTAATTTTGCATAAGAATCGCTCGCCCTCGCATGCGGTACGGTACTATGCCGCGAGAGTGTATGTGTGTTTGTGTGTATGAGAGAGAGAGAGAGAGCAAGATAGACGGCGTGTGTGGTGCGAGGGAGATGAACTGGCGGCGAAGATACGGGATTAATATTGATAGCGCCGGCTGAAGGAGGCAGGCGAGAGAGGGGGGTTCGTTTCGAGTCGAGCCGCTTTAATATTGCGTGAGGCCCAATGAGACGTACAAAAGAGCACCAAGATACAAACGGGCCGTAACGAAGTGCCATAATCGCGATGGCACACTCACACACACTTGTATCCTATCTTCCGAAGCCCAATTTCAAAGGATGAGGGTGTGGGTGGAGTTGGAGAGGGGTAAAGGGGGGTGGTAGAGGGTTGCGGGGGTGGGAAGGAGGGGGGTCAGGCCAAGAACCTCCAAATTGACCTTTACTAGAAGCCGGCTGGACCTGGATGCATGCACGTGTGGCCAGACACACACATCTGCACAGTAGTTTGTGTGGGTGTGGAAGATGCGACGTCGATGCGAACGGCGCTGGCCAGCAGGGAGGATACGTGGATGAGAAAAGAGAACGGGAAAAAAAATGAGGGGAAGTGTGGGGGATGGGAGAGGGGTAGCTAGCGTCGCCGGCCGTATCGACGCCCGGTGAAAAAGTGGGCGGAACGGGGCTGCGCCAACGCGCCTGACCGAAACGGCGGCAGCGACGCAGCCGCAAAAAATCGAACGGAGCCCGGCTCGGTGGGCGAAGAGGGCAGCGCGGGGCGGTGGGCAGGGGTGGCGACGACGACGGCGTCGGCGCATCCCCCGGCGCGCGGGGGGTGGACGCGGCGCTGAGAGGGGAAAAAAACGGGCGCATCGGCTGCGCGCGCGCTGTGCCGGGGGGTTGCCGGGACGCGGAGGCGGCGGGCGGGGGATGTTTGAAATTGGTGATCGCCAATCGGGGCAAGTATTGGCGGGCGCGGAAGCGGGAACCAATAGAGAGGCTCGCCGAAGGGGTGGAGACTGCGAAGCGGGCCAGCCAGGACCGATGCCGTTCGATCGGCGATAGGTTGGCGTCGCGACGCGGGGGGTGTGTGCGTCCCCGCCACCCCCGGCATGCGCACGGCATTGCGATTCCCCGGAAAAGGCTGCTGAGGCCCGGGCGATCAGCTCGCCTCTTCGATTAAGGCTGGAATAATGCGAGCTGATGCAATGGCCCCACCGTCGCAACTGACCACGATCGATCATCCAGTTTGCAGGACATGGTGTGGCTGATATTTGGTGGCCTTGTCAGGATACCTCAAATTTTCCTCGAGGGGTGCCAATTAATTTTTTTGAAATTTGAATCCGCCCTCTGGCTTGATGAGATTTGGTAAGGTACGGTACATCCCTCCCCTTCCCTAAGGCAGATTTATCTTATAATTTTAATTATTAAATAATTAAATTTATTTGATATGTTTATGTAGTTTGGTTCATGTCACTAAATACCCAAGCATTAATACTATTTCTTCTATTTACTACAGTTATTCTATAATTCTCGAATCAAAAACATCAAAATACACTGTGCAAATCAATGACCTAAAACACACTTAGCCCAATACTTCACAAACTCAATTGTATTATGTGTTGCTCGAAACATCGTTGTTGCAGGATGATGGGCACATATGGCACTCGAGCATATGATTCATAGTTTGGTCTTCACCACATTCGCACTTAGTACTGGCAGCATCAGTATAACCTCATCTCACTAGGTTTTCCTTGGACCTGCCCACTCCTGTTCGCAATCGATTTAAGGACCGCCAGACGTTCCAGTCCTCTGCGTGACCAGGTGGCAAGCGCTCTGCAACTGTCAGTGGTCCAGAGATGTTAGTTTTTCTATGAAATAGGAGGATAAAAATGATGTAAAATGTTAAGGTGTGGATTTTTATGCCTCCCTCCCTTTAAAGGAGGTTTGGTGAGATTTTCCGCACCCCCTCCCCTTACAGTGTTTAAATCATCCGTAACAATGGGAAAATCAGCATTCCTGAGAATTTTTAAGACACTTTCTCGGATTGACTCCTTACAGTAACTTGGAAGATGGCCTTTACTGTTTCATTTGCGATTTGCCGTTAAACCTGGAATCGATATGGCATCACAGACTTGAAAAATGAGAGCTATTTGATGGGTGTTACTTCAAATTAGCCGCTGTTAGGTTCTGACCTATACCATTCCACTCTGCATGTCATAGAGTGGTTTGGCCTGATCTGTATATTCTTTTTCGGTAGGTAATTTGTAGAGATACTCAGAGGACTCACCCATTGGCTAATAATATAAAGAGGTTCCTGTATTCATTGCTAGTGACCTAGGAAAAACACGAAAAACTTAGATCAAGAAGGTTGTGGTCAGGAATGAGCGTCAACCGGAAGAGGATCATTCTTATTGGATTTGACCAAGTGTTTGCTGTTACTCGGGTTTTAAAGCTTCGCCTTGTGCGTTAAACTTTTGATAATCTTCACTGTACTGGGAGCCTAGAACTGAAAATCAATATTTACGACAGAATTCTTGTTGATCCCCTTAGACATCGATGGGAGAGAAACTTGGCCATTAACATTTCTCCTTCATTTCGAATCACTGCCTTCAAATACTGCCTCAATAAAAAAAGAAAAAATGGATATACCGATCATTAAATGTACTTGGTTCCTATTTCTATGGTAACCTAAGAGTCATATGCAGTTTATCAAGCATGCTTTAGGTTGGATTTTTGCTGGTATGCTTTAAAACAAGTATTTATGGATGTTTTTAGAAATGTTGCTGTATATCGGGTGCTTTGTTATATTGCAGGATCAGAGATAATTCAAGTCATCGTCATGAATTATAGTAGAATGAATTTGTGTAGTGTTCATTCTATACATGGTCACATCCAGGAAGAAGCTAGTGGGCCTTAGCTCCATACAAAAGCGTCAATTCTCTTCTAGAAAAGACATCTGCCTCTTTAAGTAATATAAAGATAACTGTTCTTCTAGAATTATGGTCCCGTTAAATTCGAGGTTTAAATGTTCCTATCAGTTTATTGAAACAGGAATAGGTCTGTCTATAATCTATATCATTCATCAAGAGCCCTGCGATGACTTTTAAACGTGCGTAACACATTCCTACAAACAATACGCAGCTAACCAATGGACATTTTCTGTAAGATAAATTATCATTAAACGACTGACTCATTTGTTTAATACCATAATTATCCTTAGACGAAAGTAAAAATTACTGATTTGTGATTACAAATAGTACGAACGGGGCCAATGCCACATCACATTCTCCATCATTAAAACGCAGCCCATATCTACATCTGCCACTTGTTACATCTGATATGCATATTTTTTTTTTAACACACCAATTTCAGTTCAAAGTTTATGTGAAAACAATGATATTCCCTAATGAACACAGGTTAGAGCGGACAAAGGAACAAATGTTTAGAGCACAGGCGTACTTCTTTTAATGATGTTGCGTACCGTAAACAATATCACCTCATCTTAGCGCACATCGAGAAAACAGGTTGAGAGGTACGTGGAATATAGTTTAAATTTTTCTAATCTCTGAGAAAAGACTTATAAATTTAATCTGGCATAACTCTAACATTTGAATCCTACAGTAAATATCTTGCTTTTAGGTACTGGGGAATTTTTTCGACAACATTATTCGGTTTCGATTTTTTTTTTTTTTTCAAATTTCTTTCGGCGAGTGGGGGGAATTAGAGCGTGACTTTAGCAGGAAGAAGACACGTGTATGAGGTGTGCTTAGCAGGCAATAACTCGCTCTCGTTATGGGGCGTGGGGGTGGGTTGGCTCATTTCAGCGCTCGTAGTGGTCTCGCGACGGACAAAAACCTCCATCTATATGCGCGGCGTCTCTCCGCCCTTTAAGCCGGGTCTTAAAGAGGCTGTAGGCAGACTCGGCGGTTCAAGGTTCCGTGGACAGCCCGCACAGTGAATGAGTAGCTACTCTCGCGGCTCGAGGAAACTTCTTCCAGAGAGGAAAGAGTAGCGTAGCGGAGCTTTATTCAAGTTATTTAGAGGAGACGAAAGTAGGTGGTACTATTTCTTCACCTGTCATGGCAGCTAGATTGTTCTGTGACAATCAGGTATGGTAACAAAGTGTGTTGCAACTTCGAGGTCACAATGCAAGGTAGCGTATGATGTTTGAATATAGCAGAACACTGGAAAAGGTATCTATTAAGGACAGCAACAAAAAGTTTCAGAAATTTTTTGTTCCTCTTTACACTGTTATGTATCTACACTGATCGGTACGTCGCCTCTTCACTTTCCTGTACAATCTCAATTAGATGTTACAGCTATTAAAATTCTAATATTTCTCTGTAGCTATTCTCTTCAACAGTAACAGAGACTAAACTGTCAAGTAATTCCTAATGACTCACTGTATCACCGTTACCCGCGACTTCGTATGCGTGGACCTAAAATTTTATTGCCACAATTGGATATAGAAAGCTGTAAGTTACGTTAAAGATGACACAAAAAGCAAGGAGTCGGGAAAATATGACGAGGAAGCAATCACGACACCAATCTACAATGAAACTGTCTCATGAAGAGAACCAATTTGTAACGTGTTTAAAAATAACAACAAATTAAGGGGGTTAACTGTGTCAGAAAACCTACCACAGTTTTCTGAGAATTTTTTCTGAAATTGACTCTGTTCTTGAAATTTATAAACAGATTATACAAAAAATGACTGCGAGAGAACGATATAACGTTACAGAGACTTAAACACGCTACCCGTCTGTTTGTCACTGGTTGGTTAGTTTTCAAAATGTCGTGACAAAATATGTTATTTATCCTGAAAAAAGTATCCTAAGTTCTTCCTAATGATACATAGTATTTCAGGATCAAATTTAATCAAAATCGGTTTATCAGTTCAGTCGTGAAAATGTAAAGAATAGACAAAGAGACACAGTTAGTTTCGAATTTATATTAGTATAGATTGCGTTTTTGTAAGACTCTTCTACAAACACCTTCCTTATGCTACTGTTTCTAGAATTTATTCATTTCATATGTTATACAATTCTATACAGCAAATAAAATTATACAAGCGCAGGGCAAATAGCAACTAATTGTGTCTACTATACACCCTTAACAGAGTAGAATGCGTTGGATACTCTTTAATTTTGCCATGAGCCAATCTTGCAGACTAAAGTTTTGTTTTGATGCCAACAATCTCATTGTATCCTCACGACAAAACAATCGGTAAGAACGTTGAGGAATGAAACCTGTGTTTCAGTAATATTACTCCCCAAAATAGATTTACTTAAACAACGTTATGTAAGTCATGTTACGTTCTCAGGTGGAAGCAGCCTTTGGTGGAATTGCACCATCACCAGTAAAAATACAGAATTAATGTCGCTATCAATTATTTTAGATCCCGTTTGTTGTTTTTCCTTGTATATGATCGTCCTAATCTCTTATTTTCTGCTTTCTAAAAGAGTTTTTGACCAAGAATCTGAAATCGCCTGTACCCGACGACATTAACTGCTTATTTTCCCACCTGTATAACACCTGCTGTGGTGTGACAGCGTCACCCACAATGAATAATTAAATTATTATTAATTATATTCATAATTCTTTTTATTTATTATATTCAAATTTATTAATTATTTAGTCTTGCAACGTGTAATTAATTGTAAATAATGAGGGTTGTCTGGATAGGTTAAATGTATGTTTAAAACCAGGGCGGCCAAAGGTATATTTTATTGTAAATCAATTTTTCTGTAAACGCATGGTTCAGAAGGGCTGAATATCGAAGGCTAGAAACTGCCATTTCGGCGGTTGAGAGAGGAACAATGGAGCAGGCGAGGCGACTCGATGGCGCCGGGACAGCCCGGCTTGAGTCCCGTTCGAAATCGGGCGGTGACCTACCCCTACCCCGCTACTACCCCGAAGGCCACGTAGGAAACGCGCGAAGGAAACGGCGAATGCGACGCATGATATTAAACACGTGACGACGGAAATGTGTAGATAGCCAATCCTGAACATTTATTGGGGTCTACAATACTAATTCCGTGGAGTTCTTTTACATGTGGCGAGCAACTAGCCGAGGAAGAAGAAGGAGCCATTTTAGACATCACTTCTGTCCAAGACGAGCTGATGAACGGACGTGACTTGGGTCCAAGACGAGCTGGTGAACAGACGTGCTAGCCGGCACGCTCTCTGATGATCATTGTGGTTGATCATTTCTTGCTTTGGGAAAGCGAGATGTTGAGTGGCGTGCTTGCCATTATTCGGAAGTTATGCTAATAACGCGGTCGTAGCCGCTTATTTAGCTTCCATTGCGGCAGTGGCATTGTGTTGTCGCTCACCATCACGGCGATGATTCTATGGTAATGTACCAGAAACGACGGTCACTATTCGGTGGATTTTAACAGACTTATGTGCCCTTAAGCGACGCCTGGGTTAAGACTCTGCTCCCGTCACTTAAATTCTGAGCTAGCTGAATTTATATTTCGATTCAATTTTTTCCTAAGCATCTTGCTGTTTGTTAATTCAATTTTGATGCTTTTCATTCACTTTATACGGCGCCCCCTGGGATTTTCCTTTGTACAGTAAAATGTTAGCTTCAATTTGATGGCCTGTGTTGCCATGTTATTTCAATGTTAACTTTGCTGTTTTTATTTCTTGTTTGAGATATTTCATTCAGTTTTGTTTGCTTACTCCGGCGAATTGTAAACGTCGGGTATTGCTTGTTTTTGCTGATCTAATTGTGTTTAACGTAACGTTAATTACTACCCGACCTTGTAAGGCCATAAGACTCAATAAATGAGGTTTTATTTTGTGTCTGAAATTCATGGTTCTAGTTAGTAACCTATTAGATCCCCTTGTAGCATCATTATTATATGTATTTTTCATTTTTCAGGAATTAATTAATAATTCCCCCTCCCCTTTCTTAGAGCCCAAAATTGTATCCTTTACAATTGGCACCCAACGTTTCGGGCTTTTGCAAGTCGAAATTATTTTGAGAATTTCACAAGTCTAAAAAAAATCCATGGATGTGACCTGTGTTGATTTATTTTATTATTTTAGAATAAGTTTTATGTTGAAATTTGTTTGCTTTGTTTGCCATGCTTGATTTAAATTTAAATGTGTGATTTATTTCAATCAGTTGTTCAAGTATATTTTCGTTCACTTGCATCAAGCATGGTTAGTTTAAAAAATTAAAGATAGAGTCAATGCTTTTGAAATTTTAATGCATGGTAAAAGTTAAGATTTTTCTTTATGCTGATTTTGCTCATGTGTTGAGGTATTTGTGTCGCATGAAACATCGTTGTTTTTCCTTGTTGTTTAATTTTGGATGGGTTTTATTTCATGTTGAAGGGATTTATGCGCGAAATTTGTTTAATGCTGTACTTTTCGAGTTAAATCGTGCCGGTTTTATTTTGTTCGTTGTCGATTGTTCAAATTGTTCGGAGTTGAAGTTTTGTATCTTACGATCAAATCTATGAAGTTGAGGTCACGCACCATTAATAGGGCAGATCGATCAATTATTCGTAACATTTCCGAGCAAACTAACGCGATGGATCAAGCACCGGAAGTACACGAAATGCCGTTGGCGGACGAAGAGTGCAATGATACTCCTAGTACGCGCAGCATTCATTCAAATGCATCATTAGATGGGGAACAGTTAGGGATTTTTCCAACCCCAGACAATGAAACCGTTCAAAATTCACCCATGCGGGCAGAAGTTGAAACACGTGCGTCGCAAATAACGGTAGAATTGCCGCCGGCGACCACACAACCCCAAGACCAAAACCTGCTATTTAACATGCTGGCGGAGTTAAGTAAACAAATAGCTTCGCAAAATCGGAAATTAGGTGAACAAGGAAAATTTATTAGAGAATGGAGAGATGAAGTGCGAAGGAGCGTCCAAGCAGTAAAAAAGCCTGCTGATGACGTTCGAGTAGTTTGTAATTCATTGGAGAATGCGAACGGAGGAGTCACGGTAGAGCTGAACACCAGTGTGACAGAAATGAGTAACTCTACCGCTGTTAACCTTGAAAATCACGGGCAAACCGCTGTAGAATTAGAGCATCCCCACTACAATCAATCTGAGGAAGAATTGCAGATTGCGAATGAGACGTTTGATGAACTCAACACTCAGCATCTGATAAAGGAAATTTGCTGCTTAAAGGCAAAAATTTCTAAGCTCAGGAATTTCAATTGTTTGTATGATCATGGGCCGAAAGAAAAGGAACGTCAGTCGGGAAAATAACAAGGCATTCCTAGGACACGAGGCGAAAGATTCGCAGTACACATGCTTCCTTCAAGCCAGAGAAGTGTCCGTAAAAGTTTCATTGCTTGGAGAAAAGAGAAATGGTCCACCGGGTTCGCGATCTCTAAACATCGGATGGAATTTTTCCGTCCGCAATTTCGAGTGCAATGGGAATCAATTTGTTCACTCCTTGCCCTCAGGAATTCACGCTTACGAATGCGGGTTTGAAATGTTTTTCTGAGTGGTTGATTGAGATTGGTCGGAGTGGGGATGGTTTGTGACGTGGCACTGAGTACGCAAAACCTCGTGGTCAGCCGTGTCGGTGACCTGAGTAACTGTACATGTGCCGGAAACCACCAAACCATCTGCCGATCCGCTATACCAAACACCTGCAGCTTTACAAAACGGTGTTTCGAGAAATTCCGTTGGCTGGCAGGTCGATGCAAAGAGAAGCCTTGGGACCTTGTAAGTCAAAAGTTTCGAGCCACCCGAGATTCTGTCGAATGCGGCAAAGACGCATATTCCGCAAACAGGCTCATTTTCCACAAGAAGGTCCATGGACGCCTCAAGGTCACTGGTATAGGCATTATTATCGCATTATTGAAGCATGCCGAAAAAGGATGACAAACGGGCGAGGTCTTGGACATATCGAATTTTGGAGTCGTAAAAAGGAAACGTTCATTCAACGTTGAACCGCTGATTCCGCAGATTCACCCTTACAGCCGTGTAGAAGAATTTACTGCCTTCATGAGCAAACGAAAAGGATTTGATGGACACCGGCAAAATTTTGAGAAATTTGTCAACATAGGCGTCTAATGAACGTAGAAGATGACCGTTTTCTGATCAGTCATTATCAGATAATAAAAGATATGGTATGCATGTCGCGCATCTTCAAGCGAATCAATACGGCATACGATTATTAAGAGCGAAGAAACCTTCAGAGTTTGGTTTGTAAAAAAAAAAAAAAAAAAAACTCATCCTAATCAAGGAGAATACTTTGGTCCAAACAATGAGCTGACTGCTATATTCTTACCCATTTGGTCGTCTTGATACGTGAGTCCAACGGTTTTATAAAGGTCGTGTTCCATGAAATAGGTTGCGATGCTTCCTTCGCGGGTGTTAATGAATGAGTCCAAGGGTTTTATGCATGTGTTTGCCGAGGCAAAATGTGTTCGACTGTGGGATTGATCCACATCGTTCGGCAGTTTCTTGTTGAGTACCAGTTCTTCGTTGAAACGTGAGAAAATTTACTGATCAAATGAGTAGGGGATTTCTTAAGCACGAAGTAGAGCCGTAAAATTCCGTGATGCCACGCGAGGTATTAAATAGTTTACCTGTGATAATGATGCTATAATGACTTGCACAGCAATTAGCGGGCCTGACAATCTAACAAGACGCGCAACATGAAGCAACGGGGTGTATAAAATTTATCAACGGACACACGCTGAATGACGAACAATTTACGGCAGCGACTGACGTCGTCTGTAAATAAATATATAAAATAATTTAAGAGCATAGGCATAAATTTGTAAATATAGTTTAAGAAGCTATGGAATGTAGTTAAATAATAGCATAGAGCATATGTTTAGAAAGTAAGAGTGTCAGTCTTGAGACACGTAATTGCCTAACAAGCGTAGCGCTAACGCAGCGAGAACAGGTAAAGGACGCTCAGCTGTTTGGGATAGCGGCTGTGCCGACCGCCAGTTTTCCTGAAGGATTGCAATCAGGTTAAACGAAAACAGGTAGCCTGAGCCGCAAGCTTAACGGGACAGCGCTTACTGACAACAACATAGCGGGCAAAGTGGAAACAGCTGATCGCTTAGTTCCACCGCTATAATGTCTTTGCTACGAGTGTAGTTTCGAAAGCATAATATAGTTCATTTTGCGAGAACCGTCTGTCTTTTGTATTGTATGGATAATTTATGTAAATTCGCGGAAGGATTAAATTATGTAAATTCGCGGAAGATTTTTTTTCTTTTCCATTTGATTTTCATGTTATGTGGTTTCGGCATACTTGTGTCGGCCTTGATAATGGACATTCGGTGCATTCTTTATTCTTGTTGTTGCTATATCTAACTTCAACACATGTGCTAGATTTGCATAGCCCGTTGTAAATAATTAATTGAGTTGTCTAGTTTTAATGTTAATATCTTGTGCCTTACATCATTTTGTTTATTGATTGAACAGATCTATTTTGTCGTTCATTTACATCTATGTACCTGTCAATGTTTTGTGATGTTTTACTTTTGCATATTAGAATAAGACATTTCATTATGTTTATGTCAACCAGAGTCACGTGTCGTGTTTACATATTTAAAGAGGTCACATGTATGCGATAGTTCGAGTGAGCTGGAACCATGAAACTATAGTGTAGGCAATGATTTTGTTGCAACTGTAGGGTTACAATAGTTCAAATAAAATTATTGGCATAATTTTATTTTGATTGGGTAGCAGGTATATTGTGGTGTGACAGCGTCACCCACAATGAATATAATTAAATTATTATTAATTATATTCATAATTCTTTTTATTTATTATATTCAAATTTATTAATTATTTAGTCTTGCAACGTGTAATTAATTGTAAATAATGAGGGTTGTCTGGATAGGTTAAATGTATGTTTAAAACCAGGGCGGCCAAAGGTATATTTTATTGTAAATCAATTTTTCTGTAAACGCATGGTTCAGAAGGGCTGAATATCGAAGGCTAGAAACTGCCATTTCGGCGGTTGAGAGAGGAACAATGGAGCAGGCGAGGCGACTCGATGGCGCCGGGACAGCCCGGCTTGAGTCCCGTTCGAAATCGGGCGGTGACCTACCCCTACCCCGCTACTACCCCGAAGGCCACGTAGGAAACGCGCGAAGGAAACGGCGAATGCGACGCATGATATTAAACACGTGACGACGGAAATGTGTAGATAGCCAATCCTGAACATTTATTGGGGTCTACAATACTAATTCCGTGGAGTTCTTTTACATGTGGCGAGCAACTAGCCGAGGAAGAAGAAGGAGCCATTTTAGACATCACTTCTGTCCAAGACGAGCTGATGAACGGACGTGACTTGGGTCCAAGACGAGCTGGTGAACAGACGTGCTAGCCGGCACGCTCTCTGATGATCATTGTGGTTGATCATTTCTTGCTTTGGGAAAGCGAGATGTTGAGTGGCGTGCTTGCCATTATTCGGAAGTTATGCTAATAACGCGGTCGTAGCCGCTTATTTAGCTTCCATTGCGGCAGTGGCATTGTGTTTGTCGCTCACCATCACGGCGATGATTCTATGGTAATGTACCAGAAACGACGGTCACTATTCGGTGGATTTTAACAGACTTATGTGCCCTTAAGCGACGCCTGGGTTAAGACTCTGCTCCCGTCACTTAAATTCTGAGCTAGCTGAATTTATATTTCGATTCAATTTTTTCCTTAAGCATCTTGCTGTTTGTTAATTCAATTTTGATGCTTTTCATTCACTTTATACGGCGCCCCCTGGGATTTTCCTTTGTACAGTAAAATGTTAGCTTCAATTTGATGGCCTGTGTTGCCATGTTATTTCAATGTTAACTTTGCTGTTTTTATTTCTTGTTTGAGATATTTCATTCAGTTTTGTTTGCTTACTCCGGCGAATTGTAAACGTCGGGTATTGCTTGTTTTTGCTGATCTAATTGTGTTTAACGTAACGTTAATTACTACCCGACCTTGTAAGGCCATAAGACTCAATAAATGAGGTTTTATTTTGTGTCTGAAATTCATGGTTCTAGTTAGTAACCTATTAGATCCCCTTGTAGCATCATTATTATATGTATTTTTCATTTTTCAGGAATTATTTTAGATTTTAATAATTCCCCCCCTCCCTTTTTTGGCAACTCACGTTTTCTTAACGGTAGCCAACAAGCGCTCTCTTTACACTGCTCAAAAAACTTAATCGATTTGAATCCTCCGACTTTACTAAAAACGATCACTACTCAAGAATACAAAAACAAACGTTCCAAGGAGTCTTTCCTTTCGTGATAGAAAAGTTAGATTCGCAGCGAGCAGCCCCTCAAATAACAGAATATGTAATTTACTTTAAACCTTACATTTTTCTGAAAAATCATTGCATGTTGCTAAAATAATTCATTACCCTACACCGAACTTGATTCTCTGTCAAGCGGGCGTATTTATCTGATGATCGTCTAGCTATTACGATTACATAAACATACTTTTCATGACGGCAAACTAGTGACGAAACTAGATTAAGTTTAATATCTTTGCACGTAACAAAAGCGGAGTTAAGAAATCCGTTGACGAGACAAGAGAAACGGGATACAAAAACAAACAGGTGATACATCGTTAAACAAAAAATGACACGTGCATCATTCAGAGAGGCGAGAAAACAATTCAACAGTTTCGATCTAAGGCTACTGTGCAAACAGCTGAAAGATGGAGGATACTGAAGACGTATCCCTAATAAAATGAAATCAAAGAGAACAAGCAACCGCTTTACATACAAATCAAAATCTTTCGAAATCTTTCTAAATATTTCGATACCACTAAATGGTTAGTACTAATTATAATCTTCTGACGGTAGAAATGAATATCAGTTATTGATTAGGAGTTTTTTTTGTGACAAAACTTTCAGACACATCTTGCTGTTCACTGACGATACGGCAATAAACTAGTCTAGCACAAAACAAGAGATATTTAAGCTAACAGAAAATTAAAACCGGCACGAATTTAAAACCTAAGACGAAATTCTTATTTTTCAGACAATGATTCTTACAGAGTTAATAATTATAACATACAATGATACTACAGAACAGATATACATTTCAAGTACTTATTGTTCTTTATCACGCTTGCGGCCCACGGAGCTGGATCATTGTATTTATAAACTTTAACTTTCAACGGTGATATCAGACATTCCTTTCGACTTCAATGCATTAAAATAACTATATTTTTAATACTTCTTTAAAACATATGTTTCATTTTTAATTATTTCTTTCCTCCACAAAAATATTCAAGTATTTTTTTCCAAGAAAGTAATACGTGTGGCCAGAAAATTCTATTTCTAAAATTTTGACCGGCTGCTGAAAAGATTGGCCACCACCATGGGCGTACCCAGCGAGGGGCAGGGGGGAGGGGGCTGCTGCCCCCCCCCTAGAAGAAAAATCTAGTTGCCTTCAGTACGCTTCGACGAGTGAAGAACTGGCTCAGGAACACTATGGGAGAGGAAAGATTGACTGGGTTAAGACTGATGAGCGTGCATCGAAATTTCGTGAAAGTACACCGTGAGATTTTGGCAAATAAAATTATCGAAAAATTTTCTGAGAATCCGAGACGATTAATGTTTACATAAAAAACCAATTGAGTTACAATCTTGACTAACTGCATAGTAGTTCCTTGGATGACTATGTTAATCAATAATAAAAATAGTTTCCTAAAAAGGTTGAGTTTTATTTTGTAAGAAATCGTCATGTTTTAGTCCCCCAACCCACTTACTCGAAAAAAATACGAGTCCCCCCCCCCTACTTCAGATATTGCTCCCCACCCTAGTTCTGACACTGGATACGCTCTTGGCCAACACTGGTCTATGGGATATTTGCTTAAAACTGCTTTATCTAATATTTTATTTTAGCAGTTTACTGATTCTATCTGCATTGGAATTCACATGATTTCCTTTATCTTAGTTTATAAAGCAACATAGCATCTGACTTCGACTTTTAGAGCGGTACAGTAGAAACAACACACAATGCGAGATTTTTCATACTAGTCCATCTTTGCAAATACGACATCTTAAGAAAAGTTAGGACAAATCTTTTATTAGAAACTGGATTACAGGTTGACTTAACGATCACAGAAATTCATTTTAATAATATGAGCTATTTTATGTGAAAGCTGAACTCTCATGATATTCTTCCACTGTTGTTAACCATAGCTCCAAACATACTCTCCTTCTTCATGTCACCCGTCATACAATCTCTAAAATCCTAAACTTCTAGTATACAGCAAGATCGAAAATATACGGATATATTTTAATGGGAGGAAAGTCTGTTGCCATACAACAAGGAGAAAGAATCAGAAATAAAATTTTAAATCTATACCCTCTGTTGTGAATGACAATGTATCGATCCAAATGCAACGAAGTTATAACAATGGCGGAAACAAAATTTGTTGAAATTCGTCTTCAGCTGCACATGTAACGATATAAAGAAGAGAGTGTCAGGTGAATCTGGAATCAGTGAATAATACAAATGGGGGAATAATGAGGAAATGGTTTGAAGATTTGGGATGACTTGTAGGAAGAAGAGAATGCAGCCAAGTAAAACAGGATTGACTCAAATTAGCATGGTAAGCCTTAGCTTAAGTTTTGACGTGCGTGTGGAAGAAGCGGACAGGAAGATCATTCTGTACTTGTGGCTAAGGTTCCGTCAGACGGGACAAGTCGACTAAATACTCACCTCTTGCAAGACAGGCACCAACAACGTGGCTGCACGTCTTGGCGCATGGCAAGCCAACCCTCGCGTCCCTTTAACTTTCGCTCGCTCCCTCGGGGAAGAAGGTCAATGTTTACACTTCCTGATGTCACGCGAGTTCTGGCAGCTGACCAAAAGTTACTCCTCTGGTACGGAGGAGCCAGCTCGCCAAGGCTAACGGTGAAGAACGAACATCGAGCGGCTGTAAAGCTTCTTGCCACAGAGGCAATTGATAGCTATAAAACTTAATGATTGGAATAGATGCTCGGGGAATACTGACTGGGCCATAACACACAACCAGAACCAAGACGAAAACGACCATTACATCCTTTTATAGCGTCCACAACTTCTACAGATGTACGTTGTAATATTTCTGTCACGGTGAATACACTTCACGCGAGATTAATACCGAACCATAATGTAAGCCCAGATGTGGCTATTGTGTGTAAGAAATATTTTAATACACAAGAATCGATTGGCACGTTGAGGTGTTTCATACCTATAGTGTGTTTGTGAAGGGAAACAAATTTTTTTCCGTATCAGTACTTCAAGACAGAATTTAGCCTTTAGCGTAGTTTCCAAGTTGCCAGTTACTTCAAGGCTATGTCTGGATACAAGTTTCACTTTCCGTGCGTCGATTCTTCGGATGCAGCTCCGCGCGTGGTTGTTTTACTACTGTGTTGTATTTGTAATCGTACGTTCCCAAATGTATTTCATATGAATCATATAAAGTAACAAACAAACGTTTTTCCAGCTGATAACGTATGACAACAGCGTAGCTGGCTGTATTCGTTCAAGTGTGGTTGTAACCAGCGAATGAGCTATTCACAGCCTTGTATTGCAGGTAGGGTGGCCAGCTCATTTTCCCCTTACCTAACCCAATAATCCTAAAAGATATGGTAGCTACAGTTTAATGTTGAATCCGAACCACGGAAGCGTTCGGGCATAATTCATACTATACAGCAAGTTACGACAGATTTGAAGGTCGGGTATAGACCCTATGAAAATCCCCGCCGAGAGAAGGATGTTAAATTTTCGATCTCTATTGAGACGCCTTAAGCACTGAGTCACCAGATTCCTCGTTTATTCGTTACATGACACATATTACTTTAGAAAGTAAAGTGTTAAGTTGATGATCATTTTATACAGCTGCGTAGGTACATTTTATGCCACATGATTCAGAATGCTGACGCCACTCCAGTGCTAATTCGTGACTGATGAGAATAGTGTATTAAAAAAAAAAAAAAATCATTTTTCTAGAACGGATATAAAGTTTGTCATGGCCATAAAAGCAAGAGAGAAGATTGTGGGTAAGATACTCGAAGTAAATTTCTCCTGGCCTTTGCGAAAAAAAGAGCCTGGAATTCTCCGCAAGTATTTTTGGAAACATGGAAAACCAAAATATGTGAGCCTATATCTGGAATAGGGCCCGAGACTTAGCGAATGTGATCTTGTTCAGAAAAAACATTACTCCACTAACAGTTAATGTATTGCCATATTTTTTTGCCAATGTATATTGAGCTATTTCTCCTTTCGTTGTGTCACTGTTTCCAATCCGGTCTGACTTTTGGCTGGTTTGATTAAGTTTTATGTTCTTAAAGTTCCGTTCCTCGCAATAGCTACCCAATTCCTATGAACGTATGCTTTGTAAGTATGACAGGCTGGTTCTATGGCTAAAAATATGAATTAAAAATTTAAAAATATAAAAGGAATAAAAGTTAATATTTTGTTATTTGCTGCGTGCAATCGGAATACGAGTACTACCAGATTTCAGTTATTAATTTCAAAAGAAATCGTTGTGTCAGTACATGAAAGATAATTAATATCAATATAAGCCAAATATTAAATATAATATTTGCATCAGTTTTCTCTTTAGTTATAGCCGAAGTGGAATGTAAGATATAAAATCGTGTTGTGAAAAGTTCTCAATCTTGGCCGTACATCGACGGAAAACCTAACGGAAAATTGAAAAGGCATGAATTTTCATGAAAATAATATTCACCTAGCTTGTTTAAACTAATTTTTTTTTCACTCTGTAAATGCGTCTATGTGGTTACATTTTCAGTGTAATTCTTCTTTCTGAAAATATGAGGCATTATAAAAGCTGCACAATGGGCTAATATAAACGAGAAAAAATATTCCTTGTATCTGCTGCTTGAAACAATTTTAATATCGTCTTTTTTTCAAAAAAATATTTTTCACAGTGGTGGAACAAAATGTATTCACATCCGTATGACATAAAAGTAGCGACTTGTTGTACAACAAACGATTTCGTGCGAAACATTCAATTTTCCGTTGCCTGCTCCAGTATAATTGGAAAACACTGCCAATAGTTTGTAGGAATTCGTACATTTTGAAAGCTAGTGAAAACATTCTATGTCACACGAAAATTACCATACACCTAAACCTCAAATAGTTTCATTCATTCCATGTATAGCAAATATAGCCTTTTAACCAACTCCTGCTTACCGTAGTTTCCGCCCCTCCCCCAACAAACTCCTTCTTTAGTCCTCTACTTTTTACTCCTCCTTTTTAGTCCTCGCGTTGCACATATTTCGGGTATTCCCTCGTAGTTATTGCTACATGCCATACCTTTATAGAGCTAATAAAATGATTATTGGTTTGAAATAATAACAATTTTGCAAAATACTTACACTTTCTTAAGAAAAAATAATAATAATTGTGATGAGTGATCCTAGGGAGAATATCTTCTCAGTTTCAAGAGAGAACATTAAAATTTACTTACAAGTAGCTGAGGTATGCGGATGTAATGTCATGAGATTAATATCTTCTCTTCTTTTTTATAGTGCTGCTAATTAGCAGCCACATATATAAATTAGAGGCTTCGTTTTATGTCCATCAAACAAGTTATGTGCTTCTACCGGCTCATTAAACAAACGAGATAACGGTACTTTAAAATCGAACATATGTGATCAATAATTCTGTTTATGAAATTTCATTGGAATAACTCAATAACTTGATGAAGATAGTAAATCTTAACGATACCGCCCACATGCGTCTAAGTAAGAGGGCAATGAATATAAGTTATGGCCTCTTTGGACTGCTGTTATTAAGTACTAATGATAGCAATACTTATGAACGTATATCCAACATTTACATCACATAAAACCAAAATGAGGAACCCATAAACGAATTTCAATTATCCATACCAATTGGGTTTTATTGTTATACTAGTCTCAAAATCCGTCAAAAATGGCTGGGTTGAACGGTGTTTACTGGCAAGTCATTTATTCCCAAATGTTTAACTAAATATAATTGTTATAAAATGACACTCAATGCAATTCCTCGTGGCTTTCGCTGTAGCAAAAAGTTTCAGTTGTCATCCTGGATTTATTTCAACCAGCTACAAACTCAGTATTGCCGCTAGAAAATCAAAGGTTCACTCACACGCGAATTAATACTTTCACTATATCGCATTTTAACGACATCATGCATCACGATGTAAACTTTACCCATAATATTCACGATTTCATAGATATTTCTTTTTCGTGTTACAGATTCATAACACAACGTTTGAACGACTGACCCAATTACATGCGGCTGAAATAATGACCTTTGACGTCAGTGAAATCAAATGAAATTAAAAATAAATGTTTACAACGACGTTACGCCGCGAAAAATAAATTTTAATCGTCGTCTAGGTCGCATAGATCGCGATCATTGTGGGAATATTTCATTAAAAGTAATATTTTCAATAATACGGCCCTCATGAAAATTATTTAATTAAAAAAATTACATTTCTTATGCCATCTGGTATAACGTCAAATACCAGTTGTCATTTTGACCCAGCCTAAATGTCAATCTTATCAAAACTTCCACTAACATTTCTGCTCGAAAATTAAAGGATTTATCTTTCATATCTGTGGGAGAATAATTTAACGAAATCATCTACATCGAAAAAATATAAATAATTAAAATAAACTAAAATAGTTAATATATTAGTTTAAACACAATAGGCCCTACATAATTTTTTTCGGTGTTCTTACATTCCATTTCTTCGTCGGTGCTTAACTAAATAGAACTTTTACTAAATTACGTTCATAACCTCTGCTACGTCGTAATATCTCTGGCCGTTGTTAATCCAGCTACGAAAGCTGGGTGCGTGACGTCAGAGCGTTACGGGTACGATGACCAAGCTTAGCCTTTTAGTAGTATCGATTATTTTTATAAGCAAGTACTATTGGTACGGTGTCAAAGAATCGGAAAATTAAAATTAAAAGACGCCTACGTCTTGTAACAGTAAAACACAGATGCATCGGTTATATCTGAACAAGTTACTCTATTCCCGTACAATTCAGACAGAAAGAACGTGCTTCGAAGTTTAAAGGATACATTGTTTCCGTTTTTATGACTTTATTTGTAGCTAGTGACCCGGAGTAGACACAATATGCCTGCACCGTAAGGCGATATCTGAAATCTTTAAGCGATGAAAGTAAATTTAATGCGACCGTTATTATAAAACTGACATAACGACAAGTCGTCAAGAGTAATGTTTAATATTAATGCCGTTACGTTCGTCCCGAGTCGTAACAAAAGTCCATATTGTTCCATAAAACAGACGTACAAAGCGAATAAGACGCACTCCCGATAATGAAGTGTATTCTGGGAACGACACGCTCATAAATAAAACTCTTTGTGTTTGCGAAGAAATATTAGATCCGTCTTGAAGCGCCTCTTCATGAATCTTAAAGTTCAGTTTTAAGATCGAATTAAAAAGTTATATGTAGTGTAGCGTTTCGTTTCGTGTAATGGATTGGATCCCAGAAGAGCAGTCTAGCTTGCCAGTATCTTCCGAACGTAAAGGAGAGACAATAAAGAACAGGATCGAAGGGAAAAATTTGTATGTAAATAAAACTGCTTGCAGCCCGCTTTCTTTCAGTTCCTTTACGGCCCCTGGAAACATTTCGAAATTCATAAAAACGGATACTGCGGGCATTCTCCGAAGAAAGAGTTACAATTTTCCCCAAGACAACAATTACGACAGACGTCGATGCCGGCAGCTGCAGCAATCGCTTCTGCTTCTTTTCTTCTTTACTCCCTGCTACAATGAAAAAGTTGTAAATTTTACACTCTGCTATAAACCGAACTGGAAATTAGCCAACGTATCTGAGACGTATCGGGTACAGAAACGCGCATGAAATCCGCCTCAACGCCTCCAAAGTTTGCTGTACACTGTGGAAAAGCCTTGAAATGAGTCTAAAGCGAATGAAATTTAGAGCAAAACTTTCTGTCGTATTCGTATATGGCTTCGGGAGATTAATACAAACATACAACCTGGGTCAAAAACGTTGGCCAGACCATTGTTTAAATATGGTAGTGTAGTATAGGACCCACATTTTGGGTATAAAAAACAGGAATTGGAGGATATGACGGGCAGCCGCAAAACACAATCAGTAAGTGATATGATAAAGCAGCTAGAATGGGACTCATTGGAAGACAGGAAGAGAATGAAGGGAATCATGGGAGTGTACAAGGCGTATCGTTTACCCAAAAAGCATAAAAAAAATAAAGTTGAAATTATTAGACGGAGTAAACGAAAGGAGAAAAATAGGTGTAGAGGGAAGAGCTCCAAGGAAATTAAATTAATTCAAAAAATTAATTCAATGAAGAATATTTACTTAGGTGAACTATATAAATATTGTTCAATAATTTCTTTTTAATTTCTGTATTGTGTTTATTACACTGTAATAGCGAATGGCTCGAGAAGCGATAAAAGTAAACACTGCAGATGGTTTTACACTAGCCACTTTTTTTCTTGAAGATTTGTAGGAGAAATCTGAACACGAACATAAAAAATTGTCTCAGCCTGTAAAAATACAATTAAAAACGCAAGTTATATTTTTCTTGATTTTTTTTTTATCTGCTTAACGTCTCTTAACAGCGAGGACTTTAGAGACGGGAAAAGACGGGGGGGGGGGGGGGGGAGCAAGGAATGGGAAGGAAGCATTCCGGCATTTGCCTGGAGTGATTTGGGAAACCATGGAAAACCCAAATCTGGATGCTCGGACGGAGATTCGAATCGCCGTCCTCCCGAATGCGAGGCCAGAACGGTAACCGTTACACCACCACGCTCGGTTTTTTCTTGAAACTGTTTTCTTAAATTGTGACACTTAAGTGCTATAGACTTAGGCTAATAACTCAAATAAAAATTTTGCTAACTACAAAAGCTTACACACTTTCTGTCTCGTTAATGTTGGTGTCATTTGAAGCGGAAGAGAATTGAGAGTATCGCGAAACGGGAAGGAAACATCCCGGAATTAATCTGGAGTGATTTCAGGAAATCATGGAAAACCGAAATCTGTGATAGGAAGACAAGACGTGTATTTGAACCCGCGTTCTTTTCGAATTGCAAGACTGAGCTTTATAGCTTACACAGAGGCAAAAGTTATTGTACCGTAAGTACAATTTGATTAATTAAATAAAGGTTTGGAATAACTTGTAATGAATTTTTTTTTATGCAGATTTCTTTCTATGAAAAAGGTTTAGGAGTAATAACGAATATAAGCTCCTTCTTTCCTAGATGGGGTTTAAGTCCATTTTTTCACTTTAAATTCAAGTATCTTCAAACAAATTGCTAGCAAAGCACATTGTATTCCATTGTTAAAATGCATTAGATTTTAATAGCTTAGCAGCCAGAAGCAATGTAAGTGATACAGAAGGGGATCCCAGTCGCTTCACTGAGTCATTCTGAGACGAAGCTAAAATCTTGAATGTCTCACACCTGTGTAACACAATACCAAGCGATTGTTCAGAAATGGGAATCATTGACCATTTAAACGGAAAATGCTCTTTTCAACCAAATGATGCTAAACATCGAGTAGTTTCGCGGGCTTCCGCAGTCGTTGTCCGTGTGGAGCCGCGTCAATTTATTGATACCTGACGTTTCAGCCAACATTCTGTGGCTTATTTCAGAGGACTACCGTGGCTAGAATCGCTGCTGTATATATATAGAAGACAGCGATTCTAGCCACGATAGTCCTCTGAAGATAGCTACAGAATATTGGCCGAAACGTCAGTTTTCAATATATTGACGCGGCTCCACACGGACATCCAAGGTAACATCGATGCTAGACATTCTTTGGAGAAACGTGGTCTGCCAACAAAATGGTTAATACTTTTTTTTTGCATCAAAGCAGAATTATTTTACTATGACGTAGTGCCCCTTCATCCCCTTATTAACGTTTTGATCTTCCTTTCGTGTACGAGATGGGTACTTCTGTTTACCCAAATCGGGTTTCACTGGTGTAATCGTATTGACTCCACCATGGGCGATAATGACTCCGATATCGACGTGTCCTAAAGCAACAACGACGACGACGACGACAACAACAACAACAACAACAACAACAAAAACAACAACCACTACCACCAAAACAACACCCATAACAACAACAACAACAACAACAACAACAACAACAACGATTCCACCATAAGAAGATTAATTCTTATCTTTCACAAAAGTGTTCCAATACTCGACCCATCGGTTTAGTACATCAGTCAACATCGATTCATTTACCAGTTTGTATAACGGTTGCAGTGCAGTATAAATCCGAATGAATTGGAGATAATTTCCACGTTGAATATGTTTCGCCTAACAGTTTGGCCATGTTATCTCAAACTAGATACTAACTTTGACACCTGACGAGAATCAGATTAGATATCGATTCTGCAACATGGTTGCCATTGTTTTTTCTCATATGTAGATCATTTCACTGTTTCTAGTCCAACACATGAATAGCCTCGGCGGGTTAGCAGTGGTGGAGATACTATGTATTGGAAGTGTCGCGAAAGGCGGTCGCATTTCTACCTGTTCCCACAGCAGTGCATGCTGGTCGCAGTATTTGAAGTTATGACAACAGCGGCAGCTCCGTTAGTCAGCCTAGCCTAGGCCAGGACGGGCGCGCCTATATTTAACCAGGACAGCTCTGCTCATCCATCTCGCGAATCATAGGGCTAAATCTGCCTATACTGCGCCAGTGGTGACCGCCGCGTTTTCGCTGGAGTGAACGAGAAAACAGACTCGCATGGGAAATGGACCGCCCAACCTCAAAGTTCTATTATTATCGTATAACTCATTTACAACTTTACTCCTAGCCTGGATTTATTTTAAATATTAAGCTGTGTGGCATACTGTCACATACTATCAACCCACCCCCAGTCCATATTAAATTCAATTAAGAAATATATAATTTTGTATTTACTTTTCTGGCTTTTATAGATTGTTGCTTATAGAATTTAATGTGATGTATTGTTTGTTTTGCTAAGGACCCCTTGCTGAAAACAGCGCGTGACATGATTATTCAAGGCAGTGAAGAAAACGTGGAGTAGCGATCGATAATTCACAATTGGTTTGGAGCGGTAGGATTACATGGAGTTAAGGCAAAAAGCCTTGACCTGTATGAAGGAACTGGATGAAATATGGAACAGTTTAACATTAAATTCCAAGGATTTTGATTAATTGTAAAAAAAGTGCATTCTGAACATTTTGGTGTTTTAATTGCTGAAAGTTATAAAATAAATCGAAATTATTGGAACTACGTGTGTCAGTTGGTAGCAATTGCACCTTTCATTGGAAATGAGAAATGTTAAGTTATTAAATTGTTTGAAAGAGTGGAGATGAAGGAGTGTGACATAAGGGGGGGGGGGGGTAAGCGGGTCAAAAGTACCCGGGCCCACCGGCTGATGGGGGGCCCCGATCACCGACTGTAGGGGCCCCAGGCCATCTAGCCAAGAATCCGCCCATTACGTCCGGCCAGTTCGTAGAGGAAAAAAAAAAAAAAGTCGCCCATTTTACCCCGGGCCCGAAATTCCTAGCGCCGGCCCAGGACATACCAATTATAGTGTTAGAGATAGTTAGGGCTATCTGTTCACATAACACTGGTATAGCTTACAGCTCATAGAATTTCCTTCGATGATGCATTTGCCAGCAGCTTCTCCCACGAGTACCTGCATTTGTGGACCAATGAGCGTAGGTTAAGTGCTTGGATTTGCAAGTGGTAATGTTAGCTGAATTGCTGCTTGGACCAAAATGAGAAGTAGCATTGTGTATTAGAACATAAGACACGATTAATACACATTTTAATAATTTAAATTGCCTTGACGATTGCCATGTTACTTATGTCGTTAGTCTTAACCGTATCATTACCACAAAATCTATATATATATATATATATATATAAATCTAAATGATATTTAAGAATTCTTAACTACTCTGATATGTTAAGGTTTCATCCAACTCTATAAAAGTGTGATTATTGTAGAAATAAATAACCAAAGTTACGTAGAAAACAATTATATTAATAGAATCCAAAGACTGGGGTATTGTGTTCTTTGGTAGACTAGGTATCTGTTCAGGATAAGAAAGGAATGGTGTCTTTGATGCAATGTGATCTTTGGTGGCTGTCTGTTAAAACCTCATCTAAATACCTTAACCAAGAAATCACTATAAAATAACCACTTGTAAATTTATATATGTAGGCTCAGGCGCGTAGCCATGGAAAGAGGGGGTAGTCGAGAGAAAAATAAATGAAAATAAAAATTTCCACTTTTAATAACGAAAAATATAATGTGTCAACATTTAGCCATAATCCTCGCAGATTAATGGTTAAATAAGTTAAATGAAATTTTACTTTTTTTTAAAGTAAAACCATTTATAGTTAATATTTTAACTGTGTCCTTGTTTTTACCTTGAAGCTAATCCTGGCTATACTCTTGTATGTAGTGATCATGTCAAAGTTTTCAGGATTTTTGCGGGATTTTTTAAATTTTTTACGTTCATAAATAATCTATTACAGCTGCCAAATCTCATCGATAGCCCCCGTCATTCACCAGACATCTTCTCATTATTGCTAAGACTAGCGATGAAGGAATAACATTTCAACACAATTTTGGACATTCGGATGGCTTCATGTAATTTTTACAGACACTTCTGTTATTGCATTGAGTCACAAAAAGACTGTTTTGAATGAATGGAAATATAAACTGAAAATAATAATTATTTTGTATTTAATTTCGTATCAGTCTTAATTCCCAATGTTCAGACTGTGTATAAAGGAGATCAAAATTTATTCCGGCGACGGTGTATGGTGGACATTATTATAACAGAAAATCAAACAGAAATTTTTTCTTCTACTTCGAAACGAAACATTTTCGTACGAAAGAAAATTAACTTTGTTTTTCCCTAGTCGATGTCGAGGTTATTAGAACAGGCAGAGAATGAGGAGCTTTACCATGGCCCTTTTGAAGGAACCATTCCGGAAATCTGCTTTAGAGACTTCGGGAAACCATAGAAAACTGAAATTTAGATGCCGGTCCCCGGGATTGAAATCGACTCCCCTCGAATGTCAGTCCAGAACGTAAATTCTCACACATTATATTTGGTACTCTATTCTCTCCTTGCACAAATTTCTCAGAGCTACATTCCTAATAGCGGTGCCTGCGCTGTACAAGATTATTAAGTATGGATAAACGTTAAGCCGTGATAAATAATTTTTGAAAAGGGCGTCTTCTCCAGCAACGTCCAATAGCTTCAACTGCTTTGCGTATATAATAGGAGACAGCTACATTCGAAAGCCAGGGTTCATTGGCAGATATGGCCTGCTTCCTCGCGTGAATAGGACTTATACTTAGTTTCTGGATCATTGTAGAATCTTAAACCGACAAATTGGCTGAGTATTCCAAAGCCCCTTAAAATTCTTTTTTCACCTTCCCTTTCGGATTCCCCCGTTCTCCCAAGACTGAATTCAAAGCGTATAAATGCGTGAACCTAAACCCCTTTCTTTGTCACAAAAAGTTTCATATCGTTTGCATCCAAGCTTCTAATTAAGAACACGGTAGAAATAAAAAGGCATTATAACTGCCAATTTTTTTACACTCCAAACGTGGCTAAGCCTAACGACGAATAGTATAACTTGAAGTTGCTTCCGAGAGCGCAATCATCCGGCTTAAAGTCTCCAATTTTCCGGCTCATTTTTTGCCTGTATAAAAATCTCGCAATTGAAGACTCTTCATACAAAACGATCATGTATTCAATTCATCAACTGGTAACGCGTGCTTGAACTCTAGAATATAGGGTTATTCAAAAGGAAGGCATAGATTTTGAATTTTTATCCCTCACAAACCATAAAAGATACAAGTACGTTCTACATATCACCTGACAGAGGAAAGTTCAAATTTTGTAACGCTCGCTGTTATCTGTTTACGTGTCAATACCGACGTCAGAGCAGAAATCGTTCGGGGGTGACCAGTGTTTTTCCCTTTGCATATGTCCCCATCTTCTACGGATTTCTTATACCAATCGTAAGCCTGTTTATTACTAGGTGGCACTATATTGAAGTTACAACAAAATGCACGCTATATATCCACAATAGATTCACTTTTTCCAGAGCCGGTTTAAAACATCGTGGGACCTGCAAAAAATACGACTAAGATGTCCTTGGTTTGTTATATGTATTAAAATTTAGGATATAAAATAAAACAGCGCATTTACAAAGCTACAGTTAGTGATTTAATGTGGTCAAATTTAGATACAACACTAGCCAAATCAATATTTCTAAGTTAATCATTTTCTGCATTCATTAAAGTCAGATCATTTAGAAGCTTTTGCCCCATCGCGTCCTTAGTCCATTTTTTTCTCGCTTTAATGATGAAAAAGATCTTCTCTCTTGCAGTTGGTAATCATCAACCTCAAGTAGATGGTGAAATCATTAAATATTTGATTTATATATTTTTTCGCATAGGCGTGGAGCCGACACGGAGCCCGCAGCTTTGCTATATCTTGTTGCGTGGCTTATCCGGTTCTAACTTTTTGCATACTGTAGCACAGAAAAATATTTCTGTGACAAGATCGCTATTGGCGGAATCGAATGGGGGGGGGAGGGGGTTACAAACGTCAAACCTTCCTCCTGTGATGTGAGGCATGTATTTGTATCTTTTATAGTTTGTGAGAGATAAAAATGCAAACTGTGATCCATGTTTTTGAATAACCCTGTATATCTGAACATTCACGTTCTCACACAGCCGTAATCCACACTCGGAGCCGCGGTGGGAGGAATGGGAAACGAATTAAATAAAACAGGTCACGAGCGACAAGTGGGATACGGTCGAGCTGTCGCACAGACGGTCCGAAGAGGGAAACGACGAAAGGGAAGAGGTGGCCGATTGAGGAGAAACGAACAGAGGAGCCAGTAGCAGAATTGTGCGGCGCCAGATTAGAAGAAATTTACGAGGGACATTTAAAATTCAGACTGTCTCCCTACCCTCCTCGACCGCCTCCTCCTCTTTTTCTGGAAGGCCCAACAAAAAGAGGGGCTAATCGGATTCGGATGAAATATTAAAGTGTTTGTAATATATGGAACAAAGAGAGAGAGAGGCAGGGCGGCGCTATCTATGGCCGTCCAGTAAGTAAGAGGTGGAGACGCGTGTTCGCCGGTCCCGAAATGGGATAAGGCCCGGGCCGGAGGATTAGATTTGCGGACTTGCTACGTGCTCCAGACTCGATCTCTTACAGCGCCCACTGTGGCGGCTATGAGAACAACACAGCCACAGTCTGCAGTGGACGTGAAAGAAGCACTTCCTGCCTTCCTTAACAACTATTCCGGACAGGTGTTTCTATTGAGTACTAGGTGCTGTATGGGGAATAGTGAGATTGGTGGTTAGTAGTAGGATAAAAGAAAAACCGGCTCATTTGTAGCATTGATTTATTTGTCAACTGAATCGGCAATGTAGCAATACACTTACAACGTCTTAAGAAGCAATTATAAAGGATGGAATGTCCTCCTAACAGAAACAAAAATACTAGAAAAGCCCCTTACTCTAGAAAACAGACACAGATTATCAGTATCTCTGCGATATATCGTGCAACTATCTAGCGGTAGTCCGATAATTTCTTATCGACACCACTGAAGCCTGGCAGCTTAACTCTGAACTATCGCATACAAGTGACCTTAATTGTTAATACTTTTTCAAATTTACAGGTTGAATTTCGAAAAATCCCTTACTTAATTCATGATGTTATTAAAGTGGAGAAATTAATAAGTTAATCATTTATCGCCAGGACGTAATTGTTGTGTCAGCAGTACAGAATTTGTCTGATAGGTAATTATTCTATTTTTTGTTTTGCTTCTATTTTTACGGCCCGTTGGTGCCGAGATCATAAGGGCCGGGAGAGGATAGGGGTAAGGAACGGGAACGGGAAAGAATCAAACCAGTATTTGCCTGGATCGGGGCTGAGATAGACTTTCTCGGCTGAAATGGATCGCAAACCACAGCTGAGAAGAGACACGCTGCTTGGTGACGCAGAACCGTCTGAATGAACAGCACAGATGTGCTGGCTTGCTTTATCAGCGGACCTTAAAAAAATTAAAAATAACGAGGAGTGAATGACACTTTCTGCAAGGGGGGAAACCCTTCTTCTCCATGCACCTTCAAGAGAATTTCTGCAATCTACTGAACGCTCATTGGTCTTTACAACTTACACAGAGAGCTGATATCTCTGCTATGAACATAAGAGGCAGTAATCACCCACAATCATTCAAAAAGCAGTTCACAACCAGTAAGTGGTCTCTGTATAAGATAATCTCAAATTGAAATACGATGTATTATTTGTGTACAATAACATACAAACTAACTATAAAAAATGGAAATTGTCTCTTCAAATGAACTGTGACTTAATTTATTTACAAACCTCACTTTCATAATTAATTACCAACAACATTAGTAATAACAATAATTCCGTGTGGTAATAATGACTTGGTGACAGGTTATCTATTGGCTGCACATTCCGCCCCTGTCCTAGCCGCCTCAATCTTACCCGGTAATCCCATCGGGTACAGAGGACCTCCAGTTTAACGTTGAATACAAACCTCGGAAGCATTCTGGTGTACTTCACATTACACAGCAAACTGTGCCAGAGGTGAAGGTTGGGTTAAGGCCCCATGAATATCCCTGCCGAGACAGGGATTCGAACCGGGAACCTTTCGATTCCCAGTCAGACACTTCAACCACAGAGCCACCAGACAGCTACACTAATAAAACATTGCGTGGTTTAAAAAATTTACAATCAAGTCCTCGGTCACCATGGCAACAGAAATGTGGACCTCTACTTCCTGACCAAGATATTGTATTCCAAAGGATTGGGTTAAATCCCAAACCTCCTCACACAGAGTATGAAGTAATGGCAGACAAAATTGCTAATAGTGATTCCTCCAACTTGTGGACCCGCTGTATTTTTGCAAGGAGTAGGTAACGAATATTACTATTTGCCATCATCACACACGATGCATACACGCAACATTCATCGACAGACAACAGATAGACAATGGAAGCGGTGGGAAAAACTAATAGTCTGGCTTACAAAACAAATATATCAATAGATGTTGCAGCTCTCGGCAATACTGACAAGACCATTGCAATGTCGCCATAAAGAAAGGAAATACACTACCCATTTCTGGATTGCTGCATTGTTGCAAAACGTAAAAATCTATTTAGAATTTTGGTTCAAATTTTCAGGATTGTGCCAGACTCTCATGAAATAAACATTCCATTCCACTTCTGCTCTACGATTTACTTACGTAAATTATCCGGTGTCCGGAAAAAGTTGTATACGTTATAAGACATGGTTCTCGTAGACCTATATGCTACGCCAGTGATCTAAATTCTGAAAGTGCGACTGCAACCTATTTCATCCTCAATGAAAGAACGTGTTGCACATCCTCACTACAGTAAATGATTTTTTGGATTATAGATACTGAAGTCTTAAAAACCCTTTCTCTTTCATACGTACAAAAAAGTATTTCTAACATTCATTATATTTGTCAGATGGAGGGTAGAATTGGATACTTAAGTTCTGTGGAGTTACCAATACGTATTTCACAATGTAATCACGGTTCCGACTACGGAACAAGAACTCAGCGATTTAAATGCAACATAGGAGTGGATAAGAAGTATTGACACGTGTCAGCACATTATAACGCTGGGCCAGAGTTCAAGACCGTCGGCAGTCTAGAAAGTTGGCAAACACATTTTATAGTTACTGAGTTGTCTTATTTTGTATTGAACCTATCGCAACTTTGCACAATCTGTATCAAGCCGAAGGTTGAGCTAAGCAGCTTTTGCATGAGGATCAAAACAGACTGCTTAATGCAAGTCATGAAAATCGACTTATATAAATGAGGCGGTTATGGTGATTTTGAACACTACGATAACATTAGAAAGCCGGCCTCGGTAGCGTAGTGTCTATAGTGCTAGCTCCACGTGCCGAAGGTCACCGGTTCGTGTCCGGCCGAGTGCATGGAAGATTAGTGTTGTGTGGGTGTGTATGTTGTGTCAGTCCTGTAGTGTTAAAAAAAAACACACATTAGAACGAATTTCTTCAACGTTAGATAATACAGAAAATGTGAACTTTCTTGTAATGAAACTGCTCTTATTAGTTAGCACCAAAACACGAATTACTATTCCAGAGTTAACAGACCGCAGCGGCGAAATTCCGTGCGCAGACAATAATTTGTATTTTATTCTTCTCATAATATCTGATTATCGTTTTTACTGATTTTCTTATAGAGTCTTCTGCGTTGCATTTAAAATAAACGTGTAGTAATAACAGCAGACAATATCAGAAGAAACATAAGATGAGTAAACTAACTTTAATTTATATCGCGTCAGTAAAGTTGAATGTAAATGCTTGTGATTAGTATACAAACATTTGTCTCGTTATTTTATTCTTGTAGATGTAGCGAAAGAAAAGATTAACTGCGAACGCTGGATTAGCATCACTCAAACAATGATATAGTATATCTTGCAACATCATTATCATGTCATTGAAAATAAATAACCTACTTCTTTTCTCTGACTGAACGGAAGATTATGTACTGTCTGTTATTTGAAAATAAAAAATCGTCGGAGATACTCGCTTCTTAAAGAGTGCTACGAACTAAGTACAATACTGAGATTATTACTAACAGCTTCAACCGTACAGGGATTCAGGAACAGGTAGCTAGAGTTATATGTGTAAATTACAGTAGCACCGATTCGATAGCGGACACAATAATACCCTGCATGGAGACGATAATGCTAGTGGCGTAGTACGAAACACAGAATTTCAGACAAAGTTTGCAGAGAAATTTTGTATATGTCATAACGACTTACAATAAACGGCATCTTCATCTATTGTCGAGGACTTGATTTTTTTCGGGAAAGCTACTAAAGGAGCTGGATTGATAGGCTCTAAAAGACAGGAGACAAGCGAAGGGTGTAGTGGTAATATCTAACGAATATTTGTGTGAAGAGGCATGTGTAGATATCAGAGAAAGAAATCAGTAGTACGAGTTAGGCAGGAGAGAAGCAACACAAAATAATGGTATTTCATTTCGAGCACAACGAGGTGAGAATTTTTTACGTTTGATAGAAAGGGATTTAAGGGATTAGAATAAGTTATAAAAGGAAAATGACAACAGGAAGAAAACACTGAAATAATTTACAGCAAAACTGCATGTAGAAACGTAAGTAAAGTGTTAGGAAAGAACTACCGAATTTTAAGGATGAATTAAGCAAATTCTCTTGTCTATAAAGTAAAATTTCAACTGATGCAAGATTTAAGAATGATGCCAAAAGTAGAATAGCACTAGCAAAAACAGTTTTCTTCAAAACGAAGAATCTTTTAATTTCAAACACTGATCTAAGACTCAGAAAAACCTGCATGTATCGAGAACAGCATTTCATGGAATTAAACTAGGATTTTAGGAGTACCAAAAGGAAGGAAAACAGAAGCTTTTGAAATATGGTGCTATAGAAAGATGTTGAAGATTATTTGGACAAATAAAGTACAAAATCAAAGTTTTTTTTAAATGATGACTGCGAAAGTAAGTTTCTGTAAGGGTGCCACAAAAAGAAGAGGCAGGATGGTTGATCACATGTGGAGATTGGTTAGTGAAAGATTTTTTATTTACTTTTTTAGCTTTAAACCTCACCGACGTCGAGGTGATTAGTAGCAGGAACGGGAAGGAATTTAGCCATTACATTTTTAGTAACCATCCCGGAATTTGCCTGAAGTGATTTTTGAAACCATTGAAAATCAAAATCGGGATGGTCGTAGGGGTACTCGAACCCACATCCTCCCGCATTAGAGAAGAGATCGTTACTGCTCAACCTCCACCTCAGATTAGAGAAGAAAACAGTCGATGTAGCAAACTGTAGAGGAAGACAAAAGTTATATAGAATGAGTGGAGACATGGAGTAGGTATGTGAAGATGAGGTTATTTTAAAAGGATTGCCTAAAACAGCACAAAGAACTAATGACAGTAAATAAAAAGAAATTGCCATTGGGGTGAAGGCTCAAATACCATCATTAAATATTATAAATTCATATAACAGGAGGTGACAGAGCTAGGAATCCTTTTTTTTTTTTTCACATTCGGTATATACTGGCTTTACGTCTGTGACTGGGACAGTGAGACAGGTTTCCAGGGACACCGTATTTTATGCCGACCTGTGTTCATTGTCAGGGCGTACTTCCACAAGGCGTGGAGAACTGCTGGTCCACAGGTACGAGTACGTGATCCGACAAACTGGAAGCGTGGAGTCGCTGATCAAACTTTGTGACGGGCAGGCGCCTTGACCGTCAGGGATGCGAGCCAGGCAGCGGGCTCGGTCGGCCTCCCGATCAATAAGGCGCCAGAAAGCTAAACACCACCGCAGTGTCGCCAAGACACCGCCTTCTCAAACACCCCGGCGCGGCGTCTGCACCAAACACTCAACAGATCAAACTCCGATGGACCGCTTGCTTGCTCCGCTGGCAAAGTCCCTAGTCATCTACGTAATTACCCCTTATAAGTTTTTTTTATTATCTTATATACTTTAAGTGTTAAATTTCTTCACACGTCTAATTTTTCCATTTACGAATTTTAATTTTAAATTAATTTTAGATAAATTATTCACCACTTCCCTTGGTAATATTTTCCAATCCCTACTTCCTTACCCAATCCCTTCATGAAATCGAGTGCTAGCTTGTGCCATTGGTCATGTTTTCTTTTCCATGCACTACTTTTAATTCTTCGACCAATATCCCTCAAACCTCAGTCACCAACATACGCCTTCTACACCCCGAACGCTATCTTCACCCTCCTCCTTTCTTCCAACGACTCCCAATCCAACGCGCTTCTTGACGGTAATCATACTGAATAGTTGGTTAGTTCCTGATGCTATTCTGTCTGTACTTCTTCAGTCTGCCACAGCGTAGGGTAGTTCATTGAGTTAAATGATCTTAGATTGGTTTTGTCCATCTCTGGGCCTTACGGCTCGTCGACGTCGAAATTAGTAAAGCCGGGAGATGAATGTGAACAAGAATCTGGAAAGACTTGATCACGACCCTTTGAATGAATCGTCCCGTCAGTTACGTAGAGTGACTACGGAAAGTCGTGTAAGACCGAAATCTGGATAGATGGACCGCGGTCCGAACCTACGTTTCACACGGATGGCAGGCCAAAATATTCATTGCTCTGTCACCACACTCGGTGTCACGTAACCAATGTTCGCACAAAGTATACAATAGGATAATAAGAAGAATTCAGTTTTATTGACGTGTTATTTATTTTCTGTATACGAAAGTAGCCCATTTTCCACAGTCCTAGTCTGATATGGTAGCCATTTGCAACCAACAGGTCGTCAAGTGTATACATCGCTAGTTAAGATTGGGTCAGGCGGTGTTCGTCATTTTGAATCAGCCCATATTCACAGCCTATGTCTGCTTCTAAATAGTTTCAGTTAAAACGATGATATACACCAGTACGCAGAAAATTGAGCGCATACCAGATGACATAAGGGATGTGTGACACAGGTGCTAGTTCTTCCCTGAGCATCGGCAACGACTGTGGCTCCATCTGCAATCGAGGATGACGCCTTCTAAGATGCGAGTCCAGAATCAGAGAATATTTTACTGAAGTTGGAAGACAGAAAACTATTTATTGCCAAAAAATATACTTCCGACATTTTTAGGGCTGTCTGGAAAAAGAGATTTGTCAGTGGAATGCAAACTCCAAAGATAGGAAGACAGATTGTGTATTCCAATTAAACATTGGTCATAGTGGAAGAATCACATTATGACAATAGCCTCGCTTTGGTGTTGCTCTCGCTAAGATACTATGACACTGTTTGGCAGTCTGCGCTGGATTAATTGGCTAGAGGCCTTGTGATGGGACTAATATTCATCATTAGGGATCCCAGCAATGTAAAAGAAATGGCGATACACAGTTACTATCACCAGATTTTGTATAAAACGCCTGGGTAAAATCTGGAACATATCCGCCGATCATATGGAGTGAGGGCATCAGTAACGGATTAACCACGTAGCAGGAGTTAGCAAATGCTACGGGCCTCGCGCCTTCTGGAAGCCTCGCACCTTCTGGGGGTCCCGCGCATTCTGGGGGGCCCCACGCCTAGGAGTCTCTGGAGCCTCCCCATCAGGCTAGATGGGCTCTACAATTGCCCCGGACGGCCAAAACCGAGGGCCTCTTCTTCACATTTGCTGTCTTAATCCGACCCTGGAGGGCGTAGAACACTAATGCTGGTGATTCATTTGTCGGATCTTGACTTGAAAGTTGGCTGCCCCACGTATAATTCGAAAGAGAAGGTCGAAATGGGACAGCCCCCCAACATTTCACGCTCTCCCTTCTTTCATCTACATACACGCAGTGCAGCATATTAAACTTAACAACACTTTTTAGAACCATGTATACAAAATAAACGAGCAAAATAATTTTTAAATATTATGTCGGAATATACTGAACTGGAGGATGGGGGGGGGGGGGGGGGGCTGTAACAGTCGAGCCTGGCATTGGGAAATACCTGGGTTTAGACCATACCAATGTTGACTTTTCATGATTATCAGAAATCATTATAGGAAATGTTGAAACAGTTTCTTCATATATGTTCTTCATATAATTCCTTGAAATTACTTGCTAACAAATTTCTTTCAACTATAACAACCTCCAATATCGATTGGGTCTCGTGAATGTTTGTGAAGTTTCTCTGCATTTTGGATCTTCCGTCAGCTGTCAAAAAGCTTTATCTTAGAGCAGCAAGTTTAAGCAGCGTGGAAAATAAAATTGATGACTTAAGTTTATCTATATATTCGTTACAGCTACTGTGGACAACGTAGACCTGTAGCATAGATAGCTGATGCAAAACAAAAATGAGGGAAGCCGGAGGCCCACCGTAGAATAAAACAGTTTGTTAGAACTAGAGTGTTTATCCTACAGGTGAAATAGTTGTGTTACCATCTGTCCTCTAATCGTGTAACTTTTTTCTGCATAATAGGTGTATTTGTGTTTGTTAAATGCTTAGTTGATTTGCGCAGATTAGCCACCGTCCCAGAATTCGTCTAGGCCAGGGATGGCCAACCTAAACGATCTTGCGGGCCACTTTGGTTATGCATCATAACTCCGCGGGTCGCACATAAAATTATATATTCGCAAGACCTATATGTAGTCAAGCACTTAAGTTTTTGTAATAAAATGCCTATACTTACAACAGTACTCTAACTGTAAACAACAAATCACTTGATTTCGCTAGGTAGCGGAAATCTATGTAACAACATAATCGTATTGTTATTGTAAATATGGCCTAATTTAGATACTAGATGTTAGGCTGTAAAAAGTTGTAACAAAAAAAAAAAAATCAAAGTAAATTTTTTCTCATAATTTCGACACTTAATTTTTGTATATATGGATGCACAAATAATGTATTTTTTTTTTTTAAATTGGTTTTCACTACTTTGTCCATTATAAACTAAATATATTTTGTAAAAGTGTGACGAATTTCGCTGGCCGGAAAAATGTTCAAGGCGAACCCCGGGTTCGCCCCCCTCCTCTAGGCGATTGCGAGAAACCGCATGAAAACCTGACGGCCGATAAGTGTGGTCCAGGATTCGACCCTGGTTGCGTTGTATCTCCATAAACAACTTTTTTGTTTTTGATTTTTTACTTATGACATTATGCTTCGTCGACGTAGAAGTCATTAGAGGCAGGATGAAAGTGGGAACAAGGAAGGGGAAGGAATTCGACCACGACCTTTTGAAGGAAACATACAGGCATTCGCCTGGAGTGATTTGGAGAAACCATGGAAAACCCAAATCTGGATGCCCGGACGGGGATTCGAACCACCATCCTCCCGAATGCGAGGCCAGACCGCTAACCGCTCACCCACCACGCTCGGTCCCCTAAACGCACACAGCCAATCTGGCGTGTATTGAGGGTTACATTATTCACGTTATACAGTGGAAGAAAGTTAACAAAGCCAGTTTTTCGGTTTGAAATATCGCACGTGTTGAGAAAGTATAGGTAGCTATGTTCAGTAAAATTACAATCTACGAAGTTTCATTTATGCGTTCGGCAACGTTCCAGGGTGGTCGATGGAAAGATTTTATGTAGGAGCTGTTTAATCCCACGGCGGAAGTCGCCTGCTCGGTCCGGTGCACTTGATAAGGCTTCTAAATGGACGCGGCAAAGAAATTCCCGAACAGCCGCCCACGCGGCGCCCCCTATGGGCGGCGCTCCTTTGTACTGTAGGGCAGTAAAGGGTCCATCCGAAGAGTCCCAGGTCGTAACTTAGCGTTCGCGCCCATTGTTTCCTTATTAGCACGGCGTGGCCCGGCATAATTGTATAGTGTTTAGGAATTTCCTGCGCCGCGCTATCGGAGGCAGGAACGGAGGCAATCGTAAACACATTACCACCTCCCGAGAACAAAGCGGCAGGGAGTGGCAACACCAAACACCAAACACCTGCTGTCCACACACAGCCGCGGCAAGTCGAGAAGGCACCCACTGTCTCGCACTGTTGGGTGTCACTGCGCGAAATACACACGGAAGTGCGCCGAGCCCGCAAGTATGCTCAATAGTTATGAATGGCTCATTGCAAGTAAGGGAGCGTTTCAAAGAGATGACGTCACCATCTATGCTAATATTACTAATTCGAAAGTAACTCTTTCTGTTACGTTTTCACGACGATCTTGATGAAATGTGACAAGGAAATACTATGTATCATTAGGAGAAACATAGGGTACTTTTATTGGGATAAAAAAAAAAAAAACACACATTTTTTGAGAACTAACCGAACGGTCACAGACAAACGGGCTCATGTGTAAGTCTCCGTAATGTTATATTCGTCGTTAAGTCTTGGTTTCCCTGGCAGTCAGTTTGTGAGACATCTTTACATATTTCAACAACGTTCCATATCAAATTCTTGAAATACAGTTCTAAATCTACGTGTACGAAGTTGTAGGTAACAACTAATTCTGATATATATTTATTTTTATTTATTTATTTAGCCTTTCAAGATTAGGGCTGTCAAGCACTCTCTTATATCATACCAGGTGTTTACAATAAATAATATACACCTTGCCGGCCTCGGTAGCGTAGGGGCTAGAGTGCTAGCTCCACGTGCCGAAGGCCGCCGGTTCGAATCCGGCCGCGGGCATGGATGTTAAGTGTTGTGTGTCTGTCTTGTCCGTCCTGTGGCGTCCATACATTGGAAAAAAATACACATTGAGCTGGCTGTATGGCCTCCGTTGCCGAGTGCCATTAAAAAAAAAAAAAAAAAAAAAAAAAAATATACACCTTACACAAACTAACAGTATACCACACTTATATAACATTTGGCCTAAATCAAGTTCAAGAGTAATACTAACAAAAAAACTTAATAATATTTATGAGTAAAATACTGACTAAAATCTTAAAATTATTCGTGTTTAACTAGTTAATAATTTAATGGTATAAACTAATGTTAGTGAAAGTTAACCTGCAATGACAAGAGCAGCAAAAAAGTGAAAGATTCTTTTTTTTTTTTATATGATAGTCAGAACCCGGAGCATGCAAGTTTAAAAGCAACAGTCGTATTTGTTATCAAATTATGTGTTATAAGAAACGCTGATGAATGACTGTATACTAAAATCCATCTAATGCGCGTTGCTGTCTTGCAAGGAAGGCCTGAGGACGAGAAACGAAAAAAAAAAAATTGCCATGACCTTTTGAAGGAACCATCCCGACATTTGAATTTAGTGATTTGGGGAATCCCCGGAAATTTAAAATCTGGATAGCCGGACAAGGATTCAAACGCTCGTCGTTTGGAATGCGAGGCCAGAATCTGGTGATTTTGATATTATTTAATCAATGCATATCTGAAGTAATTCTACTGCGTATTTTAAGACTTCTTGCTGAGCGAGTGTAGCTGAGTTTGATTTTTTGGGGTTTTCAGGTCTGGTTTACGTTATAGTTGGACCCAGTACTGATCCCTGTGGTAGCGTTATCTCGCGTAGTGAGGGACAGCTTTAAATCTGCCACTTTGCGAGTGGGTCGTCGAACTTTGGCGGATCCCGCTCCCCCCGTAGATGGGCGTATACTGTGTGCCGAGGAGCCAACTAACCACAGCTGTTTGCCCTTCCAGATAACGGAGCTGCACCCCGCCAGCTCTTGTTGACAACGCCCGCGCTCCGCATTCTTCTTTTTTCGGCACAGTCGGTAATTTACAGCAGAGTGTAAAGTGATTAAGTCCGACAGAGTTGGCGGTTGCCGGATCAGCTCCAGTGGGCTCGGGCATACCACTCTCACACAAGTTCATACAACTTTGATTTCAGTGTTGAGGAAATCGAACGTATGACACCCTGTTTGCAGGGCATGAAATTGATTAAATTGAATCTAGAACATTTGAGCAGCATTAGAAATGTAGTGCCAAAAAGGACGTTAAAATCAGATGGGTACATGTAGTGCGAAGTATTCATGTAACAGGTGAATACAGATGCTTAAGAATACATTTACACAAACGGAGGGATATGATGGAGGTCATATTCTGAAAAATGTAACATTGACTACTTTATTAACAGAGGGTGCCAAGATTAATACTACAACAGATTAATAATAAAAATTAAGAAAAGGTATTGGGCTAGAACAGGTACACTTGAGAATTTTGTCGCACCCATTGATAGCCTTTAAAAGGTTATAATTTTTCTGGAATTACAAAAACACAACTTATTTCATGTATGACGTTTCTTAAAATAACGGGGCTAGTATTATACATGGGCAAATGATATAAAATTAGTAACAACTAATGATGAAAAGATTGATAGGGCAGTAGCGTTGTCATTTGGGAAAGAGGAGGTAAAACAAACCGATTTAATGACAGCAAAACAAACACAACGACTCTGTATAGTTGATGGATTTTCAGGAACAAGGAAAAAGTGATGAAACAGAAAAAGGAGGGGAAATGGAAAACTAGAGCTTCGATCTGAAATCCATGACTAATCAAAGGTGCAGGCCAAAGAAATAATTATTAAATCAATTAATGTTGTAAAAACAATATTTATCATCTGGAAAGACTTTTTTAATAAAGCTCAAGAGGGTTTCGCAACTATAAATAATGCACTCAGCAGCGGAAAGATTATTAAATTTTACAGGAGCAGACTTTCAATCTCAAGCACAAATTCCATTACACTCGTAAGTGAAGTAGAGTAACTCTACAATTAATAATCATTACGTTCCGCACTTAGTTATCGCCAAAAAAATTCCACTACAAAAAAGAGACAAAATTATGACTTTTAGTGTGTTACACTACTACCTAAAGTTACAAAAATTACCCCATAGAAGTATCGTATCTGAAATTAATATACAGTAAACAATTCTACAACAAAAATAATCTAAATTATGGATGTTATTTATTTTTATTTACTCTTGTTCAATGGATCTTTGCTGAGTAACGACCTTCGAGAAGTGGGACACGTCATGGTTAATAAATATACATAAGAGATGAATAATAATCATAGTAAAAGTATTATATGTTACAAACAAACCAAACAAAAATTAAATAAGATTTACAAATGAATTTTGCAAAATGGACATATTAAATACAAATTCGTGTATGGAATAGAAGTTGTAAGTAAAATAATCCGAGTTTTTTCTTTAAAACCACATTTATTATATATCCATTGTTTTGGGTGGCCAGGTGGCTCAGTGGTTAAGACATCTGCCTGGAGATCGATACCGAGCGTGGTGGTGTAACAGCCAGCGTTCTGGCCTCGCATTCGGGAGGACGGCGGTTCGAATTCTGGCATCCAGATTTGGGTTTTCCATGGTTTCCCAAATCACTCCAGGCAAATCCCGGGATGCTTCCTTCAAAATACCATGGCCGAATTCCTTTCCATTCCTTGCCCCCCATCCTTTCCCGTCTCTAAAGACCTCGCTGTTAGAGAGACGTTAAGCAGATAAAAAAAAAATACAGGTCCCCGGTTCGAATCCCCTGTCTCGGCTGGGATTTTCATAAGCCCTTAAACCGACCTTCTCCTCTGACTCAGTTTACTGTGTAATGTGAATTACGCAAGAATGATTCAGTTGTTCGGATTCCACGTTAAACTGTAGGTGACCTCTGGGGCTAACAACCATAGTTGTGACACTGATCTGAACACATCCACAGCAAAATTCAAGCCAAAACAAAGGCCTTGGCCCAAACATGCATATACGCTGTTTTATACTTTTAGGAAGCCTATTGATCATATGTGCCACAACATAATTAACTCCTCTTTATACTAATGACAATGATGTTTATAAAACTTAGTTTTATTTCTTGTATTGAAATTGTATTCCTGTGAATTTGATGTGAGCAAGTTAAAATGTTCTATGGCAAAGCATATGAGAGATTGTATGCACTGAGAAATCATTGTATGAATATTGAACTTTTTAAAGACTAGTCTGCAAGACGTTCTTAATTTTACCCTATACAAGCTCTTTTAAATGAAATTAATATAAACAAACCAAAACAGAAATAACTATAACTGTTGCCAGGGAAATTGGCGAGCGAGTGCAATCGCGCTGTTGCCACACTTCGGAACATTCTCGCGTAGCGCTCTCTCTCTCACTCTCTCTCTCTAACACTAGGAAATGGCAATCCTGTGCTGCCTAGTACGAGCGTCAACACATAAACCATTACTACAAGCTTACAGGTGAATTTAACTGTTAACTGCACGATTTGGTAACGGCGATTTTGAAGCCGTCCGCCAATAATTCTGGCCACAGCTATAGATAAGGCATCAAGCAAATATCGCTAAACCCGCTTCCATATCACTCGAAATGGTGCGGTCATAAAAAATTGTGGCAGGCACACAGACTGAAATCAGGAACAAAAAATATATAAATAAAAAATAAAAAAAACATCAGACTACACGGAAAATTGGCTGATAAATGAAAACCTAAATTTCAAACGAATATTGATATTCTCTATAAAAACTTCTCGGATTTCAAGCCGCGTCAAAATTGAGCTTGACAATGGAAGCAGTGCAAACTTCCGAAACGTCGCTCAATTTTGATGCGGCTTGAAACCCGAGAAGTTTTTATAGAGCATTGCCGCCGCGAGAATGTACATAGAAAACTGATATTACCTACACTATCGTACAGGGACACAATAGATGTTACCATTGATTGCTTTCTGTTTCATGATATTAGCAGAGTACTTTCCAATACACTGGCAATAAGCACTGGGTTGCAGCTTAATGCAATCACGCTGGCGACATCTCTCTTCTGAAGTAATGTTCGCGACAATTACCGCGGTGACCAAAGATATACTAGAGAGACAGAGCGAGGTCTCTGATTAGTGCCGGGCGAGCCATTATAAAACCGCAGCGTTCCTGCGCAAATGAGATCCCAGGCTTTGTTTTTCGTCTGCGTGGTGGAGTGAGAGGACAGAGAGAAGGACAGTCCTCTGACCGTCGGTTCACGTCCATACTGGCGCTCTGAACAATAATATCTCTGGATTCCATAATCCTCTATCTCCGATGCAATAACATCACTTTTACTGTAGAATCTGTAGAAGGTGGGGTGAGAAAAGATGAAGAAAAGAATGATGAACAGGATTAGCCGCAGTACACGAGGAGAAATTTTGTTAGAGAATCATTATTTTACGTTCCCAAAAATGACGTCACCATTTGAAAGTATTGAGATGGTGGGAAAAGCTGGATTATTAAAAGGTAGAATGCAAACAGTTAGGATATAAGGGGGCGTCCATAAATTACGTGAGGTAAAACGGGGGGGGGGAATCCGGCGAGATCTCACCAAATCTCACCTAGGGGAAGGGGGGAGGGGATCAACGGAAACCTCACGTGAGGTTTTGTTGGACTGTAGAGCTAAAAAAAAAAAAAGTTCTACAAATGACGCGAAAGTGGATTTTAGTGGGTGTAAACGGATTTGGAAGGGTGGGACCTAAAAGAAGGTCTCAAAAAGTTTCGAGGGCGATTTCTAGGGGAGGGGAGGGAGAGTCTCACAGAACAGATCTTACCAGAGGGAGGGGGGGGGGGTTCGGCCCTGATCTCACGAAGTCTCACCAGAGGGGGGGGATCCGGAAATCCGGAAAAACACCCCATGTAATTTATGGTTGCCCCCTAGAATGCAGTATTAAAAGAGGTGGATCTGAAATGGGAGTACCACACGATGGTGTATTAGGACAAATATTATTCTTTATTCTAATTAATCATTGAGTTAATGATTTTATAGACATAAGTTAGGTGGTTTGCAGATATCATAACGGTATATATTAGCATAAAAATGGGAGAGGTCATTAGAGGCGGGATGGCACTGGGAACAAGGAATGGGAAGGCATTCTGCCATGGCCTTTTGAATGAGGCATCTCGACATTCGCTTGTAGTGATTTGGCGAATCCTTTCAAAACCCAAATCTGGATGCCTGGACGGGGATTCGAACCGTCAGCCTCCCGAATGTGAGGCCAGAGCGTCAACCACTCACCCACCGTGTTCGGTGCCAAAAACTGTCAGCTCAGATACACAAATAGAAAACAAAAGGGTTTATGATTTAAAGTTAAGTAATTGGTATTGAAGGCCTCGTTACATTTGATAGCAAATTCAGTTGCGGAGAACACATTTAGCAGGAGATGGGAAGTTGTTTCAAAATCATTCTAGATAGAAGGGATGTACCAGAGAAGTGAAGGAACTGGGTTAAAAACCTAGGACAGACCATTATTTGAATATGGTGGGGTAGTATGGGATCCATGTTTTGGGTACCAAATGAATGAGTTTTAGGGTGTGCAAAGCAGGAAAGCTAAATTTGTTTATGTAAATTATCTCAGATCACAATCAGTTATTAACATAATGAAGGAGCTGGATTGGGAATCATAGAAGACCAGTAGGAGGGTAAAGAGAGCGCTTGGAGTATAGAAGGCTCGTTTGGATATAGATAGAAGAATTAGTAGCACTAAATAGAAGGGAAATATGAATATGACCACAAACTGTCACCTTACTTCACTGGAATTTTTCTTTTGTAAATAAGGGGGTCAGGGCAAGAGATGTACAAATAATCAAAAACGCCGAAAGAATTTAAAACTAAACTCTCTGACAGCACTAATGACACGATGTTTACAAACGGTAAGACCAAAAATAAAAAAAAACTTGAGAGTCATAATTTTTATTTATTCATACCAGTCAACGCATTCAACGGCCTTCTATATTGGCTACACTAGTATTTCCCACATAATATTTTTGATAATAGGTTTGTATTCTGAATGTCTTGGGGTCGAATCTGACTCCGCTCATCTAGATATTATTACCCGAAATGAATGCTGCGATCACATCTTAATTGAATCCGTGACTCCGATTTTCTACTTGTTCTCTGCAAACTGCAGATGCTCGTTTCCCACTGTGCCTTATGGATTGTCTGTGATTGTGGGCAAGGGACTGGAGGGAACATTCTCAAATGAATAATTATTCCGGCATTAATCTCTAGCTGTTTGACGTAACCAAGGGACGGGATTTGAATCCTCGTACCCCAGAACGTTACGACTCACCCAAAAGACTCGGTCGACTCTAGTGAACCCCTGTCGACGAGTCATAAAGTCCAAATCAACATACTATGAAGTACCGTAACCAGCGTATTTACGAGGACGACTCCTAGTATACTACGTATTCACTGATGTTGTCTGGTGTCTGCTGAGGTCGTCGGCCTATCCACCACTAGCCTCCACGAGACACAACACTCTGCATTACTTGAGCGGCCGACCCAAGTATTTACACTTCCAGCCAAGAATTCAATTTGTAGCTGCGGTCTCGTAGTCCTCTGGTGTTAAAGGGAGCGTCGGAAGGCGCCTGAGGGGGGCGGAGGGGGGGGGGAAGAGGTGACGGCGTATCGCCCGGCCGCCTTTCACATTCTCCAGTTATTTTTCCGAGTCCCCTTCTCCGGTCCCCAAGTTTCCTCCTTCCCAAAGTTGACACCCACACCACATAGGTGACATTCCATTTGTAATGGGCTGCGCATTCTTGCGCGGCAGTCCCGCTTCTATTTGCAGCTGGCGCGGCAATTATTACTGCCTCCCACCCCCACAACAGCCCCGAACTCTGTATGAACTCCTCGACAGTCCAGAGTTCATCATCGGTCTAGAATATAGAACCATATTCACATATTGTCACAATGGTAGCACAACAGACGAACGGTTCACTTTCAATTAAAATCAATTACGTTTGTCGATAAATAGGCGTATTCAATAATATAGTATAATTTAATTTCTGGTCATTGTTGCCAAGGGCTCTTGAGATTTCCCACTTGCCTTCATTAAAACACGGAAACGACGGGTAGGTAAAAGAGCCATTCTCCTAAAAGTTTTTTTTTTTTTTTTTGCACCATCCTTAAGTGCGCATGTGCAGAACGTTAAGTGCGCATTCACAGAACATTAAGTGCACATGTGCAGAACGTTGCGACGCTAACAAATTTTTTCCCATCGTGTTGAAAGGAGTTACTCTTAAAAATTTATTCCTTTTTTTAAATTGCATGTTCATACTGCAAATCTACTCGCTTCTCTGCTAGCAAATTAACAATATCATCAACAATATATAAACGTGTGACATCGTCCTCTTTTTTGCACATATCTACGGAAGGAAGGTCAATATTCTTACTTGGTAAATGAAAGTTTGATCACTCCGAATTGTTAAATTCATAGCATTGGTCACTTGACAACATTAGCCGAATCTTGGCACATGCTTTCAGGATATACCCAAAGATTTGTGCGTCACTTAATCATTTATCTGAACATTTGAAGTTTTCTTTTTCTGAATTCTTAAATTAAACTGGAACACAGGATAAACTGTTGCCGTATTCATCTTATATAAACCTATCTTCTCATTACTTTACCTCTATAAAATGGTTCAGTATGAGTTATTTCATATAAAAAAATGGAGACGGGAAATTCTGCTAAAATGAGGGCAGTCCAGTCTGCGACTATTTTTTGCAATATACTTGACTGGGTTTTGTTGAAGCACTTTGTAAGTGAGAAAAATATAGTGTTGATAGTTTTCAGTGGACACCAGCGTCGGTTTACGGGACTTGTTAGTGTAAATTTAAAATTATGCAGCGTGGTGGGTGAGCGGTAACACTGGCGCCTCGCATTCGGGGAGAAGCTGGTTTGAATCCCCGTCTGGGAATCTAGATTTGGGTTTTCCATGGTTTCTCGAAATTACTCCAGGTGAAAGCCGAGATGCTTCCTTAAAAATCCCATGGCCGAATTCCTTCCAATTCCTTGTCTCCAGTCTTTTCCCATCTGTAGTCACCTCGACGTCTTTGAGACGTAAAGCCATAAGTCAAAAAAGGAAGAAATTCTACCACAGCATTTTAAAGAAACCATCCTGGCGTAGAGTGACTTCGGGAAACCAAAATCAGGATGGTCGGACAAGGACTTGTACCCTTGTTCTCCCAAAACTCAGGCTAGTGCATTTTTTTTTTAATATATTTTTCCCAGTGTATGATTACAAGAGTCCTTTTCAGCCAACAGAGAAGACATTGTGATAAGGAATGGGATGGATTTCGGCCATATACTTTTCAAAGGAACATTCCCGGCATTCACCCGGAGTGATTTCGGGAAACTATGGAAAACCCCAATTGGTGATGCACATCGCAATCGCAGGGGTCAGTTGAACCAAAGAAGGACCTCACCCTCCCCAAAAAAACCTTTAAAGGGCTATTTTCTTTTTTATATCTGCGCAGAAGTCAGCTCAGCTGAAGAAGAGCTATACCCCCGATTCTGATGGATCGGATTTTTTTCCTTTGTTTTTCTGTGTCATTCCGTTGAAGGGTCTAGCATATCCTTTTCAGCCTACGTTAGGATTGGACAAAATATATCGATGTATTGAAATATTGATATTTTTCATAAAATAATCGATATTTACGGAGTACGCGTATTAAGAAAGTGAATTCGTCGTACAGTTTTTCACCAACGGTTATCAGGTTGGAAAAATGTTAAATTTTTAACAGATTTACGGGAATTTCGTCATTTTTTTGTCAACATATTTGAATGTTAACGCCTCTGTAAGTTTAATCAAGTTGAAGAATATTGATTAAGCATCCGTGTGGCGAAGTTAAGGTTTGAAGTAAATTTACAGCTTCTTTTCTTAGTTGGTTTTTTCATTGATGAATAGAAGGTAATCAGTTGAAGAAGTATTTGATAAGCCAAGCCTCTTCTGTGTGATACAACAGTTATTTGGGTGACACCGGGCAACAGAAGCAGATTGATGGGGAAACATACTTCAGATGAATACTGGTTTGATTGATTGTAAAATTAGAGTAATTAATAAAAAAATCTCTATTATTTCCACATGTATCTTTAATTATCCAAATTTCTTAAATTTTTAGAATATTACGGCATTAAGACAAAAATATCGATACTTTTATCTCGATTCATATCGATATTATTTGTAAATATAGATATACTGGTCCATCCCTAAGGGAGCATGCATAAACACGTAGCTCCATTTTGGCCTCCTGTAAACCTTCCCTCACCCCCCCCCCCTCACGTAGCCCTACGTGGCTTTTGCCTCTATCTCCCACCCCCCTCACGTAGCACATAGTTTTTTTCCCTTTTGATTCCAGAAGACATTTTGTAATGTTTTCTATTGTTAGACGATTGTAAATTACATAAGCAGATAGTTAACTGAGGGGAATAAATATTCACATGCTGTTGTGAGTTCTGCTCATTTTAACTGTGAAAATATTATGAAAGAAAAGCTAGGTCGCCTGGCTCGGAACCCCCCTCCCCCAAAGTAGACCGGCGTAGCCTTCCAGCCAACCCCTCCCCCCACTGAACCAAGCCACATAATTTGTGCATGCTCCCTAACCTACATAACTTAAAACGATAAGTACCAGGAAGCAAGTGGACCATGCCTGTTATTGGAAAATTCCAGAAATAACCTGAAGGGACCTAGGAAACGCCGCATTATTTCAAGCAAGGATAATATACTTAAAGTTTAATTTCTTATTTTTGTATCTTTATTGGCCACATTTCGACTGTGAGAGGAACCATTTCAACTGCGCGCTATTGGCGTGTGGAGGTCCCCCGTTGATCCTCCAACTGTGACCCCAGCTATGTCGGGCGTCGTGGCATTGAGATGCAGCCGCTGCTACTGCCGCAACCTACAAATTGAATTCTCGCCGCAGCGGGGCATAAATTCGTCGCCGTCGGAAATAACGCGTCGGGGAGGCAGCGACGCCGCGATGCCCTCGCGCCACACGAGATACGTACAGTAATTCCGGGGTGGTCAGAAAATTTTTGTTGTCTTCTTAGTCTTTAAAAACACGCATTGGGATCAGAATGCGGGTTGAGCAGATCAAGCTTTAAGTCTTAAAAAAAAAGAAGATCAGTATACGCATTTGATGCCAGCGGTCTGATGGCTCAGCAGTTAGGGGGCATCCATTCATTACGTGAGGTGAAATTGGGGGGGGGGGGGGTCTACAGAAATCTAACGTGAGGTTTTGGGGAAAAAAAATGTGTACTTTATTTCGCCGAAAAGTGGGTTTTGTGACCGGATTTTGAAGGGTGAGACCGAAAAAAAAAGAAAAAAAGGTCTCCAAAAGTTTCGATGGCGATTACTAGGGGGGGGGGGGGATCAGATCTCACCTGAAGGGGGCGGAGGGTCTGTAAATCCGGAAAAACACCTCACGTAATTTATGGATGTCCCCTTAAGGAGTCTGGTGTGGATCTAATGGCCCCCGGTTATAATCCCGACCTCGGCTAAGATTTTCGAAGGCCTAAGCCGACCTTTACCTCCGGCACAGCTTGCTGTGTAATGTGAAGTACGCCGAAACGTTTCCGTGGTTCGGATTTCACGTTAAACGTTTGGCCCCGTATACCCATTAGGATTATCGGGTTAGGTTAAGGTGGCTGTGAAGGGGGCGGATTACGCAGCAAACAAAAACCTTGTGACCAGTTCATTACGACGAAATATCTCTTTACCTTTACATACCCGAGTTTGTAACGTTCTCTCCCTATGAAAATTGCAGATCATACTTGCCCCTTTGCCTTGCTATGGTCATGGTGACACTATCACGGTGCAATGGTCCAAGTTACTGGAAGAACTTATGATTTTTCCAGATTGTACATGAGAGGGCACACAATTCCTAATCACAAAATTGTCCTCGCTTGAATCCCAAACCTATCCGTAAATCATACGAAGCGAGGGAATAAGAAATTATAGATGGTGATTTGTTAGTCGAAAGGGGACGTTAAACTTGGCTGCCTCCTCTGTATAGTATTTCCGAGAAAGGCCTGCATGGGCTGGAGCGGGGTTTCACTTTCTTCATTCCTTGATCTTCGCAGAAAGAACTAGGCTAAACCTCTACGCTTAACAATATTTACCTACATACGTACAACGATATTTACACTAGGAAAAGCAACTGTAAATTTTACCTATGTAACCAGACCAAGTGTTATGCTACGAGAGATCCAAACAAACCTCCGGTTTTAAGATCAATCAATTCAAGCAATTATCTGCTATTGAAAATTTTTCCATTATCTGTAAAAGTATCCATCGCCGGTATATTTTATCGAATCTACTCCCGAACAAACACGTTGGTTTCAAGTTAAAGAAGTAGGCAAGCAAATATTTAAGATAAATCGCATTATCAAATGTGTTTCTTCTAAAATTGTTGGATACAAGGAAGAGAAAATGGAAAAATAAGGAAGCAAGATTGTCGGAGTGAGGAGGATGTCAATAGCAATAACCTCTAAGGCATGAGAAGAGGCAAAAATGGTTATCCGATGATTTCTGCTTTTTTACACTTAACCTATACAGTATTAATTCCCATTTGTTTAAATTAGTATAGGTAATACAAGTTTCTTACTTGATTGACTTGTCATAGTTGACTATTTTACGCCATCGTAGGCTCATCAACTCCACGTGGTTTTTCTGCAAGTGGGAAATCACTCAGGTCAAAGTAGTTCCCTTTCAAACGACAAAACCATTAGTTGCCTGACTCTTCTTGATGGAATTCCTCCATTCGTAGCAACATGTTTAGACCTGCATCCGCTGCCTGTTGAACTCAAACAGAAAAAATTTGTACGATGTTTCAATTTTTGTCTGTCGAACAAATTGCTAAATCCAAGACCTATTCTGGAATATAACACTGTCAATTAAATGACCCAAAAATAACAAGCACATAACAGCATTAGGTTTTCGAGACAAAGATAAACTTAAGTATCAGCCTAATCTTATTTTATTGATGGATTATGATAGCTGAGACACAATTGCTGCTCTCCTTGGCTCGTGAACATATCAGTTGGAGCCTAGATGACTGGAAAAAGGTTGTGTGGTTAGATGAGTGATGATTGCAGTTGGAAAGGGCTGACAGTAGGTTTTAATGTGCCCTTAGACTGAGATTGTCAGGAAGGCACTGTGAAAAGCTGATGGTGGCTCCATCGTGGGTATGGCCTGTGTTTAAATGTCTGATCAATCTGACCTGACCATTGACTGAAAATAGTTATGTTCCTCTACATGGATACCATTTGCAGCGATCAATGGTCTTCATGTTCCCAAGCAACGATGGAATTTTCCAAGATGACAATGCGCCATATCACCGGGCCAAAATCGTCAACTATGGGCTGTACATTCTGGACAGTTCCAACGAATGATTTGGCTATCTAAATCACCAGATGTAAATCCAATCGAACATATCTGGGAAGGTCGGTTCGTGTACAACGTCCTGCGCCCGCAACACCTTCACAGCTGGTGGACAGAGGTGGAGGAAGCATAACTGAGTCGGCCTGCTACACTTTGTCGGCAAAAGAGGGTCCCACACCATATTAGGAGGTATCCCATGACTTTTAGCCCTTCAGTGTAAAGAGAATGTTTCTTGATGAGTGAGTGGAGAGTGTGTTGGAGCTCTCACCCTCAAGAAGGAAGAAAAAGTCCATCCAAAATGGGGCGAGATATGAAGGTCAAAGGAACCAGGGAAGGTGACGAAATCGAAAAGGAAATCTGCAAGTTTGCAGAGATTCTAAAGCGCTGTTACTGAGCAAATCTCGCCTGGTGACGGCTGGTCCTGATAATAATCAGTCAACCGCGGATGGATGATGCGGAACGAGTCATTTGTTTAGTGACCTGGACCATCAGATGTGAGAGAATCTGATGTCTTGAGGTGGTTCGCCCTCCTGGCTGCACCCCGTACACAGTGCCTGTGGGCGGCATTGTGTCCGAGGACCCCGCCCTGCCGCCCACAACTCAACAGGCGACAGCCCCGCCCTCGTAACTCACTCAGCTCAGTGATACATGCCGCGCGGCTCACACTAAGGACCGCTACCGCCGACAACTTCACGCGAACAATACCTAATAGTTGTAAAAAGGCCAAATTTTTTAAGCAGTTGCTAGTGCGGAAAAAAATACGATCATTACGAACTCGTTCCGCTGCCAAAGGGTATTTCTAACCGAGAAACCACCTGCTACACGATTAGAAGTGCTAATGTTCCCCACGGCCTTATATTGTGTCCTCTCCTACTAGTTAGTGGATTTAACAATAAACATCTGAATAAGTTACCGAGATCGACGTAAATACTTACAATTATTTTAGCCTTTCTTTTTTCAGCAACAGTTTGCCAGAAGTTGATAAATACACTAGTGTCCAAAACTAAAACAACAAACCGCTTTTTCTCCGTCCTGTGTCTAATTCACGATATAATCATACAAACTGTCAACAAATGTCTGTACAATCATGTTCTGCACAGACGATGGCATTCTGGTCATCGTACAACCATGCCAACGATGACGTCAGGGCACGTATGAAACGAAGTAGTGTTTGCTGAGTAGTTCCACATCCACAGTCGCTGTGTACACATTTACATACGGTGCTGTATGGCTCAGAGAAGACGCTTACCAGACTCTCTACAGTGGAGAGGCATAGGCAGAATGGAAGCAGGACAGTCTCAAACTGACGTAGCCCAATGGCTTAATGTGAATCGTTCTGTTGATTCTTGGTGACAGTTTAAAGAGACCGAAACTGTATCCCTAAGACCAGGGCAGGGCAAACAAATGTGACATCGGAAACATAAGACCTTTATTTGGCTGTAAGGGCACAATGGTACCGCGTATGTACTGCACGACAACTGGCATCTGACCTCGCAGCATCGACTGGAACAGTTGTGTCAAGGCAAAAAGTGTACAGAAGGCTTTGGCAGAGTGGCCCTTACTGTCGGAGACCTGCTGTATGGGCACCCCTGAAGCGTCTGCACAGAAGGGAATGTCTAGAGTGGAGTCGTCAACATGCCAAATGGACGATCGGACAGTGGGCCAAAGTTCTTTTCACAAATGCGTCCCAATTGGATCTGGAGAGTGATTCTCGACAGATTCGGATCGGGAGGGAACATGGAACATGATTTCGGGACCCAAAAATTGAGGAAAGAGACCAATATCAAGGAGGATCCCTAATGGTCTAGGCGTTATTGCCTCAAAATGAGATTGATGACATCATTCACAGCATGCCCCCCGTTGTCAGTCCTGTATTGCTGCCGGAGGTGGTCACATCCCATACTGAGCACATTCTACATCTACATCTACATCCATACTCTGCAATTCACAAACATTATGGGTGGCAGAGGATGCTAAGCACCAATCTTAATTCTGCGCATTCCAATCCAGAATAGCACGAGGAAAGAAAGAATACATAAAAGCATCAATACGGCATCTTATTTCTCGAATCTTATCCCTCCGGTCATTGTGAGCCAAATAGGTTGGTGGAACAAGTATTTCACTGCACTCGTAAGTCATAAAATTTCGCATATTCTCCAATAAATATAAACGTAAATGACGTCGTCTGTCTTCCAAACTATCCCACCCCAATCTATGTATCAATTCTGTGACGCTTTCATAAGGGCTATAACAACCAGTAACGAATCGAGCGGCTCTCCTCTGACCTAATCAGTTTTTTGAATTTGTGTGCAAATCAGTTAAGTTGGAAAAACGAAGAACATTTTTGTCTTTCGTTATGCAAGTTGTAGTTGTTTGCGTTCTGTATTCTTTACATTGTTTCTACTTTACTATCACATGTTTGTATTGTTTTGTGGCAAAATAAACGCAACATTGAAATTTTTCGTTTATGGTTTAATTTTGGACACCAGTGTATATCAGGGTGACGAAATTTAAATATTAACAGCAGCAAAGTGTATAGGCTAAAAATATTAAGTTCGGAAGACAAGCCAAATCGCAAGACTTTTATTAATAATTGTGTTCATTTATCAGGTAAAGCAAAGATTAGGGGATTTCTCGGTTCACTGCTGTTTCCAGCAGAACTCACGGAGGTACAGCTCCCCATTAACCTTTCGTAATAGAGTGGTGTGACGAGGTCAATGCTAAGTTCTGGCCATTTTTTACCTTCCCGCGGAATTTACTGTACGGTATTACTTTGATAGCACGCGGAATGTGCCAGTGGAACCGTTTCGGACGTTAAATCGAAGAAAATCTTCGGTTTCATCGGGGATTCAACCCCGACCATCCAGCGGACAGTCAAATGCTCTACCACCTAGACTACGCGGTCACTTTTTCATTTTTAAATATTTTTTTAAAAAAATCCTAATATTAAAATAGCTTACAAAAATGTAACTTCTCATGTATAGTCTGCTAGAATTCTGTTCATCAGAATGTGGTCAATTTTTAATATAAGATTTGCAATTAGGGATATCCTCGAAAATCATATTTTAATGGCTATTATGTATGTAATATAAATGCAATACCTGAATTGTATTTATGAATATTTAGCGTTCACTGCATTAAGAATGTTAACGGCCATGTAATGTCTGGAATAGCGAAAGCTGGATGGCTGAGTCAGGGATCGAACCTGCGTCCTTCAGAACGCTCACCCACTAAGCTCGGTCTCGGACATATAGCGAGCACCTCCAGAGACTCCGAAAGTTGAACTCTAGGTATAGTACTAATATAAGTAGTCCATGTTAAACGAGTAACACACAGAACCTCAAACCGAAAATATCAACAGAAACGTTGATGAATCGCTCCAAAAACCAAGCTAAAATAGCGCAGTTAGAAATGACATGTAATGAAAATTACACAACGAAAATGGTTCTTTATATTTCCCACTTATACTATAATAGCTATAGTCATTAGTTATAACGTTTATTCCTAACATAAGCTCGTCAAACAAATTTATTGTGTTATAATCATTCTTAGTGCTGCAAGGATCATAGCGATATGGAAAATCTTTGTTTTTCACATAAGAACTTGCCTTTCAATGCAGTTCGTTTTTTAATACATAAATCAGGAGAAGAAGATATCCCTCTTCCACTTCTGATTCCAGATTAAGATACAACACGGATGTCTACCTACAATTTAAATGTACAGGGGTAATCCGCCTATTTAGGGCCTGGTTGAAGTCACCGTAATTGTTACTTCAGGCTGTGTATCCAGACTAAAGCCCTTACTGTCCTCCTCAAGGGACTAAGGAAAGCTTATAACAAGAACTCGACACATAGAAGTTTCCTTTCGGATCGAAATTATGCTTAAAGCATAAATGTCTTCACTCATTCCTAAATGGGCAATCTCCTTATAAACTTATTACTGAAACTGTGTCACGGAATTTTGTTATTTGAAGTCCACTAGTCAGATTGGTGGACTGTAAGTACGAGCAGCAACTCGGCCAAGAACGATTTCAGAATATAAATTTCAACATTTCCTTGTGGCAGTACCAGCGTGAATCTGATATGAAGGGCATGATAATGATGGTAATTCTCACTGAGTAGATCAGGCACTTTATATTCCGTTTTATTCAGTTTGCATGACAGAAATTAACTTTTATATACGACTACTCAACTGTTTACAGTAAGTTACACTATTTCTCGACCACACTACATGTGTGCGTCTGCCGCTCTCATTATCAAACCAACTGTCCTGATCACATAGTAGTCGAGAACCCGTTCTCGCTGTCGAGCAGAGGTCGACCACCGACCCGGCTGATCACGATTTGCTGTTGCCTCCTCACACAACTGAATGACTCTGGAACTGAAAATATTTGTTCTTACGTCCAATAAACAAAATATTCAATTTTTTGAACCTCAGATACAAAATTACACACAGTTTTACATAATTTTATACATATCACACATTTTAACCACGATGGTTTCTCGATAAATAGTACAAGCCAGATTTACTAATATTGTATTTCCCAATGTCCTCCCCGGGCTTTAATGATGAATATTAAATATTAATTAAAAATAAATAAATTTAGCCTTGATATACATGATCCAGATTTTGTACCAATTCAAGATGTTAGAAAGCATGCCTCTTACTGATCTGGAGATCTTTCATTTTTGATACCTTATTTATTTATTACAAAACAAAATGTGTGTACTCACTGCTTTTGGAGCGTAAAAATATCGCGCAGGTGTGAATTCTCTGTACATTAGTCACCACTTTAAATCCAAGCCAAAGACATAACACGTTGCTGGCCCATGAATTTTCATCTTAGAACCCACATACTGGCCACTTCAATTAATACCACATTACTCTGCGTTAAAAAGTAAATGAAAATTAAAAATGCAATCCCCGAAAACGGCAGCGGACAACATAACGTACAATATCCCGTACCTCTTTTCTCTCTCTCTTTCTCTCTCTCTCTCTGTCTCTCGTGTGGAAAGCCTTGTAGGGCAGTTTAAATGTATCAACGGAGCCGCGGCAGGGCATGTTTCATAATAAATTCGGCGGGTAGTTGCTATACTATGCCTAATAGTAGCGGTACGCCTGGAGGTCGCACAAGTGCGGTGTTGATGTCGCCGTTCTCGCTTCCATTAGGTAAATGCGACGGTGGCGCCGCGCGGCGGGATTTGTTGCAAGCAGGGCACGACGCTCGTAACGGCGCGTTATCAAATTTAGTCGTCTCTGCCTGTCTTTTTTTCTCTGCTCCCTCTGGAGCTCGAAACAAAATAGAACTAATGCCTTGTCTTGTAAGCTACGATGACTTTTTACGCGCCGTTCTGCTGTAAAGAAAAAAGAAAAAACGCTGCTTGTAAATGCTTTGTCGTGTTTGTCTGCTGGCGAAGGGAGTTGAATAACTCCTTTCAGCTTGCCCCGAATACTGAAAACGGCATAGCAGGCTTCGAACAGGAAGCGACATCACGCGGTCTGCATTTATAAAATAGCATCTAAATCATTAAACTTCACAAAATTGTGTGTGTTATAGGATACCTTGCATTAAACAGTAAACAATGCTTCCGCCAGTAACTTTAATGGAAATACCTAAATACAGCAGAAGAGAAAGAATTTTTTTGAAAATATCAGCATAATTAATCTGTTATACCTTTCGTCTGTATGATCCAAATAATTTGATAAAATTGAAGAAGGGAGAGATTGTATAAATAACAGCTTAACAGAGAAATTTTGTCAGTTTTTTGACAGTTTTCTATGAAACCATTCTTCAGAAAACAATGCTACAATTATCTATATCTGTCGTTAATATTCCAATGGGCATTAATGAGTTATTACTCTCAATTTAATACTATTTTCTGTAAGTGTCTTCATTTTGAGTAATTATTGCAGCCAAATTTTAATTATTTGTTTTATTTATGTCATTCACGATACTTCGTACTGTTTTTACCCTCAAGTTACTCCTTTATTAATGTTTCAAGAACTAGTTGCGTATTAGCAACTGAAATATCAAATCATTCTGACAACCTGATTTTAATTATTTATTTTCTTTAAAAAAGAACTTATCACATACTTAGCTGTAGTTCTATTGATTTATTGCAACTTTGTACGCACCATATTTTTAAAGCCTGAAAAAATTGTGATATGCAAAAAATATTTACATTTCTATGTATTCATTGGAAGTGTATGGTGCTACTACTTCTTACGATTTGGGCTTACACCATGTAAAATTTTATAAATGGACATAAGATCTGATGTGTTACTGTTACCAATTGCATAACTGCATATAAAATTATGTACTTTGGTGATCTAAAGTAAAAGCTCGAAAAAAATCTCATTAATAAGCGTAAATATTTTAAATTTAATAATATTTAAATTTTTACTTAATATTTAAATTGTCTACATATCAATTGTCTCTGCTCTTTGTATTAAAGCATTTATTCACACAATTTCCACCATAATTCTCAATTCCTGAAGTTTTCACAAACTGTGTAGGTACTTCGTACATTAACATTAAAAGATTGGTATCCTTATTCCTGGTTTTTGTCACATGCAATATTAGTTTAATTAGTTTTGATAAAACTCAGCACACAAGATTTCAGTCTCCCCAGATTGCAACAAAACTCGCTGACTGGCGGACAACGATGATCTCTGTTGCACATTAACCAGAGATACAGCTCTGCCCCTGTACTCAAAGAAATTTATCAGACACAAATAGTAATTTTTTCCATAAGCTTCTTTCTGCCCAATTGTTTTCAGAAAGCATACGTTTAGAACTATATTTTCAAAATCATTAAACGAGACCGCATATGTAAGCTTTGTACTGTACGTTCCGTTGTTCTTATCAACATCATGCAGTTTTTAATTTTATACTGTCTTGCTTTCCATTGCATAAAGACAAAACATTAGAGCTTGTATCTATTATAAAGTGCACCCCATTGTTCTTGGTATAGGTGCAGGTACTTGTTGAACTTCTCTTTTTTACCAGTGGCTTTACACTTCTACATCTACATATTTACACTGAAATCCACAAAATGGTGGGTGGCAGAGAGTGCTCAGCACCAGAGTTAATCTCTTTGCTGTGCATTCCAATCCCTAATGGTACGAGGGAAAAAAGAATTCATATAAGAATCATTGCGGCACCTTATTTCTCTAATCTTATCTTTCCTGTCATTCCGACTCAAATAGGTTGGTGGACGAAGTATTTCACTACATTCGTAAGTGAAAGTGGGAGTACGCATGTTCACCAATAAGTTTAAACGAAACGTGCGTCGTCTATCTACCAGAGACTCCCAGCCCAGTCTACTAATCAGTTCTGTGATGCTTTCATAAGGACTGTAGCAAGCGGTCACTAATCGAGCGGCTCTTCTCTGTACTTTCTCTATACCGTCAATCAACCCCTTGGATCCCAAACTGCACAACAGTAAGCCAATGTAGACGCACAAAAGATTTGTGCGCTATCTCCTTTGTTTGTTCGCTACAATTCTTCAAGACTCGACCTAGAAATCGCAGCCTAGAATTAGCTCTACCTACTAATGAATTAATGTGTCAGTCCCATTTCATGTTCCTTTGTAATGTTATTCCCAAATATTTCACAGAATCGACCATATCAATAACTTAACTGTTTACCTCGTATTTCTGAACAATCGGATTCTTTTTGTTAGTTATGCTCATTGTCTTGCTCTTTTTACAATTGAGCGTAAGTTGCCATTCAGCGCACCTTGCCAAAATGACATCCAGATCACGCTGAATTTCTAAGAAATCGGCCCGAATTCCTTACTTCCGTCAAACAATCTAAAAATGCTTTTCACTTTTTCTCCGAGACCGTTTGTAAAAACACTTCGTTGACGTCGCGGTCAATAGAGGTAAAAACGGACTCGGGACAAGGAACGGGAAGGAATTCGGCCAAGGCATTCTTGAAAGAAACGTCCGGGAATTCATTTAGGGTGATCTCTGGAAACCATTGGAAACTTAAGTCTGGATTACCAGACTAGAATTTGAACCCGCTCCTCCCAAATGCGAAGACAGAGCGTTACCACTCACCCAGCACGCTCGGTTTGACCTATATCAGAATTTTTTTTTTTTTTTTTGCTTGGGCTTTACTCCTCGTCGACAGCGAGGTCATTAGAGGTGGGATGGGATTGGAGCAAGGAACGGGAAGGAATTCGGCCATGGCCTTTTGGAAGGAAGCATCCCAGCATTGGGGAAACCATGGGAAACCCAAATCTGGATGCCCGGACGGGGATTCGAACCCGCATCCTCCCGAATACGAGGCCAGAATGTTAACCGTTCACCCACCACGCTCGTTTTTTTTCAGGATCAAAATATTAGGATGGAGTTGGTGTGCTCTGCACTTGGAGGACACCCCAATACTCATAGATTCGAAGCTGAATTCGTCTGCCCGTAATTCCGCACCTTCATTTCTTGAGAAAAATCAATGAGTCATCCAAAGTCATTTGGCGCATCGCTGCTTGGAACATTCAGATTAAGAACATTTTGATTCTTAGACCATGTCTGATATTAGAAGGTGGACTGATTTTGATACTTTCCCAATATTTTGTTCAAGCTTTTCTGTTTTTATATAGCTATAATTTATAGGAGCAGAAGTTGATCCGTCTGATGAACTGATAAAATTTTAGATGCTAACCCACAGACCTTTTTAACATCAATACCTGACATCAGTATCCTGCCACGTACGGTACAGCAAGCGAGAGACAAATCACAGTTGATGTATTACTACCTGTTAGGCCAACGATGCACCATTATTATGACTGATCTCCGCCACTGTGTGATTGACGGCCACAGACATTGAGACGTTACCTTCCCCACCGAAGCGTCACCGCCGCCGTCGGCGAAGCAATACAAGAGGGATGGGGCGCATTAAACTGGCCACAGCGCCATTCGTATTCGTCGAGTCGTAACCACGGCGGAACGAGCGAGTAATCATTTAATACAACAGGGAAGTGTCGGGAAAAACGCAGACAACGCCTGGCGGCAACTTCCTCGAGCAATACATCACTGCCTACCAAAGTACTTACTGTCACATCTCCTTCCTATGAACAGCCGAGGGCAATTTTGGAGAAATGAATTCCCGGAACCGGAGATCGGCCTTGTGTGGCGGTGTTCTTGTGAAGTTCCCATGCAGCGCGAAAAAGAAGCGAACGGAAATCCCAGAATAACTCTGTAGACATGAAATACAAAAATGAAGTTATGACGATACTATTTTCCTAACGTGATCTGAAACGTTCCATCACATCATTTGCTCTCTAAACTAGAGCTAATACAGTACTCATCTTGCGAGATATCTCGTAATTAAATTAGAATTCTGGTATTTAACTTATTTTTCGGTCTTCCTTATTCGAAGACTATCAACTTGTATGGTTATTTACCGGTTTTTGCTTAAACTCAACTTTATACCACCTGAAACAGAAATTCTTACTCTCCCAAATCTTCGTAATTCGCTTCTTTTATTTTTTTCATTACTGTTTAGTCTCCATTCAGCAATATTTAATGTATTTATTCTTCCGTCATACAAATTTTGAAACTCAATCTCACAAACTGCTATATAGCGTTCTCGCCTCGCATTCGGGAGGACGGCGCACAGTGGTCCGGAATTGGAATCTAGTGGACATTCGAATCCAAAAAAATTGCTTTAGATAGCATTTGTTATGCTGATCAAAAATTGTTATGTTCAATTTTTGATAGACATGATTGCTTCACACTTAAAATAAAAAAAAAAGTATGGGTGGAAATCTATTTTTTTTCACGGCCTATATTAAAGTGTCAAAGTCAATCCTTATGCAATCATAAGTACCTATCCTACTTAATATTGCAACATAAAAATTTCTTGTGAATCATTGCCGCTTTGACAACAGGGCGCAAGTGAATTTCGGGGATAAAATATAACGAACATTCGAATAATATCAATACAAAAAAAATTCTTTAGGTAGTATTTGCTGTGCTGATCAAAAATTTCTATGTTCAATTTTTTTTGGATCCATGTAATGACTTTTGTAAGAATGTCCACTATTTTTTAACCATGAAATTCACTTGCGCCCTGTAGTCAAAGCGGCAAGGATATCCAAGAAATTTTTATGTTGTAATATAAAGTAGGATAGGTACTTTTGATTGCATAAGGTTTGACTTTGACACTTTGATATAGGGTCGTTAAAAAAAAAATAAAACAGATTTCCACCCATACATTTTTTATTTTAAGTATGAAGGACTCATTTTTATCAAAAATTAAACATAACAATTTTTGACCAGCACAGCAAATGCTACCTAAAGTAATTTTTTTGGATCTATATTATGACTTTAGTTCGAATGTTCGTTATATTTTATCGCCGAAATTCACTCGCACCCTGTTGTAAAAGCGGCAAGGATACATAAGAAATTTTTATGTTGTAATATTAAGTGGGATAGGTACTTATGATTGCATTAGGTTTGACTTTGACACTTTGATATAGGGCGTGAAAAAAATATAGATTTCCACTCATAATTTTTTTTATTTTAAGTGTGAAGCACTCATTTCTATCAAAAATTGAACATAACAATATTTGATCAGCATAGCAAAAGCTATCTAAAGCAATTTTTTTAAATTCGAATGTCCACTATATTCCTATTCCGGACCACTGTGCGGCGCGGCGGTTCGAATCCCCGTCCGGGCATCCAGATTTGGGTTTTCCATGGTTTCCCCAAATCAATCCAGGCAAATGCCGGGATGCTTCCTTCAAAAGGCCATTGCCGAATTCCTTCCCATTCCTTGCCCCCATCCTTGCCCCCCATCCTTTCCCGTCTCTAAAGACCTCGATGTTAAAAAGAGACGTAAAGCAATTTAAAAAAAAAAAACTGCTATACAACACACGTCTTTCCATATACATATCACAACCATTATTTCAATATTAACTGCCAGTTTATTATTGTTGTCTCCCGAGCTATTGACTCTTATAGTTTTTGATTCTTTAATCCGGTTACTCAACCGTCTTGACTCGTCTTCTTGTCACACAAGGATCTTTTTGTTCATAGATTGAGTCGTTCTACACCGCTCTTGGCATTCCATGAAGAAGCACCCTTGGTTCAAATATATACTTATGAATATTCATTATTATTCAATTAATGTGTTACAACAATTACGTAATCAACATTGGCTCAATCTGTAAATCATACGAGTATAAAAGTAGGAGCTTATTAACCTTCTTTCATTAATTTGACAAGATACTGATCTTCACCAAGAATTAACATCATTAGTGACCAATGATTTGTTGAAATTGGGATGAGAGATTCCGATTTTATCATTATTATTATTTGCTTCATTCTCTACGCCTCATCGATGTCGAAATCATTAGAAGCGGGAGAGGAATGGAGATGAGGAACTGGGATATTTTCATTTCTTTGCATATCCTCCATTACATAAGGATTCTAATATTGATGCCAGATGTATCGCTTCTGTCGATTGAAGGCGGCACCCGGTCCTACTAAATCCCACAAATTAATGTGTGTCTCTATTTGAAAGAACATATCTTCCATGAGAGACCACCCGTTTCAAGGAAATAAAACGGTTAACGTTCTCGCCTCGCATTCTGGAGGACGCCGGTTCGAATCCCCGTCCGGGCATCCAGATTTGGGTTTTCCATGGTTTCCCAAATCACTCCAGGCAAATGTCGGGATGCTTCCTAAAAAATAACATGGCCGAATTCCTTCCCATTCCTTGCCCACCATCCTTTCCCATCTTTAAAGATCATGCTGTTAAGAGACGTTAAGCAGTTAAAAAAAGAAATATTAAAACCAGGTATTTTGGTCTAACGTGTTTTCTGTAATTTTGATTGTAAAGCACATGATTAAATATATACTTGGGAAAACGCCAGGATTATACTAAACGATTTCGGGAAACCCTTAAAATTGTTTTCAGAATGGTTGATATCAAAAACGGGTGGATTTGAGTGGAGTAACAATGTAGTTCTGAATCTTAAAACTAATTTAAAGCTACGTGTACCACATTTAAAAGTAATATACATAATTTACTAAGCTAACGCATCAGACATGGCATATTAACCACAACTATAATGTCGTTCTGTAAAACAAAAGACGAGCGCAAGGCAAACAGCGTACTATCTAGCCTGGTGTATCTTCTCGGTGGTGATTCCGTTTTAATTGCAGCGAGACATGGGCGAACTTTAGGAGCGCATCAACCTTCCGTGTGATGCTCTGCTCATTATTTGAAGCTCGTCTCGCCACTCGACAAAAACGTCTCCACGGAATCCGTGAAGTAGAAGCGCGACAGAGTACAGATAGGCAGTTCTCTTATGACTTGACTGCGACAGTGTACATGATTTTTTTCCGTCCGGCCAATTAGATTTAAAAATCTTTAACTCATCCTCCAATCTCTTTAGGGGCATGCAAACAAGTTACTGTTCTACCCAGTGTTATAAAAAACTTTTTTTTCTGACTTAAAAAAAAAACATGAAAAAAAAGCATGAAAAAAACCATGAAAAAAAAACTAAACAAATTTGTAGGGCATTTATCGTTTAATACGACTGTTTTAGAGTTTATACTAAGTTCTTAAATTAATTTTTAAATCTACTATATTTTTCTGGTTCAGTAGAAAAGAAAATATTGGGAAACATTGACTGAAGTTTTCTTTTACGAACGGCAACTTCTCGAAAAGGCTAGGTTGCGCGAGAAGGAATCCCCGTACCCCGTTGTTTGGATTGATACTCGCTATTTGAACTAGCGCTACCAGCCCTGCGAATTTATCTGTAGACCTACGGACCTTTTAAAAAAATTAGGAATTTTAAATTTATCTACGGTTTTTTGCCTCTTTTTATTACTAATTGTGCTTTCCTTATATTCCTATACTTGTTAAACTCTCAGCTAGTGATACTGAGTCATTAAATTGTCAGTAATTATGAATCGTCTCCTTGCATCCGTTGGCGTAAACCAACGATTGAAAAAGAAATAAAGCTCCTATGTTATATGATAATAGATTTAAATTCAAACTTAAAAGACTGTAATACAGAATTATCGGCGCAGTCTTTATGCACAGTGTGTACTTTGCTTACAATTTAAAATTGCAGTCTCGAAATCTTTTGCGTACAATACAAGATCAACCAGTAAAAAAAAAAAAAAAAATGTAACTATTTCTGAAGTTATGGATCTAGAGGAACCAGAAGATGAAACAGAAAATTCCGACACAAACCGAACTAGTGTTGGTAGTGCTGATACTAGTGAATGTGGTACTGACATAGAGGATGAATAAAATTATGTTACCTATATAGATACATTTATGAATCATTAAGTAAGACATTATATGATTCAGTAAGATGTAAGATAAGTAAAATGTAAGTTCCATGAATAAAACTATAATTTATCAAATATACTGTTTCTGAAAAAAGAAAAAAAAAAAATTAGAAAAAAAAAACAAGGGTGCTATGTTTATTTTCATGGTTTTTTTTCACAAAGCTAAAAAAAAAAAAAAAAACATTTTTTTTTTCAATTTGCAACACTCGTTCTACCCTTAACATCTTGAGCAAACACTCTTGTTTTTGTTAAAAATGTATAATGATTAATTATAAATGGACGAAGATATCTCTTTATAACTCAGTACTGTCTCACTACTAGCAGGAAAACTTTCTGAAACTTAGATTTCAGTGGTTTGCTGAATTCGACAAAGGCAGACAGGTTAGCAAGTGAGTCACTCTTTCGGCCCAGGCATCAATCCAGGTGGCGAATGACATTTCACCACAGCACACAAATA
>CM061914.1:123365272-123842756 GCA_031002005.1 Vandiemenella viatica
AACCGCAAGACACATTATTTGCAAGCAGTAATTCCATTGTAATACAGTCTGGACCATTATTTTCAAGCAGAAATTAGGTTGTAATACAGCATGGGCCAGCATGAAACCGTTAAATGTACTTCAGAAAATATTTCTGGTGGAGTCTTGCATCTGACCACCGCAGTATTATGACGCCAATTCCTGGCAGAATCGCGATCTCCAGTAATCCCCATGTCAATACAATATGATTGCAACATTTCACAAACCATTGCTAGGTTTAGAGAAGTAATAGTTTTTAAGGTTGAAATGTCAATTAAATATATTTATACATGGACTTAAAGCGACTTCTGTTAAAGATGACTATCAATAAAATCGGGCAGATATGGAGGGGTAGAGCCAAGTACAAGGAGCAAAATATGTTGGATATCTTCTTGATAATGCGTCATAAAACTACTTGGGATCTCAGGTTGCAGAGAGAATAAATGTTTACGAGGTAGTTTGGATGGATATGAGAGAGCTGAGCAAAATCAATGGCCAACAAAGATATTTTTGATTCTTGTTTTAAACTTCTTTGATCAGGAAAGGACTGTGAAAAAGGAATGGGAAGGAATTCAGTCATGGCCATTTTAAGGAACCGTCCCACCATTTACCTGGAATGATTAAGGGAAACCAAGAAGGAAAACCCAAATCTAAATGGACGGTATGCGATTTGAACCTTCGTCCTCCTGAAAAAGGGGACAACAAAGATGGTGAACAGACTTATAATACAATTTCTGGAATTCAGTTGATATTTTGGGGAAATGTTTGGTATATTAAAGGAGAGCAACAGTACAGTGGAGAGAACGTGGGAACTGTTCAAAGGGATAATGACTACAGTGGAAAAATAGTTTATTCAAAAACAAAAGATAAAGAAAAGAATCTTCATACTACAATAGTGAAGTGGTGAACTAATGAACAAAGAAATTTAGATGTTCTCCTGTACACACCCTGCAAAGCCAATATTTGATATCCACAGTGTGGGTCCCATTCCATTCCATTATACTCATAGTTTTGTATATTCATTTTCCATGTACATTCCCCAATAGAACCAAAACTCTGAAATATCTCTATAACATCTGACCAATGTATACTGCATAACTAAGTTTGTTGTCAAACAGAAAATCAAAATAACATTTTATGCTTTCATCAGCAATTATCTCTTCACTGAACAATCATAAAAATATACTTTTATATCTATACACCTAACAAATTAATTCTTTGTGACAATTTCTTTCACTCCGTACTGATGTACTCAAGATATTGTATCCAATTTCCTCTGTAGCTTATCAAAATCATCTCTCATTTTAATCATACTACTCAAAATAAAGAGGCTATATTAATTTCATGATTAGACTGGCTGTTGTTGACACAAAACAATTTCATATGAAACATCCTAGCTTCTGCGACAACAGAATTAAACATGAGGTCCTAAGATGCCATGACCCGGACACAGTTCAACTATGTTGTAAGGTTAGTAAACATAACATGGGAACGGAAGTGCTATTTGGGAAAGGCATTAGTTCTGTCTTTGGGGCTGTAACTGTGGACACCATTGTTACTTGGGGTTTCACTAGGCATGTTCTACACCCTATATGGAAGGGGCAAGTTTTTAGCTAAGGTTGTAAGGAAACCCACTTCTAGTGATGATGTGTCAGGACTGAACATTTTTTAGTGGGCTGCTGGTAATGGGATAAAAATAGGTGATCAAAGGGGTACTAACTGTTGATCTGTGATGGGAAAAGTCCCTAATGTTACAGAAACAGATGAAGCTTTTGAAACAATAACAGATGGGCACAGAATTGGAAAGATAAAAATTAATGCGTGAGCAACATCACAAGGCCAGTGAAAAGAGTGTTGTTTATTGGTGAACGTATCAGTATAAAAAACAAAGTAAAAGAATTTGCATACTTAATAAAGGGTGTACTGGAGATCGCGATTCCGGTACAATAACATTGTGTCTGCGCGGAGGAATTCGATCTGAGATTTTCGATATATTTTGGATGTCTATACATATTGTGGGTATTTATAGGCGGTCAGTGTTTTGGTCGGATTGCGGATGTGTTTATGTTATCATGGAGTGTTGTGTCGTGGACTGTGTTGGGTGGTAGAATTGTGAATCGATGGTATTGGTGTTGAAGATTTTGCAAATGGGTTTCCGTTATGTGACTGAAGAGACATTGTTTGTGTATTTTAGGATGAATGTAGTGAAAGTGTATGTTTGTAGTTGGTTCTTTATAGTTATTGGTGTGTTTTCGGTCTTGTGTTTGTGTGGATTGTGGGGTATTTTATGTTGGTGAGTGTTTTGATATAAGTGTCGGTGGTTAATGAGACATTGTGGGTTATGTGTTGTAGTTGCTTTTTTTGTTTTTTAATTAGTAAGGTTAGTTGGCTACTGATACGGTAAGTGTTCATGTGTTTGTAAAAGTTAATACGTTTTTTGTTTAGTGAATTGGTAATTTTTTTCTCGTTCGTTTCTTGCGACAACGTTTTCGCGAATTTTTAATTTTCTGGCGGAAGAAAGTTTGGTATTATTGGACATCTTAATTGTTTCTAGGATTTGGCATTATTATTTTATAATGGTCTAACGGAAGATTTATTTATTAATTATTTACGAAGTAGATTTATCTGTTTTGTATTGGTGTACGTTTTATTCGTGCGTAATTTTGCAGTCGGAAAAAATGGTTTAGGGTTTATTATAAAGTAATTATTCTTTGATGATAATTCGTGTGTAGAAGTATTACAAGTATGTTATTTAATGTTGATGTAGCGGAATCGCGTTTCCAATGGAACGGATGGTTTGAAAGTGCTTAGGATATCATGATTTTGGTGTAAAATTTTATTAGATTGCATGTGTTCTAATTTAGTTTTCAAGTGATGTTTGATTTTAAGATTGTGGTATCGTGTTATACAGTTGGGCGGGTGGGGGTTTATTGGAGATGACGATACCATTTTTTTGGTTTTTACCCTTTATATTGGTTAATATATTGACTGTCTTTGTTCCCCGCCCAGATAACCCCCTAGTTCCCGTGCTGTCCCGTTAGTTACATTTGTTGCTGCGTTGGATGGTGTTTACGTCATAGGCGCCATGTTGTGACGTCATTGTTTTGCGCGGCGGAAAGTAGTTCTACCGGTATCGCGTTCTCCAGTAATCCCTAATAAAGATAGGCCTACATGAACCACAAGTAATTATAGTGGTAGATTTCTGGTTAGAAGAAAGAGAACTAGACAATGAGGTTTTACCAAATAGTTAAAGAGTGTACCAAAGAGATAGAGGAGCAACTGGTGGATGGGTATTCATACTGGTTAGAAAATACTGCAATAAGTTCATTGGTGTTCATAGGTCATGCCCATGAGTTGCTTGTGGCAGACTTTTGGAGTAGTAAAAAAATCAGGGTGTTTAAATTCATATTCAGAATTGAGCACGGAATGGCCATTACTGGTGGGGGATTTTAATTTATTAGAGGTTGGGAGTTTATCGGGAGTTGGAGCGAACCTAAAGGAGTGTAAGTAGATTTGTCTTTGGAAATTACTAACAGCTGCTGTAGTAACTGAAACAATAAAAGATTCAGGATAGAAAGCACATGAAGAATTGTGGGCATGTATAAACCATACTACATTTTGAGTAGTAGCAACATTTTCAGAATTTCCCCATTAGTATAGCGTAAATTAACACAATTATTTTCATCATACATCTCAAGTACGAACTTCAAATGGACTAAAGCACGCCAATAACACAGTCAAGGTATCCCGATGTAAACTTGACCCGAAACTTGCTTACAGCCGTAATTTAAGAAACATGTTAAAATCCATTTTACCGTAGAGAAACGAAATCTAAATTTCTAACTATTTCTGCAAAGGAATAAAATTGTTACCCTCTCCAAATATGCCCATTTGGCAATTTTGTCTTCAAAAGTAACACTGTTAACCTCATATCAGCGAGAACACTTAACAAAAATGTAAACAAACCACACTACTTCTACCAAAGTGAATATTCTCTACAAAGCAGAGTTAAGAAACATTATTATCTCTGGTAGAGGTTAAATATCAGAGACAAATCTGGCGCTACTGAGTTTCTGCATATTGGTTTAACGAACATGAGAACAGATCTAAAGGAACCTGGTACCATGCATTACATCCCGAAACAACCATGGTATGAAATAAAAGTAAATAAAAAAGAAACAACGATAAAAAGATTGCTATCAGAGCACACTAAGCTAAACTCCAAAAAGTTTCTATTAGGTTTGACAACATCGCCGAATTGTGAACTTTGTGGTACCTACAAAGACATCATCAGTAAGCACATGGAGGAAGGAATTATATGGAGAAGAAGTGAGCTTAAATCGGTGAAGCAAGCACTAAACTCTCCCGCATGGTGGCAGCACCGGCAGCGACCATATGGCGCTTCCCAACAATTAAGGTGTTCACATTGTGGTAGAGGCAGTGATTATTTCATTTAGTATTGTGTATAAGTGTTTAAAAATGCCAGCTTGTGTTGCGTACGGTTGCACAAATAGGCCAGACAGGAATGAACCTGGAATATCATTTCATAAGTAAGTTGAATTGTAATTATCGTTGTTGAAGTGAGCGGTAGACACAGCAAACTTTGCAGCACGTCTATAAATATTTAGTCATAGCTCTCAATGGGATGACTTTGTTCGCAAATTAAGGTGACTGAATAAATTTTCACAGATTATCAATTGAACAACTTGTGTTTCAGTTTGCAAAATGTTTAACTTCTTTTTAAAAAAATAAACCAAAATTTGAATGCACATTTCTGCTAAATACTTTTTAAAACGTTTCACAAATGTTACTTATATCAAGTGAACGATGAATAAGACCATCTCTACTTTTGTACGTTTTGAGAGATCCCCAAATAATAGAAATGGAGATCACAATATACTAACACACTCTTCACTTTTTAATATTTTTAGATGTTTGTGTACCACAAATCCTGAAATGTAGTGTACAATATGATCTATTAAAACAGTTAGTGCACCTGCATCAAACATACATTCGTGGTCGGACTTGGGAGGAAACTGTAATTCTTTTTCCTCTTCAATAATTCGATGATGTCTTGATGTAAAATTTATAATATGTTCTGGAGCATGATTAACAATTTTTCCAGGAGTATACAATTACCAGTGTTTGCATATTTCACTTCACATTTCAAGAGTAGGTTTTTTTTTATAAGCTGCTTTAAATTGTATGGGCAGTGGGATTGTTTGAATTCCTCCCCCCCACTCCACCCCCCAAAGATCTGATACATTGTAAAAATATTTCAAAGTGATCCTGACTAAATTTATATGCTAATATATATTTTAAGATTTTTTGATCAATAACTAAGGAATTAAAGAAATACTTCAAACATGAATCAGAAAACCTAAGAATCCAGTGCTCCTACTGCTGTCAAGTATTATCTTGCCATATGGTGACACTTTCAAATTACATATATAACTTTCTGTTTCAATCAATCTTGTATCACTGTTTCCTAATTACACTTGGATATTATGGAGCGTGTGCTCCATTGAAATAAAATAAAATAATAATACCCTTAGTCTTTTTTTGTGGCTGTAGATGTTTTGGCAAATAAAATTCTATTAAAATAATTTTTAACAGACTTTTTTTCCTTAATTTCTAATGTTTATAGATAGCATCAATTGAGATACATACATAAGAGAGCGTGCATAAACCACATAGCTCCAATTTGGCCTCCTGTGAACCACTATCCCTCCCCATGTAGACCAACTTGGCTTTTGCCTCCACCCCCCTTCCCCCCCCCCCTCACCTAGCAAGTAGGTTTTTTCCCCCTTTTGATTCCAGAAGACATTTTGCACTGTTTTCTCTTGTCAGACTATTATAAATTACATAAGGAGATAATTAGCTGAGGGAAATAAATAGGTTTAATTCTAGATCATGATACTGCTACAACTACTTTAGGCCTACTACCAGTACAGGGATCTAGCTTTTTTTAAATTATTCCTAGCAGTTGAGGTTAGGTTGAAATACAGCCTGGACCAGAAGAAAAATGTCATAAAAGTGGTACGGATAATTCTTTGATAGCTGCGTGTGGCAGAAAGGTGCTATAGCGGTATCGCCATCTAGAATTAAACCAATAAATATTCACATGCTGTTGTGAATTCCATTCCTCATTTTAACTGTGACAAATTTTATGAAAGGATAGCTACGTGGCCTGGCTTGGAATCCCCCCCCTCTCCCTACATAGCTCAACGTAGCCTTCCAGCACCCCCCCCCCCGGACCAGGCCGTGTAGTTTGTGCACGGTCCCTACCTTTAACCACATGTTAATTCATTATTAATAATGTGAAGTAAAGGAAAATAATGAATCAAATTCTGTGTCATAAATTTACTTGTACATTCCTGTAATAGCAACAATTGTGAAACGGCTCTTTTATTTTTAAAGGTAATAATAAAGCCTCTGCCCTTTTAAACAGAAGTTGAAGTAGAGTTCTTCTAGCGTGATAAGTTATTTTGTTGAAAAAAGTATAGGCTTGTTCAGACAGTGACTCATCATCGCATTTATGATTGGAGCACACTTGCTTGAAGTTACTTAAAAGAACACCGCATGATGCCAACCATACATTATAGTAAAGTATCACTCTTTACTTTTTGTTGATACACTTTATATTAACTATAAATTATGCGGAAACATTTTATTTCTGGTACCAGCCTACAAAATGTCTGGGTTGCTCATCCCTAGAGTGGGTCCTCTTACTTTTTTCTGGTCTAGGACACATTTCAGACTAACCACAAGTGGTAGTAATAAAACTGAAATATCCATTCTGCATGTCAACCATGTAATCATTGTGGCTTTGACAGAATTAATTTTTGGTCCAGCCTGCATCCAAACCTAAACCCCTCAATTTGGTTGTTGTATATCCCCCAAACTAAGCAAGATATCGAAAACATTTATTCCTTATTATCGAGTTTTTTCGTCGTGTTACATAAGAATCCATCATTAAATTTGACTTTTGCGAAATTTTTCTTCTGCATTTCAACTCAAGACACCTCACTTTTGAGACAGTATATCTCGAGAACTAGGTGAAATATCGAAAAATTTTACTCTTTATTTTTTATTTGTCTCGTCTTTTTAAATAAAAATTCATCATAAAATTTGACTTTGAATAATTTTTTCTTCTGAATTTCAACCAAAACCATTTCACATTTGAGACAGAATATCTCGAAAACTAAGCAGGATATCAAAAAATTTTATTCTTCATTTTTTATTTGTCTCATCGAGTTACATAATAATCCATCACCAGATTGCGGCGTCACGTTTATCCTAGAGTCCCCTTGAGGTGTTTAACCATACTCCCCGTGTTTGTTGGGAAGCGGTCAAGTCCCCACCACTCCGGCCATGCCCCCCCCACTCCTCCGCCGGCCTGCTTCACTTCCATGCGTGGCAAAGGTCTCTTGCGTCGTCTCCATATTATTCCTTCCTCCATGAGTAAGCAGGGGTGGAACCATGGAGGTATTCCTTCCTCCATGGTGGAACCAGGGGGGGCGGGGTGGGGGTTAGGGGACTCAAGCCCATGGAGGAAGGAAATATATGGAGACGACGCAAGAGACCTTCACCACGCATTGAAGTGAAGCTGGGCGGAGGAGGAGTTGGGGGGGGGGGCTAGGCCGAACCCATACAGACACGGGGTATATGTACAAAAACCTCAAGGGGACTCAAGGATAAACGTAACGCCGCAATCTGGTAATGGATTATTATGTAACTCGATGAGACAAATAAAAAAAATGAAGAATAAATTTTTTTGATATCATGCTTAGTTATCGAGATATTCTGTCTCAAACATGAAATGTTTTTGGTTGAAATTCAGAAGAAAAATTGGTCAAAGTCAAATTTGATGACGGATTCTTATTTAAAAAGACGAGACAAATAAATAATAAAATTTTTCGATATCTCACCTAGTTCTCGAGATATACTCTATCAAAAGTGATGTGTCTTGAGTTGAAATGCAGAAGAAAAATTTCACAAAAGTCAAATTTAATGATCGATTTTTATGTAACACGACGAGACAAATAGAAAATAAAGAATAAATTTTTTCGATATCTTGTTTAGTTTTCGGGATATACTGGGATTGGGTTGATATGCGGCATGGACCAAAAATTAATTCTGCCAAAGCCACAATTAATTACATGGTAGACATGCAGAATGGATATTTCAGTTTTTTTTCTTCCACTTGTGGTTAGGTTGAAATGCGGCCTAGACCAGAATAAAAATAGTTATCTTGTTACCATACATCGTAAGCTTAATTGGGAATACATGGAAGTAGTTTATATCGCGATACACGTTTTGTCACTAACTTGGTTCTCATGAAATTACTAACAGTAATAAATAAATTCCTTGTCCCTTATGGAACAACAAAACCATTCGGCTACAGACTGCATTTGGACCTTACCACAATCTCCATTAAATTGCTGCTACAGAATCAAACTATGTAGACACACCCACACACGCGTATTTTAATCGCAAACTGTATTTGCGGTAACAACATAATTTGCTTTATCAAGATTCCTAGATTGCATAGCATAATTTAACACATTTAATTTCATCATACACTGTCAGTATAAACTGCAACGTGACGAAAGAAAGCGCAATACTAAATTCACTGAATCGCGATGTAAATCACACCCCTTTAAATCTCATTTTCAACACTCGTTAAAAAGTAATGCTTGTCTATTATGTGCAAAATAGCAAGGTATGCTGATTTTCTACACTACACCAACAAAAAATTGAGATTAAAGTCATCCCATTGGGAGCTATGACTAAATATTTATAGACAGGCACCAAAGTTTGCAATTCCTACTGCCCACTTCAACAACCATAATTTCAATGCAACTTATGAAATGATATTCCAGGTTCTTTCCTCTCTAGCCTATTTGTGCAACCGTATGCAACACAAGATGGCTTTATAAAACACTTATACACATTACAAAATGAAATAATTACAGCATCAAACACAATGTGAACTTTGTATTTGTTTGGGTTCGCAATATCGCCGCTGCCGCCACCGCGCGAGGTTTTTGAGCCGGCGTCACAGATTTAACGTCACTTCTCCTCCATATATTTCCTTCCTCCATGGTATCAGCCAAGTGTTTAGAGGCGGTGTCACCGAATAAGCGGTATTTCGTCTCCATATATTTCTTTCCTCCATGGGATAACGAGGGTCCGTGACCCAATATGGCGAGCTAGCATGTCTGAACAGGAAAAGTGCATAAGATTGTGATATATGATCTTGGGTTTCAACCTTTTGACCTGTCAGGTTCTATAGATAAAAGGTTATCAACCGAAAACAACGTTTTGAGCTTTTTTTATATATCTGTCAGTTTACTGACGTTTGAAATTTCTCTTGCGCTCAAAATCGGCATGCAGAATAAGTTTCTCAGATCTGCTCCAGTGAAACCATTGTGCAAAAACGAATACTTCCACATTTTTTAGATCTTGAAATAGTTACATAAGTCATCAGGGCCGCATTTAGATTCTGTTAGCCCCTAGGCTATAACTGTGGTGCAGGCCCTTTATATATATATATATATAAAGCAATATCGATTACTTGTTATTAAATTAATAAACCGTTTAGTGCAAAATATTGGATAATGTAATGACAATAAAAATATACGAGGATAACTTGCTGAAGAATCGAAGGTCCGAAACGTGCTTTCTGCATCGTTTCCGAGACTGAAGTGAACGAGGTTAGCAAGTGATGCTGGAACCTTCAATTTTTCGATTGATGATCGATAGATATGGTGTTGGCTATTGTATTTGTGTTGTTGCGACCAAACATCCTCAGCAAAAGCTCGCGGAATTCCAAACTCAAAAGTTTTAATAACAATATGAAAGATTAGGCCTAAGCATGATGATAAAACAAACGACAAAAGATGATTAAGATCACCAAATAACGTAATAGAGAAAGATTAAGAACACATTATACACATTACAAAATTAAATAATCACAGCATCTAACACAATGTGATCATCGCATTTGTTTGGGATCGCAATATCGCCGCTGCCACCACTGCGCATGTGCGAGAGTTTAGAGCCTGCTTCACAGATTTAACGTCACTTCTCCTCCATATATTTCCTTCCTCCATGCTCAAGCCTCATCCAAAAGTATCTAGGTCCACCTCCGACATTGTAATTTTGGAGACTTTTTTTTAGCTCTACGGATTCGAGGCCTGAGGGGACTATAAATTCTACCCTTTGCCTGACTCAAGCCCCCCCCCCCAAAGCCAAAATCCGTTCAAGCCCCCTCCCCTAAGCAAAATCCTGAATCCGCCGCTGTCAGTAAGGTTATTTATAGTTTGTTAATGAGATTTATAAAAACAACTAATATTAAGATTTAGAAAAAATAAGTTTTTTAATAATTTTTCTCTGTGTATATAAATAATTAGTTTTATAAAGAAAGTACTGTTAAAGTATAGTAAATGCGTTATAATAATTTTATAAACATATTTGTATCAATTTGAGTAATAGTCGACCTTATAATTATCTTGTAAAATGACTTGTTTATCTGTACAATGCTTTACAATGTCCTGAATATTTATTCTTAATTTAATTTAATTGCAATGGAGCAGACGCTCCGGTTTGCAATTTTCCTACACACCCATCTTCTCCCTATCCTGCACCCACCTACATTTGTCCTCTATTCCTTGTATAAATAGCTGATGGCTGTATAGTGCCATTTGTCGCTTCAGGCCAAATAAAATCAAATAAATAAAACAAAAGCTTAACGCCCCTCCCGCCACCACGCTGACTGCTATTGTTCACTCAGTCCGTCCGGTCAGAAATTCGCTCGAAATCTACTTCTTTTGCGCAATCTGTAGTTGTTCCAGTATTGGTATTTTCATTCACGATGAGCTTTGTTACTATGTATGATCTTAAATTAAGTAGAAAAAATAAATTACTTATATCGATTAGGTACCTACTTAATTAACGCCGTGCCCAGATTATTTGGTCGCGTGCCATCATCAGCACGCGTGCCATTGGTTCGCCATCCTTGTCATACACTTTATTGTGGAATGTCCCAAATTTGGTCAACATAGGAAAACAGTCATACAGAAAGGTGGAAGCATCAAAATTGCCAACTATGAGAGCCTACGACACTTCCTAGCGGCATTAATGAACGACAAAATAAAGCAATTATGCAAATATGTAACTAAAAGCAACAGAAAATGCTCATATGCAATTATAAAATGAGATAAAATTTTCTGCCTACCCATGTACTAAAATATTTGCAAATGCTTGACAGTGACTACAAAATATGTCTATGCTGAACCTGACACCAAATAATGCTTATAGCTTTATTTATTTTAAACATGGAAAAGTACCATACTAATGTATTATTAGAAGTTTTTGAAATTTTATGTAAAGAAATGTATTTTTGTTTTAGTTGGTGAAAGCCAAAGACCATTAAATAAATAAATAAAATAAGACATGATAGAAGCAGTGTATATTTACATAAACAGCCAATTAGACATTTTTGGCATAAGTCCTTGAATACTCTCTTTTGTATTTTGTAAACAAAATTCCGAACAAGTCAGTCTCATTGCTGACATATGTAGTTACGATAAAGAAATAAATATAATATTCACGAAGTTTGGAAATCGTTCTGATAAATAAATACCGCCAAAGCAATTAAATATGTGTTCCTTTATTTGTTTTCTGCATGCGTTCTCTTTTTTCATAGAATCATCTTAAACAGTTTCTCAGTTCTTTAACACTTTTATTTACATTCCATTCTCGGTATAGGGGAATTTTTATTTCTTTTCAAATAGCAGTTTATTTTCTGCTAAAAGTACGCTGTGCGGTTATTCGAATGGCCGGCCTGGGTTGTTAATAATTATATACCGGTATTAGATGAGCGAAAATTTTGCGAATAAAATACGATGAATTTGGAAAAATGGGTCGGCATGTGATGCAGTTACAACTTTTATGGACGACTTTCTTGAGGACCTTTAAAGTAAACTTAACGTTATTGTGCGAGGTTTTTTGACGTATCTAAGGCATTTGACACCCATGAAATTTTATTACTGAAACTTAAACACTTAGGTTTTGATGATAAAGCAGTTAAGTTAATTAAATCATATTTAAGTAGTAGGTCACAAGTGGTCTCATTCAACGGCAATATATTTAAAAACAGAGAGGTAGGACATGATGTTCATCACGGATCTATTCTTGGATCATTCCTGTTTATTCTATATATCAATGACCTATCGCCTTTTATTGAAAATGGTAACTCCAAATGTTATAATTATACTTATGGCCCATGTGTAAAAGTAGGCTCTACTATAACTTCGAATAATGAGATATTTTCATCACAGATGAATCTGCTTATAGATTGGTCTAATACCAACAAGCTATCTCTTAATTTAGAAAAAAAAACACACCTTGATATAACCTTAAAAAGAAACTGTACCTCTAGTTCTGTGAAATCCTTGGGAATAATTAAACAACCAAATTTAAAATGACAGAGGCATATTAGATTCATACCACATAAATTCGGAGACTTCAGGTTTTAAAATGATACGTTATCTTTCTATTTCGATCATTTATCATGGGTGATAAATGGTTTGTGACAAAAAACACGTTGTAGAAATATTTATACTTTTGCCCTTTAAGTGTCAAATTCCCAAAAATTCCTTTCTTAAAATAAGATGTGACCAAAGCGGAGAACGTAGTCTGATAACTCATTTATAGATTTCGGTTGGGTATAAAGAGAGATAATGGCTTGTGGGAAAAAAAAAACTTTTCAGAAACAATATATTATACTAGATGACTTGTGCGGAAATTTACCTTGAAACTCCTCGGACACTATTTCGAACCACCGATAGTAGAACTTTTCATCCATACTCTGACTTTAATGTACTTTTTGTTTGATGGGAATTATTTTGAACAATGTGACGGGGTGGCCATAGGTTCGCCTCTCTCTCCAGTAGTTGCAAACTTGTTCCTGGAATATTTCGACGATATGGGTCTGGAGAGTGCAGAACATTGACCAACTTCCTTTTACAGGTATGTGGATGATACATTTGTGATTTGGCCGCATGGAACAGAGAAACAGGACGAATTCCTTGAACACCTAAATGGAATTAATGATAGTATTAGATTTACAGTGGAGGTGGAACAAAACGGTTGTCTGCCTTGTTTTGATATTCTAATTAGAAACAATCCAGGTGGCACTTTGGGGCATGGACTTTATAGAAAGCCAAACCACACTGACTTGTATCTTGGGGCGCAGAGCTGTCTCCATCCCGGTCAACGCAGCTCGGTGTTATCTACTTTGATACGTCGTGCCAGAGCCATCAGCGATGCTGACTGCCTTCCCGCTGAACTGGGCCATTTATGACGCACATTCTGGATGAACGGTTATAGTGAGGCACTAATTAACAGGACTTTTCCCAATCAAGTGATGAAGAAAACGAAGAAGCAAGAAGCAGACCAGTTTGCATGCCTACCATACACCTGCGTTATCTCAGGTAAAATCGCCAGAATATTAAACAAATCCGGGATCAAGACCTTCTTCCACCCACCTAGGAAATAATACGCAACATTAAGGATGGGTTGGGACCTAGACGACCCGGTATATATTCTATACCTGCGAAAGTGGACAGCGATATATAAGGAAGACCGTACGCTCCCTATTGTAGCGCCAGATCTGTACGCTTGTGACAGGTCACAAAGTCAGGCGTGGCCTTGCGCAGTATTGAAGAAAGACATAGTTTTGTCATCGAAGCAGGGGCGTAGCTACTATGGGGCTAGGCGATGCAGTGCACCGGGGCCCCTACGCTAAGGGGGCCCCCAAGCGCACCTCTGGGGGCCCCAAAGCGCACCTCTGGGGGCCCCCAAGCGCAGTTAAGAGGCCCACGAGCCTTCATGGCAAACTGGTGACCTGTTTTTTTTAGCTCTACAGTCGTCTAAGGGCCCTCTCACTGCTCAGGGGCCCCCAACCACTGCTCAGGGGGCCCCTAAGAACAACTCAAGGGCCCATTATCAGCTCAGGGGGCCCTTACCAGCAACACAAAGCAAATAAAGGTCGCCCATCCGGCATGAGGGCCCAAAATAAATTTTTTGCATCGGGGCCCTTGTTGACCTAGCTACACCACTGCATCGAAGAAACAAAAATACTATCTTTCGCCAGAGGATTTTTGGACAGTGTGATTTAGGAAGCCTTGGAGATTCGCCTTGCTGGCGGGATTGTGAACAGGGATGCGGGAATCCGGTGATAAGGTCATCTGAGCAGGTAGAGATTAAGGCCCCCCGAGGGCCATCTCCAGCCACACCCCTCCGTTGCGCGTACCCTTACCACGCCTCCGGCTTCACTATCCAGCCACCACACCAGGTCCTACCCTTCCTCACCTCCTGTGCACAGACGTCACCTAGCATCTGCAGACCTTATAAGCGCGGACTCTTCCGGTACCAGACATTTCGCCAGAAAATAGAACCAGAGTCAGGCTCCGAAACGTCGCCTCTTATGGGCGCTATCTCCCTGTGGAACGCTCGATTTTATTTATCTGATTCAGCGAGGAAGCCTACAGTATTTCATAAATTAAACATATTAAGAAAGAAGTAGCAAAAACATTTGGACGCGTAAAACATACCTTAACGAAATACATCCAACCTGAACAAAATACACACACAACACATCTATATATCCGTGATATAAGTGTCTTACCCAGAGGCGGCCCTAGCAATATTTTTAGGTGGAGCGAGATCTCATTGTGGCGCCCCAAATGTGCAATCGCTTATTCGTGATTATGGTGTCCCTATAGACAGATTGAAGATAGCAATTTTTTTACATTTTACTCATATTATATATGCAAAAGTTTGTTTGCTTGAAAGTTTATACTGTTTCACTGCTGAACGGCTTAAAATAAAATTTGGAATAATGTATTGGTTATCTACTTTTATCCCGATCGATAAAGTAGTTCCTGTGGGATTCAGATACGAATACGTGTACGAATGCGTTATGAATTCCACTCGAACAAAGCCATGGGCAGAAGATTTTATTTATTAATAATAACTCAAACCTCTGAAAAATTAGTATAGGACAGCAGCGGTATGAATGAGAAACAAGAGAAGTAACAAGGAATGCTGTATGAAAAGGTTTATTTAAGCCACTGTGGCGAACTAAATGCTCACATCACTTAGTTTTTAATAATTGGATTCTACACTTAACGTACCGTAAGTAGCGCTGTCGTTCATACGGCAAGTAGTTACTCTCGTCGTATGGTATGACATTCTTACAAAGATAAATGTAATAAGAAAAATGTTGAAAAACGAAAAATGCAACTACATGCGGCTAAACAACACATGATGCATTTACACATTAGCTTGAAAATTATCTGGATATGGTTTCGAGTCATTATACTTGGTAACGGCGAGAGAAACAGCTGACTAAAACGATATTGACAAAGTTCATTATCGTGAGAAGGAAACGTAAGAGAACGAACTTTCATTATGTAGGAGAAAAAATTAAGCTCTTGAATTGCATGCGGAGGAGATTTTCAAAATAAACTATTAGTATGTTATTGTTGACATTGTGCGCGCAAGTTGCCAACATAGATTTGAGGAACTTAAACATGATGAAAACACATTTGGTTTCATGCACAACATAAAAAGATTAAAGGAAACTAGTGATTGTAAAACTTCTGAAGCAATGCAATGACTTGCAAATATCTCTTTCAATAGGAGAAACATCTGATATAGATGAACAAGAATTGTATGAACAACTCAATACGTTTATCCGTGTAAAAGAACTGATCCACGGCGTTATCTCGGTGATGAGATAACTAATAGAAAAAAAAAAACTTTAACTGAAGTGTACCCCACTATCGAAGTAATTAGTCCTGAGAATTTTTGCCACCATACCTGATTAAAAATTATTCGATGAGTCAAGTTCGACTTTCAGCCCTTTCTATTCTTTGAATTGAAAATGAAGTAGCTCATTCATTAGATTTTTGTGCTTTAGTTAAAAATTTTAGTCTCACAATAAGCCACAAACATCATTTTTAAATCCTTGTGTATATCTTTCAATGTACCTTAGTTTACCATCAATAATTTGTCGTCTTTATGTTTGATAACTTTTAATAACTCTTCTAATACAATATTTTAAAACACAAAATGTATTTATTTACGACTTTTGCATTTCTCGTCGATCATCAGAAATACGTTCTTTTGATTCTTATACTTTGCACAAAGGACAAGGGCCTCGCAAAGATCTGCCGCCCAGAACCTTGTAATGGCTAACGTCGCCGCTGGTGATTAAACGAACTGCGGCGAGGTTAAAATAGTTTCGCAATTTTTTTGGTGATAGTCCGTCTAAGTGCTTGAATACCACTTCCCATAGCTTTGTTGATCGGAAGAATAGAACAAAATTATTTTTTAAAGAAATCCGTACTAGTGAACTGATTTAACTGATGTTTTGGCAGCACTTGCTATTACCAAATTTAATGATAGCTACAGGTATTAAAAAATGCTCGAAGACATAGGTCCAGAATTCTGCTTTGGTCACCTTTGTTTCTTCCTATTATATTCGATCCATTGTCATATCTTTGGCCCAGGCCCGCCGCTAGCTGTTTGAGCGCCCGCGTGCAATACTGATTATGCCGCCCCCTGTCTGCCTACAGCTAGTGGTGGGTCTAGAAAATTTCCGAACCGGGTCAAAAAACTGTGAGATTTTCGCCCCTTCGAACTTTATTTGCCGCCCCCATTGTTGCAATCCCGAGTGTCGCCGGTCGCCCGAAGCAGCTGTTGAGCTAAAAAAAAAAGGTCGCCCGCTACGTAATACGCCGCAAATTTCGTCGCGGCGACAATGGAGTGACTGTCGATCACTCGTTTTGCCGTCCCCTACGACGTGCCGCCCGCGTGCGGTGCACGCCTTGCACGCCCGCTTACGGCGGCCCTGCTTTGGCCTCACAATCGTTGATATCCAAATAGAACTTGTGAAAAGTATCATCGATTAACAGGCCAGTGAGTCCGGTTTCCAGGTCCCTAAGAATCACTGTCGGCTTGTTAGCAACGAAACATCCACAAACTTGGACATTGTCTTCATTAGTGTCAACGAAAGCAATGACATCAGGAGTTCAATTCAGTGTGATGGAAAAGTATTTTATTACAAATTTCATTCGTTTTGAATATATATCCGACATTTGTCTCCCTATTAGCAACACGCCGGAAATGCTCCGTCATTACAGGGTCATATTTTCCCAGCAGTTGCAATATACCCAGGAAGTTACCATTATTAGAAGTATTTAGTGTTTTAGATCCAAAGCTTCCTCTGAACAAGAATTTACTGCATGTTAAAAAGAATACTTTGGACATCATCCTTTCCTTGATGTTTCGTCCTCAATCTGTATTTACAAATGCTTGTCTATGACACTGAAATTGTTTAATTTAATCAACACTTCTATCCAATTGATTATGGTGTGTTGGTGATTTGAGGAAGTTTCGTGAGTTTTGAGACTCTCTGATAAGTAGCTCCAGTCATCAAATCCTCCTTTTCCCTACTAAGAATGAGACCTTCTGTTGAATAAACTTCAGTTAAAACAATATACTTTATCTGCATATTGAGAGTAAGCAAGCTATCCTTTTTTATATTTCTCCATCTGTCATTACTCTTTGAAAACGCATATTTGAAAAATGACATACATAATATTTTTTTATTTTTTTGCTGCTAGAATAATTATTTCATCTCTGGCTGCAGAGACAATGAGCGACCATTTTAAAATATCATCATAATTTATACTTTGAAAATGCGACGGTGATGGTATGTCTGGTATACCACATTCTGTAATATTTTGAACTGCAGACAACATTCCAGCCATAGCTAAATCTTCTCGTACATGCTGCTTTTTTATCATCGTAAGCCTCGTCTGAAGAACTTCTATTAAACGAATATAATAGTAGGCTTCCGCGGCCAGAGTCAGTTGATTCTTGGCTGTCCGCGTGGTGCCGCGTCATGTTCCTTGTAGTCGACGTTTCGACCCTCATTTTGGGTTCTTCTTCCAGGGCAGAACTATTAAACAAGTTTTCTTCCGCCGCGTTTTGAACTAGTTCTGGTGACGACGATTCAGATGACTTCTCAAATGCAAAAAAATTTTGCAAGCAATTTTTAAACCATCTTAGTTTAGCCTTGGTTTTGTGGGCCAGATAGTGTTTTTTTCATTTTTGTTTTTTTGTTTATAGCACATGTTTTCCATAATGCTTTATAAATATTTACGATACCAACGTTAATTGCAATCACCTAAAGTCCAGAAGTGGTATAAAATAGATAACTAGATGGAATCTCGCTCCATGAACTCAAGACTACAGCCCAAAACGCAGGAAACAGGTGTGGGAGCCGCGGACCCGGGGAGTGCCAATTATGGGACGAGTTGTGATTTTCTTGATTCGAATAAGTCGAGCTTACTCGAGTCGCAACTCCAGTTGACTCTATTCTATGATGACATACGACTGAGCACTGAGCTGAAGCTCCTGCGTTTATAAACTCTTCTGGATGATTAGTGCTTTAAAATAATATGCAAATTGGGTTATTATAGAATTTATTTTTTGAGTAGACGATCTGTCACTGCAGTTTCGGCGCCCCCCCATACGACGGCGCCCGGTGCGGTCGCACCGCTCGCACCGCCCTAGGGCCCGCCCCTGGTCTTACCATCATAACTCGGGAGAAAAATTTCGCGAGTAAAATGTTTACATAGGAATTTTATAACAGAAACGTTTGCAAAGCAGAAAAAAATACCCGGAAAAGCTGCTTATGTACAAAACGCATACAGTTTATTGATATCTCTGTGGTATGTGCTGCTACTATCTAGCAAATTGCCTCTGAACTGTCTGATACGCGAGACCTTTTCTTTAAAATGATACCTCATTTATCAGTTTTGGTTAGGTGTAAAAGAAAGATAAAAGGCAAGTGAAAAAAAAGTTTTAAAAATCTTGATCTTTTTACCTTAAGAGTCGAAGTCCGAAACAATTCCTTTCTTAAATGTGATGTGACCAAAGCGGAGATCTTAATATTCAAAATGATACCTCATTTATCGATTTCGGTTAGGTATCAAGCGAGATAAATGACTCGTGGCCAATATATTCCTACTCTTGCCCGTTGAGAGACGCATTCCGAAAAAATTCTTCCTTAAAAAATTATGTGACCAAAGCGGAGACTTTAATTTTTAAATTGATACCTCGTTTATATATTTCGGTTAAGTATGAGCCGAGGTTATGGTAATTTAACAAAAAAAAACCCTTGTGTTACCGTTTAAAATGGTACTGCAGCATATGTTTTTTGTTTTGTTTTTTGTAAATGTTATTTATCGCTTCTTGCGCATTTTGAATATATTGCCTAGCTCGCCGTCACTACCTTCACTGATTGTAAAACCAAGCAATATGGTAATTTACATATTAAAATTAATATTCGCAGAGAATATGGAAATATTATTAATGTTTTGAGGAAATAGGGTGAAACTAACATTGCTTATTAATGAAACTGTCGTAGCGTAACATTTGTTAGGTACGCGTAAGGTTTACAGACTGAGGCGCATTTACAGCTAATTTGAATACAAGAATTGTTAAAAATTCAATAAAACACTGCCTCGTCTTACAATGAAACGGTACAAAAGCATGAATTACAAGGGTGCCGGGATGTTGCAAATTATACATCAACAAATTGAATGATTGAAAGTATAGGAAATATAGTTCCATTTTCAACACTATAAGTGTCCTCGGCTTTAATACAACATAGCTCAGCTAATTAGTCGAAGATACTTTGTTAATAGCATAGGCTTTTCTGACAAGGCCACTATTGGGCAGTTACTCAATTTGTTAAAGATGATTACCCATTATATCTGGCAGGCCGTTTTACAGCCAGCCAGACATTGTCTGTTTGAAAGATTTTAAGTTCTTTGGTCGTTTTACACATTATTGAAACAGTAAATTCGTCTATTTGAAGTCACGTTGTCGTACCAATGGTTACGGCACTAATGACCTCGCTGTCGACGCCACTTGAAGCCTTTAACAATAACAACAACAACCGGGTAGGGACAAACTTTTCTCTCAGCCCAGTCGTCTGACATTGACACATTTTATGTTTCGTGTATCTACGAGAAAACTTACATGGTGGAAATGTAAGACGTCACATCCTCATCTGGTAGATCTAGGGATGTTACGATTTATAACTTGGATTTAAAATAAAAGTTAGTATCGGTACATCTCTCTATAAAAACGCCATCCTCACTGAGTTCAACAATCCACCATGGTGATAATAGATATCTCCGGATACCTTTAAGATTACCGTTTGACTTAGGAGCATAGGCTAATGTGTTAGTACGACTGACACAAGAACGAATTCAACAATAATATGGCTGTGTTTTTTTTTTTTTTTTTCTCTCCATCGCCTTTCTTCCAGCAAGATCGCTTCCAAAATTGGTATCCAATCGCTGTAATACTGTAAGTTTTTGAATTTCGCCATTGGCTGAAAAAAGTCTTGAGATGATGGCGGTACTATTACTTTTTGAGCTACACTGTCTTATCTTCTTCTTGGTCTTCCCACTGGTATTTTTTCCCGTTATCCTTTTTTCCAGTACCGGATTAACCACGTAGCAGGAGGTAGCAAATGCTACGGGCCTCGCGCCTTCCAGGGGTGCCCCGCACCTAGGCTAGCCGGCGACCTTCTTTTTTTTTTTAGCTCTACAATTTTCCCCCGAACGGCAATAATCAAGGGCCTCTTCTTCACATTTGCTACGGGCCTCGCGCTGTCTTATCCGGCTCTGCTTTTTTCCAAAAACGCTTTTGATAGTCTTGTACAATTAATTCTTGTAACATCTCATTAATTTTAATTGTAGGGTTCATATGTGCACCACCACAAAGTCAGTGTTTGAAAGACTAAATTCCATTGAATTTCGCGTAGTAAATATTTCTTTAATAACTTGATTATTTTTCTTGTTTTTCCCCCCTATAACATGACATAATGTTTTAAATTTTTTTCAGAGCCATCAAGGCAAGCTCCGACACTATAATTATGCATCATTGTAACAATATCAATTTTTTTTTTTGTGATTTTTGCTTTTGTTCACTCAAAGAAATTGAGTCTGATATGAGAAGCCAGAAACACAATTGTGTAAGGGAGCATGTAAAAGTGCCAATACTGAACACTAATAATGGGGATGTTAAATGGGAAATATAGTTCTTAACAGAATAAGAGGGCATACTGGGGAGATCGTAGGAATAGAGTTTAGAGTATTGCATCTGTTAAGATAACGAGAGGATGTACTAGGAAAATAAACAATATAGGTTATATAACTTTGTTTAAGTCCTTGTTGGAATACTGTGGGATGGGATGAGATCTCAAGTCAGTATCTTTTTTGTGGGCTTTTTCCACTACCATGGGTCAGCCCTGGAGCTTCCTCTTTCCAGAGGCTTATACTTATTTTAAAAGCATATTTACAGTCTGACTATTGGCTCGCTAGGCCTGGTGTAGTCTTATGGTGAAGCGATTGTGTCACCATCTGTCTGAGAAATGTTTAACTATGCTCTGAGCGTCTTAATTGAATTTTTTTATTTGCATAATGTATATTTCATGAGGTGGAGATTGGGGACCAACCCAGCATTCGCCTTAATGATTGTGGAAAACTTCAGTCGGGATTATCTGTATGAGGGAACCAGGACTCGATCCTTGACCCGTTGTGCCTTCTTGATCCAGTGTTGTGGCACTTTATTGTGCACATACTGGCAGGCATGAGACCCTAATTATGGATATCAAATTCTGGTATTGGAGGTGATGCAAATTTGTGTGTGGAAATTACCAAAGGATGCACTCAGAAACCCACATTTAAAAAATTGGATTGAGTGCCATCACAGGAAAAAATGTGGATGAAGGGGTATGTGAGCATTTACGAGGCATATATTGGTCGTGTGGCCTAGATAAATATTGGTGAAAGATTTAGTAGCAGTGAAGGGAAAGAGAGGACCATGATAATAAATTAGCAAATGATTTCAGGCATAAGGTAGTATGAAAGTTTTCCTTTGCAGGTAGGGGAGAGATGGACTGATACTATTATCTAAGCCAAGTTATGAAAAATATACCTCAAACTGTGAAGAAGTTTAAGGTAAAATCAGTGGCATAGCTAGGTCAACAAGGGCCCCGGTGCAAAAGAATTATTTTGGGCCCTCAGGCCAGATGGGCGACCTTTTTATTGCTTTGTGTTGCTGGTAGGGGCCTCCTGAGCTGATGCTGCGGGCCCCTGAGTTGCTTTGGGGCCCCCTGAGCAGTGAGGGCCCTTTGTGAGGGGCTCCCTGTGTCTCAGGGGCCCCCTTAGGCGATGGTAGAGCTAAAAAGAAAGGTCACCAGTTTGCCATGAAGGCTCATGGGCCTCTGAACTGCACTTGGGGCCCCCACAGAGGTGCACTTTGGGGCCCCCAGTGGTATGCTTGGGGGCCTCCTGAGCGTTGGGGCCACGGTGCACTGCACCACCTAGCCCCATAGTAGCTACGCCCCTGGGTAAAATCATAAATAGATACACAGGGAAATTGTCACTGGGTAATGATCTCCATTTCATTTGATAACACAATAAATGTGAACAACACTCTGAAATGTTTGAAATACAGTTTCTGGAACATAATATTTTAAATAATGTGTATTTTTATATATATATATATATATATATATATAAGTTATTTATAACTTTTAAATAATTAAATATTCCACTGATGATCTGAAAGATAGTGTTGTGTGTTAACAGTCCAATGTAAACAATACTGTAAAAAAAAACCTTTGTTGCTCTATGGTTGTGTAACCAAGTGTCAATAAAAAAGAGTGAACAAGATTTTTTTACCAATCTAATGCTAACAAATTTTCTGATAGGGAGAAAAATTCTGCATTTTATATTTTTGTTTACATGTTTGTTTATTCTCATGATTCCATCATTTCTTTCATTATTTGCTCTTTCTGTGACAAGTACCTGTATGGAGAACTCAGCAGTACAATACACATTACATTCACTAACATTTTATTCAAACCACAATAAGTGTGAGTGAAGTATGAATACTGTATAAACTTTTTCTCCCCAATACTGCGCAGCTGTCATCTCAAACATCAGTTATGGTTGTATTCTGTCTTTAGAAAAAAAGTAAGGTTTTCAAAAAATTCAACCAAATTGCTGTGGAATGTGACACTGAGTCTAAATTTACCCTTGTGAAAATCTTGCCACGAGGTAAAAAGTATACCTGATTCTGTTTTAATTGCGTTTTAACATTATGTAACATGGATCTCGTAGCTGTGTGACAGCTACTACTCCTCATTCACTACAAAGTGGGTAGCAGAGGGTCTGTTGCACCTATCATAATTTCTATACACATATGTATAGGAAGGGATATATGGGTTTTGTCAGTAGGCGCCCATGGGCTACCTTATGGAACCATCCCGGCATTCGCCTGGAGTGTTCAAGGTACATCCAAATTAGGATGGCCAAAGCAGTGTCTCAAGACCTGCACCTGTCAGAATGTGTTTTATTGATTCAAAAATTCTTTCTATTTCATTTCCTAATTGCTTGCTGAAAAAGTGAGATAGAAAATAATTTCTAGCCCTGATTTCTCTTATATTATTTTCTTGGTCATTCTGGGATACGAATGTTGCTGGTAGTGAATTGCGTTTGCTTTCATCCAAAAATAAATCTGTCTTAAACTTTCCAATTTGTTTCTAATGAGCAATGCTTGCCTTCCAGATCTTCCCAGCCCAACCACTTGAACATCACACTTATGTTTTCCCTCAGTATTATATACTTGTCATGAACTGGGGCTCTTTTTTGGATCTTATCCAAAGGCTCTATTAACTTTTTTAACAAGGCATCATACAGAAGAACAATATTCTAAGTTAGATTTTACTTCTGGTGTATATTATTTTAAGTCACAACCCAGGAAACTCAGCATATGATTTGTTCCCCAATCATCTTTTCAATATGTTCAAGCTACAACAAATTATTTTGAATTTTTATCTGTGGTTATTTAGCCAGATCTAATGCTTTAGAGACAGTGTCATTAATTGTATGTTCAGCACTAAATATACCGGTATTCAAACTAACTATTTAAAATTCACATTATTATTACAATTTTCTTTATCTGTCTTCTCCCCCCCCCCCTCCTTTCTCTGTCTGTGGGTTCCATATCATTTTGGTAGAAGGGACAACTTTAGATTTTATACTGTATGTTCTTCACTTAATTTTGAAATAGCTTGCACAAATAGTAAGAAATTTCTGTTTTAATCACAGAAACAATGCCAATACCAACTTCATTTCTCAGTCCCAGTTGTTTTAATTTGAATTTGAGGAATAAGGTGAAGGTAGATGTGTGTTATGAAAAAAAAGTCACAAATAAATACAGAGAAATTTTTAATATTAGAAATCTTAAAAGGACACAATGATATGAATATGTACATTATGATGCCAAGCAATAATGAATAATAATTAAATGAACTGATATTTATATTCTGCAAGTTTCTGGGCACTTTTTTTTAACTTTTTCATTTTCTTTGTTAAATGTGCAACCTACATAAAATCCTTAGCACTAAAAGGTAACTCTCAGAGTGTCACTGGAAATTTCTTTTTAAACATTTTCATGTTTGTGTGTAGGCATACACTATTTTTAGATGTACCATGACATGTTTACTCCTGGAATCTTCACCACACATCACTTCATACAGTCTTCACAATAAATTATTTTCACAGTATGCTAATTTTATCATTTCTTAAAAAAAATAATCCATCATTTTGGTCTCCAGTCCCTATTCTTGTTTGGAGCTGTGGATGGCTGGGTAGGGGAGCAGTAACAACAGAATGTTTCAGTGTTGGCTTCTGAGAAGTACACCAACAATGCCCTGATTGTGTAGAAGTATAATATCCTTTTAAAGACATACAGTTCTACAATACTTAATTTGTGCTAAAGTATTCACATAATGATACTGTTGGAAGATGAATGTGTAATAACATTTTGCACTAAGTATATCATATTCAGAACCAATTCACTTAAAAAAAGAAAACTGGAAGAGAGAAATTCACATTCATCTGCTAGGACATTATGTTTATCTGTACATTGAATTCTAATCAACACAATGCATGTCTCTTACTTATTGTACTTTGTAAGATAAATATATTGGATTTGGTTGTTATTGTAAATTTCTATTATGTGCATTCTACATGACCAGGATTAATGCACTTGATGGAGAATGATTAAAAATTAAAAGACACCCAGTTCTATTGGCAAAATTGATTTCAGACTTATTTTGGACAAAATCTTATACATTTTATAATACTGTGTGATTTAATCAAGCAAAGATAAAATTTTATGCACATATAATTTTTTATTTAAAACGAGATAAGTTCTTGGACAGTTGAATTAAAAAATGTGTTAATATTTTATTAATACACAGAAACAGTGATAGTACATGGTACCAATATGTTTAACACCAGGGACTTGAACAAATTTCAATATCAAAGTTTTGGCTAAGAGAAATGCAGAGTAATGTAAGATTTTCTTGCTGACAACCTTGCATCATGCTAACCACAAGATGGTTTCTGCACCAAATGTGAATTAATATATAGTGATAACTTCAGAAGCTCCTTGTGACATTTTGAGTAAACAATCATTAAATGAGATATCCACTGTGCTTATTAGGGATCAGAAAAAGTGTTTCTAAGAGAATTGTGAGGAATGTCAAAAAATTCTCTAAATTGTTATATACATTTCTCAAATAAGAAAGAAGTGTTACATATCTAAAAGGCTGCTCAAATTATAATAACAATCATTATTACTATATTTGTTTACATTGTTTTTGATACTACTGTATGATACCACAGATTAATTTGTCAGTAGCACAAGATGACTGCTACTTCATGATAAATCATTATTATTTATTTTATTTTATTTTTTAAAAAGGGGAACACTGAAAGAAACGGATTGTTGCTAACACTTACTTTTCTTATAACAATAAAAGCTGGCATCTCAGTGAAATTATAGATTATATAAATTACAAATGAAATTTTATTTCTTTGATGTAGCATAGAACATGGTCATTATTTTGTGGATATTTTAGTTCAAGTCCCTGATCTGACTTCTATGTTTGTGAAAAGTAAATCACCTATCTGCATAAGTTCCTTTTTTTATGATTTAAGCAGTTCATCAACCTAAGCAAGAAACTTATAAATGCTAATAATAAGAATTATGGATTAACAAACCTGTCAAATAAATTACAATTTTGTAGTAGTTGTTAGGATTAGCTCAGCTTACACAGAAACCGAAATTATATTAGATCCTATTTTCACTGTATGTATTTCAAAGTTAAGAGAAAGTAAGTGGTATGAAAAACGTATTTGTAAATGGAAAGCCTTGCACTGGTATAATTGAAGCTTTGAGAATTAATAATGGATCCATAATGTCAATAAACTTAAGTATCAAGCTCTACTACCCAGATAAAAGAAATAAGGGGGGAAAAAAAACTGCAATGCTAACAGTATACATAAATAAAACTGCATAAAACATTCAATGCATTCATTGGTTTAGGGAGGAAGGAAAAATCATGGTAAGCTATTTGGTAGATGAGATCTTTAATGTTGTATAAAAGTGAAAATTCAGAAAGTACAATAACCAACCTCTTTTTTTTTTTTTTTTTTTTTTACTTAGATACTACATTCAACCATCTCAGACAGAAATCAATGGCAGAAATGAAAGCATTATTTATGGAACCTGACAACTTATGTTGCTCAACTCCATGTTAGTCAGACAAGACTAGACACTTTTCCTTTAAGAAGACTAGCAGACATTTCTAATGAGGACAGGAATACACCAGACATAAAACTGAACTAGTTGTTCAGAATTTAGATGTTTTGTTTACAAAAGAGAGCATTTCTGCTTAATAGTGAAATTTCCTGTTAAAAATGTATTTACTAAGAATAATTAATTGCCAAAAATTTGAGTTTCAATTCTCTATAACAACGACAATGAACATGCAACTAGTTATAATATATATATAAAGTTAAAAGTTTTTAAAATTGTTTTAAAGAATAACCAGTACATAACATTCTGCACTTTGTAAACAAAACAAACATTCAGTACCCGAAGTACGAATAAAAACAAAATTTGGAATACCTGAATGAGGAAAGTAAAGTTCTTTAAGCACAATAAATGCAGGCAAGATATAACCTTGAAACAGTTTTCTACATTAGTTTTTACATTTCTTTTCTGCCCACACTGCACTAATAATACAATATTCCTTTAGATTCCCACAAATTGGCAATGATATTGCTATTTACAAGATATATATATCTTTATATTCTCAATTTCACTTTCACAAAAAATGTTGTCAATATGTCAACAATTAAACCGGAAACATTTTGAAAATGTTGAAAGTACCCACATTTTCACAACAATATACACAGACTCGAAGAATGTACCCTTCAGATGGTAGGCAAACAGTGAACTTGCCACTTTCAGTTGGCTTGAAAGCCCAATGATCACTTCACCAATGACACAATTTAATTTATACACTACAAGATAGTTCCAGAAGCCCAAGTATTCAATTACTTGTAAGCTCAGTATCACATACAAAGTTCACATGTGTCACCTAGTAATAATTTTTGGCTATCTTCAGTACTAAGATTATATTAACAGTCTTATCACCTAAAACATGATCTGGTGGTGTAGGTGGCAAGAAATTTCCACCCCTCGACCAGCGAGAAAAAAAAAGTATCTTAAAATTTAATAATATTTAAGCAGATTAAATAACATCATTATTTACTCTTTAAACCCACACTTCTGTGGCAGAAGTGACGCAACAAATAAAAAATATTAATGATCACAATATTACACAGAATCGAGTTATTTAACCAACTTCGATGATTGCACATTTTGGTATAATAGGACAAAACCTTCGCACATTGTTACTTCAAAGTGAAACAAGTGATTGCACTGGGGGCAATCACTCCTTTGTTCAAAGCCAGATGGGCAGAGACATTTAGTACTCCCACCTGTCTTCTTCTGTCTTGATCCTTTTTCGAAGTGCATCTTGATCAGAGTCAGCATCCCAACTCTTTCTATTGTCACCTGAATCTTCATCTCTGTCAGTGGTTCCACTCTCTTGAAGTGTCCCCACTTCCTCAAGAGTTCTGTCAGGTGAGTGGGGTTCAGACTTGACACTCCTCCTCTCTGGAGCTTCATCTCGATCAACACTTTCTTCTGTCCTCGATACTGATGAATGCTGCAGTAATCCTTCTACTGATCCTGTTGCAGCAGGAGTAGAGGGGGGCCTTTGGATATCTGTTGCACTTGAATTATTATGTTCCTCTGAAGATGAAGCTTCACTACACTGGTCATCATCTTCGTCATCTTCATACCTGTCAAGCACTGGTGTTGGCTCAACATGCACTGTTGCCTCTTCGTCTTTGGTCATCTTTATGCCATAGTCATCTGTCTGCATGACACATACACCATTAATAATCACTTCTTGGTCAGCATTGCCACTAGCCCCTTTGTCTTTGCTGTCTTCCACTGGCCCTGATGTATCCTGCCACTCAGGGTTGACCCACTGTGGAGCAGCAGGTTTACGGCGAGATGTCCTCGCTGTTGGCATGACTGAAGATGCTGCAGGGGTGAGATCCTTCTTAGCAGGAGTGGGTGCAGTATCTCGGAGACTCCCAGCTGACATGTTGGAGTCTTCACTTCCGAGGTTGCTCTCTGCATCATCCTCATCCTCAAAGTCAGGTTCCCGTTTGATGCTACCCATACTGAGGTCCAGGCCACTGAACTGTTCATTGGAGGCAGCTGCAGCAGCGCTGCTGCTGCCTACAGCTGCTAATGGTCCAGCTGCACTGCCTACATTACACCCAGGAGAAGGCAGTAACCCACGGCTAACTAATGCTGCAAGATTACTGTTTGCAGCAAAGTATGGCGGATATGATAGCTGCACAGATCCAAGACCCATACGTTCCTTCTGTAACTAATAACCGTTGGTTTAGCAAAAGTCTGAACTGGACGGGGTCAAAGCTCTGGCCACTACTACCGCTTCCACTACTACCTCCAATTGTACCATCTCTGCCCTGGCCCTCTGATCCACTGTGTGGCACCTGCTGCTTCAGTCGCATCCGATGATTATGAAACCAGTTGCTTATGGTTCGGCTGGAGAGTGCCAGCTCGGCACCAAGGAACTCTATAGTTGCAACACTGGGGTAGCTGTCAAGGGCAAATGCCAACCGCAGTGCTTCTTTCTGTTCCTCTGAGAAGAGAACCCGCTGCTTCTTTGCGGATGGGGGGCCGGACCAGGACTTGGGCTGTGGTAAAACTCAGATGTGTCATTAGATGAGGTGTCACTGCTGTTGTCAGCTCCTCCACCACCTCCCAGTGAACTGCCTCCTCCCACGCTGCCACCACCACTGCTGCCTCCACAGCCGCCTGGATTTCCACTACGCCGCGCTTGTTTGCTTCACGACGCTCATTCTTTAGAGCCTGTAGCCTGTCAATGTTGTGAGCATCACTGAGCCACAGCTGCATTCGAATGAAGGTTCACGGCCCTTGATGCTCAGCATATGCCACGGTTTTGGTTTTGACAGCAGCTCACTCACTGAGCCTTGTGACAGCCCCAAAACTGCTTCACCAAATATCTGTGACAAGAATAAGATGGTTTTAACTGGACGTTTTCGTACAAGAAATGCAATTTAATAAATCTATATTCTAATTAGATATGGCAAACTACTTTTGATTTGGATAAATGTCAAATAATGTAAATTAAGTAGATATTAAACATATGAATGAAAGTTTCTTTTCCCCTGATAATTGTTTTATTATACAATTAATTTTTGCTCAGATGTAGCTACTAAAAACTGACTTGGCTACTCATACCACAAAAAATACCAATTGTTGACAATTATTGCCAAAGAAATCTATATGTATTTTAATTATTATTAACTCTTAGATTGCATAATAAATTAATGAGATGTATATTGAATTCTTGTACCTTCTGGCCTATGTTGTTTGCAAGTAGTGCTTCCTTGATCTTGGTGGTGATAGTTTGAGTGTCAAGGTCCTGTGTAAGCGCAGCCATTTCATATACAGATGGAGCCACATGTTGCTGGAGAGCACGTAGTGCTCCCATGCCCACTGGAGGTTGTCCCATGTGCTGCTGTTGTGGTTGGCTGTGGCGGTCTTTCTTGTCAGGTCCAAGATTAGCCCCATAAGCACCTGGCCCCATAAGCAAAGGTGGTGGAGGAGGCTGAGGTACAGAAGTTGGGGCGCCAGCAGCTGCCGGGTGATGAGGATGATGCAGCTGCAGAGATGGTGGTAACTCGTGGCCAAGATGTGCTCCGTGTGCTCCATGTCCATTGTGGGGTTCCGGCTGTTTTGCCAGTTTTGATGGTGGTAGCTGTGGCTTTGTCAGTGGGTACATGCTGCACAGAAATAATAGAATATTAGTGAATGTATTCCAGACATTTTCTTTTAATATACTTATCTATGGGGTTTGTTCCACAAATAATTGAACCAAGTAATATTTTCTAAACATGTGACAACACTGGGAATCAATATATTCACTTAAAACACTGAATAATGAAATTTCAATTTCACTCTGAAGGGTTGGCAGCTGTTAGTGGGGCCAAAACAAAAAATTACCATCGTTCTGTTACACTACAATATACAAAACTAACGCTGCAACATTAATGCACAGTACATGTGGTTATTAATCTATAAAGTAGCAATCCAGGTTATCGGTAGTTCTTTGCCAATGGTGTGCAAAGCATTGAATACAACTGACTTTGTTTAAATAGGCAACAAGAACTGCCGGTAACTGTGATGCCAGTATGATCTCCTCTATTTTTACAAACAACTTTCCATACAATGGCTACTTTTATTTTGGAATGAGATTACAGTCATGTGGATTAAGATAAATAGGGTGGGTATTCTAACACTTTTTGCACCCACTGACTTCTGTATGAGTGAATGGAGAACGGCCATTTCACTGTAGATCAACAGTGGCTATGCTTCCTGGTTTGAATGCCTCAGTCCAACTTGGAACAGTTTAATACAGCAACACACAATTACCCAGTATTTTTGTGAACTCGTTTTGAGGGGCATGTATTTACGCTACAGAGCTATTTTCGCATACCATGCAACTACTGTTTCACTTTACTTACATCCATATTGGAGCACAATCGGCAACACATTGATTTTTTCACTGACTGTTATGAGACACCAATGTACATTTTCATCATCTTTTGACAGTATTTCACAAAGGATTTCAAACGTTTGTACTGATTTTCCGGTATTGCTACATGCTTGAGAAATAACATTTGCCATGACTTATAAAATGATATATATATGCAATGGAATAGCATTAGCATGGATTATAAGTATTATCCAGATCCAATGGTTTGAAATGAATATAAATTTCAAATGATGCAGTCATCTGGTATACCAAAGAAACATTAAAAATATCCCTGAAAATATGTAGTACTATGCTGAATTCATAAGCAGAATTATAACATCATGAATCTTAATAAATACTTTTAATTTTTTCTAAGTTTTTGTGCTTGGCTTTATGTTAATAATATGAGCAAAACATTCAGATGAGGAATGAAAGTATAGAAACATTTTCTCCAAAATATAAATGAAAGGTCTAGCAGATAAGTAATAAAAACAAACCAGAAGAATAATTTGTCTCATATTTATATCTTAAATGTTGCTTATAACTGGAATACTGAAGAATCATATGGTTGAATACCGACTTTTAAGAACATAATACAATCAAAAAATTCTTAAGAAAGTTCTTTTTTCATTTTGAGCAATATTGAATGGTTACTTGTGTTCTTACGAGACTTGAGGGGGCTCCCAGCATAGTTGCCAGTCCGCATCAGCTTTTCAGGTGCTATTTTGTACTGGCTGGCTACCAGCTTATGTACAGCGTTATCATCCTCCAAGAACATTTTCATGCGAATGAAGGGCTCTCTCCCCTTTTGTGTCAGCATGTGCCATGGCTTTGGACGTGCTAGTAGATCAGAGACACTGCCCTGCGACAAGCCCAGCACAGACTCCCCAAAGAGGCGCTGGCTGATGGAATACTGGCTCAGAGACTCTTTCACCTGTATTAAAAGAATTTTGGCTTAGTGAAAATTTTCGAGAACCACTTTCTAGAAAAAGGTGTCAATGAATCATAAGTCCTTGTTGAAATAACTACATTGTAGAATGGGTAAATGAAAAATTTCCCTTAGATTTACCAATTATATGGGACTATTTTCAAGAGTTTTTTTTTCTAATTGACTAAAACCTTCTAATAGCCCTACATTTATCATTTTGATTATTTCAAGTTTTTACTTATTTAATTATGAATTTGCGAAAAGGAAAAATAAAAAGATGCACCAAAAATAATGTTGAAATATTACGTTATATTTAGCAAGATCTTTAACAATTAAATAAGTAGTATTATAAATATTAAATGCTCATGAAACATTTTCCACATGGAAATTACAATTTTCACTGAAGATATCTTAGTTTAGTAATATTTTGTTTATTTACTCGTTGTAAACATCAACTGCATAGAGCTTTAATAACAAGTCACCCAGGATTAAAACTTCTTAATGTTTTTTTTTAGTATTCTTTTGACAGTATTAAACTTTATTGTTCCCATCCAAACAGTCAAGTTCCAAGGAATAATATATATATATATATATATATATATATATATGTGGCAGGTACTATTTCACATAGCTTACCTTCTTAACAATTTCTTCTGTGTTGAGATTATTATACATGTCAAATTGTTGCTGTGTTATGGGTGGCAGCACAGCCTTAAGAGGCCTCTGCGAAGGAGAATGGTGTGAAGGTACATTGGGCTGCGAGATGAGTGAGTTAGTGATGTTTGCCATGCGCTGAAGTGGGCTGGCTGCTGCAGAGCTGGCAAAGTCATCAGCAGGTGTCATGGCTGGTGGCAGAATTGAGTTACTAAGTGGACTACTTCCAGTGCTGGGTCCACTTGCTGGGCCTCCTGGACCCTGTTGAGGACCTGGCTGTCCCATACCTGCAGAAATCCAGTAGTCTAATATTATTATCAGACATAATCAGTCAACATTGAATCAGAGAAGCATTTTAAGACTAAAAGGAGTGAAAACAGAAGAAGAAAGCAGGGCCATATGTTGGGAAGCTTCACAAAACTACGAGGGATAGTAGCCCTGAGATAAGCTGCCAGAATTTATACATGTTACATTTCCAGTAAAAATATTTGGCAAACAAGTTGAAGTTCATAAGGCAGCTGAATCTGTTCAGGCAGTACACAATAGCTGGAATCATTTAATTCAAAAAGTGTCTTTAATAACTAGCACCTGAATATGCATTTCATTTTAAATATAGCCACAGGGGACCATGTGAGATCCACAATATAGCATTTAATGTATTGGCAGAATGTTTTTGTTGCCATCTGTCTTCAAAATGTTTAACTTGTGTTCTGGGATAAATGTATTTTTGTCTGTGAAATGTGTAGTTTAATGCAGATGTTGAGGATGATTAAGAAAACCAGCTAAAACCACAATCAGTACAGCTGGAATGTGGAGACCAGTACTCAAACTTGGTCCCATTATCTCCCTGATCCAGTGTGGCACCAGCTTAATACATGCAGCTGCCTGGCAGTTATTATTACAATTATTATTATTATTATTCAAACAGTGAATTTAATAATAAAGTATTTGTTTCTTAATCTTTTTCTGAGTATTTTCTTTCATAGCACGGGGGGTGCTAGTACCCCCCTCCCGGCGCCCATGCCTATTTTAATAATGATACTGTGCACTTTTCCGAAAATTAACTTAATATGTACTGTATGTTGTTGGTTTAACGATGTTTTGTGCTGTATGGGATTTGCTACATGATAATTAATATTTTCCTGTATGCACCTTGGCCTTTGAACATTTTATAAGGATTTTAGAAAACAATATCACTGTTGCACTTTTCATTCTCCACCCAATGCAGTTGTAATGATGGTAAAGTCTATTTAGTAAGTTTATTTTCATGACTTACTATGAAGAATTTTTTTGAAGGTATTGTAATAAAAGTAAACTATTTTTGTTAGAAAAAATGTGGAATAGTTTACTGTCAAGGATAAAACGGGAAACACTTAAAAATATATTTGTAACAATTATAATTTAATATTCATCTGAGAGCAAAAATTAAAATTCAAAATTTGTGGATGTAATGTTATCTTCTGTTATTTACAAAATCTTATCTGTCATGATTTGTAAGCCTTTTTTTTTTACCTGGTTCAAGTTTTGGTCTGACAAGTGAGAAGGCACTTCCTGCATGTCGCAATACATCAGCAACAGACTCGAGGACTTCCTTCTTGACAGCAGCTGCAGCAGCAGCTGCAGCAGTGGATGGATCACAGCCTGTAGGTGGCAGTTCTCCATTTGGTAGTTTATCATCCCTCTGGTCACCTCCCATTGATGATGGCTTTGGCAATGAAAGATCTTGTGCCATTCCATTCAGCTGCTGGTGCAAAATTGAGATTCATGTTAAAAATAGTAAATTCACACTTGTTACAATGTTACAATTTAATTATGAATTTGAATTCTATATAAAATCAATAGAATAAGGTACTGGTGAATCTAGAGCAATTTTCTAATTAGGATTCTTTCATGGTAACTACAATATTTGCTAAGAATATTTCTCATTGTTTTTTATTTTTAATGTATAAATCTACCTTTGAAACTTGAACAAGTGTCCAGTTTCAGATATTACAGAATAGGTTCATACTATGATGTAAAGTATGATTTTTATGATAATAGTGACAATTAAAGGCTATTAAACGATTAGAATAAGTATGAACAGGGAAAATAAACCTCTCACTCATCACTGATGCGAACATAAACATTGTGATGAGCAAATAAACATATTGACTTTACAATATTTCAGTACAAGCTTTAATCAAGTTTAGAGGTATTAGTATGGTGAGAGGATCAAATATGTATACATCAAGACATGCCATATAACTGAAGCCAGAGGTGAACAAGGTGGGAAGCGTTTGGATGGGAGCAGTGGGGAGAAAAGTAGTAGAAAAATAATTACTGATGTAATGGTTGTGGAAAAGAATACAGTAACATAAGATATAACATTGACATATGAAATAGACAAGAAATATTGCAGCCACCATCTTCTGGGTTCTTCTGCTGAAGAAGTGCTAAGACTTGACAATTGCAATGTTTTTTCTCTTCCTGTCTGTTTCATCTGTCCTCCCTGTCCTGCTGTCATCTGAGGTAACCATTGGTTCATTTTCCTATTGTAATTTGTAATTTTATCTCACTATTCAGCACCTATTGCTTCTTCTTTATGTATATATAAGAAGCCCTTCATCAACAACAGTACCAGGTAGCTACATAGTGAAGATTGGCAACTAGCTAAGTGCTCAGAGACCATTTGGTGGTGCTACGGAGTGGGGGGGGGGGTAAAATTAAAATGCAGAGGAGCATGGAGTGGGTGTGCATAAAGCTGAGTATTGCAAAATTGGAAACTATATGATAGAAACATGTCATGGACATCTTAAATAATTCAACAACAAACATTGTACAGAAAAATTATTTCATGTAATTATAAAGAATTTACACGAGGTAGTGGCAGTGATGGAGCTACGATTTTTCCGAGCTCGAGCAAAACGTTAAGCCCTTGATCTGGCACTGGATAATGGGCAGGAGTTTGGGTGATGGAATGATGTGCATTTCAGAGAAGGAAAATAAGAACTCATGTCCACAGAAAGAATTCGGTTAATGGACTTGAGACCAGGAGAGAACAGGCAAATAGTTTCTACTGGCAACGTAAATTATCCACACTGTCACAACCCATGCCAACTATAACAACCTCAACTGCTGTATTATATTGAGTACTACCAGAGTTCTTCCTGAGACTGCCAAAAAAACAAAAAAAAGGACAGTTGTGGCTGCTTATCTCCATTACTGCCCTAGGTGGCTACAATGGCCAGAGTTTGTTTGAAGGAGTGGCAATCTCAAAGTTTCTGCCTTGGTTCATAGATCTGTCACTGCCCTCACTCAATGTAAAGTAACTTGACCAATCTAATAATAAATGCTAGGATCTCTCTATGATCATGGTCCTCCATATGTCTCACCTCTAAACATGGTTAAAGTATGTACCAAAATATTGTAAAGTATGTTTGTGTTTAGTTTCCCATCACAGCCCCCTACCTTCCTCTGCCAATAATGAAAAGTAAGTAGCTGACAAGTGATATAATTTCTTTAATAATGAAAGTCATTTACATATGTGTGTTTGTTCAAACTGCTCAAAATCACCGTCAAATTCCACAGTTTGTTGGGACGGTTTATGATACGCTGAGCTAAGCAGTTATAAATGATGAAAGTAAATTTTTAATATCCTTAGTTATTATTACTGACAGATAATGGGCAGTGTAAGAGTGTAGTATGAAACAGTCGAATGAATATTATTTTTACACTGTTTCTCCAATAAGCAAGCAAAATACTTTTAAATCTTTTGTTCACCTGTTGTTGTGCTGCTGTTGCTGCTGCTGATGTTGTTGCTGTTGCTGCTGCTGTTGTTGTTGTTGTTGCTGCTGCTGCTGTTGCTGCTGCTGTGCTTGCTGATGACTGAGGGCTGCTTGTTGCTGCAGTGCAAGCAGACCGGCTGTGCTGGGGCAAGCTGAGTTGAGCTTGGCCAGCTCACGGTGGTATGCATCTAGGGCCATACGGATCTCTTCATGAGTACGATCCATGGGCCCAAAACCAGGAAATAGAAGGCTGAAACAAGTGGCGTCACATGCTATATGTACTACAAAATTCTTGAACATATCGGATTGAAATTATACTATATTCTAAGATTATAAAATCATTTTGAGTTTGATTAGTTACCTTTGGAAGGGTTCTCGTGGCCCCCGTACGTGGTCGTCCATGCGCCGGCCCATCAGCTTGGCAAGCTCCTCCTGGTAGATACGGACCACCTTTTCCTGTGGAATGTCATCATTCTCATATTTCTTGAGCCGTCGGTTCTGTGAACTATCCTTTCCACCCAGGGGTGATGGACACTGTGCATAACAGAGTCTCTATTAGTGCTTGTGGCTGATAAACTACTTGAATGTGGTGGGAAGGGCAGAAGATTCTCGATATTCCTTTCACTCTGAGATAATAAACCCACAATGTTAAGGGACAATAGGAAATTGAGCTCGTTAAAGAGGTATTCTGACGATATCTACTACTAAGAAAGAGCTATATACTCATTTGTGGCAATGGGTGGTTACTGCAACATGCATACAGCATTTATCCTAGATCTGCATTCCATGCAAGTGGGACAAGAGGGGACATATCATATAAAAATCTTTTAGAAGTGATAGATTTGACTTTTTTTGCATGAATTTCAGAATATTCAAGATAATCCAATGTTTCTTTATTTGTATAAGTTGTAACCCGTCTAATTCACTATAATTTAAATGGTGTTTACCTGAGCATGATTCGGTGATTTGCTGTCATTGCTGTGGCTGTCTTCAACCTTCATCATTTGACTTGCTTCACTGAGAATGTGAGCTATTCTCTCTTCTGTCATGTTGTCAGCCTCTCCCCTGCCAAATGGAGGCATCCCAGAATCTTTGCCTGCAAACGAAATTAATAAAATTATTTTATTGTGACGTTAACAATTGTTATTAACACATTCTGCAGTGCAAAATGTCCCACAGTTTTTCATTCAGAATAAACTGTATCGACAATCATATTAAAAATTTTTGTGCATAATACAAATAAATGAAATAAATTACAAGTTTTATTGAAACATCTTTTGTTTTACCTGAGACTTTATTAGTTTATTGTTCTTCAACCATTGTAACAAAACATGATAATGAAAGAATGAGTAAAATGTAGTACTGTTTTTTAAGATTGTAATATTCATAATAGAATCAAGTATTACTTTCTAAATACACTTCTTTTGTCCTCTAAATACAGAAATCAAGTTTAAATTCTAAGAACATTCTAGTTGATATTCATTTATAGGTAGTGGTTTTTGGACACTGTCCATAATAATAAATTAAATAGGATCATTGTAAAAGGGAGGCTTGTATTTTCATGAACTCCTCACATGTTATTTTTCAATCAGTTGAAGGGTATTTACTTCAGTTAAAAATATAAACTAAATGCAGACCTGAGACTACGATTTTGACTTCCAAATAACTTTATATTTTTTGTATGAAAAAAATTATCTAACAGAAAGTATTAACTATTAGAGTATAGAAAAATCAGATATTAAAGCAGGAAATTTGAAGAACAAAATAATAAGACAACAAATAGAATCTTGAAATTGAATTATAGTATTGTGTCTTTCACATAAAATACAAAGCATCCTTAATACATTTTATTTCTAAAATGATTTTATTTATTCATAAGTAATTCAGATAATCTTGAAACAAATAAGCTGTATTTCTTAGTTTCCGTGATGTAGGAAGATAGAAAAGTATCAATGTGGCAGCAGTTCCGCTAAGTAATGTTGATGTAATACTGGTGTTTGGGAAATGAGTGCTATTGATTCAAATATAAAAGAAGCTAAAGCTTCCAGTTTTTTTTTTTTTTTCTTTCACAGTAGAATTAAGCAAAGGAAAGAGAAAAATTTAGACCGTTCCACCATACCACAGGAAATATCTGGATAATATTATATCAATAAGAACCCATGTGCAAAACTCAAAGAGCATACCATATGATGACTCTGACTGCTATGGCTAAAAGAGGCAGTAGAGACAGAGAAGGAAGTGCATTCTGTAATGTGCGAGGCAAGGAGGTTGAAGAGAGGATAGAAGGAAGCATTAAATGTGGGTAAAGTGTGCATGTTGATGAGCTGTCAAGTGACGAACCTATGAGGTGAGTCGTGAGGCCCGGGTGCTGGTGTTGGAATAACCATTCCCTGGGCGTGGGTGGCCCAAGCTGGTCGTGGAGGCCGCCAGCCATGGGCACGGGGCTACTGCGGCTCGGTGGGGAGTGCAAGCCAGCTGTCGGCGTCTTTCTCGCCTCTACGCCACTGCGACCCAGACCTTTCACAAGGAGGGGACAACTATCAATATGCAAGCAGGAGAGGAAATAAAAAAAGCTATCATGTGGGCTCCGTAATCTCATCAGATGCTATTTAGAGAAGATGGATGAATAAAGACAAGGATTCACCAGTGAAATTCATGGGGCTCAGTATCAATTCATACACCAAATAAAGTGAAACTTGCTTTCTCCTGTGGAAGTGACAAAACGTATAGGAAGACTAGGCACAAAATGTTTGTTACCAGTATGTAGGTGCTTGATTACAAATAACAACAGACAAGATAGTTTATAAAATGAAGAGACATAGTTGAAAGACATGTTTCAATAGTCATAGATTCACAGAATATTTTAAAGCCCAGTTTTCTTTAAACTTTGTAATGGATAATTAAATAACATTTTTTGTTAAAAATTGTGAATCAATTAATGTTTATTATTATATTACATTTTTCTGTGTGACATACTATGGCATGTCCAATAATAAAAATGATAGTGAGATGAAAATGACACATGATGGCAGAACTGATGAAGATAAACACCTTCAGCAGTAATAATTATGTTTATTTCATTTTAGAGAAGTTATTATCAAGCTGAAATAATATACATGATAAATAATAGGAAATATCGAAATAATAGGAAATATCGAAATAATAGGAAATATTGAAATAATAGGAAATATGGAGAGTTATAAAAGTAATATGGTGAGTTATAAAAGTAATATGGTAAAATTATTCAGCAGGAAAACAGGAAAAGACAATTGGTTATTTCATGTAAACCAAAAATAAACTGAGTTGACATTATGGAGTAATCAACAAAATTATGGTACATAGTGGAAACTGGATATATATATTTTGAATTTCCCATAGTAATTTATAGTTGTTATTGAAAAATCATAGCCATGTATATATTTGCAAAATTAAAACATTTTTTATTAACATATTTTTTAAAAAGAAGTTTTCTAATAACTTGTATAAAATTTAAGAAACTAAGCCTGATTTTAGGTTCATACTGAATGTAAGGCACACCAATATTGCAAATTATGATTAAAGTTTCATTGGTTCCAATTTTCTTTTCAAGTTTGCAGTTACAATATAAATCTAAAGTATACTTTCATAATTTAAATGCATTATAATTGGATTATCATCCATAGATGATTCTGATTGTAGATCTTGCTCGAGGTCTTAAATAGGTGACTTCATAATTTGTTGTAACAAATGTTTTGCATGATTTGGGAAGAATGTTACTTGTGATCACATTCAGTAGGGTAGTATTGCATTTACATAGTCAGGTGTAATCGATTAAATAAAAAATAGAGGAAGAAATTAGAACTACGTTTCGTTATATAAACCAGTCAATGTAATATATCTTAACTTGAACGAAGGTTATGAATGGATCTAATAAAAGTGATAAAGCGGCATCGTAAAAATTAAGGAATTTTGTGAAAGATGACTGCAGAATCGGACACACTGTGAAGTGTGACAAATCAGTGAGTTATAATACTGCATTCTGATACGGTACTGAAATTTTGACTAACCTAACTATAATGGCTGTTTAATTCTTAGTTCAAATTTACTTTGCAGCTTATCTATTAAGAAATTTAGTTTAACGTAAATTACATTTCAACACAATTTTGGTTCTTTAGATTTGCGATGGGTAGTTAAGTTTGCTTGCTTCAGTTGTTTATCTTGTATTCATTAAGAGATAAGTTAATAGCAAAGGAATCAACGTTGGTTTATTGATGAAAAGAAATTATACGACAGATTAAACACATATACTGCGTATTTGAATCAAAAGAATTTACGCAGTGGGAAAAACAGTGGAATGAGGATTAAAGATATGTATTTCGCAGAAACATCTCACAGTCAGTGAGATTTCCCAAATAGAATTGAGAATTACCGGCAATTATAACGATTATTTCTCTCGCTTTCTTTTAAATTGCAGACGTCTCGCCATTGTTCCCACTCGAGGATAGTGTGGCAATAAAGATTTCCGAAAAAAAAAACCCCCATATTTTTCGTTACACGTTATACGAGAAAAGTCACTTCAATTACTCAATTATAAAAAGCGCATCTACTAATTCGAAAAACTTCTACAATACCGTACTCATTCAAAAATTATTTTAATAAATAAATGTAAAAAGCGTTTAAAAGTCAGAATTAAACTGGCAGTAGAGAACAAAGATAAAAAGAACCAGCTGCTATAATCTAACTTCAGTTGCTATAATTAATATGGGACCTATGTTACAAGCTGAATTGCGTGTTCCGAACAGATCGCATGCCACACAAACGGAGTCTAAGCCACCTCGACCCAACCCTCCTTACCTTTCCCTCCATTTTTTTTAATTTCACATGATAAGAATCTCGGTTTCCTACGAAATGAGTGCTGAGCAGCTGACACAGTTCATTATCTCACATAATTTAATACCCGCTGCATGCGATATTCAGCTCTATTGGATCCTAATATCGGCGTCATTATCAAACGTGTATTAAGGTTGGGAAACAACGCGTATTTAATGGCGTATAAAGCTAACAACAACTGTGCATCATTAACGTCAACTTACGACATTTTGCTAACGCATGTCAGAGATTATTACCACATGCTGACCTCCAGTGCAGCTGCCATTGCACTTACTTCATTACGATTCTTTTTCACACATTTCTCAAAGCCCCTAATCGTTTCTTAATGATTTGTAGAAAGTTACCGTATTCAAAAAATAATTAAGTCATTGGTTCAAGCAGGTATCACGGAATTGTCTAAACAAAGAAAAAGCCCTGAAAAATTTGATTGAATTGTGTAATCACAATAGTTTGTCTTTTAGATAGTAATTTAATAATTTATAACAGAGGATTGTTACATAACAGAATGTTATTACAGTACGCAGTCTAAGGTATAGGTAGGTATATAAACATTGAAATTACTTTTTTTAAAGCTCCTGTTAAACTAGACACATTCCAGCAAACAATGGCTACATTTTAATCTTGATTCTTGATGCAGAATTTATATAGATTAAGGTAGCCTGCACGAGATATGCGGTTGTTGGATACTATCGGATGCCGTTCATTACTGGAACGCTTACAACACTAGCACGCGGCGTTTCAGCAGGTGTTGCTTCTTGAAAAGTGCAACGGCATCATTATTCACACCTGTGGTTTGGTTAACCTTGAACGCTGATGCAATGCTGTTGTTAGACGAGAAAAAGAATCGCTCGCGTGCTGAACTGCCATAGTGACATTGTTTGTAGTATTGACGGGGTCATGATAACATTCAGCCACAACAGGTTTGTAGCTATCCTAGCCACTGGGTAAAATCGTAGCGTAGTCATAATACACAGGGTTCAGAAGCTTGCGTTTAATTTAGTTTAACAATATTGTAATTTTTCACTGATAAAGAAAATCCACCGGTGATTTCTCCGACTAAAGAAGTGAGGCTTATTTCACTTTAGGTTGACGAGACAACTATTATCACTAACAGTGATTGGGTATGTCCCCCTGTGGCAATTTTCCGACACACCTACTTGTACATTAAAATGAAACCTGTTTTACGTGATTTATTAAATCAATCCAATAACAAACGACACAAAAAATTAAAAAAAATGTGCAAAATATATTTGGAGGTAGTAATGTTTGTGTAATTTACTTAATTATCTCAGTTATTACCTTAGACCTTTTAAGATGAGATATCGTTTGTAGTAAATAAGTGGAACAATTTACTATGAATTTTGTTAATGCCAATAGAAAATGAGTTTACGATGCGAAGTTTCAAAGCCTTTACCCTTCTTCCATTGTTTTGTCAAATTTTCTATTTGCTGTCGTTCTGGAGTTTTTCCCTTTTCGGCCAAACAACCACAGTTTTGTACTTCTAATATCTCAACGAGTGGATCACATTATGACAAAGTTTTATTGAAATGTATATTATCGTTGCTACAAGACAAGCATAATACTTTGGCCTCACATTTCGGGAGGATACGGGTTCGAACCCCATCCGATCATCCAGATTTAGTTTTTCAATAGTTTCCCAAAATCACTGCAGGCTAATTCAGGGATGGTTCCTTCAAAAGGCCATGGCAGAATTCTTTACTGTTCCTTGTTCCCATTCCTTTCCCGCCTTTAATGACCTTGACGTTGACGAGGCGTAAAGCCTTAAATAAAAAAGGAACGGTAACACTTGATTAAAATAAATCATGCTATCTAGTTACGGATTTACGAATTTTTCGGTCCGGGGTAAAAAAACTTGAGATTGCCGTTCCTCCAAATATGGTTTTACCGCCCCCTGGAGCTTGGTCAATGCCACACGAAGTTGCGCCCGGTTCAAGGGCCCCAGTTTAATCCCATTCTCCCTCTCCCTAAATCCGGCACTGCTACCGGCTGGACTCGAACCAGCGACCATCAGCACTAGAGGCCTCTTACACTGCCGGGGTTTGTTGTTCTAGCACAGTTATGAAATGTATTATTATTTTTTAACGGACGGTAGAACACTATTGTTTCCACGTCACTATACAGTATACACGTAGGTTTGTTTGCTGCAACTAACACGCCGTTGGAAGTGATTTGCGACTGCAGGTGACATTGGAGTAGTGTAGGGTCGACATCCAAGTGTTCGACCGGTGGCCGAGGGCGGGTGCGTGATTGGAGGCGCCTCACAGCGTCGGCGGCGTTAAGTCTATCGATTCCTTTGAAGGGCGCCGTCTCCCCTCCTCTGTAATTGTGCTGGCCAGTTTGTAGTCATGCCCGGTAAATAACTCCAACCGAGCCACCGTTGGCTACTCCCGAGATACCGCTCTCTATGCACTGTTTTGAATTTCTCGCTTCCGCTCAATGCGTTCTATCAAAGAGCTATTCTCATCTGGATTCTTAGTAATTCTTAATATTAACTATCCTCGCTGTCTTTTAATTGCTACAAAGGAGCAGTGTTTGAGTTCCACCAACCCACATTAACTGTTTGTCTGAACAAATTGAGATTCCTTCGATATTATTTGACCTGTTTTATAACTTAACCCTCGATGCAAGGATACCTAGTTACAAGGGGGTAGAGGTAAAAGCCACGTAGGGCTACCTGGGGGAGAGGAGGGTTCCCAGGAGGCCAAAATGGAGCTGCGTAGTTTATGGACGCTCCCATGAGATCAGCGAACCATTTCTTGGAGTGACGAAATCAATAATGTTTTACACATTTTCGGTACTGCTTATAAAATTTCATTATTAAAGACTATTGTAGCTTTCAGCAATGAGGTTATTGGGAATCATGTAGGGGGGCATCCATAAATTACGGGAGGTGTTTTACCGGATTTCCGGACCCCCCCCCCACCCCTTTGGTCAGATATGGTTCGTGAGACCCCCCCCCCTAGAAATCGCCCTCGCAACTTTTTAAGACTTTTTTTTTAGGTCTGACTCTTCCAAAGCCGGTTACACCCCTACATTTCTACGAAATACCCCCTTAAAATAGAATTTCGCGTCATTTGTAGACTTTTTTTTAGCTTCACACTAGAACAAGAATTTCGAAACCTCACGTGAGATTTCCGTTGCCCCCCCCCCCCCTCCCGTGGCGAGATTTCTCCGAAACCGCCCCCCCCCCCATATTTCACCTCACGTAATTAATGGACGCCCCCTAACCCTACAACTGACACGTGTCGTATTGTTCTATTTGTCTGAATTTTGAGATGGGAACCGTAGTTAGGATGGTGGTTTCTGCAATATGAGATCAAACCGATCACTTGTCCACACGTCCAATTCCGTGTTGCGTTAAAACATTTAGTCACATTAGAAGGTTATGAGTCTTACTGCTGGTCCCCTCTAGCAGAGGCAACAAAAATCTACAGTATAAACTAGAGTGCAGGTACTGAAATTACCTGCTGACTTAACCTGGTTACTGCCGGTCATAAGGATGTGAAGTGAAGAAAGAATTCATACTGATCTTTTACCCATTCTTGAAATAAAGGTTAATTAATGAAGGTAATCAGTCATGAGGAAGCCGATCCAGGAATCATCAGATTCACCAGACCAATGACAATCTCGCACTAACTATAGCACCCAGTTATTAAAATGCGATCAGAAATTGAGATTAATTTGATGAAGGCTGAGAGCATTGTACAATCCAAATGTATATTTGGCAAAGTTGACAGTACTCTTCTGTTAATAAAATAAAGTACACTGTTGGCTTTTTTATACTGCTGAAGTAACCGAATGCTTCGAGCTGTGTTCCTGACAGAAGTTTTTATTGCAGAATTTTCCTTTGTTATCTCTAAACGTTCTGTAATTGGTTATCACTATCTTCCAATAATCGTTCAATCTGTGGAAGCTCTTCTTCAGAATCCAGCAGCTCTACCTTACAACTCATTTCGACACTTTTGTTTCCTATTTCTGGACTGGAAATTATTGAAAGCAGATATCGGAAAATTAGGAAACGTGTATATTGCTCCGTTTAAGACAATATTTTTGAGCCAAGAAAACGAAGGACTACACAAGATGGCAAGTTCAGATAGTGCAGCTATTTGCCGGAAAATTTCCTTCCAGAGCTGATGGGAGGGGCGCTGAACCGAAAATTAACGGGTATCGCAATTGATTGCTTTGCATACGGCGGAAGAGTTTCTCAAAACCCGATGGCGTATCGCAGGGCCTTATCGCTTTCTCTCTACCGTTCTTTCAATGGCGGCATAAATAATTCGTCGGCTCGGAAAATCGTTTGTGTGTCGTACACTCATTACTGCGGGCGCGTTTACATTTTAATAGCTCCTTGAACGGAGATACGGTAGAAAGCGTTTTGTGTGTGCCACGCCACGATATCGAGCAGGGCATTAGTTAGTCTGCTGAATTAACTGGCATGCGTTTCGCAATAAAATCGAATTGTCTTCGCTCGCAGAGCCAGGCAGTTTCATCAAAGATACGGAATCGAGTTCGCAGTTCTGTTTGCGCCGGAGTTGTGGTAGCACTGCGATCCATCTAACTGCCGTCCTGTCACTCTGGAATATCGTCCAGCTCACAGCATTCTCTCCAGACAACGGTCGCGTACTTTTATTTCTGTGTTGTAAAGGAATAAACAACTTCTCAAAGACGGAGAGCCCGGGGGAAGATAAATATCAAATTATATTCTAATCAAGTCTCTGTGCGAGACATAAACGCGCTCGAAAACCTCTGGAAATCGAAAATGCAGGAGAAGGCCAGTATTATCTTTGACTTATCGGACTGCGCCGCAGAGACGCAGTGCGGGGCCCAAAAAATGATAAAAAGAGGAAGCGAGACAGAGAGCGAAATGGTAGGAGTGCGAAACAAAAGGCGGAGAAGGAGGAAGAGGGGGCGGCTACTGCCACGAGGAAAGATAGCTCTTATTCAAATGAATCGGAGCGAATTCTGGGGATCTAATTTATTTTTTAATTGCTGCCTTTAATTTCTGTACACGCTCGTATGATAGTTCCGCTTGATATTTCATTCTTTTGTTGTTTGCATTCGCCTGGAAATATTTTTACTGATAGCCTCCCCCCACCCCACCCTTTCCCGTTGGCGTGCAGTAGACGTAGTTTTTCCTGTGTCCCCCCTCAAAGGCCGGGCTACGGCGCTTTTTTTGTACCCCCCTACGCCCCCCTTTTCTCGCAGCCACCCCCTCTGGAAGAGCAGATACGACTGGCTGCTCTGCTTGTGGCAGCCTTGAATCTCTCTCGCGCTGCTTAATTATGAGTAATTTCATCCGCATCCTATGTGTGTGCCCGCAGTGTGGCTGCCTTTTTCGTTATACTTTTTTCCCTCCGTACCCCTCTCTGGTACACGAGCATAACAATAAAATGAAGCATTATTTTCGAAATAAATGGCCGGGGAGAAAATATGAAGGGCGTGAGAAGTGTAGGTTGGGTCTCGCTGTGTTGGTTGGGCCAGAGATTGAAGGAAGGAAAGGCATAAACAAGGAGTTGATAGTTGCAGATTTCCCCCGGGAGGTGCGGCGGGCGGACAAGATGTGTGTGCTTCGGCGCGCGCCAGAGATTATTCTTGCGAGAGCGGCCATTTCTCGCCGTGCGAAATAAAACTCGGTGGTGCCGTTAAAAACGCGTCTTAGGTGGCGCCGGGGTCCTTTGTTATCCTTTAAGCGAGGGCCGGGAGGCAGGAGCGGTCGCAGAGGTAATCGGCAGCCTTTTCCGCAGCATGTGCCGAATCGCAGCAAGAATATCTTTGCCCTTTCGATGCATGTTGTATATAGCAGCCATCTTGCAAGAAGCTCCGTATTTTAACGCAATGATTTTCAAACCGGGTGAAAAAAAAAAGTCATATATTTGTATTTGTACTAAATGCGGTATTGGAGAAAGTTTTTCTTGACATTTATTTTTCATTCATTTTTTTCTAATTATTAATTTCAACACTGTTTTGCAATTTTAAAACGAATCAGAGCCTTCAAGTGGCTTCTGAGGAAAAGAAGAGAAATATTCTGTTTGTGCACTGTACATTTTAATTTATTTATATCCTTGACTATTGGCACCTAGTCCAAACTGCCCTCTGTAAAGAAACTTTAGCCTATATTAGAAATGCCAAATAGAATGAACAGAAGAGGAACTAAAGGAAAAACCATCTTTTTCTGCGTTAGCGTAATTTACTAGGCGAGACAAGATAGAGATGGTGTCTTTCACTAAGTATGAGATGGACCTAGTTCTGCTGCTTCCTTCCTGATCCAGTTTTCTTCCTTACATTATGCAGAATCTAGGGGATGGTTTCCCAAAATACCTCATATGCAAATGCTACCCCATGTTTGCCAAATATGGCGCAACCTATCTTCCACCTTCCTCTCAAAAGTAATCACAAGAATATAAATAACAGATACACAGCTCAGAATATAGCTCTATCAGCATACATCACTAGGCTCGATTATAACTATTTCATGCGTCTCAGTATCTCGGCTTTTCACAGAAAAACTTAAAATATCGGAGAACGTAAGAACAATTTTTCAAATGAATTTTACACAAAATACGACTGTCAGTTTGTCAACAGCATTTCTAGTATTCATCTTGTTTGACCAGACGGTGTCATTCTTTAAGAACTATAAATCAAACGAACCATTTTCGGTGATAAACTAAAGCGTATGTTCAGTGGTACGTAGAATTGATACAAAGAAAAAGAGCCAGAGTTTATGGAATTTAAGTAGCCCCCTACGATCAAATTTTTGAAGGATTCGAGACCTATAAGATAATGACTCCGTTAAGGTATGCAACGAGTCTGTAGTTGTGGAGATACTTCGTAAGCGACTTCGTAGGTTAATCAGCAAAAAAAAAAAAAAAAAAAAAAAAAAAACCAACTCTAAACTTCTGGTTAATTTTATTCGTATACGTGTGAAGAAATTACAACTTGTTCTTCCAATAGACGATAAAATAGGATACTGACAATTTCTTAAGCAGCTTCAATTTACTGGATTATGCACTTAAGTAGCAATTGATTGTCATAGTAAAATTACCCTCACACTTAAAAGCTGTTGATTTGATGATGCTAGATAACTAACCTAAAATCATTAATTGATAATATTTTTGGCTTAAGAACGGCCTTTTTTTTGCTTATGGTTTTACTCTTTGTCGAAGTTATTAGAGGCGGGATAGGACTGGGGACAAGGAACGGGAAGTAATTCGGCAATGGTCTTTTTAAGGAAGTATCCCGGCATTCTCCTGGATTGATTTGGGGAAACCATGTAAAACCCTAATCTGGATGCCCGGACGGGGATTCCAAAAGGCATCCTCCCGAATGAGAGGCCACTACGCCCGGTTTAAGAATGGTAATGGTATCGAACTAAATATACATAATGGAATCAAAACAAATTTTATTTTTAACCTTGAAAACTAAAGAGCTCTAATTTGAGTTCAATGTATAAAAAGAAACTGTCACTTTGGCTCATTTGGTTGCAGCACCTTGGTGGTACTGGGTTTGTGACATGGGGTCCAGGGGGGGAAAGAAATTTTCACTATCTGACAATGTCGGCAGAGGTGGTGGTGCACAATTATTTTTCACCCGATTTTAAACCAAACTCCCGGCTAAACCTACCCGCAGTGCGTACGAAATGAGGGCATACAACACTGTTGATGTGATTCATCCGTCGGATGGGGATATTAAGACAGGTAACCACTCGGTGTCCTTCGGAAGAGTAGGCCTGAATGGGGCGGCACAGGGTTTCATTCATTCACAACACACTACACTGAACGTATTCACATCATAGTCATCCACACAATATTTACGTAAATAAATTTCCTTCATAGTGGCAGACAAAAGGAAACTACCCTCGCTTAAATTTCCCAAGAAGAAATACACACCAACATAACGCTTGAGAATAAAAATAAGATAGAAGCGAAACGCGAAAAATGAATTATAATAAAGCATTATGGTTTTTCCTTATTTAGAAATTATGCACCAAACATAGTAATTATATGAAGTATCAGTTAAAGCGTACATAGGTGAGTTTAAATTTACAACTTTTAATGATTTATCACATTGTGGTCGTATATTTCAAAGTGGAATCAAAACCGGCGTATTTGTTCTGTTCTATTCTGTGGAATAAACTGGTAATCTCAGATTAATAACTGGCGTTATTGGCTCAGATCTGAGTCTCGTAACTTACTCTGGCTTGCGAGAGGAGTCCTAATTAGAAAACTCACGTGTGTGGAGTGGAGAGCATTCGACAGGTGGCGGCCCAACTAATTGAACAGACTTCTCTACCTGTGCCTTTATTTTTTGAGCCGATTGGCGAAGCGTGCTTCCCCCACCCCCGGAGGTTTCGTTCGCAGCTCTTTGCCAGAAGTTTTACACCGGGAAGTGCAATTTCTATCGAGGGAGGGAAGGAGTTCCCTCTTTCCAACGCTATCTTGCCCGATTTTTTTTTTATTCCACGAAATTAACAGCAGCCAGCGCATCTTTGGATCTAGATGGCCGGTCTTTTATTGCTGGCGCTGGACTCGCTTCGTGAAATTCGTCGCTCGATTAAACGTTCCGCGTGAGATCTAATCTTGGGGGAGAAAAATAAAGATTTGCTTTTATGCTGTTGCAGCGCCGTTTGGTAATTCAGAAGAACAACGAAAAAAATACGGTTAACATAACGTATGTCAAAGAAGAGAGGTCGAGCAGAAGGGACTATCCTTATCGAAATAGTTGAAGTCTAGTTTAGGCACAATACATAACTTTGATTGTTTCTTAAAGATCAAGATTGTGGCTGAAAGTATACAATATATTTTCAAGTAAAAATTTATTTGTTGTTTGAAATGGACGACCTTGAAACTGAACTTTTAAATACGTTTGACTTATATTCAGTGCCCGAACATTATACTTTAAACCTTATAATATAACACAAAATTAAATCAGTTTCATATAATTTCGATTGAACACATGCCAATGGTGGCTGTTTCTGTACTAACCTACTTTGGCATTTTACAAATTTTTGCATTATGTTCTTTATGTGCAATTTTCCTACCTACCTAATTTGGTCTTTTACAAATTTTGATTTTACATTTTTACAGTGTTTCAGGTGAATTATTCAGCATTTCCCTTAGATACAAAGAAAATTTTGTCAAATAGCACCTGAAATTCTCACTTTTCCACTTTCCTAACGAAAAAAACTAAGTTCTTATTCTTCATTTGATGAGGTAATTTCCGTGGGGAAAAGGTCCTATGAAGTTCACAAAAACATCTGAAGAGCTTAAAATGATAAAAATATAAAATCGTTACTAAGCGGCCTGTTATTATTATCTGAAATAAACAGAAAGGTGAAATAGATCTTGGAATGACACAGATACACTAAGACCATAATATAAAAACTAAGCAATACTAATAACATGATATTTTGGTCATCATGTCTGTCACGCTGACGGTCTTCGTTGGCGGGCTACCAACAGCCACTCTGTGTCCATAGATGTCGCTATTATAGCTTGCTAAAGATTTAGAATATCTTTGCTTTTGTTTCTAAAATGGTATAAAATTTAATATTGTAAACCAAGATCAAAGAATTGTATGTCTTTCGTTTAAATCCACATATTCATTATTGGTTCCTTTTTTTTATTTATATTTTTCGTTATATTCTCTGACCAGAGATACTGGTTTATACTAAATAAGAAATATGTACGAGATTACATTATTTATTTAATAATAATTCTATTTAGTTAAGGAGATACGAAGAAAAGAATTATTACTACACTGCTTTCAACCAGACATTTTTGATGAGCTTAGAAGCTAATTTGAAATAAAGAGAGAGACAACATATTTAGCTGTAGCTCATATTTTATCATGGATGCTTATCTAAACTAGATTGCGCAAGGTATGAGTTGCAGTAAATAATAAGTCCGCCTCTGACATAAAAAGAGTAAATAAGCGTAATCGTTGCGCGCACATATGAACAGTTGCAGGCGTTCCTATACTAAGACAACCAACCAGTCGTGGGTAAAGCCACAGCCTTGGGACGCCCCCGCTGCCCCCCGGGGCCTGACAATATAATTACCCGTCCTCCCCCTCGGCCGGCAAAACAAAAGCGTGACTGATCTTCTACCCCCTCCCTTTGCCCGGCAGACCACCACCCCTGCAACAACAGAAATGCAGATTTCATTTATGTAAGCGTCGCCGCCAAAACAAAGGAACCTCAGTCATTTTTTTCTCGAACTGGAATAATAATAGGCGTCCCAGGAATAAATAATTTAGAAAAAAAAGAAAGGCTCCCTCCCATTTAACGCGCACGCTGATAAACACGAGGGGCCTATAGGGGACAGGCAGTGACTGAAAACCGCGTTTGAAGGGTAGGAAGGTCGGGGGTGGTAGCAAAGGAGAAGACTGCGCAATCGTTCTTTTATGGGGACGTCGCCGTCAACCCTTTTGACGCGAGCGAGGAATGGACGTGCCGGTCTGCCCTTCATTAATCTTTTTTTTTCCTCCTACGTCCTTTTCTCTCCGGTCCTCCCCCGCCGTCTTTCACCCTCGTCTATATTTAATTGTCAGGTTTCGCTGCAGATCTATGCGCACACATATATTCCGTTTGACATCTTGGCCATTTCCTTTCCGTTGTGTCGTGGTGGTTAAGCGCACGCGCCTGACGCGTGTCATTTGTCAGCGATAGCGGGCAGCCGGCGTTACGCGCATGCCGCCCTTCTTTTGTTTCAGGCATGCCCCCTTGGTCGCCCCCTGAGAAGGGAATTAGCCGTCAGGATCAGTGCCAGCTTCGACAAGGAACCTTTTGTCGAAGAAACTGTTGAGTACAAACAGCCTCATTAAACTCTCAGCCTTATGCTGGTGGTCTTGGTATGTGATATTCCGCCAGTAAGCATCAAACCGGTGTAAACTGCTTCCTTAAGAAAATCTCTGAATTTAAGCGTTATCTCTGTTGCAATCTGTGAAGAATTTCAGTATTTTTCTTGTTGTAGAACATGTCTGCAAAAATTACATCATTCTGAGTACAAAGAAACTCTTCAATAATCAAACTAGCGTCGTTTTGAACAACTTTAGTGTTTTAATACATGAATGGGGATGACCAGCGTTAGTTTCTTGATAACACAAAACGTCTATCATAAATGTTGCTGTTCTGAATTTTGTGTTCCAAAAGCTCCTTAGACTAGAAAGAGATTGTGACCATATTTTATCAAAGACCACTGCAAACGAATCTATACATGAAAATGAAAATTCTCTAAGGAATGAAACACGTACGCTTAACGTTTCTGGAGAAGCACGTGGACTTTAATAGTTGAACGATCCTTAGTAAAACTACATTCCAATATTCATCAATTACTGTCCCATTGTTGATTTAGTACTCTTTTGTATTATTTAACAAATTAAAATGTAAAGCTATTTTAGCCTCCAGAAGAACAAAAATTTAAAAGTAGTGTTACTTTGTGTGACATGTCGAAATTACGGTTAATTTCACAGCTACGTTAACATGTTGATTTTGATATTAAAATATTGGGGCAAGTCTAGTACCAGATAAGAATTACGCTGAAGAACATCAAATTTCCGACATCGATGCGGCTGGAAAAAGATCCTGCAAGAACTGGAGCAACGATGATTGAAGAGAATCGTTCAACGTGACAGAAGTGCAACCCTTCCGCAAATTGTTGCGGATTTCAATGCTTGGTCATCTGTAAGTGTCAATGTGCGAACCATTCCACGAAACATCATCTATATGGGCTTTCGGAGCCGAAGGCCCACTCGTGTACCCATGCTAAGTGCACGACACAAAACTTTACGCCTCGCCTGGGCCCGTCAACACTGACATTGGACTGTTGATGATTGGAAATATGTTGTCTGATCTGACGAGTCTCGTTTCCAATTGTATCGAGCGAATGGACCTGTACGGGTATGGAGACAATCTCGTAATTTCATGGACCCTGCATGTCAGCGGGGAACTGTTCAAGCTGGTGGAGGCTCTGTAATGGTGTGGGGCGGGTGCAGTTGGAATGACATGGGACCCCTGATACGTCTAGATACGACTCTGACAGGTGACACGTATGTACTCATCCTGGCTGATCACATGTATCCATTCATGTCCATTGTGCATTCCGACGGACTTGGGCAATGCCAGCAGGACAATGCGACACATAACACGTCCAGAATTTCTACGGAGTTTAAACACCTCCGCTAGCCACCAGACATGAACATTATTGAGCATATCTGGAATGCCTTGCAACGTGGCGTTAAGAAGACATCTTCACCCCCTCGTACTCTTACGGATTTATGGACTACCCTGTATGATGCATGGTGTCAATTCCCTCCAGCACTACTTCAAATATTAGTCTAGTCCATGCTACGTTGTGTTGCGGCACTTCTGCGTGCTCGCGGGGGCCTTACACGATATTAGGCAGGTGTACCAGTTTCTTTGGCTCTTCAGTGTATAAGAGAGAAAAAAAAAATACGCACTTCTGTGAAATTTTGCTTATAGCCTTCTTATGATATGTTTAAATTTTTTAAATAACTTATTATTTGAATATTTCATTTGCAGGATATTGACAGACACAAATAAATAAACGAGATATATAATTAATCAATGTATGAAAATACTATTATATCCCATCATAAAAATCCCGCCTTTATTTTTTAACATAATCCCTCTAGAAGCAAAATTAGTAACGCGTGAGGAATATTTTGACTAGGGCTTAGGGCCTGGATGAGGGGTTACCGATGACTGACGATTTGTCTCATAAATCATTTGCCTGCTGGGAAGTTACAGGAACTGCTCGTCTGTGAAGCAGGCGGTTGGGTAAGGGGCGCAACTTGGAACAAAGGCACAACGACAATAGGCTGCTGCGATTTTGTTTTGTTATGCCTGTTTAAAACTTCGCCAAACACAAAAACTTCGTCGAAAAAACGGCATCAGTGGTAACGCTTAGAATCGGTAATGGCTTATAGAGAATTTCGTAATAATCAGTGATGAAGTATCCGCTTAACGTGATTATCATAAGGGAGGAAAAATCTGCTAATGAACTTTAAACGTTCGCCATTAAAGTGACTTTGTCTCATCTTCTTGTATACTAAATTCGAGTTTAATAACAAAGTTTCAGTGGCGCTCGTGAAACAACTACTGGCTGGTTGATACATCGTTCTGGGTAAAGAATATGTTGAAGGACAATACTAACGGACGCCCTTTAATGCCCAAAATCAAGGATGGCTCTTTGTATTAAACAAACTATTTCGTGATTAGGGAAGAGTAGATAAGAAAACAGGGTCTAACCTAATTTTAAGACTTATATGATTCTAATCCCGTAATACATATGTGCTTTAAACTATAAAAATTGCTAATTTCCCGTTTATTGAAATGATTCTAGACAAATGTCGGGATGGTTCTTTCAAAAGGACATTACCGAATTCCTTCCCGCTCCATGACATCCATGCTCTCACGATTCTAATGACTCCAGCTAGCTGTAAAACCTTAATAACGTCATAATAAAAATTTCATATATTTATTTATCTTTGCTGTAAGAAAAACCACTGAACACGTTTTTTGGGAAGAAATTATTTTTATTTACTGCAATTTTGGAACAGAGAAGCTGATAAAATTTTCGGGAAAATAACTGCTTTGCCTTTGAGTGAAAATTAAGGAAAATTCCTGTTTTACTACAGTTGACAGAGTAAAGGTAAAAGTTGAACTTAACTGACACAGTGCTCCTTATTCGCGTTAAAGTCAGAACAACTCTTTGGCTGGATTTACCCTGAAGGAGTTTTCTGTACTATAGTATTTTTTCGCAAGCTAAGTGAACCTGAGGAGTCAATTCTGACATGTATCTTCGAAGAAAAGACTTTGTTTTCATTGAGGTTCGAACTCGTAAAGCGGCCGAAACGTAAAGAAACTATCTAAATCAGAATTAGATAAACAAATAAAATTGTTGACATAGCTTAAAATGTGTAAGGGGAACCAATGGAGAGAGAAAAACATGACGTTACTGCAAACCAGAGATGCTGGCGTGTTAGTGTGTATGAGTATAGCGTGACCAGACCTGTCTTACGTGCTCAACAGACGGTCGTGATAAATCGATTTGTACTCGTTTACTCACGGTCTGTTTGCTTCTCGCTCACCAAACGACTGTTCGAAATACTTTGGCAGAGATTGTCATAACTGTCTAATTCTGACGACAAATTGATAGATATGTTGGAACCAGTGAACCCTGGTGGGATTTAGAGATATAATTAAAGCTCATGTATTATGGATTGTTTATTCGATCACCAGGGAAAAAGTGCTATGAGCATTTTTTATATAGAATCAATTCGTGTGAAATGAAATACTAGAATCGCTTTTAAATTCAGGGACCAACAAATGTCGTACAAACGAAATAGCATCTGAATCGACATCAAAAATTTTGTTTGGGGTAGCGAATGGAATACTTATGTAAACGTTAAAGCCCACACAAAATTGTTGTTATGTTTTGCCCAGTACTTATCTTTCTTTGCGAGGGAAAAAGGAGTTGGAAGAGGGGTGAGCTGAGAGAAAAGGTATATCGCCGGCTACTTAACAGCAACCATTCAATACTATAAATTTCATAGTAATGATAAAGCGTGGAAGTTGAAAAAAGTTTGAGGATTTATGATCGTAGAAGAATTCCACCGCGTTGAATTCCAAGCAACTGTAAGTAGGATCTAGAATGCAGCGTCAGATTACGGATGAGAGAGTAGACATTTTTTCGAAGTATTAATAGAGAAGTTTCAGAAACATTTTTTAGGTGCCAAGATCCAAACATATGGTCTGCCAAGTGAAATCGTTGAGGATCACGAAGACGTTTAATTTCAATAGTGACAGCAGATGGGTATCATTTTTAAGTTGTGGGGTGGTTTTTGATTTGGATGTCTACGAAATCGATGTTACAAAGCTAAACAAATAGTAGAAGAACTGAATTCATTACCGCTCCTCCGAGGTGTTTTCTTAGAGACGATATTTCAAGTACGGCCTTCATCTTTTCAGTAAGAAACTCTTTCTCATATTTCCGTATGTTGGTACCCTGTGTTGATAACCCAGAAATTTAGAAGGACGAACTAATCTAAAAGAAGGTTGTGACTTTTTCTATGAACTATACGAGATTAACATTAATTTGTGTGTGTGTGAAACTCTTATTTTCGAGGCAGAAATTGGTGATTGTCACAATGTAAAACTGCCTTATACCACGTCCAGGAATGTCCTCACTCAAATACACATCGGTCAAAGATTGAAGACATCTCCTAGAGATGAGCAATGTGTTACCATATCAGATAATCAGCTCCAACTACGTAGTGTAACCATGTAAACGTGAAAAAATCGAGTAATGAGGATATTACAAGTTACGTTAGCTGTGGTAATACTTATAAATGTATGTTTATGACGAATGAGAAGCGTAATACCGTCGGGTATTGCGGATTTAAAAAGTTCTTCCAGCCAGCGACGAGGTCGGTCGCTTTAACACACTTCCTACGCTATACAGACATTAACCTCCCTGGCATCTTTAACCTTGTCGGTGTGCTGAGCCGTAAAATTATACGCAGATGAGCGTTCGAAGATTTGCGTCTGCAATAAATTACTTAGTTGCTCAGGCCAGGAAACGAAAATAGAGGAATGCGAAATGATAAATTTTTAGTACGTCCTCGACTGCGAATACCATTATTAGTTCAGTGTGGCCATCGCCCAATTCAAGCAAACAGAGTTTGTCTCGGCTTAACTCAGGCGAACGGTCAGCCAAGGTATTTATTACCGACCTCCCGTAATTGCCCAGGTGGGAGGGACGCATACATATTCGTTAAGAAACATAAAGTTAAATCGGCAGTTAACAAAGAGAGGTCCGCCCCTTCAGTCGCTAACGACGGCCATTGAGACAGAACTGTTGCACTGACCAGTAATGGTACGGTTTACTGCAGAGTTTATGCAACATTTGTTCCAGTCACCTGACAGTTTCGGGTGATGTAAACATTGGTGAACGGTAGACTAACGATAACGTTATTTTGGTCGGGACACGTGATTTCTTACGAAAGTGAAAATTTCACTCAAACTGGTTTACATTAGTAATGAATATAAACTACACTTGGGGGGAAAACTCTTCTTTGCGATATTATTATGGATTTGTATAATTTGGCGTAGCTGCTGCGGCTAATTCACGTCTGAGTTACAGTTCAGTTTTCTTCTCCTATTTCGTATGCTTAGGCAGATAATATGGTGAGAGGAACTGTGAGGAAATCTAATAACTCAGAACATTAAATGAGTCGGAATAAGAAACAGAAATGCGTATGAGAAAAAGGTAAAAGTATTCTCCAAGTATAAAGGGCTTAGTAAGAAATAATCCTAAAAACAATTAAAAGATGAGAAAAAATTCTGTGCAAGATTGTGGAGAAAATATTAAGTTACAGATACGAGTATGCTGAAATTACTGTACCCTCTAATTGTTTTCCCGATGTTAACTTTAAGAAGTTTAAATATGATTCTTCCGGTAATGTAATGTTCTGAAACCGAGTTAGTTTTCTTAGCTCTATGTAAAGTAAATATCAAATAAAAGACTGGTGAGAGTGTGAGGAAAGATAATATTTTTAAGTTGAAGATTGTATCAAAGTATTTTCTGGCTACTAATGATCTCCATGGTGGACGATTGAACAAAGCATCTGCTTAAAACACTGTTAGATAGTTTAAATAGAGAATTAGGAAAGCAGATAACATTTCTAGGGTAAGCCTAATAGAATCTTTCATATAATAGGGAAGCGGGAGTATGGGATGTTGTACAGTTAACTTTAAATAAAAAAAGTCCGTTGTTTGTCTTACAACTTGTGTGTGATGGAATTATATTATGGGCTGGTAGAATAAGAAACAGGCTTCCATTTCAAAGATGAATTACTGTCAAAACAAACATTAGGTTGATTGCTTTTTTTTTACTTATGGCTTTACGTCTTGTCGATGTCGAGGTCATTAGAGGCTGGAAAGGACTGGGGCAAGGAACGGGAAGGAATTCTGCCATGACCTTTTTGATGGAAACATCCCGTCATTCACCTGGAGTGATTTGGGGAAACCACGGAAAACCCGGATCTGGATGCCCTGACGGGAATTCGAACCACCGTTCTCCCAAATGCGAGGCTGGAGCGTTAACAGTTCATTGCTGTTGCAACATAGGAGTAGGTAAATTCAACCATCACAGTACGAGGTATGGCTTTTAAATGTATATGACACATTCTGCAGCCAATTCACACTGTACAATGCTGTGATTCAAGATCAATAAATTTCGTGACAAAGTAGAGAGTCAAAATACACACTGCAGTCAACCAGAAGAATACAGAGTCGCACAGTGGGATTTCTTGAGCTCTTTTCCCACCCACTTGGATAGTGTTTACGACACCATACGGCGAACAGGCGTGCAGGGGAGAGAGTTATTAGCTGGCCTCACCCAGTTACCGTGATAGATGTGTGCGGGCGCGGAGGCCATGGTCGCGGAATATTTTATTAATTGGAAGCGACGGCTATTTATCGCCGTGACGCGGACCTCGTATGAGTCCACAAACCGTGAGACCCGTATCTTACAGCCCGGCGCGGCGGGATAAAACCTGAGTTATCTGCTGTCCAAACAGGAATACTCGATGTGTGTGCGTGAACCCAGGGACCCGGCGGCTTCACTGGGAACGGAAAAAAAAGGAGTAGCGGATGGAATAAAGCTGGCGTAAAAGATTCCTCTGTCGCTGGAGCCTCCAGCAAGGCATTTGGCGAGTGGTGGGGTTTGGCCTCCGCGCGCTAAACCGGATCTGCGCGTCGAATTAATTGGGACCAGTAAGTGCGATCCCGCGCAACGTCCGCAAATTCTCTCGGTGCGTGATGGAGCGCGAGCCGATGTGCTCCCACGAGCTTCACTTTGCCGGGGAAGAGTGGAAGAATGAGCAGCCAGCCACGGAGTTGTGATCTAGTGGAACTGACAAGAGCAGGGGACCGTCCTACTTAAGATCGCCTTCCACAAAGAGCCAATTAAGGACTGACAGAGGTTCGGATCAGATCGAAAATATAAAAAACTATTGTTCCGCTCAACTTTTACGCATTACTTAGAATTTTATAGTTACTATTGTGTATAGAAGGCAAAAGGTGTCCCACTAACTGATTGCGAAAGAAACAAAGACTGTACGACTGATATTACATTACAGAGACACATGTTATCCTTCTTTCTGACACCATTCGGTTGGTTTTCAGAATTTCACGACAAAAATGATGTTTATTCCGAAGAAAAGTAACCTATGTTCTTCCTAATGATACCTAGTATTTCCTTGTCAAATTTCATCAAGATTGGTTCAGCCGTTTAGTCATGAAAACGTAACAAACAGACAGACAGCGTTACTTTCGCGTTTATAAATTTAGTATACTCGTAGATATATATATCTTAGGTATAATGTTTTCGGATATCGAAATAGCAGATGATATGATTTTATCGAGTGGTGTATTTTGTTCTTTAATTTGACATTAATGCAAATTACAACTCTGCAGATTGACAAGATTAATAAGAGGATTTTAAAGGCAGATGCTGATAACAAACGTAATCTGGAATTTTTAACACATTTGCATGGCAAGCCCTTAGCTGGTTACAAACCCGGTGCATCTCGTATTAACGTGAAGGGGAGAAATGTCAGAATACAAAATATACTTGCTATTAATTTCCTGGGGGGCTTAACATTTTGTTGACTAGCAAGATGACTGAAAACGATTATCTCCAGAAGTAGATGGCTTCTGTCATTAATTACGTCCTGTTGGTTGAGATAAAAATCTAGAAAAAACTTTGGTACTAGTCAGGTTGTGAAAAATTACGAACAGTTGACAGAAGAATACTGTTTAATTGAATAAATTTTTAGTTGTTTTTCGAGAATAGGAAGATTTATTTTGTAAATATTGGTATCGTTAGCTCAATAAATAAACGCAAAATGATATGTAGGAATAACAACGATGGAGTCATTCAGCATTACAGAACAATATTTCACAGCTAAGCACCAGTTACTTTACAAGACATCTAGTTGTAAAGCTGGATATAAAAAGTTACTGTTGCTAATTGTATAGAGAGATTTTTTTCCCCCCAATAAAATGTGAAGTAGTCGGAGACAACAATGAAAGCAGATAGCATGTTATCAAATAAATATAACAGCTTGAGTCTAATTTCATCAAGAGTACTAGAACTTGCTTCTATACATCAAACAGCTTTAAGTGAGTATATATCAAATATCATCTTTCTGATATCAGTAGACAGTTGCATTCTAAAGGCGAAAATGAAACAGACTGGTAGAGTATAATATTTGTGGGAGCATTGTGGAAAATGGGTATTTGGTTTTGTTTCACTTGGGCAGCAATTAATTACTGAGCTTCCAACATGGGTTTACCCAACGAGTGGGTAATGGAAAAAAAATGTCAAAGTTTTTCATTACAGAGACAATTACATATTTGGGGACGTACTCCAGTAACGAGTTGATCAAACGTGTGAGTATAACGTGAGAAATGAAAAGATAAGATGCATCTTCAAGATATGAAATTAAAGATCATAAATAGCAAGCAAACAACAGACTGGTGGCGTTATATGAAAATAGGGCTAAATGGCAGATTCATCATCATCATCATCTTGAGCAACTTCCAACCACTGGTCGGGCCTGCTTGGAACAAAAGCCTCTCCAACACTTCCTGTCTGTCCACCATCTCTTTTCATCTACTGTAAGCCAATTTCTTCTTTTTTTCTTAAAGACACTTTTTAACACCTTCCACCCATCTGTCATTCTTTATTCCTCTGGGTCTCTTCCTTTTCAGCTCCATGTCCAGCATCTTCAGCGATAGCTTCTTCTCTCACATTCTCTTTACAAGACCATACCGCTGTAATTTCTCTATTCTTTGTTGTAACGGTTCCTCCTTGATCATCTCCCTCATTCTTCATTCTGCTTCTTCTCGTTACTCCTATTCTGCTCCTCTGTAACTTCAATTTCTTGTATTCTACTTTATCCCTCTTCTTCGTCGTTCACGTTTACAAAGTGAAAATTGGCGCAAAGTAATTTTTATAGATTGCTTCCATACTCTTTTGCGGCACATCCCTACTCCCCACGAGACCTCTAATACTCTTAGAAAATTAATCTGCACCCTTGCTTTTTCATTTATCTCCGTCCTGTTTCCTCCATTTTCTTCCAGTCCAGCTTCCCAAATATTTGAAACATTCCAATTTATACAATTGATCTCCTCCAAGTGATATGTATATGTCTGCCCTACTCTTCTTTCTTGTTGTAATTAGCACTTCACTTTTTCTTCCAGAGGAATTCATGCCAAAAGCCGCAACTACCCTCTTCCAGACATCCAGCTTATCCTGCAATTCTTTTTATCTTCTCCCCAAACAGTAGGTCATCAGCAAATAATACTGCATTTCGTTCCTCTTTCCCCAAAGCTCTGCACCATCTTCTTCAATATTTCATCCATAATCAGATACTTGAATGGGATATCCGAAGAGGGAGGTAGTAAAAGGCTGTCGAACATACTATCAATAATTTAAATGGGTAACACAATACTCAATTGAAATCACCAATTACCAATACTCAGTTCAACAAGAAGACTATGGGAAGATGATATTAACGCGTTAGGGAGGGGAACACTCTGGTCTGATGGAATGGAGGATGATTCACGTAAGATTAGGTAAAAGTGGTGCCGGGGATGCAACAAGCAACTATAGAAAATTTGGGAAACATTTTTTTCGGCATTTGGTATACTGGTGGTTGATGGTATTTGATTTTATTCCCTCAGTCTGTCTGGTGGGATCGTGGTCGAATAGGTATCCCCATAATAAATAAATCCAGAGAGGAGAATTGGACGGATTTAACGTTATATTGCGTAGTTTCCCGGGGACTCACCTTTCTTGGGTATGAGCGACTTGAGCAGCAGCACAGCGTTGTCGTCGCAGGCCCAGGCGTGCATCTTGCGGTAGGAGTCTCGTCCCTTCTCGGTGAGCTTGTCCCACGGCTTGGGTTTGCTGAGCAGCTCGGACACGGTGCCCTGAGACAGGCCCAGCACGTACTTGGCGAACAGCCTCTGGCCGATGTTGTTCACCGACAGTAGTTCTCGCACCCGCCGCGAGATGTGCAGCGTGTCAAGGTTCTGCGTCGCGTACTTGTCCATGTTGTAGCGCAGCATTTCCTGTAACAGGCGTAGTCGCCGTATCATCTAATGAGTGGTGGACCACCCATAAAGAGTACAGTCCTGTACAAGAGCGGAATCGGCAACCACACAGATTAGCGTGTAGCAGACACACTCATACTCACAGATCATAAGTAAATGCAGTGATAATGTTATTGTTTGTGATTTACGACATGTTTATCGGCGGGCTATGTGACGCTTGAAAACACTACTTTAATCTTAACCACGAATGAAATTAATAGCGAGGCAAAGTAGAACCGAAGAAAAATTTCAACTATTCCTCCTAGCTGAAGTTTTTTGACCCTGGATGTTACGATTCATGTCAGCTCGTTAACTACAAACAGTTTGGACGGAAATGTTTATCTCAGTTCTGTTACTAGAGCTGTAAAACATACTGTATGTCTCTTACTTTTTTACATTCTCCTACATTCGCTTTAATGATCTTTCTTAATACATACAATGTACTGTTAATATACTCTATTCAGCTGGATGGAAGTGCAAAGAATTATCTTTTACCCGCATATTGAGAATGACTCGCGCAATTACAAGCTACATTTTCTGAAGTACCGATATGAATTTCAGAAATCTAGCTTTCTGACAACAATGTTTAAAGGAACTCTTAACGTCGTGTGTGTATTTATGTTCATTTGGGCCAACTAGGACCAGGTTATGCTTCCGTTTGGCTAGAATTCGCTTTCAATGAGTACACATCCGCATTAGCCCTAGAGAGAACCTTGAGTCCAACGTGGAATACAAACTAGCTTTCTGGCGTACTTCACGATATATAGCAAGATATGCCAGAGGTGAAGGTCGCCGCCTAGAAAGGGATTCGAACTGGAGACCTTTCGACCAGCAAGTCAGACACCTTAACTACTGAGCCGCCAAATCGCTCATCACTTTAATGACGTTTCTTATATACAATCTTTAACACATCTTCAATTCCGGGGGTTGAAGGTGCAGAGTATATATTCGCACAGCTATAAGCTGCAAGTCATGAAAAACCATTAGCTTTGCAGAAATCTAGCTTCTTGTTAATAACGTGTAAAGAACTTTAATTTGGTAAGAAAGTATCAAATGACTCTAATTCTTGAACTCATTAATCTATAGTTTGTGAGGGAATTGTTTGGAGGGGTGTCGATATTTATCTTTGAATGGTGGAAGCAGTTTTATCTTTGGTTGACGCGTAGCAGAAATCACCGCTGGAGGTCAAGAGAAAGACTTTTTGCCATTGTTGAAAAAATGAACTCTATGAACCGGAGTTTTATAAAAACTAACGACTAATGTTATACGTGAGTAAAGTCAGTAATATGGACATGAATCTGTTAATGTATAAAGTGGGTATATAAATTGTGAAAACCACAGGAATTGTTGATTGTTTGGTAACCGTGTGAATAAGTGCCTTAACACAAAGAACTGTAACATTTGAGTTGACACGATATAACCTAAGCGGTAACTGTAAAAAGACCATGGTCTAGAAGAATCCCGGTTCAACCATCCACGGATTGGAAACGAAGAAGCTACGGTTCTTCCATTCACTTATTCTCTGGAATTAAATTGACCTCCAGTAGCCGCCACTTACCTGCAGTCTCGCCTCCATGGGGTCTCCTTTGGGGATGAGCGACTCTCCCAGTCGTCCGACGCCTCCGACTGGCGAATCGTCGGTGAAGCGGAAGGGGCTGCGCGGGTCGTCGAACCTGAAGGGGCTCTTCATGCTCGCCTCGTCGGCTGGACTACGGAAGTACATCGGAGCTCCCGAACCTGGACCCATCGTCGGCGTACTCGTCGGAGGAGGTGGGATTACCTGTGATTGGAATTAATGTTACAATATGTAAGCTTTACAGCAATGAGAACCTCACTGAATTTTCCTTCGAATTTTTGTAATAAAATAAGAATTTAACAAACCAGTGTTTATATTTGTACAAACTAACTGTCGCATGAAATTAACTAGAAACTAATCTCGGATGATTCTGTTTGTAGCTTCGGATAGCCCAAAAATAAAAAGTAGGTTCGTTTATTAAATTATGAACACGACGCGTACAACTTTTCATTAAAGTATGAAATGCAGGTTTAAAATAATACAGTTGCGAGTGGAAAGTTAAAATATTTTGATCCTTAATACCCTTCTTTATAAAGTAGTTTAGTTATTTTTTGATGTGTAGTCTTATGTATTTGGAAGGTTCCGGTGATGTAAATAAATCGTTCAAACAATTACCAATTACAATAAACAAGGATGAATTTTAGGAAACTAATAAAGACATTTCGGTTAAATGGATTTGTAGAATTTCCTGGATTTTTTTAAAAGAAATATATGAACTGATATGTCCAACAAAGAGTGGTGAAACGTGTAGGATACATAAACAAATAAAGAAATACGAGAACAGCTTGGGCAAAATTTGATCAAACCTTTCAGTGCAGTAAATTTTGTCTATGAGTTGTTTTATGTCAAGATACAAAATACAATAGATGTTCTAACTTTAGGAAAAATAATGTATAAATTAAAACATGATATTATTCTGTTACAAACATACATGTGGTCCCTATTCACCAAATACCTTTTCTGTGTATTTGTCATTACTCTGTTATAATTTGTTAATAACGAACACTTGTAAACAGGTAAGAGGTGACTTGAAATTCCAGTAGTCTCTTTATTAATGTGAAACGTAATTAGGAAACTTTTACGCGGATTCCGCGAAGTGCTCTTTGGAATTGCTGTCGATAGGCACTCGAAAATCAGAAAGCAATAAAGGCGAAGATGGAAGTTTCTTTTCAAGTATTGATAGCAATGTAAATTAATTTTTCACTTCATGATCGGAGAACTGTGTCTGTTTTCTGGTCGTCTTATTTTAATCCTACCTATAATCTTACTGATATCGCATGATAGCTTCAGCAAAGCAATCACCATTTCAAGAAATAACAATGATTTTTCAACTTAAAATTTTAGTTTTATCTTATTGCCTTGATTATTCGAATTGAAAGATATTGCAGGGACATAATGTTATAAGAAATACTAGATTATTACTTCTGAGAGAAAGCACAGTACTCTTAACTTTTTACTAAATCTAAATATATTTCTTACCATTGTTATGCCTTGCTAGGGTTACATTTGCTTAAAAAATGACTTTATTTTACTTATTAGTAGGGTCGTGAGATACAATTCAAGACGTACTGTTTCTGAAGACATATTGTCAACAGCTATAGTTGTTATGATATGTTTGTGGATACTTTAAAGTACAGGTTTTGAAAAGTTTTCTTACCACGATCCCCTTCCGCCAAAAGAAAAATTCTCACCTCCTCTACAATTTTATTATTAAAATACTAAATGCCTGCTTTACGGTAGTAACCAGGGCATCTCAGATGAAACTCAATAATTATATGATATTAGAATAAAGGTTTTCGAGACGGTGAAGACGTAGTACTTTGGACGGTGTAGACCAAGGGTATTGAGGAAACTGACATCCCCCCCCCCACTCCCAATTACATGTCATCGCGCCTACTGAAATTAGGAATGGGGGGAGGCCTCAGTTTTGGAATCTATGCTTTGAAGGCACAGAACAGGAAATTTTGAAAGTACTTCATAAGAATATGCTTAAAAAATGGGAAAAAAAACGGATTACGTCATAGCAATTAACAAACAGGTAACCTCCATACGAGGACAGTAACTATAAAAAAAAAATAGCGTGTTGTGCAAAATATCTTTTTGATATGCTAGGAAGACATACCAGTGCGGGGTTGTTTGTCATGCTGTCGGACGCTGCTGAGCTGCTGCCGTCGGGCGGCGTCCTGGGGTTGCCGTTCAGCATCTGCTGCTGCTGTTGTTGCTGTTGTTGTTGCTGCTGCTGCTGTTGCTGCAGCTGCTGGTGGTGCGCGGCGTGGTGGTGGTGGTTGTGGTCGTGCGCGGCGGACAGCGGACTCGCGATGGCGGGCGTGGTGCTGACCAGCGACGCCGACGCCGGCGACGCGCCTGCCGACGACGCCGGGGGCGTCCTCGCGATTGGGGATGGCGCCCCGGACTCGCTACCTTGCGGCGTCTGCTGCTGTTGTTGCATGGAATCTGGGGGTGAGCGAACGGCTGTGAGCGGGGGTGGAGGAGGCGCTTGCTGTTGGTGCTGGCTGGTGGGGGGCGGTTGCAGGTGATCGGGCACAGATCCCGGCGTCTGTTGTGGGGGCGGTGGTGGTACTGCGGGGTGGCCGACCGGGTGTCCTTGGCTCAGGATGGTTCGCTCCAGGGACCGCCTCCAGTTGGCTACGATTTCCTCTCCTAGGAACGACCCGAACGTCTCGACGTTCTGGAGCGGGGGCGGGAAGAGCATGGCAGCTGCGGCGGCCGCCGCTGCCGCCGAAGACGTCGAAGACGAAGAGGGAGCCGAGGAGGAAGCGACTGCGGTGGAGGACGGGGGCTGGACTGAGACCGTGGACGCTACGGAGGAGGAGGGTGGTTGGACCGGGGTCGTGGACGGGTTGGACGGAGGCGGCGCGGAGGCGGCGGCGGCGGACAGGGCGTCGAGGGGGTGCGGGGGAGGCGGACCGAGTGGCTGCGGCTCACCGAGGTGGTGCAGATGCGGGGGCGGCGGCGGCACCCCCTGTTGCTGCTGAGCCCCGTGGTGCAGGAGCTGTTGCTGGGACGGCGCAGGGGGCTGCACACTTCCCACCGACGTGGGGGTGGCGGAGGGCGCACCCAGCATGCCTGCAAAGAGACGGCGAAATGGCGCGGTTGTTTTCGCTGTGTTTGTTGTGTTTTTGCTGTACATTGTGACACTCTCACTCCCCACCAACCAATTTAATTATTATTATTGTTTTGCTTTGATTAATTGTAAATATCAAGAATAATTGTATTAATATTTGTAAATTGATTTGTATTTTAGTAAGTTATAGTTTGTATAGTCTCTGGGAAGCGTAATATTATTATCGTTAGCTGGTACGGTGACAATCTTTGGCCTAGCCTGACAGCTGAGCGGGCAGCGATTATTGTGTGCTGAGTGCTCGGTGCGAATTTAAGCATCATTATGTGAAACTTGTATTTTAATGTGAAGTGCTTAGGAGCCTGTTACAATTTAACACGAGCGTGTAAATATTTATTCAAGCAACGGATGTTGATTAACTTCTGTGGAATTTCAGTGGAATTTCATTCCGAGCCAAGTTGATCATTTCTACAATTGATAATAAATAATACTTCTAATTTGCTTGGCGGTTATAAGTGATTAACTAATTTCAATTAAAACATAAATGAGCATTCAGCTACCATGTGTTCGAAATGAAATTGGGCCTTACTGGTTCAATAACACGCTGTTATCTCGACTGGTGTGGAAAAGTTGCGTGTTTCGTCTGCGACTGTTTGTTAACTTTCGGCAGCTAGTTAATCTACACTAATTGAGTGGTTAACTCATAACCTTTTGTCTACCTGGCTACAAATGAGGATAATACACACTAGCGTTATGATAACTAAGTATTGTATTGACGAAAGATTCTAGATTTTAAAGTCACATTCTGTTTTTCTTCCTCGAACTATTCAAAAATGGACTTCGTCAGTTAAAAACTGAACTATAAATCCATCTTCGCCAGGATTGCGGTATAAGCTTGTGAGGTAATGACAACCATAAAATTAATAAATAGGAAGCACTGTATGTAAAGTAATATGTTAATATACGAGGTGGATAGCTCCAACCTGAGAGTATAAATAGTTAAGTTGGTTAGCTTGTAATCTTGACTGTAATATGATAGATATCGCTGACCTAAGCAAAGAGTATTATAATGTTGTTATAGCGTAAAGATAGATGAGTCTGAGGACTGAAGAATGTTTTGATTTAATGTCCAAAGAAAAAGGGTTTGTAAATGATTAATGGAGGATTTGAAGTAAATGTCTATTAGTGGAAAAAAGTGAGGCCAGTTATTTGATGTGGAGTAGGTTATTTTAAAGACAACGACTTATTTTAAACCAGCAAATACGTAAGCTATCGTTTGTTGTTTTTGTTTGAAAACAAATTTATAACGTTCTAAATATACAAAAAAAAAAGATCTCTCACAAGATGTTGACGATGTGGAAATGAGATGGCTCCAAAACATATTATCAGCGTAGATAAACTTATTTATAAATGAGTGTTTCTCTCACTTTTGATTTTCCCACCCATCTTCCCATTTCAAAAGCTATACATCGGTCTTTGCGTGGAACAATATACACTGACCAATTCTAGATCGTGAAAGTTACATTAAGCTTCGAAATGAATCTGCGTTGACCCCCAGCCGCTTCTATTTGCGTTCTAGCGAGAACATGCTAGCAACGAGGATCTACTCTAATACTAAAGTATCCTCTCTCTATTTGTCACATTTTCACGACTAAACGGTTAAACCGTTGATGAAAGGAAATACTATGTGTCAATTAGGTAGAATGTAGGATGCTTTTTCGGGATAAATAAAATATTTTGTCATTAAATTTTGAAAAATAACCAGGGGATTCTACGATAACCATGGCGCAATTTGATTATGGATTCTTATGTAACTAGACGAGAAAAATTGAAACTAAAGAATATAATTTTTTGATATCTCACCTCGTACATAAACTTGGGGCACTAGAAAACAGTAGAACCTCTCTGTAATACTCACTTCTTGTTGAATGATAACTCTTGATCTTCTGTAAACTTTGATTCGGAAAAACAAATTCGGTAAATTATTAATGTTTCATTACTTAAGAATCCCTTCCAGATTTGGGTTTTATATGGTTTCCCCAAATCACTCCAGGCAAATGCCGGGATGCTTCCTTCAAAAGTCCATGGCCGAATTCCTTCCTGTTCCTTGTCCCCAGTCCCAACCTGTTTTTAATGACCTTAGCCGTCGACGAGGCGTAAAGGAGTACAAAAAAAATCTCTGCCGGAAAAAAATTGTATCACATCCTTGTTCAGTAACAGTTACCGGAAAAAAGAGTGAATGATGTTCGGTTTTATCACAGGCCAGAACACTTTCTCAAATACTTTTATATACTTTGTAAAAATATTTGCAATATTGCAGACCGTTCTACGAAGCATCTTCAAATCTGCGTTTCATATATACGAAAAATAACTGAATGCTGGAAGACTCATATAAATTAGTGGGACAAAATAAATTGCACGTAATTGTAACATAACTTGGGCAGAGGAACTTTGGCTTTAATTGATGAAACGGTATAACTGTTTGTGGCTCAGAGTTTTTTTTGCTACATTTTTAAATAGAGAAGAGAAAGTGTGTAATATTTCACTGTTTTATAATCAGTCGCAAACATTTTTAAAAAAAATTGTAAAATAATTTTCGTATATCTGTTTGAAACCCTTCATAAAACTTTAAGCAATTCTACAAATACTTATTAACGCTATTATTGACTACATACAAAAATAAATGCTTTAGGTTTTGCTTTGATAAAAGGAATTATTCATGCTTGGTTAATTTTTGATTGCACATGCAAAATAAGCAAGGCGAGCAAGTGTCAATTTGCAGATGGAGAACGACATTGCGAAATTATTATTATTATTATTGATAAAATAGTTTACTAGCAAAACACAACAATCACAGCGAAAATAAACGAAAACTGGAGATGCGGGAAGGATCTACATGGGTTTCTCTTGCTGGGTCTATACAGCGCAGCAACAAACTGGACTGAAGCGAGAAAATAAAGTATTGTTTAAGCCGCAAGCTGAAGCTTAGTGTAACAGGGAGCTACCATCACAGACAGTTGTTTACTGATTTTCATCGTGGCTATCAGTTCCACATTGGTACGTTTATTAGGACGATTTGCGATTAATTTAAGTATGTTTAGATGTGTATTAGATATGAATGTCTTTTGTGAAATATGTAAAGCTTAAGAAGGGATTGAAAAATAAAATTATAACGATAGTACTTGTAAGAAACTTTCAAAGAATATTAAAGGGGAGAAGAATCACTGTAGCTTCCAGCAGAAATCGTAAAATATTTACTGATAAAGAACTTAGGTTAAAACTGTTTTGCTTTGCATTCTACAGCAAGCGTGTTTGATAGCGGATTCGGCTATTCGGATTGCGATTTACCCTGTTTCTCGAAATAACTTCAGTGGAATGGCGGGATTCATAAAGGCTATGGCACATTTCCAAGCTCTCGCCTACAATACTCTCCCGGTTGAAATGTACCTCGTCACTGAAGAACTGCAAATCTCAACCTGAAAATATCTCTGAACTTTTATGGATGTTCAACATAGAGATCATGAAAGCCGCTTATTAAGACTAAAGTAAAAGGACCGCGATTGGTTCTATCCGAGCAAAGGCTTCATCATTCTCCATAATATTGCGTCTAACATGGAGATGGGGTTATCAAGAACAAATTCCGGCTGCTTTCCTGAAGCAGTGACAATATGAGCGGCCCTCAGGAGTGTTTTGGCACCTGCAGCTAAGACCAAAGAATCTTCGGCATCGCCAATATTTGAACACCGGCTTTCCGCTTCGTAGTGAACTACGTTCATCATTTTTGGAAGTAAATCGTACATTGCATATACGAATGTTTCTACAAACAGAAATAGAACCATGTTTTTACGAACGCCATATATGGTGCTTGGTGAAGCTGTCAGGTTTAACGTAAGACAAAGCCTCACTACATGATAATGTTTATTGTTGACCTAGTAAACAAATGCTACTTATTTTGTAGCTAATTTTCTGAGGGTGTTTTCAGGTAGCGCCATAGATAACGAAAATTGCATTATGTTGCTCAGTAAAGCGACAGAAGACACGCCACTCATGTGGGTGATAACGTTATATAATGCCGCAGGAAGTTGCGCCAACAGAATCGAAAAATATTGCTACATTTAAACGACTGGTCTTTGTTCGTTACGTTCATTGCGAAATGAAAAAGTGAACAACAACAATAGAGAAAATATCTAGAATCACTAATTTGTTTGCCGGTTGACAATGTCGCTTGAAATTCATGAACGACGGGAAGCAGAAGGTACCAATTTCATCAAATTATAACGTTCTCCCTTTTTGTTATTTTTTGCTTTACGTATAACGTGTAGTTTTCACGTGGAGATACATCCTAAAATATACATTGTTAGTTAGTTCAGAAAACTTCTGTCCAAAGTATGTTTTGTGGATTTTATTTCATTGGCGTCAGGGAACAATTGATGACGTTAGGTGTTTGACACGTGAAAAAAAAAACAGTAGATGTCGGTCAAAGCAAGTATTGCAGGTATTTCTCACTTCTCTTATTACTAAACTGAGCGAAATTCTTCAACCGGGAGTAGCATGTACGATCGGTTGTAAATATTTTCGGGGATACCGTTTTGGCATCGAAGTCGATTCTGCTCTTGCAGCCGAAAACAGGTATCAAACACATTGGTTAACAACTTCATGTGCCAGAGAAGAGATTACACCCCAACCGAGCGTGGTGAGTGAGCGGTTAACGCTCTGGCCTCGCATTCGGAAAGACAGCGGTTCGAATCCCCGTCCGGGCATCCAGATTTGGATTTTCCATGGTTTTCCCAAATCACTCCAGGAGAATGCCGGGATGCTTCCTTCAAAACGCCATGTCCAAATTCTTTCCCGTTCCTTGTCCCCAGTCCCATCCCGCCTCTAATGGTCTCGACGAAGCGTAAAGCCATATGTAAAAAAAAAAAAAAAAAAAAAAAAAAAAAAAAAAAAAAAAAAAAAAAAAAAAAAAAACCACACACACACACACTCCACTTTTATCGCAGGGCCCTTGATGGATTGCAAGTTTCTGACTCATGCCGACTTAACGATATCGAAAACAAGTCGACACTATTCCTACTGGCAAAGAGCGGAGTACGATCTGACTGTTTCGCCAGCTGAGCTTTAAGTGTTACGCAGCATGAAGAGTAATTTTCGATACCTATTAAGTATTTCACACACAGAGAAACAGGTTTCAATGTAAAGCAGATTTCTGGGAGTTACATTGCAGCAATGAAATGTGATCTCCAGCTATCTTGGTTTTCGTTTATATGAAATCACACCAGACGAATATGAATCGTCATCAAGGCAAATTTGCTTATTGTTCTTTGCTGACAAGTCTCTCCTGGCTCTGATGACCTCATTGTCGACGAGCTGTAAAGCTCTTAAAAAATGAAAAATAAAATAAAACGCGAGCCAGATCTATGAGCTTCGAAGTAGTTGTACCAAGGCAGTGATTGAGAAGTACAGTTGATCAGTATTTTTCTCGAGCTATAGTGGCATTATATACGTATATATGACTGTGATTGTAGTGTGTTCAGTCAGCATAGGCGGTTCAAGGTCAGACTGCTCTATCCCCACTCCACTACTCTTTCCCCTACACGCGGAGGGGAAATATGCCACTCGCCTACTTGGACATATCGGTCAGCTTGGAGAGGTAGGAAGGGAGGGGATGGTGAGGTGAGGCGCTGGTTCAAGGGAATGTAACCTTGGGCCGCCAGTTCGGAGTGTAATAAGCGATACCCTGCAAAAGGTTCACAAGAATTAACAGCTTTATATAGCAGACCAGTCACTACCGATAGAACTGTTTTTCCCAAACCAATTACACTTTACAGAGAAGTTTAACATTTAACGTAAGCGTCTGTTGTAGAATCTGGTGTTAAAGAATTGTACGACTCTCATCCCGCTGAACAAGTGGTTCTTCCACCAATGCTACCAAAATCAACTAACGGCAGACCTCGGGGGGTAAGAACATTTGAAAAGGAGGTATGTACCTAAATCGTAACAATGTCGAAGTGTAAATAAGTTTTACTTTTTGAACTACGTGGATCATTTGAAATCTCTGTTGAGGAACTTACTTGTGAGTAAAAGTTTCAATGAGTTGATAATGCTGGGGGTACTCCCACTGTGTGTTAGATTATAACTGAGTGGAGTGTTAAGTCTGTGATGGTCGTTCCAGTTCTGGAGAACACTCACCTGTTGACTCTGGTGTCTTTGCTTCCGCCTGGAGCGCAGCCGCTGCTTTACTCCTCTCCAGAAGCAGCATTTCCAGCGATTTGTCTCCAGTCAGGGGTAGTTCCATCGCCCTCAGCAGGCTGACATACAACAAAGAGAAAGCTTTGATATAAAACTCATATTATGCTGAAGAAACTGGCGACATCTTAATCTCAGTCTATACACTGAAGTAACATATACCTTTCATCTTTTCATTGCTTCAGTACGGTCTGTCTTGGGTTTGTGTATTTATCGATTGTTGCAGAGTATTCAAACAATATGACAATAAATATTATGAAAAAATATTTACTTATAGGTTTAATGGCATAGATGTCCTTCATATACTAAAAACTTTGATTGTATTCTACCTGCACTAGGCTTAAGGTCTTTTGGAAATCAATGTCCCATTTTCTCACCAAAGCCACCACTGAATGTGTAACGTATGAATTCCTGACACACTTCACATTCTTCCGATATATACCGATCGTATATCCTCTTCTTGAAATTAGATTCTGTTTTAGTTTTTTTTTTTTTTTCCGCAAGAGGAATTTGGGTATGAGAAAAATTTTGCGGTCATGCTTGTAAGGAAACTTATTCAATAAGGCCAGACGAAGGTCGAAATTTCTGATTGCTTCCGATAATTAGCCTACGGCGAGATGAGAGAGGTTAAAGCGTAAGGGAAGTTAATCGCTTAACTCGTCGATATAGCTTCAAAGGAGACCGCTTTTATTAAATTCACAAGTGAAACTACTTATTTAAGGGTTTTATGAACTTTGCTCTCATAATGTATCACGTAATATATTTCTAGAAAAACTTAGCTTTTAGGGTTATGACCTCAATGCCATCATATTTATACATTGATACTTAAAAATCAAAAGGATTCATATAATGATTGTAAGTCACATTTCTGTCCAGTCAGTCAACGGGTTCCTCAAGGATCTATCTTCGGACCTATCCTATTTATCATCTAATTTAACGAACTACCGTATAATATAGTCCTACCGTTAGTAGCTACTTGTTTGCAGATATTGTAAATTTAAATCTTAATGCGAATTCTTCGAATGAGTTAAATCTCGTAAATATTTCAGATACTATTAAGAATAGATGTGTGGCTCTTTTGTTTTGCTTGAACTAAGGTAAAATAAAGAAATAATGTTTCTCTTTAGTGTATGATAAACACACAAATTAGGGTGAAATTATAAATTTTCTCGATTTCTGTATTGACTATAAATTGACCCGAGTTAGACAAATTCGGGCAATTGTTAGCAGAGGAATTTATTTATTAAGGAAATTATAATCTTGTGATAGTACGAGTATTGATGTTTAAGGGTAGTAAGAAACCAGCTACTATCTGTTACTTTGCTGCAGGACCGCCAACCTTTAGCTGAGAGATTGTTAAAACTGCAGAAAAAAGCGTTCTTATGCTGCATTTACAAATTAATAAAAAAAAATTGATTTTAAAACTAATACGTTTCCCTTCTAAATTCTTTGACTTGTGACCTTAAAAAGTTTATTTTTTTTTACTGGTGGGGGAATAATGACACAAGAGCCTAGCATCTGGACTTCTGGGAGGACATGCTTTCAAATCAATCCCCCTTCAGACATCTGATTCTCGATATTCTATGGTTTCTCGAAATCACTCCAGGCTATTGCCGAGATGGTTCCTAGTGAAGAATTCCTTCCCGTTTCTTGCCATTAATCCTGCCTTACTAACCTAGAAGTTGACGAGGCATAAAGCTCAAAATATTTCTTTTTTAAGTTATCGTTTTTCTTTTAATTTAATAGTTACGCTTGAACGGTTACATAATGATCATCGTTGCCGATATGGACGAACTGCATTATTTGCAGTTGATTCCTGCCTTCTGGTTCATTACAACAATCAAGATTCCTCCTCTGTGTGAAGAAGAAGATTGTTTGCGACGAAATTTTCGTCCTGCGAACGACTCTCACACGGGTGTTACCATGCGGCAACGTTGTCACAGCAACATCCTGTCGACGATGGGAGGGGACGCGAAAAAAAATATTTTATTTCCCCGGAAAGCTCACATCTGGACACAATGGCCGTTTACAACTTCCCCCTGGTCATCAATATGAACGGCATTATATTTGCCAGCAACAGGTCACGAAGAGCGACGGCCAACCGACCGTCACGTCCGCTTTCCGACTCACTTGTCCAGCCGCGTTGACAATAATAATGACGAGTCCGATCGCAGCGCCTGATGCTCGCCCTAATGGACACTCTAGCAGGAAGCGCCAGATTCCTCCTCCACATACGACATTCTCTCTGTTCCGCCCGTGGATAATTCTTCAACAGTAATCAGACATCCGAGTGTCAACTCTGATGATGCAGTAGTTCAGTTCGGAAATTTTTTTTGGTAGTTTCGACCATAATTTTACCACCATTCACTTTAATCACATACGGCAATTGTCTTCATACATCCCACTAGACTTTTGGAGCTGACCACTCAAATTGCATAAAGCTATTCCATAGGATAGTAAAACAGCCCTCAGATCCAACTTAATTTAGGAAATATTATTTTAAGAATTGTTTATAGCAAGCTGGGAGTTGATTCATTATGGTTTCGTATATTTTCCGTGTAATTAACTGTGAATTTGTGTAAGTGAACATTGTTTTATGGAAAGAAACAAAGTAAATACTGTTTAATATGTTCAAGTACAGTATTATACATGAAAAATTGATTAAAAGTTTATAATTCTAAGTGTTGATGTGAGCTACGAACTTTGGAAGACAGTTTGCCTCGGTTTGGACTGTGTATATAATTGTAAATATCTTTAATTATCGTTTCCGTGTATTTCATGATGATTGGGGATGGTTTTGAATTAATTCTGATTGTTTTTGTATGGATTTAATTGTTAAGGTATTGTTAGAATTCGAGAAAGGTCAGTCGGAACTTTCTGAACAAATCTGGATGTTTCTATTTAAGCGCGCAGTGATGGCGAATAAAGAGAGTTGCCAGGCAATTAGTTCCATGGAGGAAGGAAATATATGGAGGAGAAGTGACGTTAAATTGGTGAAGCAGGCTCGCGCATGCGGAGTGGCGGCAGCGGCGATATTGCGCTTCCAAACAATTGCGATGTTCCCAGTATATTCCGAAAACTAAGCAAGATATCGAAAAATGTTATTCTTTATTTTCGATTTGTCTCGTCGTGTTACATAAGAATCGATCATTAAATTTGACTTTTGCGAATTTTTTCTTCTCCATTTCAACTCAAGACACCTCACTTTTGATACAGTATATCTCTAGAACTAGGTGAGATATCGAAAATTATTATTCTTTATTTTTCATTTGTTTCGTCTTTTTAAATAAGAATCCATCATCAAATTTGACTTTGACCAATTTTTTCTTCTGAATTTCAATCAAAACCATTTCACATTTGGGACAGAATATCTCGAAAACTAAGCAGGATATCAAAAAATTTTATTCTTCATTTTGTATTTGTCATATCGAGTTACATAATAATCCATCATCAGATTGCGGCGCAACCTTTATCCTAGAGTCCCCTTGAGGTTTTTGTACATATTCCCCGTGTCTGTATGGAAGCGGCCATGCCCCCTCCACTCCGGCCATGCCCCCCCCACTCCTCCTCCGCCCTGCTTCACTTCAATGCGTCGTGAAGGTCTCTTGCGTCGTCTCCATATATTTCCTTCCTCCATGATTAGTTCTGGGAAGTGTGTGAGCTTAATCGCTGGAATATTTGTTTACATTTTTACTTAATATCTATGGATGGAGTCGATGTCTTGAAAGAAAAATAAACAAGTGAAAAGTGATTCTTTGAGTAATTATTTCATAAAAACAAACACCTAACAATAGGTTGAACAAATAGTGTCAGAAAAAAACTTTTCAACAGATCAATGTAAGGAACATTTTTGGGTTCTCCTTTCCTTTGATCATAAGTTGTAATTTTAGTTATAACAAAAATATTACGTTGCCTCTACCGCACGTATTAAAACCCTCTTTTTCTTTGTATCTAATGATGATCTACACTGATATAATAAATGCGAAAGTAACTCTGTCTCTCTAAATGTTTGTTGTGTATTCATGACTAAAATGAAAAAAAAAAAACGATCTTGATAAAATTTGAGAAAGATATAATATGTATAACTAGGAAGGAGTTAAGATACTTTTTTCGGAATAAATAACATATTTTGACTTAAAATTTAAAAAAAATAATAACTGAATGGTGGCAGACAGACGGATAGCGTGTGTAAGTCTCTGTAATGATATATTGGTCACTCAGGCTTTGTTTCTCTCACAGCCAGTTTGTGGGACACTTTTACATAACTTACAACTTTCTATAGTCAATTATAGCAATAACATTCTAAGTCCCCCTGTACGAAGTCGCGAGTGAATGTTAAGGTGGGTTTCCACGGCGCGTCCCTCGGCACTTGTTAGGGGACGACTGTCATCTTTGCCGCATAAGCTAGCAGGTACGGCGCGCCTCGACCCACCGCCAGGCGGTAGAAGATGAAAGGCGCGTCCTTCCCAGCACGCGCCGTCGGAACCCACCTTTAGCTGGACCATGAGGTAGTCGTACTTCAGTCTAGGCGCTGAATGGTATGCTGGTGCTTCCCACAGAGCAATGTTCTCGGCACCCACCTGATTTCCCGCTTGAGGTCGTCGTAGTCTCTCTGCTGGTCCAGCCTGTTCTCCAGCCGAGCGATATGCTGCCGCCGGTGTTCCAGCTGCTCTTCCAGCCTCGCCACTTGCGCCGCCGAAGACTCTTGCAGCTGCGACAGCGTCGTCTGCAACCGCTGAACGTCTTCCAGCAGTTGCGCGATCTGCAAAACACATGTGTGAAGTCTCGTATTAACCATTGCGAGAGAGCTAATGGACGATGAGGAATTTAACACAGAAAAATAGTTTATAAGACGAGTTTTCAAGTTACTAAAATTTAAAGATATTTAAACAACGCCCTACAGACCTGAGACAAATGGTGGACTTAAGCGAGAGCTTCGTACACTTACAGAATACTTCAGACACTATATAGATAACGCTCAGATGCATTGGGATAGGTGGGTACCAACTGAAATTTTCGTTTACAACAAAAAAAAAAAAAAAAAAAAAAAAAAAAATCCATTCAACTACAGGCTTCTCACCCTTTGAACTGTTATTAGAACGCGTAACGAATATTTCAGGTATATTGCAAGGAGAGAACTACAAATTAGACAGCGAAAAAACCCAACGAATCTGTCCAACCCGTTCATGCGGTTTAATTGTGAAGCTATAGTTACGTCCATGCGTCATATTGTCATTATAGTTTACAAACTGTGGCCAGATCTAATTTTTGATCGCTCTTTCTGGCAAGGATATCATCCAAGTACTCATTTGATGGCAGGCTACACGGTTTATGGAATATGTTTCGGTCATTTAATTTTAGGATTAATCTGTTTTTAAGTTCCGGGACGCAGCATGGCGTTCTGCTTTATTGGGATACCCAATAAGACGTAACAGAGATGGCAACAGCGTAATATGCAGTCCTCTAGGGACTTGACCTTTTCATGGAGAGGCGGGTTTTAGGCGGATAATATTGGCGGGATGTTGCGGAGGCAATAACATGAATTGGTGCGCTATTTGGGTGGAATTTTCCATAGCACTTTATCTTGTGAATTATCTTAGGCAGTAGCAGAAGTGTAATATCTGGTGGGATATAGCCCGACAATCTGTGTGTTTGATATTCCGAAGCAGGTGTAGTTGACATCTTTGGAGGCGAAAAGAAGCAATGTTAGAGGTAGAGGTGGTAGAGACTCTAGCGCATCGACATCTGTTTTTGGAGAGGTGAGAGAAGGCAGACAATTTATTCTTGCTGTTCGTGTTTACGTACACACTTAAGCACATTAGAAGATATTATGCTGTTCTCATTTCGCTGTCATACGGATATGATTGCAAATTTATGTACGATTTATGTTTGTTCGCATGAGCAAACTAGAACCACGTTAATCCTTCGTTTGGCTTGAATTTGCTGTGGTTGTGTACACTTCAGTGTAACAACTATGGTTGTTAGCCCTAGACGGGAGCTACAGTTTAACGTGGAGCTGAACCACGGAAGCGTTCTGACGTACTTAACATTACACAGTAAGCTGTGTAGGGATGTAGGTCGGGTTAAGGGCTTATGAAAATCCCCGCCGAGACAGGGATTCGAACCGCAGATCTTTCAAATATCCAGTCAGTTGTCTCAACCACTGAGCCACCAGGCTGCTTTTGAATTTATTAATATATGAAGTAATAAGCTGGTATCCTCGAGTTATTAAGAAAGCTGTAGCTGTCATTAGATGCGGTCAGGGCATAGCAGCAGAAGAAGAGTCTGAAACGAATCGAAGACCTTCGGAAGGGACAGAGCTCCTTGCATTCTGCAACTCCTCGTTGGAATGAAATATTGTTGGGATCGCTTCCTATCCACTTTGACGCCTTATTCGAAGATGAATTTCCCAGGGAAACGGTTTGTTTGAAGTGTGATCTACGCCCAGACCGAACATTTGAAAACTTTCCCCTAATTCCTCAGCCATCACGCTTGGTATATGAACACAAAAGATATGTCTTTAACAATTAGAATGGTACTTTTCTGAAATCTTGAAATTACAAGACTGAACTTAACGATGCTTTGGTTTAGTCTAAGTGAAGCCAGGTTGTCTTTAAATATTCGTCATATTCCTGCGGGATTCATTGAGAGGGAACGTGAGAGCATTTAGCGTGCCGGTAAAAGAGCCAGGAACGGCATTTTACGGCCTTCGGGGGAGTGTGAAGCACGTACACACTCACTTGTGTTCTCTCTCTCTCTCTCACACGCACGCACACACCAGCACAGAAAGAACGCACGCTGGCGTGGGTGTGTTATCGGAGAAACAACGGCGCCTATAAAAGTGCGCCCGCGGCTCCGAACTATAGGCCTTATTTCTATAATAACGACTCGGCATTACTCAGTCCCTACCCCTCCCTCTCTCCGTGAGACTACTGCACGACCACTCAGGAAGGAAGAGCGTCGGCGGTCCGAAGGGGTGGGCAGAGAGAGTGAAAAAAAAGTCCAGTGGAGTGAACGGCCTGGGGAGAGAAAGACATTAGAACTGGCCGCTCGGTATCTGAGGTGGGACTCGCATGGCCGCACCAAAATAAAGCTGAAGAGGGGAGAGAGGGAACGAGTGTTGCAAGATAACGCGAGGATACAATTTTTAACCCTTCTGAAGCGTAACCAGAAACGTGGAGTTAGCCACTCTCATTGTGTCTGCATTTTTAGTTTCTCACCTGACACTGCATAATTTCTTACTCCCCGGTCACAGTTGCTATACCTTGTTCGTGCTCGACTGGCGGTTGAAGGTCATGTTCTACTTGCGTAGCTCCTCAGCGTGCCCCCCCTTCCTCCCGCTGCATATCCCTCCTAGCAGACCATTGCGTCCACACAGGTATACGTAAAATTTGTCCGCTGGCATTCTTCGCCCTTCGCATGTAGGGTGATAGAACAGAGTGACCTTGAGCCGCCGCTGTTAACTGAATGCTCTATGACTGCGGTACTCCATTTGAATAATATGGGTGGGGCTTGATCAGTGTAGAGAAAGAAAGGGAAACTGGATGGGGAGTCTTACAGCAAGTCTGCGGCGGCAGCAAGTGTTTATTCCACTGTGTGTGTGTGTATACGTCTCGCAGTCAGAAGGGAGGGCAAGCGCGCCTTCACTTTGCCCTCCGCCACCTCCGCAGCTAAAAACGATACAGCCATTGAGCTGCGACTGGAACCTGGGAAACGGCTGCGGGCTACGCGGGGGGAGACGCAGCCAGCAATGCAGAAAAGAGCGACAGGGGGTTGCGGCGGCGCTGGCTTACCCCGGGCTGAGTTGAAGGACGCCGGCTGTGTGTGTGTGTTTGTATGTATGGAAGAGAAAGAGACGGAGACACACGCGGCGGTCGCAGCGGGGGAGAGATGAGGACTGAGAGGGGGGGGGGGCGGGGGGATAAAAAAAGGAAAGAGAGACCGACCGTCCAGAGATAGGGAGCGGCTATCGGAGACGTAGCGAAAAGGGGTTGAGCCGACGCCACTGTGTTTGTGAGAGGGGGAGGGTATTCTGCGGAATGGGAACAGATTTCGGACGGGACGTCAAACCGGGGCTTGCCTCTCCTACACATACACGCACGCACACACAGTAACGGACCACCACCCTCAACAACGGACGCTACCTCCGTTGTCCGGTAGCGCCTTTTTCTCCAGGGTGGTCGTCGTCCCCACTCTTCTTTCCATACCACCACGCCTAGTCACCGCCAGTTTTTCCCTCCGCTCCGTCGCGAATCCTTTTTTCTCCTCTCCCTTGTCCTTCCTCCCCTTTTTTTTGAGTCGCCGTGGCTGCCTGCCTCCCGTTCTGTGTACGCACGTGTATGAATGTGTCTCTGACGTAGCGGGTGGTACTGGACAGAAAATCACTCATTTTCTTTTTTTCTCGGGAGTGGATGTCGCCTTTTCCAACCCCTTGCCCCGCTATCACTTCCCGCCACTGGCGTCCTTTCCTTCAACGTCACCGCAACAGCCGTTCCACCCCTCCGGGAATCGTTATTCCAGCTTTGCGTCATTCTCTCCGACGTGAAAAAATGTAACTGAACATCACATTTTTCAGCGATGGCCAATGTCCCCTCCAATTTCTTTCCCGTTCCTCTTCACTTTGCTAATTCACCCTCGCTGTCTCTTCCCATTTCTATCAGATTGTTTTGTTTTGGCGACCGTACCTGACCACCTGCCCAGAGTTGGGTGCCTCATCTCAGAATCAGACATCTGGCTGGCTCACACCGTTCCTTCCTACTTGTCACAATACCGACCGCATCTGCGCAGTCCCACTGGTGCCAATATCAGCAACAAAAAAAACAGAAAAGTGAAAGCGTAGAGGCACTTTCGATTTGTGCCTGCAATTGTCGTATTATTCCTCTTAATTTAACTGTGTGCTAGTGTGGTGACATTCTGCGATGAAAACGGCGCCAGAATAAAAAAAACAAGTGGTGCCTCTGTGCCAAGGGTCAGAAAAAGTGGCAGCGAATGGGATGAATGAGCAACAGAGGAAATTAAGTAATTTACAAGCAGACCAAACAAACGGCTGATGCCGTGTTAATTGCTGGAATGATTTGAATGTACGCTGGGACAGAATCGTGCGCCGGTTCTTTCTCGCCGGAAATTTTCTGTGTTGCTACACTCTATGCCGTGAGTCTGTAAAACTGGAGTCGGTGAAATGGCGTTTGAGGTGCCGCAGGTTGTTTTGTATAGAAGGGCCGGCTGGATAGGAGAGATGTTATGTACACATGTACGAATTAATTAGCGGCTATCCCTTCTTTAGCGATGTGCTCAGTTGGGCTGTGCAGTGAAAGGGACATGGGCTGCCTTTTCGCGTCAGCTGCTGCTAGATTGTTTTATAACTGCTGTAGTTCTGGAAGTTACGTTTGTTACCGCGCACAAGTAGTTTGGTTAGTTAAAATTTGTGTTAGGTACCTGTTGTCCATATTACCTAGTTTAATAATACTGGTTGTAAAGCAATATGTTCGTTTGTTAAAAAAGGAGACAGTGAAGTTCCATTTATTTTTAAAATAAAGTATTTCACTTGTGTCGCAACTTTATGGAAAAGATTGTTTTATATTGTTAGACAGTGTCGTTAGGTTCGGTGGATCAGAAATTATAATCACGAGTGCAGAATAGGTGTTTCTGTTTAGTTTTGAATCGTCCGAGTAATATATTGCTAACATTTAAATTCACATGTAAGATACTGCTGCGTATACAATTTCGTTATATTACAAACTGAAGCAAGAGAATTGGACACAGAAGTTGCTTATTGATTGCTGAAAGTATGAAAAGCGTAGGAGTCCAAGCATAAATGCATTTTTTATATGTAACCAAGACATAAGACTCATTTTGCTATCGATATTTAACCGAAGCCTTTTTTTTTAACACAAAGATGAAAATAAAAGCAGACAACCAAACGTAACTTTTACATCGTAGTCCATTGAACACGCTGAGATTTCAGAAAATATTACCAAGGAAGTGTTAACCCAAGAGTGTTAAGTGGCTGCCATACGGAACCATTTTAAAATGCGGCAAGTGTTAAAATCCTGCCGCAGCCAAGCAGGTTACTGCTTTTGGGTGCATTTTGGTAATCATCTGATTGAACTTTGGGATGGCCTGTAGTGTCTGTTTCAATAATACACTTTCCACATATATAATGGAAGACTAACTAAAAAACACTTCATTTCGGAAAGAGATGGATAAACTGGGTTCCTTAGTGCTCAACAAGTAGTCATTAAATGCCATACAATTTTTACGCATTTCGGGTAGTAATTGATCTTCTCTAATAATTTTGATGCTTTATTTTTTTTCGATTTTAGAGGAATAGCTCTGACATAGATTGACAACTTGTTTAAACAATTACCTTTTTTTGCAGACGAATAGTAATATTACATGCTTCAGTAATTAACACATCTTACAAAAATGGAGCTAATGCAGAGATGTCGCTATGAGAATTCTGGAATTTGAGGGAGAGTTTATTGGTAACAGAAATACTCGTTACATATTGGTTTTACAAATCATTAAAACATTGTATTAACGTCACAGTTTCATAAAGATAATAATCACCTATAGTCTTAGTGACCTGTTGGCAGAGTATCTACTGCCTGAGTAACGCGCTAATAACAAAATTGGAGAATCCGTTTGTTAAAATATACCTACATTTTTTCGCGTAATTTGAACCACGGTAGCCTTCTAGAGTACCTTCTCTAATATCATAAATACGAAAGTAACTCTCTTCGTCTGTTTGTTAAGTATTCATGACTAAACTGCTAAAACTATCTATATGAAATGTGACAAACAAATACCATGTATCATTAGGAAAGGCACAGGATTACTTTTTATATAAATGACTTATTTTGTCATGAATTTTTTTAAACTAACAGAATGGTGACAGATAGGCGGATAGCGAGCATAAGTCTGTGTAATGTTATATCGGTCATTTAGGCTTCGTTTCTCTCGCAGTCAGTTTGTGAATGATATGTTTATAAAATTCATCCCAAACAAATAGCTTCTTTGGACATATTTTACGTAACTTACAGCTCTCTATATCAAATTACAATAATGAAATTCAAAGACAATGCATACGAAGAATTGGATAGTAGCTAGTTTTACATACAAAAAACCGAGCGTGGTGGTGTAACGGTTAGCGTTCTGGCCTCGCATTCGGGAGGACGGCGGTTCGAATCCCCGTCCGGGCATCCAGACTTGGGTTTTCCATGGTTTCCCAAATCACTCCAGGCAAATGCTGGGATGCTTCCTTCAAAAGGCCATGGCCGAATTCCTTCCCATTCCTTGCCCCCATCCTTTCCTGTCTTTGAAGACCTCGCTGTTAAGAGACATTAAGCAATTAAAAAAAAAAAATACATACAAAAGTCAAGTGTTATCGGAGATGAAGGACGGATGATGTGCTTTTGACAATTCCATCCAAGACCAGGGTTGGAACCAGAAATCTTTTCAGTACACAGTAAGCTGTAAGGTACCAGTCAAAACTTTGATAGTATTATTTTCGAAATGCACAGTAGTCTTAAACTGCGGGCTCGTGTGCCAAACAAGCTCCAATTTTTCAGTCGGCGCGGCGGCGAGAAGGCGCCATGCGGGGAGGGTTGGGTGCCGGGCACTTTGCCAGACGGGGACAACTTCGAGAGATGTTCGTGGCGGTCGACCAGCTTGTAGGTCACAACTATTGGTTTCTAATATCGTCCCCTCCACCCACTCCAAGGAGCTCAACCGATTTTCTGTCTCGATGCTGCATTGCGATTTGATTTGATTGCTCCGCAGCGACAAGACGTTCGATAAACTGTGAATCGAATATATTTTATGGAAACTGTGCTACTTTTGGCGTTGGAGAGTCGTTCTGGCCTCTGTAAGAACACTGTATATCCTTGTGCCCAGAGTGGAAGATTACAGTTTTCTTGAGTTAGGAAGCAAGAATTTTATCCAACTTTGTCGCATGAAAACTGATCGCATACACATATGAACAATGTGATGGTAACAGGAATTTTACGGCTTGTATACATCATGGTCATTAGAGACGATTGTACTGTAGATACCTATAGCAACTCGTATTTTAAACCGAGCGTGGTGGGTGAGTGGTAACGCTCTGACCTCGCTTTCGGAAGGACGTGGCTTCGAATTCCCATCCGGGCATCATGATTTCGGTTTTTCATGCAATCCCCAAATCACTCCAGGTGAATAACAGGATGCTTCCTTAAAATAGGCAATGGCCGAATTCCTTCTAGTCGATAAAGTGTATTATACTTTCAGCCTCTCATTATTTTACATATTCTCAATAATTATTTCTGCAACTAGACGTGTAAACAGCAGGAGTCTATGAATACGTCTTAAATAAAAATATCTTTATATATTAGCTTAATTAGTTGACGCATACCTTTGAATGGAATAACAGTAGGAAATATGTATATCATATTACTCGAATTCGAAAGCAAGTATGTAAATATTATTTGGTAGCTGTTATTGTAAACAATAACATTGCTTTCTTCTGGCATCGAGTGGTTACATGATAACATGATACTAGAGTTTAAGCTAACTCCCACGCGCTACTACTTATCTTTAACTGCTGGCAGCCCTTACTTGCGGCCACTTTTATACAAGCAACCCAAAATTTTTATGTTATTTACATGTCTTTCTTTATTTAAAAAATAAGTGAACGAATTTTTTGAAGTTTTTTTGTATAATTTGATTAAAAATACATGCGGCCGTATTCTGATTAACAAACCGGCAGAATAGTATTCTCCTACTAATTATTACACATAAAAATTATATTTAAATCAACAGGGCTGGCGTTAGGATTCTCGAGCCCCGGGTAAGCGATCGTAGGCCCTCAACCCCCCCCCCCCGAAGATATTTTTAATTTACACTTTGGTTTTTTTTTAAATATAAATTCAGAACATTTTAATGCAAAAAATTTCAAAATTATTGGTGCAGATTTTAAAATTTGTGTTTGATTTCTATTTATTTAGACATCCAGGCCGACAGGCCCCCCTTTGGTGGTCCGGGCCCCGGGTACTTTTGCCCCACTTAACCCCCCTAACGCCGGCCCTGTAAATCAAATAACAGATTGACATAGAAATAATGCAGCTGGATATCAGGCTATAAGCGTCTTCACACGGATTTCGTGCAAGAAATCAAAGTAAATTGGCGCATTTTGGAAACCGAGCGTGGTGGGTGAGTGGTTAACGTTCTGGCCTCGCATTCTGGAGGACGCGGGCTCGAATCCCCGTCCGGGCATCCAGATTTGGGTTTTCCATGGTTTCCCCAAATCACTCCAGGCGAATGCCGGGATGCTTCCTTCAAAAAGGCCATGGCCGAATTCCTTGTCCTCAGTCCCATCCCGCCTCTGATGACCTTAGCCGTCGACAAGGCGTAAAGCAATAATTAAAAAAAAGAAAAAAAAGGCATTTCGGAAAAGAAGAAAAAGCTTCAATTTGCCGTTTCCTCTAAATTCTTTTTTTACTACAATCTACGAACCTTACACTAACTTTGATAATGCTGGCGATCAATCTCTGGCAAACCTAAAAGGAATATTTTTTTCCTCGGTACAGAATCACTGCGCAAAGATCACACGAGTCGCCCTTCAAAGGGATTGCGGTGCGCGGCGCAGTCCGCACAAATGCACGCCGGGAGCGGAGATGCCGTCTTTTTGAATCGGTAACGAAATTGCCGTAATTCGTGCAAATCCGGCAGGTGGAGCGGCCAGTGGCAAAGGGACGCAGATCAGCGTTGGTAAGACGATCACGCAAGTGTGTTAGGGCGGGGAGGGGCGCTTTATGCCAAACCTTGTTATAGAATATTTGCATGCCGTCTATTGCGGAGGGCAGAGGCAGAAGCGGAGAGGTGGAAGACAGACAGACAGACAGACGGCGGCTGCCGGAGAATCCAAATCAAGCTCCCTTCCCCGGCTGCTACAACCCTTTCCGCCTCCAATCTTCCATGAGTTATCTCGGCAGAACAATGGCTCGGGTTTTCACCGGAGTCGGCGGGGGATGGAGAAGGCGCAGATATTGGATCTGTACGCTGACAATAAATACCTGCGCTGCGAGAGAAGACAGGTGTAGCGCCGGCTGATGGGGTTCGGCGTCGCCAACAAGATGACGCCCAGCGTCGCAAAGCAGACGTAATCGCGCCGGGGTAGCATTACGGCTTACAGCCTCCGGACGAAGTGAATTAGAAGCATAAAGCGCCGTCGTGTAAGATTCAAACATCCTTAACTATTCGAAACACGACTGTATCTGACTTGCGAATTCAATGGTGGGACGATACCTTGAAATTCAAGTTCATAGCTGGGGTCTTAGTAACTGCAGGTGTCAAACTCCCATCAGTGATTTTGTTTTAATTCACTGAACAGTTTTGACTATGCGCTACAACCATTTCCCATTTTCAGCATACCTCAGAGAGTGTTTAAGAGGTATACCGGTGATTGTCTTTACCTGATACATAAACCTGCTTGATATCCTTCATCTTACCTTCAATCTTCCAATCCTCTACCAATTTTCACAGTTCATTCTCGGTATAATTTTGTTTTTGAATTGACTCAACATTACTCGGGAAGTAAGAATTTCGGAGATGTTAAGTTCATATGTAATGGATGCATTAGATCTCCTTGTCATCCAATAAACACGCAGGATTCCATACCATCACCACATCTCAAAGCCATAAAGGTGGTTTTAAGCTAGTTTGTGGGAGGAGAATGAGAGGAAGAAGAAAGTACAAGATCACAGATACCATCAACTGATACGGAAACTACATGTAAATGAAGACGAGGGCAGAAGACAGAAAGAAGTGTATGGATAGCAGCCCTGAGAAAACCTGTCTTAGGACGGAACACTAATAACGATTAGGGTCAATGTCTTCAATCATAGGAGAAAATGGAGAACAGAAGTGTTTCAACCACACGGATCTTCGAGGCGTTTATTACTGTTCTACTCTGGCAGTTTTTGCTAAGCTTGTTCATGAAAACTTTTACTATGAAGGTTGGTCACTTATTTCTTTCTCATTGCTTTCTGTGTCGCAGGTGTTTGATCCAAGGTAGACAGAATTATTTACTACCTCCACTTCACTTAAACGACCTATGAGCTGGACCCATGTTGCTCGATCACTTACCATAAGTTTGAACTTGCTGAAGTTGACCTATGAACCATACACCACACTTACATATATCCTTTACTTTTTACAAACAAGCCCGCAAGTGTATCTTCACTGCTTACATACAGTATAGTGTATTGCGAAATGCAGATCTAATAATAAAATCTAGAATGTGTAAAACGCTCCTTGTAGTCAATCTGAAATGGAATTGATTTTCTACCTAGATCCTGCTTTGCTGAAACATTTTCGTCAGATCGGAATGTACACTTCAGAAAAAATAAATCATTTTATTTGTATGTTCAAGGACTCGCCACAGTGCCCGTGCACGTTAATACACCACTTCGTGGAAGTAAACTGGACTGTATTCGGACCTAACATAGCGATATAGCGTTCGGGTCTGGATGTCTAGATTTTTGCCGTCACTGTTTACGAATTCCGGGCTCGTTCTCCCAAGAGGCCTGCACCTACACTGTACGTGAAATAATGAATTAAGATACTGATACGTGTATTAGTGAAAGCTGAAAAATTTTCAGGTAAGTGAATGCACAATGCAGTAATGGGTCATTAGAAAGATATTAACCATTGCCTAAATGTAACTGTGAAGTGATAGTTAATTACGTAGTTTTAATGTCTGTATAAGTGATGATATATACTAAAAGCTGAGCCTTAGTGTATCGAGTTTTGAGATTTCGATAGATCCTTAAACTGTCTGAGATAATGAATCAATTATAATTATCTTTTCTACAAACCACATTCCATTGTGTTTATTGAGGGAAAATATTTTTACTGATGCAGTTATCAAAAATGTGAGCCTTTTTTCAGACTTTTTTTTTTATCCCATAACAGCTGGTTTTTATTAAATTTATGATCTTACTGAATTTTAACATTGCTAAACTTTATGTTTTGACAAGTGCCCACGATCCTCTTAGAAGACACTGCCCTCCTTGCGGCACAGGTCGTGTGAATGTCTCTTCGTTACTCGCCTCGTATTGTTCTATTGTCCGCTGCCTCAGTTGCCTCGCGATCGTGTTCCGAACGACGCCACACATCATTGCCGCTATTCAGGGGCACTTAATGCGGTTAAGTCGCGGAGCACTCGAGCATTGTGTCAGGTTTCCTACGACGTGAGCTGCATGTGCATTAATCCTCTTGCAACAGAACGTTGCGGGCCAATCAGAGTAAACTGTTGCACTCGAAATCGCTGGCGGGAGGAAAACAGGTGAACACATTGCAGATTAACAGACAGGAAGGGGCTCCGTCACATCATAACAGTGTCACGAAAGGCAGTCTAACAATACTGTAATGAGACTGGTCTCAAACAGTGGACTTGAAACAAAAGGTTCGAGTTCAACAAATCCCCGTCCGGGCATCCAGATTTGGGTTTTCCATGGTTTTCCAAATCACTCCTGGCAAATGCTGGGATGCTTCCTTAAAAAGGCCATGGCAGAATTCCTTCCCATTCCTCGCCCCCATCCTTTCCCGTCTCTAAAGACCTCGCTGTTGAGAGACGTAAAGCAGTTAAAAAAAAAAAAGTTCAACATGCATTTCATTGGCAGTACACATTGCATAGATATGGTATTTTACAGTACCTAATAGACAGCGTTTCTATTTTGTCCAAAATCTAATGATTGATTAAATTACTTTAAAAGTTAACGCCAAGAAATGAAGAGTGGAAAATTCATGAAATAATTTAAATACTAAGTTTTCGAAATAATTAACAAAATTACAGTTGTTAGTATAACGAGGTGTTTTCTCCTTCTTCTTCTTCGCCATCTTTTCTCGACATTAGGAGTCGGCTGCCTTTAATGGATTTTTATTCATAACTGGCATGGTCAAATTTGGAGCAATAGTTTTCGGCCACATGCCATAGCTGAAACCAAGCATTTTATACCTACTGCCAGGTGGTACTAAGCACTAATGGAGGAAGCAAAGTGTTGACATCTGTCTTCGAAATGTGTAACTATAGTCTGTGTGTGATAAGCGTACTTTTTGCTTGTGAAATGTATACTTTTTATTTACTTATGGCTTTACGCCTCGTCGACATCGAGGTCATTAGAGGCGAAATGGGACTGGGGGCAAGGAACCCGAAGGAATTCGGCCATGGCCTATTGAAGGAAGCATCCCGGCATTCGCCTGGAATGATTTGGGGAAACCATGGAAAACCCAAAACTGGATGCCCGGACGGGGATTCGAACCTTATGAGATGAAATTTGGAGACCTTCCTGAAATTCACCTTGAAGGCTGCGGGAAACCACCTAAAAATCACAATTAGGACGGCCGGTCCGGAAAGGTCCCTGGGCTCGTGGCTGGTCCCGTTGAAACTGCCCGATCCAGTGCACTAGCTACACTGGCGGGTATAACGATTCATTATATAATTCTGTAAAAGTTAGCGCCAAGATACGAAAATTGGAGGATTCATAAAATAATTTTAATGCAAAGTTTTCAAAATTATATAATGCAGATAGATAATGATTTACAGTTGTTAATACGATGTGTTAAATAAGTCGGTAGAGGATTATATGTAAATGTTTATGGTTAAAAAGTGTTAAAAATAATTATCATACGTCGCTATAAAATTATAAAATCAAATGCAAGCAATAACAGAAATGAGTTGCCGTTAGGTGAAGTTAGAGGTAAACTTCCTTCAAACTGTGCGAATGAGCACGATCGCTAACAATTAAAGTGAAGAGGTCGTCTTTTAAAGGCACTGCTTCTGCATATATGATAGCATAAGCTGCTAACAGTGATACGGAATTATGTGCTGCACAAAATGAAGCAAAGAGTCAGCAGCAGCTGTTAAAAAAGTAGCGTGAGAGTATTGTGAGGCAATACTGTCGGGAGAGGGGATGGAAGTGCGGGGAGGGGGGAAGAGTGGGGGGAGTCTGCAAGGTAGTGAGCAAGGCTACAACAACAAAAGCATCAAGCTTCCCGAGACCACAGCTTTACCTCCTCAGTAAGGGGAGAACCACCGGAAAGATTTAAAAGAAAGAATTGGCGAGGTCTTTCGAGGCGGTGGGTAAGGAAAAGAACAGAGCGGCCGCGCGGCAACACTTACGTCGCGCAGCCAGTCGACGCCAGGCGTCGGTCCAGCGACGCCCATGTAGACATTCCCTTTACTTTCCTCGATATATCTAACAACATACAGAGACCCGGCCCTTCCCTCCACCGTCTCCCTCTTTCACCCCTTCCCCCTCCGAGTCACCCCCTCCCCCACTCGCGTTGCCGCTTCTCCCCCCTCCCTGCCGGGCCCCCTTCCACCCCCTTCAGGGCCCCGGCAGTCTTGCTCTGAAATAAATCGATACCAGACTTAGCGTATCTGTCTAATTGTCAGTAGCAAACGCAAGACTCGGCGGGGAAGCGATGGAGCCGTATAGAGCTTAATCACTCGGCCGCCCCTCCGCCGCCCCCCTGACGCCCCCGCCGCCGCCACCGCCGCCTCCGCCTTCCTCATCGCTCTCTCTTATACAACACCACCCCTCCGCGCGTCTCCTCTTCGGTCTGGCAGCTCAACTAGCCTTCCGTCCTCCAATAATCAATAATTATACTCAAATAAAGAGGAATAAGGAGAGATGGATGGTGGGGGGGTTGGAAAGGGACAGAGCGAAAAGGCTACTGCTTCGCTGCGGGGAAACTAAATACAAGCTCTGTGAGGCTCTGTGCCTGGACTGAGTGGCTGAGGCGCTTTCTACTCACTACGTTTCTCGTACTCTTGCTGCAGCTGACGCATTGTTCACTGTGTGTTTCTAGCATTTTTACAATCAGCGAACAAAATATTTCTAAAAATGCTCAAGAAATTTGTAGAAAATAACTTTCATCAATGTGACTAACGTTCGTCTTAGAAAAATGAAAACTTTTTAACTCTTTAAACCAATCATAGTATTTTCTTCTAATAGGACTTTATACGTCATCAACGTTCAAGTTATTAGAGACAGGAGGGGATTGTGGATAAGGAATAGGAAGTAATGCAGCTACAGACTATTGGGGGTATCATCCCGACATTCAACTGGAGTGATTTCGGAAAAATATTGAAAATAGAAATCCGGATTGCTAGCCCTGGTATCGAACCAACGTCGTCGCAAATGGCATACCCAATCGACACCTATTCAACCACCAGGTCTGATATTGGTCGTAGTAACGTGTCTTTAAAATATTTCTGTGTCCACCACGTTTAATTTTTTTTTACTTTTTTTTTACTTTTTTTTTTTTTAAATGAAAATAACAAAATTTACACCAAAAATAAATTTCCAGTCCATCTAAATTTCGAGAGGGGATATCCCGTACCTATTATTTCATAGTTGACATTTATATAAAGAATTAATGAGAAGTGGCAGTATTTCCAGTTTAATGTTTCAACACGTCTCAATCTCCATTGTTTTCCCGGATCACTCCAGGCGAACGCTGGGATGGTTCCTCACATAAGCTCATGGGCGCCTCCTTCCATATCCCGTATATCCCTTCCAAATTATTACCCTTTCGGATAGGTGCAATGCACCCTCCGCCACACACTTTTAGTGAATCGCGGAGTAATAATAATAATAATATTGTTCAAAAAAATAACTTCTTAAACCTGGGATACTATAAATCGACATGTCTCCATTCCGAGAAAGAGTAAAACATTGGTATATTTGTTTGTGTATTATGTACTTAGTTTCATTGCTTTTTCAGCAAGGAAATTGCTGATGAACTTCTTTAAAACTGTGGTAAATTTGGGACTTTCAGAAGCATAGTATTTTTAAATCTTTCTTAGAGGAGTTCAACTTAAGTAAGTTGTACGTCTCGTTGAGAAAATTATGAACAATTTCTTGAGGTTTCTGTAGTATTTTCTTATAATCCGAGATGAGGATCACAGTAAAACATTAACAAAACAATACTATTTAAAATCATGAGATGGTGAATGTAGTTACGACATTAATCTGATTTATTCACTGCAGCAAAACTTAGCTGCAGATGAAACGATTGGTGTAGGTGGCTGTATCAAAGTGCTTCTGGACAATATTGATTTCTTTAAGTCTTCTGTATCATTGTTCTGAAATCTGGATTAAATGGTCCTTTCATTCTTTGACTTCTTTTACTGCGAGGCTGAGTTCAGATTTCTGATACTTGCGCCGTATTGTTTCCTCATTTTCCCTCTTCCGTGGTGGCTAATGAACGCTTTGAAATGAGAGTCTCTGAAATGGATGGCACTAGCCTACTGTCTTTCTTACTTTTTTCCCCCAGTTCTCCTTTAACCAACCCCTTCGCCCTCCCTTACCGCGAACTCGGCCCAATCCTTTTCACGCCAATTTTCTCTGGCCCGTAATCGTCGGTTCTGCGTGTTGTTCGTTTCTTTGGCTTTCACCATTTATCACTGAGGAGTATTCTCAAGTCGTCGAGTTTATAATTCTTTTATAAGACAGAAGTCAATTTAAAGTTGCGCTTTTTCCACGGCGAATTGCGAGACGTTTGAAGGGGAGGTGTCCACGGCTGAGATGGTAATGTCTTGGCGCAATCGGTAAACGTTTATCACTGACAGCACAATAGCTCTGTGTACTGAGACACAGGGCTCTAAATGACATAAGGTAGGAAATGTTTTACGCAAATACCTTAATGCTGTATAATGCTGGATATAGTGCAGGGAAATTTTTATTTCAGAACAATAGAGCGTATTTGTTCAGGCTAGAGATAAATCTGAAAATTTCAGTCGGAAATAACAGTGACAGCGATCATAATAAACAGTTATTAATGAAAAGATGAATGGATGATTATGAAACTTCTGTGATAGTTCAGAAATCTATATATTTGCTGAAATTAGTTACCGAGAGTGATGGGTGAACGGTTAACGTTCTTGCCTCGCATTCGGGAGAACGCGGGTTCGAATCCCCGTCCGGGCATCAAGATTTGGGTTTTCCATGGTTTCCCCAAATCACTCCAGGCGAATGCCGTGATGCTTCCTTCAAGAAGGCCATGGCCGAATTCCTTCCCATTCCTTGTCCCCAGACCCATCCCGCCTCTAATGACCTTAGCCAGCCAGCTTAGCCATCGACGAGGCGTAAAGCAATAAGTAAATATATATATATATATATATATATATATGAAATTAGTTACAATTAAAATAGCATCAGCTGTTTTAGGAAAAAAATTTCTTTTACAAATATCGTATCGTACTTGTGTTATGAGAAAAACAATTGGATTATATCTTGCTAACGCTGATTCGTTTAATTGGTTTTAAACACAGGTTAGCAATAAGCTCATATTGTTTACCAAAATCAAACACTGTAAACAAAACAGTTCGTGATACCTACCAATATTTTGTGGATACCCCTGATATACAAACTTTAATTTTGTTGTTTTCGCTGTTGATTTAAAATGTATCTAGATTACTAGCTTTAAAAACAGCGAAAAATTATCAGATGAAAATGTGTATCTTCTACTTTGGTTTACGATCAGAAGTGTCATAAATAAAAGTGTAATTAAAAACTCGCGTTAAAGTGAAATGCGTTTCGTAGAAGAATATTATATGGATGTTTGAACGGAACTAATTTGCTTTGGGAATGTCGGTTAGAAGTTGAAGTATGCTACTGATACAGGCACGGCCGACAAAATTTCATGGCTCAGAGGATATCGAGAAGCTATCAAATGAATCATGCTGAGCTGTCCTTAATAACCGCGATAGGAATCAAAGCGCCGAGGACATGCCAAACTCCTTTGTTAGGCCAATCCGGGACGCGAATAACGTACGGCGTTCGTAATGACAGCACCGATAGAAATGAGAGAGATCGTGGACTCACGCGAACGTATTCGAGTGGTCCAATTCCTCGTTCGCCCCCACTAGAAAATGATGAATTGCGGTATCATTGACGTGGCTTTATAGGGAAAGACTCTGCGCTGTACTTCGACAGCAGATGGGCGACTCGAGGAAGGAGAAAAAGCGCTTTACAGTAATCGGCAATTTTCAGTTTATCTGCCTGCGATACTGAGCGAGATCGAACTGTACTTGGCCGATGTTTTGGAGCATCTCTTTTTCGCCGCACCCCTCGTCTGTGGCCGAAAGAGGGGGTGCTCTCTTGTGAATATCGGAAGGGATATCGAGGGAGGGAAGCAGGCGAGGTGGCTAAAAGAGTTGGTGGTCAGCCTACCCCTCCCCCTCGCCTCACTTCCTTTTTTTTAATGTCTCCTCTCCTCCGATCTCCCCTTGCTGTAGCGGCGGCCACCCTCGCCTTGCAGGCAGGCAACCCTTCACTCACTGATCAGCAGCGCCGTGGGCCGTTAGTTGCTGCTGAGGGGGAGTAGCTTACTTGAGGGGCGCCGAGGGGTAAGAACGGGGTGACTGTAGTATTGTTCCCCGGCTGCTCGAGTGGCGCTCTCGTGTGGACCTGTGCCCTAAGGGAGGGCGCCCTGCGACAGGTAGTGTACAAACAACGGCACCTGATTACCACAAAACTTACGCTGCCAATTACTGCACGTCTATACTAGTAAAAAACGTAGACGCTCAATAAAATAAATCAGCAGAATATTAATACAATATTTTTGAGACATCTGTAACCATCTAAATATTTGAAGGAAGCAACGTGGTATAAAAGACAATCTTCTAAATTAGCTGAAAATTAATACAATAATTTTTGAAAAATTTATGGGAATTGAAGACAGTTTCGAATGAAGATGCATAGTTAGTTTCCAGCTGTTTTGGTTATGCGTGTGGAGAACTAACGAAACCTTGAAGGGAAGGTTATAACTAACAAAATGTTGTTAACATTGCAATCGTGACTTGGAGATATATAAAAAAGAACAATTGTACAGCGTATCTATTACTATTACTATTACTCCGCGATTCACTAAAAGTGTGTGGCGGAGGGTGCATTGCACCTATCCGGGAAGGTAATGGTTTGGAAGGGATATACGGGATATGGCAGGAGGCGCCCTTGGGCTATTGTGAGGAACCATCCCAGCATTCGCCTGGAGCGATCTAGGGAAACCATGGAAAACCCAGATCAGAATGGCCGGAGTGCTTTATCGGAAGCTACTCCTGTCGGATTTTATGTTTAGTCGCCTGGTAAATCTTTTCTATTCCACTCCCTAATCGCCCGTGGAAAAAATGAGTACAGGACTGAATCGGTTCTGGCCTTGATTTCTCTTATCTTATTTTCGCGGTCATTCCGGGATATGAATGTTGCTGGTAGCAATATTTGTTTACTGTCATTCCGAAATACGTCAGTCAAGAATTTTTCAACTAGCTTCTGTCGAGAGCAACGCCTTCGGTGTTCCAGGTCTTCCCAACCTAACTCCTTCAACATCGCACTTACGCTTTCCCTCCAACTGTATATACCTGTCACGAATCGGGCGGCTCGTCTTTGGACCATCTCTAATGCCTCCATTAATCCCTTTTGATGGGGACCCCATACAGAGCAACAATATTCTAAATGAGGCCGCACTAGTTACGCATGTGGAAATATTGGTTTTGCTAATGCATTCAGTTGCAGAATAAATCGGGTGTTTTTTTTCAGCAATGATTATCGTTCCTTCCAAAACATAGTTCCTATTATTTTTGAGTGATCAGATTAATTAACAGTGATACACCTTCAAAATTAAACGAGCAACAGTTTAAATGTGTTCGAAATAAGATGGTATTTCTCATCCATGACGCTGTAATTCCCTGTAGAATGAAAATGTTAGTATACAATTTCATTTTTCGTGGGCTGACCTAGTTGTTGAAGTCGGATAATTAACCGCTCAAATTAGGAAAGCTAACAAACCGTGTAAATCGAAATCTAGAAAGCCGGAAGGTCATTTGAACCTTGGAATATAACAGCTAATCCATTTAAGCAGGTGTAACTGTTATGCGCCAGCTTCCATCACTAGGAGTGAGACGGATTGGAAAATCAAATACCAACACGAAAAACAGGGCTCAGCAAAAATATTGGTTTAATGTAAATAAACCTTTGTGTGCAGGGGTGATGAGTCATTCTGGTTTAAAATGGTACTCCAAACATTTTCTGGCGAAGATCGAATCGTCAGTATCCACCATGCAAAATAGATGCCATCCATGTCATAATGCCTTTACAACTGGTACGACAATGCAAATATGAAGTGTCAAAGTCTAATACCTTACTCATACGAACAAACTGCGAGCGATTATGATTTTTCTCTTTGCTTGACATTCACCTATTACGCGATTTTAGCATCAATTTTTAAAGTGGTAAGAACATTAATGAGGGAAAAATAATTTTTTATGCAGTGATTGTCATTATATTGTTTTAAATACTACTAATAATTAAATGATATTCAACATGAAAAAGGCCTGAAAAGATTAATAGTTACGGAGATTTTTCAAATTTTAAGGAGTCTTTTCTTCTCGTGTTTGAGCAAGCCGGGGCGGTTCCATTGACTCTTATTCTAACAAGGTCTGTGGATTGTGAGACGCAAGCAAGTAGTTTAATGGCATCTATGAATTCTATCATATTGCTTTATCAAGAAAGGATAATTTTAGTGTTTCGATATAAAATGTTTTGAAGCTTTATCGAGCCTGTGTCTCTCTTTGTAAATGCCTCATTATACAATCCTGAACGCGAATTATATATAATCGATCTTCCCACTTCAATGGCAGAGAAAATAGGCAAAAGAATAATTAATCCTAATTTTTTTCTACGTACTTTTTTAGCAAACATGCCTAACCGGAAATTTTTAATAGACGTATTAAATTTCCTCCTTGTATTTTTATTTTTTCCTGAAATTTAATTTTCTGAAGCTCTTGATGTATTTTCCCACCATGACACGCTTCAAAATGTACATTAAAACAGTTGGATCATTACGAAAACATTCCCACTCCAGGAAGTGCTTGACGGGTGCAAACAGTTGTTGATAATTTACTGTATAAATCATAGGTTCCCAACCTTCTTTGAATGCGTCTCCCTTTACGGAAAAAAATAAGAAATTTTCAGAAAAAACGCGTCAACTTCCCTTCTTACAATAAATAATATAACCCATAGTGCTCAAACTTTTTTGGCTCGTAACCCACTTTTTGAAACAGTGATTCATTGGTACTCCTCTTAGGTGAAGTGTACGGTATCATATATTGAAAAACAAGATATTTTCCCTAAAATTACCACATTATAACATACTAACAATATTGGTGTATTGTTCATAATTTGATTAAAAATGCAAATTATGAAAAATATTAGTAATTATATGCGTGAGCTCAGTGTAATGAGACTAATTTTTCGATATTTGTTGCCTTATTTGTCATCAGCAATCTTAACTCGCACGTACCTTTATTGACAATCTGTTTCTTTTCTTAGCTAATAAATTGCTGACTACGCTAAATCCTTTGTTTGGTACACATGATCATGAAAATCTTCTTCGAAGCAGCCCTTAAAGCCGGATATAATACTGGAAAGCAATGGGATTGCCTTTGGACCTCTAAGCCTCCTAAATTTCCTTGGACCAGAAACGCCCCCTATCATCTCTTCAACACCCCCCGGTGGGCGGTACAACCCCCTTGAGGAACCACTAGTTCCCCGCCAATGTCTTAAGACTTAGTAGCTTGTGAGGACTACTTTGGATTTTTCTTATCTTCATCCTTCGAATGACTCAGAAAACTCAGAGTAGTACCACAACTTTAGGGCAGATAGTTACAGAAAGCGAAGTGGCCCACTAAAAAGTTAGTTTCTGAAGGGATAGATCTGTTTAGGAAGTCGAGCGTGTTCACTGTTTACCAGATATCCGGTGGGACCTTCATATGGCGTCATATAAATAACAAATGAGCGGCAACAGGGCTCAGGTGCGTTCGCGTGCCCGCGACCTCTCTCGGCTCTTGTTTATGCTATTGATTTGTTCCGCTATCAGTCGGTCATCTGGCTCTCTTACTAAATAGCATTCCGATGATAAACTGTTCCATTTCTTTCCCTCTCTCTCTCTTGTGTGTGTCCTTCCCCGTGCCTCTCCTCATCCTTCTATTCCCCACTCTGCAGGTTTCGTGCCGCAGGTAGCCACTCGCTGACAGTTCTGTGCGGTTTCCATTTAGTAGTTAATAACGTATCGTCACGGAAGCTCTGCCCCAGCGAAAAGAGTCGCCTCTTAAAGCGATCTCCGCTAGGGACTGGCTACGTGGGCCTCAGGTGACGACGGAGGTTGCCTGATTAACTGCCTACTTGTTAAGGCAGTCCTTTAGTATCCGGTACGCACTAGTCTCTTACAAAACGCTAAATCACTGAGGAGGTAATGAAGCCTTTTCTCTACTTATGCGACTGTGTTTAGTAAGACAAAAGACAATGCAGATGTTCCTAATGCGACGCTAAAAGTTCCGTGGGTCGACCTAATGGGGAGACATCGAATGAAAGAATAAAACAATAAACAGAGGGCAGAGGGTAAGCGGAAATGCTCTGGCCTCGCATTTGGGAGGACGTGGTTTCGAATCACCGTCCGGGCATAGAGATTTGGGCTTTCCAGGGGTTTCCAAAATCCCTCCAGGCGAATGCCGGGATGCTTCCTTCAAAAAGGCCACGGCCGAATTCCTTCCCGTTCCTTGCCCCAATCCCTTCCCGCCTCTAATTACCTCGCTGTTGACGAGGCGAAAAGCCCAAGCAAAAAAAAAAAATGACAATCTGATAAGAATAAGGGAAGTTTAAACGAAATAATTATTAAGAAGACTTAATTGGTTGATAATTGTGTTTCCTCGGCTTAAATTGGATTGTAATAGACGAAAGACAATGTCGAAAGCATACCTCTTTGTGTAAATGTGCCTTAAAATACACAACTCTTCAATAATTTGTGAGATATATTAATCGTAATAACTAACGTTATATATTTTTTTGACTATCGGAAACATTATGCTTCAAATATCATATTTTCTTAGCGGTTATGCAAAACAGGAGGAAAAAACTAATTTAATTTTTCTGCAACTGGGAAGTCATCAAAATGTTCCGAATACACCAATGCCAAAAAGCGTGAACAAAAATGGCGCAATTGTATAAACATGTACGAGATTTCTGACAAATTCACGTTATGTTAACGAAAGATCTTTAAAAAAAGCTGTTGGATCATTGATGACCTTGATATAAATTCGTAACAGTGGTAAAAATAAAAAAAATTAAGATTGGAAGCTTTATTTCAAAAGCAGAATGATCAGACGGAAGTAGCGTGGAAAACTTCAAAACAGAGTTCGATGACCTAACATTCTGTAGAGTAGATGTTCCCCTCATTCTGCTCTGTTCCAAACTTTGGTGGGGGATGGAGGTAGTTCACAGGTCGTTACAGCTACAAGCCTTGCATAACTAAATCTTCTGAAAAGCGCTCCATGTTGCTCCTTAACATGTGTCGTATTTTACAGCACAGATATATCGTTGCCTTATGGTGTTTTGTTTGCAATTATCCCAAAATAAGAGATATTATAACACAGCAAATACGTGTTAGAATAAAAGTAATTTAATTATATCCAGTATGTTAGGCAGGGCCTAATGCTACCGACATAACCATCTGTGTTCACTAGAGGATGGCTGATAATTAGGAATTGTTCTATTTAGTTATCAAATATTTTACACTGTGCCTGCATAGCGACCACAATTAGGTAGCTTCGGAGATCCGTATTACGGAGCGATCTTCCTGAGAATACTTCAACAATATTTGAAATGGGATCATTCCTTTGTATAGAAAGTTTTATGCTATGAACTTGGAGATCTATCCATGAGCCGACGAGCTCAACAAAGCTGCTAGTCCTTATGGAAGCAAGCATCTCCGCTTCTTATTCAGTCGTCAACAGAGGAAACATAGTGAGCATATTAATTTTTTTAATAATGGCGAATCTACCAATGACGTGACTATCGTTACGTATGTAATAATAATAATAATATAGTTGTAGATTTCACACCCCGAGGCGACCACAGAGTCTAATTGAAACCAGTCACGTGACAAAACTCATTTTTGAGTTCGCTAAGGTACACTAATATTTAAGATTCTCTTAAACCCGGAGGTAAAAGAAATTTTCATATTCTAGTATGTGCTCAGTTGAATAGAATTGTTGATGGCGCACAGTTTCTGATCATCAGATTGTGTGTCAAAGGCTTCACTTAAATTCCAAAGCTTACCGCCAAATGGTACTGTTTGCAACAATTCACGCGTCAGATAACGACGTTGTAATTGGCGAGCCCGTGATGACGAATGAGTATGCCTGAATGGGCTGGCATTGGCTTCTTTCATGTGTCATGCACAAAATGCATAAGACAAGTCACTTAACACACATAACACTAATTATACTCATCAATACAACAGGAAGGAAACTAAATCGAATTTTTCGCAGAGGTTCGCTATGAAGTACAATACCCTCCATCGAAAAACTTTATGCCTTGGAGCCCAGTCATGTTGTACGCAAAACCAAATATGTTACTACGCCCTGCATCTTTCAGTAAAAAGAGTCCATGCTCAGGTCCTCGAATTGCTTCCAACGCCCACTAAACATTCTCAGTAAGCGACGGGTTTTGATAAAATGAATTCTCTGTTTCTGAGTACTATTGTAGTGCTGAATACCTTGATTCTCTCTAAATGTACATATTACTTAAGCACGTGTGACATCAAATTTATCAGTGCACAAAAAATCGAGGGAATTTACAAAGTGTTCGAACGGTGAATCTGAAACAGATATCTCCAGTATCAGCTAATCCACACAGTTCGGTCAACTTCAGGCTAAAGGGGGGAAAAAAAAGAGGGTGAACTCTCTGGACAATAGAGGAATAAAATCACCTTCACGTAGGTTTAACAAAACGAAATCCCGCCTTTTAAAAAAAGCAAAGGGAATGAGAGGGTGGTCCAAGAGAATAAAATTCGTGACGAGTTAAGGCCTGGGGATCCAACTAAGCGGGAGGTATTAGGAGCCGAGGATAGCCACCGACGAGTGGGGGCCCAGGAGAGGAGAAGTATCGAGTTTAAACATAAATCGACAGGGCTCCACTTCGAGAAGAAATTATCGCGAGCCAGTCCAAAGGCTCGGTGGGGAGGAGGGGGTGTTGTGGGAGGGGGTGGAAGGGTAGGATTCGAAGGAAGGGATGGCGAAAGGGGTGAAACGGGAAGGGGGTTGGAGAAGAAGAGAAATTAGTCGCTTGTCTAATCCATAGCGAAGCCCAGGATCGGAGGCGATGGCGAACGGTTGGTTCGTTCGTTCGTTCGGCAGATACACCCCAGCAGCCAGCCTTCTCAAGGGAGGAATCCAATAGCTCTAATTAGAAATCTGCCGCGCACTGCAGAATTATAATACCGGGGAGGCGCCGCGGGGAATACATGCCATGTTGTCCAATGCTTCGCCGCACAAAATAATACAACACTTCACAGAAATACAGCACTCTGTTTCCGGGAGACAGATCTCCTCTTTCGTAACCTGTCTTCCACAAAGAAATAGCTTTTTGCTCCCTTACTTTTTGTGTCGTGTTTTTACGTAGTGTACCTACCAGACCAAAATGATTTTGTAGTACTGATCAGGATTGTTGTTATTTATTGTGATGGACCTTACGATTACACATACAAGTTAGATTTACATGAAATTCTATTCTACTCTTTCAATCCCCGACTTCACTTCAACACAGACGCAAAGCTTATGGTCGCTGTCATTTTTTTCTTCTTCATCGTATTCGTAATTCTTCTGCTTATGTCCATCCGTCTCTCATCACCAATGTATGCGTTCTGTTCACGCAAGATTCAATTCCTTTGTCATATCATCTCTTTTCCAGCAAAAAGAAAAATGCCTCCCAGAATCAGTTTCTAAGTTTGTCAGATCAGTTTGAATTGACAGTGCAACTGAAGAAATAGTAACCTTTAGAATTTTTTATGCAATCATGCCTTTAAGTTCCGTGTACAGTGTAATTATCATACGAAGTGATATATATATATATACTGATCATAATATAATCAACAGCTTCTGATTGCGAGGTCCAGAGCCACAATAGTAGTATAATTCTGTCATAGTCGTAAAATAAAAATTTAGGTTAACCGTTTAATGAGTGACCTTCATCAGAAACATCCATTAGATGAAATGATTTTCTTTTCCTTTAATTCGGATAATTCGACATAACTACTTTCGTCGTAAGCCAGCTTTCCCAACATTTCGTAAAAACATAATTGTACTGTAGCGGTAAGTCTTTTGTGTTCAGTAGGAAGAAATTGTTTTTTTAATTGCTGTAGTCTTTAAATTTTCACTGTTTGTGTAAGCACTTGTTCGTAGAGTATATGAATTTTCTCCCAGTCCGGCATTACTAATAAGAAAGATATTCCCTACTCTCTATAATCAGATAACTTGGTGGTAGGAGGTTTCTCTTTGCTATCCAAACTAACATCCGTTTCTAAAAGTCTGTATTTTCAATACACTCAACGATTTTAGTGAAATTGAGTGGCGGGTTATTGCGGATTTAAAAAAAAAAATACCGGACGTTATCACGGGTGACAGAAAAGCTGAATTAAGTGTAGGGACTGCAGACGAAAAATTTCGGAGGCGAAATAGAAAAACTGAGTAGCATTTGAATGGTAGGAGGACTGAAAACGTTCGTAAACTTTTATGGCAGAAACAAATTACATCACAAGACCGTTACAAAAATTTTCAGCCGTTCTAAAAAAAAAAATTATTTGTTTTCTTTCTAATCACTCAACTACTCGTAGATGATTAGAATCTTAGAACTGGGAGAGGATTTTGTCAGAGAGCGTGATGTATATCGGTCATGGCATTTACATAGGAGCGTTTTAGTGATTTCTGGAATCCTATGGAAAACGAAATCAGGTTGGTTAGAACAGAATCTAACCAGGTGATAGGCTAGGCTCCTTAAAATTAACAGAAAATAGTTTTTATATTGATACAGCTGATTTTAAGCAGCGAATTAGGATTTGAAAACAAAAGCTTAATTTTCAATCGATTCACTGCGATTCAGTCTTGAGATTGGGAGGTTTCCTCTATGAATCCTGTCGTGAAATTGGTTAGTCTTAATTAAATGTTGTGTTCGCCTTGCGATATCTGCACGAAATGATATTTTATTCAAATGTCGACTACCGTGTAAATGCAGAAATTGAGGCTCAGAACAGTAAGAGAAAGCTGTCAAGTAACAGGCAGTGATATCTCCTGGCTCCAAGCAGCGACTGAAATACACGATCGCCACATCGCGGTATCGACGAAGCTACCCTACGCACGCACTTGCCGCTCCCTCGTCTGGCGTTTATCTGCCGTGCGCCAGAATCGAACTCACGTCCGCTTGAGATATAGCCTTCCTCCCCGCGGTATGACCTGGGTCACGCGAGCTTGTACCGAGGCCTGAGGGACACTGCCTTCGGCTTTATTACCCAACTGCCTGCAGAAAAGACCTTGACAAGCATTGAAAGATTTTGGTGTTCCTTGTTTCTTTCGGTTTTCAGTACCTCATAAGTTAGTTGATTTTAGGCATAAATTATAATTTATGTCATACATGGAGAATATTAAATAATGAAGACAGTTTTTTGAGATACAAACAGCTGTCTGTATGTCACTGCGTCAAAAAAATAGCGATGAGGACATAATACAGAAATTAGCCACTTGAGAAAACTTTTTATTTGTTTTGTTGTTGTTGTTGTTTTTTTCGTTGTTGTTTTTGTTTTATGTTGTTGTTTTTTTTCCTTGATCTACCACCGTTACAGGCAGGAAATGAAAATCAAGAAATGATGTCGCCGTTATTTTCTTTTTATTCGTACTATAATACTTTCCATATTCTTGGAAACGTTTTTTTTGGCAATATTTTAGATACACAACCAAAGGCTAACTGCAAGATGATATTGTATGGCTCCAAACGATCTATAATCTGTCGAATCTTTAAAAATCCTTAGCAATAACGTTTAAACTGAATAAAAATGTATTTCACCATTATTTTAAAAACATCTGGAAACAAGAAAGGTTTTGGTCGTTTTAAGAATATTTTTCCAGATTTATTACTATCTCCGTATACGTTCGTTTGGTGAAATTTCTTACATCCAACAGAAGATATTTCCTTGATGTCGCGTTACGAACAAGAAGGAGATCAAAGCAGAACGCTTTCCGCAAAGATGTATTAAGGTTTTGTCTCATACAGTGATATGCAAATTTTTATGCTTTCTGCGTCCAGTCTATATTACATGACGCGAGCTGTGATAAAACAGTACATGTCATTACAATCTGTCATTCTTGGATGATAACCTGACAGCAAGAATCATTATAATGGTATAAAATCCCATTAATGATTTGTCCAGTTCCATTGCCATTGTTCTCAAGTTTACCTATGTTTTCTCGCAAGTCTTTTCAATCTATAATTTGACACAGATATTTATCAGTGAGTGCAATTACAATAGATCGTTTCAGGAATAATTCAGGATGTTACGGAAAAATCCCACTTTTGATCTGTAAAAATTTTGAAATATTTAGTTTCTTCGGAAAGAGGTAAGAAAACCTCTAGTGTGTAACACAAGCACACGTAGAGAACACAATATGTACTTAAAAATTGGGCGGGAATACCCTTAATGTTGAAAGAGAGAGAGAGAGAGAGAGTGTGAGTATCGGCTTGTGGACCATTCCCGATTCGGAGACAATCCACCGTTCTCTGGGAGACCAACAGTGACCTCCTTGTACTTGCCGATATCCCCACGGAGTTCCCTCTCAGGAAGGCAGCCTGTTTGCCCGCAATATGTTTGTTCCCGTTCACCACCACAATCGGCCTCGTTGTGCCCCTGTTCATACAGTGTGACGTCTATTTAACGCCGCACCGGTAAAGCTAAGGACAACAGGCGACGTGTTGACCCTAAATCGGCCGAGGAGAACGTTCTTCGTCACCGCTGTTCACCAAACTGGTAGACAAAAAATATCCGTGGCGTTGATTTAGTATGGATAGCTATATCAACAATTACATAATTATGTACCCCAAACTTGGTGACAATAACAAATGTTTCACTGTCAAAACCTGAACAAAGAAGTGAGAACATTGTGTTGTAAACAATATTATTGATAAATTCTTTTTGATATGACTCACAGAACGGAGAAAACGTCTACAAAACTGGAAGTTTGCAATTCAGCACATTAAAGAAGCAAATCATTGGCATTGGAAAAAATTGGTAATTTGGTAATGAAGATATAGTGGAAGGGATGGATTCTAGAAGACGATAAAGAACTGAAGGACTGAGTTTTTAATTGCAATAGATATATGAAGGAAACGTGTTTAATAATTGATAACAAATGGTGAAGTATCACAAAAATATGATCCTAATATTAAGTCAGGCCAATTCAGGCAACCTTGTGGTCCAGGGAAGCTAAATTTGGAGACGTTTGTTTAATTTACACCGTCAGTTATGGAAGACTTGTTAGGAGCAACTACAAACGAAACAAGGACAATACTTGGGCATGGAGGTTGAAAGATGGGATCTGTGATGTTTAGGCAATATCCTTGATTCAAATACATGATGTTATCAACGTAGATTTTGAGCAAATGCTCAGAACAAGTCTAGTTGAGAATGACCATACATTGGTTCATGTTTTCACGATTAATCTGAAATCTGACATCGAGTGAGTTTAATAATACTAATCGTTTCCAGTGGTTTGAAGCTCATTAATGTGAAATAGTGTGCGGAATAAATTATGCTGTGTCATGAACAATATCAGTACAGTGTTTGTGACACTTAGCAACTTAGTCTTTGCCACATCCGCATAGGTACAAATATTTCTCTGTGTTTAGTTCATTGAGGATGTTGAACACAGTACGGAATGCAATATAACAACGCATATTTGCATCTCTCTGTCAAAAGTATTAGCGAGTAGATGTAGTATGCTAGTAACCCAACATTCGTTTTGGGTAAATTTGGAAAAGCGCCTTTATAATATCTCGCCCACTCAACACAGAAAGCTTGCGTGCTATAACTGGAATAATCTATTAAATTTCTTCTGATTGTATAGCAACTGTTATGATTCCCACTCACTCAGACATGGAGTCGTTCGCCGAGACTCATTGGCAGCTGCCAGTAATGGATAACGGGACGGGGTGTGGGTTGCTTAAGCCCCGAGGAGAGTACAGCTGTTATACGAACACGCTTTCGCAATGAGACCTATTAATAATTATGCCGGCTCCCTTCCGCTACTTCTCCCTTCTTCCTAACTGCACCAAAGGGGAAGAGGGAGTGTGGGGAGCCCAGCGTGATCGATGGTAATACAACGTAAGATAAATTGCTATCGATTACTGCAGATCGATTTATCGTGGGTGACCATTACGAGGGAGGGGAAGGCAGGCCACCCGTTTCTCTGTCTCTCGATGCGACTGTGTTTGTGTGTACACAAGTGGGGATCATCAACGTGCGTGAGGAGGGTACAGCTGTGTCGAAACCGGCAAGGCAGCCGTGAGTCCGGACGTTGTTCGCTGGCGGAATTTTATGAACGGGTGTATCTGGTGGGTCCACCAATTACTGTGCGACAGGGTCGTCTTTGTGAGCGAATGAAAGCCGGCGTTAAGGCGGCTGGTTGGTTGCCAGCGGCTATGATCCTCGAGAAGCGGCATTCCTGGTTCCTCAACATCTGAGGCTCGTTGGCTGGTGTCCAGAGAGGCTGCAATTTTCAGACAGGTGCTAGGATAAAACCTCTGACGTGTGTGCCATACGCTGTTTAGGGGCGAGAAACTGACGTAGAAGGTCGCACATCAGCATCGCTGAAATCTCAAACGAGTAGCGAATGTGTTTAATGTTATCAACATACACTACGCAGCAAGGGCGTATCCAGGATCAGAACTAGAGAGGGGCAAGATTTGAATTGGGGGGGGGGGCTACTCATATTGGTTTTGAGGAAGTGGGGTGCGGGTCTGAAACATGATGATTTCTTACAAAATGAAACTCAAACCTACTGAGGAAACTATTTTTATTATTGATTAACATAGTAATCCAACCACTTAATCTAAGGGCCTACTATGTAATTAATTAAGATCGTAACTCACTTATAGTTCTTTATGTAAACATTAATCGTCTCAGATTCTCAGAAAATTTTTCAATAACTTTGTCAACATCTCATGGTGATCTTTCACGAAATTTCGATGCACACTCATCAGGCATAATCCAGCCAATCTTCCTCCTTCAAAGTGCTCCTGAGCCAGTTCTTTGCTCGTCAAAGCGTACTGAAGGCAACTTAATTTTTCTTCTAAAGGGGGGGGGGAGCAGCAGCCCCCCCGCCTGCCCCTCGCTGGATACGCCGATGCTAAGCAGATATTATCCTATTCTGTCCTGAATTTGAAGCCAAGCACCTTTTTTTAAAATACCACGGACAAGATTAATCAATTGGGTGCAAAAGGTGATGGTAGTGGATTGGAGACAAGTGGTAAGAGAAAGGAAGTTGAAGAAATAGTTTGAGAAATTGCAGAAAAGTATGGAGGTGAAAGTTCGAGACAAGTCTATGAAGAAGATTTTTTGGGATATCTACAGAAATTGAAGATAATCTCCCGAAAACGTGGGAACATCAAATGATGATATTGAATTTGATGGCTTTTTTTTTAAAAAAATAAGAGAGAAATGGATGTATAGCAATGTTTCCACGATAAGGATTAAGTGTGTAAATTTTTTGTTTGATTTTTACAAAATTACTCAAATTTACTGATTTTTCATATATAAAAATTGTTATGGATAAAAAAAACTTGTCCAACGCGACCAGTGCATCATTTAAAATGATAATCGTAGAAACTTCAATCACAAGGTAATACTCTATTTCAGAGTTCACCAAGTAATAATTTACTTGTTGCCATTAAAGATCCCATTACTTTGCAAGATACTGGATGTCTGAAACAGCGTGTAATGTTTTCAAAAAATATTTTTATACATATATATATTTCATCGCCGTTGCAGTCATTAGAGCTAGGAGAAGATTGTTATCAATGAACTGAAAGGAATTCCGCCAAGACTTTGTTAAATAATAACCGTTTTGATATTCTTCGTAAGTGTCTTTGCGAAACTAAAATCTGGATGACCGGATAACGTACGAACCTGGGGCATTCGAATTACGGATCTGTTTCTTCCCGAATCGGTATCTGAGATGCAATGTTACGAAGAAAATACTGCGTTTTAGCTTATTTCGTGTGTTGTGGAGCTCAGCAGAATCCAGGATGAGGTGTGATGAATTCTGATTGTTTCATCGTACGTTTCGAGCATTGCTCTGTTCCAGCTGGGGACCTGACTGGCAGGAACAGGTGGCTGTTCCACCACACGTGTTTCCCCCCCTGCCGTTGTTTGTCGCTGGTAATCATAACTGTGTCACTGCTCAGCTCGACACGGGGTATAAACTGAACTAGGCGGAACATCTTGTCGGACTCAGAGGTTAGAATCTGATTGTACGCATGTGACAATCCTCCTCGTTTTCAGAGATTAAACTAGACCAGTTAACGTAATTACATGCGATATAGTCATGAATGATATGAAACTTTATACCCATATATCCACAGCAAACCAAATCCTCAATATTCTGTTGTCGGAAATTTCAAATTTGTTTCTGCTCAAGATTTGTTCCCTTCAATTTACCACATATTTCTCTGTTATTTTTTTTATGACATTGTTCGCTAAATTCTTCTCTTCGTCAGTAATATCGAGTATGTGCTTATCCCAGTCTTTATCAGTTCGTCTTCGACTGTAGCGCTGCATTTTAAATGCTTCAATGTCCCTTCATTTTTGGTTTAACAATGATCAAGCAGCGCTTTTTAAAGCACTGTGTTCCACACATCAATATCTACAATTTTCTTTCCGACTCCTATGTTATTAATAGATACAGAAAGATTACTCCTTTTAAGGAAATACATCTTCACTAGTTTCATTTTGCTTTTCATATTTTCTTTGGCTCGGCAATAATTTGTAATTTTCTTCATAACTAACGAAGTAATCCTTACTGTTCTTTCTCTGTTCTTCTAGGCGTTATCGTAATCGATTGTTATTTTTGTTTTTAGATTAGATTTTATTTTATTTAAGTTTAGCCATATTCATCTCCTAATCCATTATCTTGCAGAAGGCTGTTGAACAATTGCATGCCAGTAGGAGTTTAGCTAAGTGTAACGAGCGTAAGGCGATTCCCTAGCGAATTGTGGTATCCCAGCTAAGGGACATAAACTACACAAAAAACTTAGTAGTCTTATAAGGGTTGAGTATAGTCCCAATATTCCACTACTTTCGGAAAATGTACGTAGGTATATATATATATATATATAATAATAATAATATGATCTCGAAAAGCACGCATAACAGACAAGAGACTAGAAAGGGACGAAGAGAAACTTCATTACTGTCAGCCAATAGTACAATCATCGTCTATTAGTGAAGATAAAGATCACTCCCGTAAAGACCAACAAGATCTTTGAGTGAGATTGGTGCAGATAGAGCTTCGTAAAACACTACGAAACCTCAGTAATAGAGAGAAGACCAATTTTCAATCAAATTATTCCCAAAGATTTATTTCGCTACTGCTTCGTTTGAGAGCATGGGGAGCCGTTCTCGACAATCTTCTTCCAGAAAAATGGACAGAGTCGTCGGTTTTTTTTCCTTAGGGCATTACGGCTTGTCAACATCGAGGTCGTTAGGGCGTGAAAAGGAATGGGGGCAACGAACGTTGTTGTAAGAAACAATCAAAGTGAGCACCTGAGGTGATTTCATGTAATCTAAATGACCGGACCGGGGATTGAACCCGCCTCCTGTGAATGCGAGACCCAAACAATAACCGCACACCCTCCAGATTCGGTTCTAGTTCGTAATCAGGCATTCTAGGTACTTATCTACTGAGCAAAAAGCATTGAACCTCTATTACCTTCTGGAATTTTTCTTTCGTATTTCCGATTATTCTGAATTAAACGACTAAAGCGAACACTGCAGTAAGGGATATGTAGATTGTGAGGTGCTGCTGTAGCTGGCGAAGAAAATCGCTAGTTGCGGTTCGGCGAGACACCCTCGCGACTCACCCCCCCCCCCCCCCAGTTACCCCCTTCGCCCGCGGCAGCCGAATCCTCGGCGCGATTGCGGCTGGGGTGGTTCAGGCCTAAGCACTTCACAAGTAGTCCACCGCCAGCGGCCACATACGCACAATATGAAACCGGGCTCGTTATCTCTGCCCACACACACATACACACACACACGAATACTGCCTACATAACCTCAATCTTTCTCCTCGCTTTTTTCCCTACCCCGCAACCCGAAAACAAAAAAACGCCAGGGCGGGGAATTTGTGTGGGAGGGAATCGGCTGCCCCCTCTTCCCCTCCGGGCCCTCTCAAACTCTGCCGCCCATCTCATTGCGAATTTAGCCGCCGCACATACCCGCACGCGTGCGATATAGCCCCGGCAGCCTTCCACCCCCTTACCGCCAAACTTTTGCCCTCTCGCGCTACCGCAAGTGGCCCGTGCCGACTCGGCCGCCTATCAGTTACATATCGCGCGCTATTGAAAAAGGCCTTTATTTTTTAATTTCAGCACACGCACCACTCATTGTCAGACGCGGGCAAGCACACGAGCACCCTCTCCCCCTTCAACCGTACGTCCATCTCCGCCTTTTGCTTTTCCTTCCATTAGTTACCGAATAAAAAAAAATGCCGCTCTTCCTATACGCGTACGTGTGTATGTTTTGTGTTACTCCTTCCCTCTCTTTTCTCGCACTGCTCATTTTTTTGGTAGTAATATGTACATTGGCCGCAGGGTTTTGCCAGTTGTGCGAAGGGTCGTGAAGGGCAGGGAAAAGGGGCAGGTTGTTGCCGCTGACGTTTCTTTGATTTCATACGGATCTTTTTTTTTTCCTCCCTGTTTTTCATTCCCCTTCCCCAGTGGAGATCGCGGACGAGCTGTCCGCCTGTGTATGTGTTTGCTGGCCGTCGCCCGCGGCGGCAGACCGGTGGAAAATGTCTGCGAATTAGCCGCGTAATATCCTCCCTCTCGACCCGCGGGCAACAAAGGGTCGCTGCCACAAGACGAGGAGTCGGATTGATATTTAACATATGGCCGACGGGGCTGCCACAGAGACTTTGCAGCTGTTTGATTTAGTGCGCACGTCAACAAGAGACAGTGTGTGTTTTTTTATTATTATTTCGGCGGCGCTGGGGCAAATGGACAGCGCTGCCTTACCGCGTCTGACGACATGAGTTCGGTTCCACCCAGTATGCGATCTCTTTCTAGTAACTGCCAAAGAACGTGATCCACCAATCAATACGTCTACAATGCATCATAACTAACCAAAACTTGAGCCATCTGTGATTCAAAAAGATTAATCTAGAGAAGTTGCTAAAACAGTTTATAACCCTCAGAAGAATTTTGTATAGCAACCTGGAAGTTGATTAATTAGGGTTATGTATATATTTTGTGTTTTTAATTATGAATTTAAGTGTATTTGTCATGTAAATGAACATTTTTATATAAAGAGAAGATATGTAATGTGCTCTAGGACAGTATTATATATGAATTATTAATTAAATGTTTGTCAATGTGAGTTACGATCTTTGGAGGTCAAACAGCGACGGTTTTGACTGTTTTATGGTGATAATTTTATGTTTAAATGCGTGTAAATAGTATTAACTTTCATTTCAAGATGTTTTCTAATGATTGTGAGTGATTTTGTACAATTTATAATTATTTTGCATGGATTTAATTGTTAAAGTATTGTTGTAATTCGAGAAACGTCAATCGGAGATCTTTGAATTGTTCTAGGTCTTTCTGTAATGTCCATATAAACAAACGGCAGAGACGAGTTAGTTAATTAGTTGAACAGTGAGTTGCAAGTTAATTGAAAGTTAGAATCGCTGGAATATTTGTATGATTGTGTCGAGTCGATGCCTGTTCTGCGTGTACTGTGTAATGTTGTTGTAGAGCTCGTGAACAATAATGTTAATAATAAACCTAAGTGAAAAGTGATTCTTAGGAGTTATTTCATGCAACCAAAAGCTTATCGTGGCTTCCGCCAAAGGACTTAACAGCAACAAACAGTAATTAACCAGTAACCTATAAAGTTCTTTTACAGACGTTGGTCAGTGGTCATTCTGTCTTGTGGAACGTACCGTCAAGGTATTGCCCTCTTTCTCCATTCCCCTTTGTCTTCATTACTACATATCTTCCTCAAATCACTACCAACATTTTGATCCATCTTATTTCTCGTCTATTGTTCAAGTTACATTCTATTGCTTCGTGGATATTGAAGGCAATTTCTTCTACAGCTACTTGTTAAAATAATAATTATTATTTAATCAGCACGCCTATGCAACTGTTTTTGTAACTTATTTATTCTTGGACGCGTTTCGCCTCTCGTCGAGGTATCTTCAGACTACATTGTTTTTCTGTAATACATATAATAAAACTAATCTTATATATATGTTAATAACAATGTGACTTACATATTATCCGATTTTGAATTTGATAAAGAAGGTTTTGTTTACATTTCATGAAAATAGGAATTATTTTGTCATTTAATTTTAGATTTCTGTTTTGAGGTGTGGTTGTTTGTCGCCTGTGTTCTCAACCATCATTCTGCTTCCAATGTGCATAATTACATTACTTGGATGCTGTTGATACTTTATATACAACGGTTGTGTTAGCGTACTTGTTTAATAATAATTATTATTCTATTACTTCTATTCAAACAGTCTCTTCTTATATCTATGATCATTCCAGTTTATATTTTTATTCTTGACCTTAGTTAGGTTTTTCCTTTCTTCACTCACTTCTGTATTCTTCCATTTAATTTTTCCAGATCTCCTGTGTTTTTATTCTTTTTTTCTTTAAGTCGATAAAAGCACTAAAATTCCATCCATCTCCTTTTCAGTTCTCCTAATTGAAATATCTACGCTGAATCAGTATTTATGACTAAATTTCTTCTGTGGATAGCTATTCTTGTCTTATTTAATGTGCAGAGAAATATATTCTGTCAGAAAACTTGTCTATTAAATCGACTACCTTCACAATATTTCCGAGTAAAGAATATCCCACCACTACCAACAACAACAACAACAACAACAACAACAACAACAAATCAAAAACGAAACACGGAAAACAAACATGGAATTGTGAAAATCGTTCAAGGGTTTGTCATTAATGGAATGATATATCAGTTTACAAAAGGCTGTTCCTCAAACTGATTATAAGCCTTCTCAATTTGTTCCCGCAGTTTTACACCTCGTCACTAGGTGTAGGAAATTAAGTTGATCTTGTTGATTGGGCCACGCTATCGGACACAAAATGGATCGGTTTTAGATATTGTCCAACAAAGTAGCAGTGCACATTTGATGAAATTTATCATTCGTGAAAAACAAGCACAATATTTGATAGACAATCGCTGATTTCACTGTTGCAAGAAATTCATTTACAAAAAATTTGGCATCCCTTGCTGATAGGAAGTCTAAACTGGTGCTTCAATTCTTCAATAGCATGCTGATTTTTCTCTGATAATACACCTGCATTATGGAAAACTCCATAAAAGATCACCGACGTAAGATTGTCATGTCAGAATGCAATGATATCAACAATAAACCAACTTATAATGCCAATAAGATCCCATGTTCACTTGACGTTCTTAACCGTTGTTTACTACTAAAATATGTGACACTTTCTTCGCTACTTCCGAAGAGTTAAGTGATTGTCTTTATGCGAATAGAACAATTGACAGCTACTTAGAGAGGCGCTGTTTGATATCGAGTGTGCGTCACGGGACTAAACATTGTGAGATGATTCGCCCGCATCTCCCAAGCAGGGCCCTGTGATGATGTTGCTTTTGGGTGCTTGCGGCTGATTTTCGAGAGCAGCCCCTTGGTTGAACTGGCAGACAGCCGTCGCTCACCTGGAGGCGGGGCCCTATGCTTTGTCCGCCTCTCTTTGTACCTGCCTAGAGCGAAAACATTTCTCTCATCACTTTATTAACAAAAATTTAATACCACGTGTCTGAAATCTAAACTAATGCCTAGTTTACAGTTTTGAAGGTATTTTCGTGACCGAGGACATGTTACCAGTCACCGTCGGCTCAATATCAATCGGTGTAACTGTATATTATGTTAGAATGTAATGAATCTGAAATAATTCTTCCATTAAGGTTTTTGTCGTATTCTTGATTCACAGTGCAATCCATGATCTCAAGGAACTAGTGTGCGTCTGTTCCAACGAAATGTTTTATGTTCTGAGAATATCTGCAAAATAGCGTGAAATATTTAATCAAATAGCATATGCACAAGGAACAGTTTTAGTTATTTATTTTTCATTTGTCGTATGGCTAAGCAACTAAAGTAATACATATAAATGTATACTATGGCATCCACAAATTGATGTAGAGTTGTTGCAGCCATGCTATCAAGGCAGTTGTAGCACTGAAAACATCTTCAAATAGTCCATCGTACTTCGTCAAAGGGCAAAGGCTCCACACTCTGGGAAGGAGCTCCGCAGTCACAGACAGAAGAATCTTGAATCTCTCACTTATGGATCATGGCATTGCATTTGTCGTGGCCTGTTCTTAAGCGGTTTAGTTTGACTTACTGGTCCCTCTTCAGATGGAATACCAAAAGCCTAGTTGTAGGATCTTCAATGTCTTGATGTTTCACAGATGCGGAGTCCCAGCATTGTCACCATTTTTTTCTTGATATCGAAGTCAAATATATCATGCCATTCTGGATTTCTGGACAAGTGGAGGGTAGGTCATTTAGGATCTCGCAGATTGGGAGATCCTGTAGATGGTCAGGATGATGTAATTTTATACACTCACGCGCCGTTGCTTCTTGCTTTTTACCTCTGGATGTGGTATACTACTGATGACATGTAACCAGGGGATTGGGGTGGATTTTAGTGTGCCAGTTATTACTTACACATTCGTTCAGATGAACGTCGATTTTTCTAGTATGAGCACTACGTTTTGGTGATGCCAAATCACTAATTCCTCAAGTACAGTAACAGTACTCTACTGCTGAGGGAAATTCAGGGACGAGTTTGATACCTGATATTTATTTTAGCTGGTGCTGAAGTTTCTGAACGAAGTCTGAAAAAACATACTTTCAGAATTATTTGGTAGTCCTGGGAGCATAGATAATCAGTCACTGGGGAAAAGCGTAAATAATGTTCGGTGTAAGTCGTCTGCTACCGAGGAGATAGTTTGGGGTTTATTTCTTTAACTCGCACAAAAATGGATGTGGTGCATTAGGATCCACATTTCGGCCGCTTTACTTCACTGGGAGGAACTACTGTGGTACTTATTTCGTGGAAGATTCAGTAGCATGGTTAACTATGACAGAAATCCCCAGTTTCATCGGGTTTCAGCTAGGAAGAAATTAGTAGTCAATAATTCGACGGACTGAATTACGTGACCCATTTACTTAATGAATAGTTTTCAAATTTCGTCGTCCTACATTATCGCGAATAGTTAATCCAAAAGTGTTTTAACAGTTTCCAACTTCGCGAGAGCTGTTTCTCAGATTCACCACAATGTCTCCTTTGTACTTTTGTATAACGAAGTCCGCAACAAGGCTTCAGTATCCCCGGGAACACTCATTTTTAGCTGCAATCTACATCGTTACTCAACGCTTTTACGCAACGGCTGAGCACTCTATCCCAGATGTATCAAGATACACGAAGATTAGATCGAGAAAGTCGAAGCGCAAATAAATTTTAGGGGCCATATAAAACACTGCAGGAATTGTTACTGATTCTTTTTTAAAAAATGCGGGGAGAAAGAAAGATAGGGATAAGGCGTGGTTATAGTAGAAAGAGAGGGGACCAAAAGAGTGGACTAGCGACTGGTGAACGGAGGCTTTGATGCAAAACTCTTTCAGGCGCTGACAACGGGAGCATTGTGATCTGCGTAAGTGATTGTCTCTATCTCCCCGGCAAGGATATTTTACATCGCTGCCTCTGTGATTGTAGACTGTCCTAAAAACTTATTCCTCTCGTCGCGTCGGTCAGAGACGCTCTGGAACATTGCCTAAAGGCCGAAAAACTTTAATAAAGTACTCGCCGCGCGAGACGAAGATAAAGGGGGAAAAATAAATGAGGGGAAGATATTTATCTGCGGCAGAAATGTATTAAAAGAGGACCCGAGCGGTGGCCGTTGTGATGCCCGTTGACAAAGGGATCTCCTGTGGCCAGTTTGCAGAGGCGGTGCGCGTAATGGGGCCCGGCCAATCCGCTGAACATAATACCGTCGACGGCACTAAAATTAGCGTCCGGTGGCACCGGTATCCCTTACGTTGTAAGACGATATATCGGGCGAGCTCTCGTGTCTCTCCTCCCTGCGTTGTTAGTACGACCAATTATTAGGTTTCTGTAAAACAATCAGCCATCAATCACTGCCAAGCTGACCTCTCTCTCTGCTCTTCGTCAATATTCCCCGAGTCCGCGCTAGCCACTCCTCTCTTAGCAAGTGCCAGTCAGGGTGGCCAACTTGCCGAAACTCAGGACGGCGACGTGTGTTTGCCTGCGAGCGTCGTGTGACACACACACACGTGTAATCCCTCACCGTTCCTTCTCCCATGCCCAACGACGTTGAAGTCCTCACCCTTAAGACGACGTTCCGTCCTACAAAGTAAACAAACTCGCCGACGTCAAAAGCTGCATGAAACTCCTCACTATATGTTAGGGTCCAGTTCATAGCACGTAATTTTTCCATTCACCGATAGAGAAGGCACAAGTTTTCACCAAGACTACAAGTATTTTAATGAAGCTTGTGTGACATCAATTTCGCATCTTATTCGTAGTACGAAATAACGCGTTTTTTCCAATAAAAAATAAAATAAAAAAAGAACGCGTAGGTACTCTACTATGTTGTGAGTCTTGAATTTATTCAGAAATAGGCAACCAGTTTGGCCCAAGGAAATGTAAAGAACTTCGGTGCTTGGAGTACGGAAATGTAGTTGTGACCTGTTCCAAATCAGAAAAGCCGACGAAAAAATTGTATAAAAAATTCTTGGAGTTGCCAAACAAACCAGGTATCAGCAATGAAGAATTTCTGTTGGTAATTAAGTCATGGAGGGGCCATTTTGATACGATGCAATACAATGAAACTCGAATAGGTACCTGTACAGGACCATCAAAATGTATGCATTTCTGTCAGCCATGTGATGTGTATTTTTTTATCGTAATATATGTAATGAAGCAGTACCACCACACGCTTAAAAAGACACCGGTATCTGCTGAAGCAGTTATACCAAACGTTTAATACCGAATATCACTAACATTTTCACGGAAGAGGATCATTTGGATGTAAGGTTTGTAGGGGGAGAAAATTCGTATTTCAAATCAATCAGTGTTGAATTATAAGAGATATCTTGATGAGTGTGGTAAGGAAGAATTCCTAAGTCTGAAACTGTTGAAGTTATCTGGATCAAGATCTGGGAGAGAAATGGCGTTGAGAAAAACATATTTATAAAGTTATAAGAATAGAGTCTTTCTATACTTCTTTCGGGAAAACAAAGATATTCCTGGTGGTAAAAGACAGCCTTCGACGCCAAGTCAAAGTTACTCGGTTTGAGAAAATTGGTTGAGATATTGCAGCAAATAGCACGATATTTAAGCGTATATCGCAATTCATTTGTGCAGGAAGTTTCATATCCTGTGATTATGACGCAAAAGCGGCTCAGCATCAGGAAATATGTGGGATGATAAGGAGAGCTCACTGGAACACAGTGGAAGATGAAAGCAATACGCGAATTTCTCCTGATCACTAGATCCGCAAACACAAGGCTTATTTCTGTTAGGGCTTTACGAGCTTATTTGATGCGATAGACCATTGGTAGCAAAAAACGGAATCGATCATCTCGTTTCTCGAGGGTGATCTCGGTAACTGATTGGAATCATTTTCGGAAACCATGAAAAATCGAAATCAGGTTGATCTGTAGGAGATGGAATCCGATTGCCAGACCAGAGTGTTACCTTTAAATAACTAACGATACCCTCATTTAATGGGAAACGGTTGTTCAAAGTATGCCACAAAAGAAAACCGTGAGTTTGCTACTTTGTTTTTTTTTTTTTTTTTTTTTTTTTTTTTTTTTTTTTTTAAAATCCGTGAATGTTTTTTTTTAATAGTAATAAAAAAAATTGTTGTGTCACTTGTGAAGAATTTCTGTAGCAATGGACGAGAGGTCAAATAAAAATCCGATGAAAAGAAACTAAGAATATTAAATTGGAAATCAAAAACTGATAAACGGACGGACAAGCAAAATAGAATGACGCAAACGTTTACTGACATTCTTAATGAATTTCACAGGAAATAATAACAGTAAAAACAATGATTTCATGTAAATTGGCGATATAATAGAACAGTAATTTGTCGATTTAAATTGATTTAACTTTGACTTAATATGATTACTCAATTTACATCGAAGAAGGCTGTTTATACTGATTAAAGATAATAAATAATCAACATCTTTACAACTAAGTGCATTTACAAGGAAAGTAGTATCCGAATAAAATCATGCGAAGATGTCATTTAATAACTAAAAATCTTCAGAAATTATATTCTCAATGCTGTAATTTTATTATCATAGAAGGTATTTAGGTTCTTCATCTGATATGTAACAATTAATGAAGATTTGTTTAAGCTTCCGCTACTGAAAACAGTAAATGGGGCGTCCTAATGTTTGTTGACTCATTTATATTGGTCATTATCTAATTATATTGACTGTTAGATTTGATACTAACAATTTAGACAGTGGGGACTTGAATTAGTACACTATTTCAGGTGCTAACTTTGTTAATTTCATCGGTCGTATGTCTCATATGGTCACTGATTGGTCATTAGAAATGACTGAATTATTGCAACCCATAAAATAAGTTGTGATAGTTGCTTAGTGTTCGGCTTGGGGCATTGGACGTTTAAGTGATCGTCTTGTACTGGTTATAGTACGGCACAAAATTATTATATGGGAAACACAATTATGAGATAAATACAAATACTGTGCACTGCCTGAAGAACTGCGAATGCTGAATACCACTTTTTTATTTTTTTTTAAAAAGTTAACAAATCCGCGGAAATGTAGTACTGTGAATCATATATGAGATGCTGATTGCTCGTGATAGATGCTATCCGTAACACGTAAACAGACTCACTGAAAAAAGACTCTTGTCATCTATATGGTACGAAGCAAAATTCCCGATGCGCTATCCTGTACGGGGAACAGGAGTGGATTTGAGATTAGCAGCAATCTCGTTTGAGCCCGAATTATCCGATACACGTTCGGATCCTCAGCTCTCATGGCAGTCTGGATAAGCTGATTTGGAACTATAAAGACAGTTTTCGAAAGTTAGCACAGTAAAACACTTTACCGATCTGGCGAGAGCTTCCCTCTAGTGGCGCGACTGATTGGAATTCGTTTTATTTTCGACTCCGGAGGGGCTGACCTCATTGCCGTGACGTCACACGACACGGGACGGCCATTACGACTGCAATCCTCTTAATTGTAATCACTATCCCTAAAGTGCTATTATTTCTCCGACACCGCTACCACATCCCCGGGACAAGTCCTGTGACACCCCTCTTCGGGAAAAAAAGGTGGAGGGGGTTATTGGGGAACCAGAAGCCAAAGTAGAGGAAAAGAGCAAGGAACGGCCAACATGGGGGAACAGAAAAAAAAATAACGGAGAGGCACTGGAAATTAAGATTAGATAGGCGTGCTGCGGCGCTATTAGGAACGGATAATGCCATTTTTCCCCCTGCTTCCAAACGACCAACATCTTGTGCTTCCCACCCCACTCCCTTATATATACGCTCTACTCTTCTCGCGACAGCAAATTCCGTGTCGGACAGCTTGTTCCGGAACATAAATACCGCTCGCAAAAATAAAAAAAGAATAATGTCAAGATGAGGGTCGTTAGACTTTTTTATTACTCGCATTAATGACGACCCTCCCATACGGGCTGCACGAGGGACGGCTTAAATCACTCAGATATGCAAGAGCTTTTAGTCCGGTTTCCACGTCGAAATCAGATACCCACGCTCTTAAAGATGGTTTCTGGGGTCGTTTGGCGCTAGCTCAGGAAGCGGGTAAATTATCCGTGAATTGTTCGGCATGGTTATGGACTTGAAGGGTTACTCAGGGAGATGTCTCTTGCTGTACATCTTCCGACTAATCTTCCTTCTTATCCCACCAACATATGTAACTCCGGAACACATATCTCCTTCTTCAGTATTCTCCGCTTAAAAAATAGTCCTTATCATATGTACTGTATCTTACAGACTTAAATGCTTTCTTTACTTGGTTGTCCTTCGCTACGTATGCGCCCTTCGTCCTCTCTGTGATCCTGTTGTTGACATTTCCGGCATTTTTTTGTAGTTCCAAATGTTTACGCCTCTTAACCTCCAAATTTACGGATATCTGATAACTCGAGAAGAATAAAAGCAGGGAACTAGCAGATATCGTAGATTACAGAGTGTGTAAGGTCCTTTTCTGTCAACCATTTTAAATCACTAATATAACTAATCATCAAAATAAAACACTGTAACTCATGTACTTATTTGTTCACAGCTAAATTCTGCATACTGCTTTTTAAGACGGAATGGAAACAGACTTTCAATGAAAGACGTGGCTTACTCCTAATATTTCTCGAGGTAGGAAAAACATGCTGTAATTATCAATAAAACTATATATACATCATTTTTAGGTTATTTTAGTGGTTGCAATAATTAACAGCACAATGAACCTATTTAATATCTTTTTTTTAAGGCTATCCTCTCTTTATCATGCCTATCTTCTAACAAATGTAATGAACGTATAGTGGGTTGGTAATATGGGTTATGTTTTGTGTCGTAAACGATAAAATCTCTGGGGGGATTTTCATAGGCCCTTCACCCGACCTTCATCTGTGGCATACCTTGCTTTGTGTATACGAAGTACGCAAGAACGCTTCCGCAGTTCGGATTTTGCATTGAACTTCAGGTCCTCTTTACCCAGCAGGATTACCGAGTTAGGTTAGGTAATGAGAAAAGGAGCTGACACCCTACCTCCTTCACGACGATCCAACAACCTTTAGATTGAACAACAAACTTAGCTTTCAGCTTTAAACGATAAAACTTTCTTTTTTTTTTACTTATGGCTTTACGCATCGTCGACGTTGAGGTCATTAGAGGCGGGATGGGATTCGGGATAAGGAACGGGAAGGAATTCAGCCATGGCCTATTTGAAGGAAGCATCCCGGCATTCACCTGAGTGATCTGGGGAAACCACGGAAAATCCAAATCTGGATGCCCGGGCGGGGATACAAACCGGTGTCCTGAATGCGAGGCCAGAAACGCTAAAACAACAGTGCACCCAAATAACCCATTTTGTCGAAGGACTGGACAACCGTCACTGAAATCGTGAAGGACAGAGAATCCTTGTACAAATATAAACGTACGCAATAGCTGCCTAGACTCATTCATCCTACAAAACTGGATAAGATTGCGGCGATACTCGTTTGACAGGTACCCACGTGCAGAAATGGAACAGAGCTCTACCTCCACCAAGTACTCCAATTACTGTAATTGGGGACCAGATTTACTTATCCGAAGATGTAACAAGGACGCATCGGGGTTCAGTGCGAACTTAACTACTGAAGTAGTGGGTAAATCCTGGGAGGTATAGATTAGAAACCACACAGCTACCTGTCAAACAAGTAACAGGTTATCCATCAGGAACAAAAGCACAGAAGGTGGATATAACGGTGAAGGGATACCATGTTATCGGCCAAACTCTAACCTACATGTCGTTATACGCAGTTATTTTGCACTGTGCGTGGCTTGTGGTGATGAAGATGGCTTGCTCTGCACACCGGATCCAGGTGTGAACACGCGGGCACAGTGGTGCCAATTAGAGGCCTCAGTCAGTACGAGACCGGAAGTGGAGCTGACAGCTCGGCCAGACCGGAAGTCGGCGACACTCGACCGCGTCTTTCTGCAGAGCAGACAAGACTTCACTCTGCTTCGGAACAACTCCGTACGTCTTTCCCAGTATCGTCAGCTCCGGAAGTGGAGTCACTAGTAATAGTTCCTATAGGCTACAGTTCGATTGCTGACTCTGGTGGTAGCTTTAAAACTTCAATTATGTGCTCTATTCGTCTGGGATTGATATTACCAATCATAATCAATCATCATTGGGAACCATCTCTAGTTTCCCGCGTTTTGTGTACGAGTTTTCAAGTGTTTCAAGTTTTTGTGTTTATACGTAGACGACATTGTTCCACTATCTCCCATCTAAAAAACGTTTCACTGTCCATAACAGGTTCCCAATTCCTTTTCTTCTCTCTATATTGTCCTTCAGTTGCTCCATCCATATTCTTCTTGGTTCCAACTGGTGCCTTATCCTTTTTTTCCAAATAAGTTTTCAGTAACCTTGTGCTATTCATTCTGTAAACATGCCCAAAACATTTAATTCTAGATGATATTTCTTCCATGGGTTCATTCAACTCTAGGTTTAATCTATTCTCATCATTCTTTATGTGAACAAGTCTCGTTTTCAGGAGGAAAGTCAAAAATTTCACAGGTTTTGATCTTGCTGAGGTCCTTCGATGTTAATGTGCATGTTTCTATTGCGTATGTGAGGATGGGAATGAAATATGTTTTGTACAGGGTGATTTTTATTCTTTGGGGGATCTTTATGTCCCATAATAAGCTCCGTATGATACTGTAAAAGCTGATATTTGTAATGTTGATTCTAAAAGTTTATATTCCTAATGTTGATTCTGAAACACTTGAAGATCGCATGTAACACACTGGTGAGAATGACACAAGAGCACAGTACCGAGCGTGGTGGGTAAGCGATAATGCTCTGCCTTGCATTTGGGGCGACACAGGTACGAATTCCCTTTCGGCCATCCAGATTTTGGTTTTCCATAGTTTCCCTAATCATTCCAGTAGAATGCAGGGATGGTACTTTAGAAAGGCCGTGGCCGAATTACTTCCTGTTCCTTGTTTTAGTCCTTATCCGCATTTAATGAGCTTGTCGTCGACAAAGTGCAAAGCCAAAAAGAAAAAATAATAAAAAAGAAACGGGCTAATTGGTTACATTACTTATGGGAGATGAACGCTATAAATACAGTAATAGAAAAAGGTGACAAGCACCTTGTCTTTGTTTCGTCTTGATTATTTCCGTAAATTTCTTTGTGAATCTATAGAATTTGAATAAAAATTAATTTCTAGACATTTTTCATTCGTTTATTTGTAAAAAAGACTGCATTTTTTGTTACGGTAAGCTCTTTCGTGATAGTGGAAATTTGTTTTCAACTTGTCGTTAGTCCTCACCAAATGAAATAATGGTGATGATATTCTTACACGTCATTTCTTTCTCTGGGTTACACGTTAAGAACAGATATTTCATTCAGCTACAAGAATCTATTAATATGGGCTCTTTCCTCCACATAATGCCTGTAGGTCATCTCCATAAGTTGGCTTTGTCATAAAAATTCTCTGTACAACCGCTAATATCACAATGAATATGTTAAAATTTTCCATTGTAACGGAAGTTGTTTTGTGCTATATTTTCGCTTTTCGTACTAATCGAAACTATAAGCACTATGCTGGAACAGCAGATGAGTTCAAAACATGCTCTTTAATAGTTGCCTTGTTCTGGTAATGTCCCAAACACGCCATGATATCCTCCGAGCAGGAATTAGCTCATTCCTTCGCAGATACTAACGTATTGCAATAGGTGAAAGATGCCTCGCACAAATCGCAAAACAATAATCATACGGGTTGCATAATCTCTCGGCGCTGTGCTGGCAATTCGTTCCAAGTTCTACGCCGACAGTTGTACGGACAATCGGCATTCAGGCACAGTGGTGGCAGCATCCGGACACTGTGTTTACACTCCGAGACCACTTGTCGCCGGCTAGTGAGTGACGTGTGCACACTGCATGACGCAGGCGACGCTGACTTGCGGGAACAGGCTGACAACCACTATCCGCCTTTCACCGACCCTACAATTCCATCGTTGACAATGGCTGGAAACTCTGGGCTCTGTTAAGTCCGAGGATGCTACAGAAAAGAAAGTTCCTTGCGATTGTCGAACGAGTTGAGTCGGTCAAAAAAGAATTGGCCGTAATAGCTGCAAATATAGACGATTACCTGTTGGAGATTCAGCGCTTCCGAATGGACTGCACACTTTGTGTCTTTGCAATCCATTTCATTTAGAATACCCTGTCAACCAAAATGCACATGGAAAAGGTGATAATTTTCTTTTGTGAGGTTAATCAAGCGCTGAATAGCGGCCAGGCAGCTCAGTGGTTAAGGCGTCAGGTTCGAAGCCCAGTCTCAGAGGGGATTTTCTTAAGCCCTTTAGCCGACATTTACTATTCGCGCTGCTTGTTGTATAATGTGAAGTACTCCAGAACGCTTCTGTGATTCAGATTTGATATTAAACTGTAGGTACCGTCAATGGCAAACAATTCTGGTTGTAATACGGCAGTGTACGCGTCCAAGAAGCAAAAATTCAATCCAAACGAAGGCTTAACCTGGTCCTAATTGGTTCAAACGAAACACAAGCATATAAGCGCTGAATACTTATTTGTGTGTGGTTTTACCGTCATAAACGTTATATATTTAGGGAAATAACAAAAACATATTTTGGCGGATTATCAACTCGTAGCAGACACTACGGGCTCAATTTTATGAAAATTTCGTTTTTGACCAATTTTGTAGTTAGGAATATTTACGTACAAAAATCTTTTGACGAGCAATATATTCAATTAAAGGTTCAGAATCTATGAAGTAATTGATTCTACCAAGTCGTTTGTCATCAGGTCACCTGGAAACGAACGAATTTTTTACTATGAAGAAAAAATTTACCTGACTGCAAAATTTAGATTCAAGACTGATCAGCAATTTGTATATTTATTGATATCGCAATGACTAAATGAAGTTATTTACTGGTTAAGACTGTGAATATTTACCGTCATTCGGGATAGTTTTAGTTAAACTGACAGTTCAGTAAAAACACGTTTGAAATATGAATTTAAATATTTTGTTTTTTGCCTATGGCTTCACGTCTCGTCGATGTCGAGATCATTAGAGGCGGAAAAGGTCTGGGAGCAAACAACGGGAAGGAATCCGTCATTCACCTGGAGTGATTTGGTGAAATCATAGAAAATCCAAATCTGGATGCCCGGACGGGGAATCGAACCCGCGTCCTCCCGAATGCGAGACCAGAACGTTACTGCTCACTCACCACGCTCGGATTTAAATCGGTAACCATCCGTATTCAATCCAGTGAAATGATTTCTTTCTCCAGTTAACTGGACTTGACACTAGTCGATGCCTGCAATGTGACTAGATGATTAAACTTTAATTTATGACTAGTCATCTTTATAAATTAGTCAACCGGTTTGGATACATTAACTGCTAGAATTCGTTGAACCCCTTCCAGTTGCGAGAATTGTGGCAATGAAGATTAATTTAACACACAAACCCACAAAAAAGGAGATACTGTATTAGTAAACTCGTCCTAGTTTCAGCACAATTTACTATTTTCTGGAAATATCGAACCTGTGTTGCTATGGCAACCCCATTTTAAGACACAGTTGTATGAGAAGTGGCGGAAAAAATTTATATCTGTAATAAACTAGGCAAAGTATATAACCTCTGTTATACGATTTTGATTCGAAAGGATTTTGGTCGAACAGTTATATTAGTCTTAAGTCACTGTACAGTTTAAGAACTAGCAAACTTACTGCCAGTAAACAAAGGTGCGTATAGCGAAGAGTAGAAAGAAAAATTATGACATAGTATTAAATAGTAATGCCATTACGGTTCTTGCTTTGGAGTTAGTGGGCAGTAAACATTATTAGCTTGGTACTTGTGCGACACCGGTGCCATATGAACAGAGTTGATTCCGCTCCCCTCTTCGGCCACTGCGGGGGTTGACGGCACCCGCTGTGATGACGGGGTCATTGACCAGGCGGTAGTGCCTAGACACTGTGTGCTGACGTCACCGTCACGCAAATCATCAGTATGTGTTGAGTCATCGAAACTGTACAGACAGCATGAAACCAGTTGAACCAGAAAGTAAATCACCTAACATTTTCAGTGATACAACTTGGAACATTGGGAGTTTGGAATAGATATTGTTAGTGATGATAGAATAATAGAAATAAATTAAGATATTCTGGTAAGGTAAAGAGTCGTGTGGTCGTAATGATCTGGTGAACGGGTTTTATTGCTGCGCAGTTCACCCCCTAACCTCGTAATCATACCGGATATACAGGGAATTACAGATTAACTTGGAATCCGTACCACTGAAGCATTCTGTTGTGTTTCACACTACACGGCAAGTTGTTCCAGAGGTAAAAATTTGATTAAGAGCCTTTCAGCGAATACTGAGATTTGAACCGAGGACGTTCAGATCTCCAGTCAGACGCCTTAACCACTGAGCCATTAATTACGTGAGGTGAAATGGGGGTGGGTTCCGCGAAATCTCACCAAGGGCGGGGGGGGGGGGGGGCGACAGAATTTCACGTCATATTTTTTAAATTCTGGAACAACAGTAGACCAAAAAAAAGGTCTACAAAGGACTCGGAAACTGGAAGCAGGAAAGCTGAAAAAAAGTCTCAAAAAAAAAAAACGAGATTGGTCAGTGGGAGGGGGAGGTGGGTTGTCCGGAATTCCGGAAGAACACCTCACGTAATTAATGGAGACCACCTAGACTGCAAGATATTCTGGTGTATGCTCATTCCATTAAACGAAATAAAACCTTTCAACCATTTCAGAAATTTAGGAAATGTGAGGAGAATATCAGACTGGTCATGATCATTAATGAAGCCTTCAAGCAAAAGTATCTAAGAGCGTAGTCCAACTGTGGGTCATGAACTGTGGAACACTAGACAATTAAACATTCTGACTTTGCAACCATAAACCCAAGGTCGAGTTATATGACTCGTTTTCTATCTATCTGCTGCATACCGCAGTAAAGACAGCTCGCAGCATGCACAACACTTAATTAAGACCTACACGCGAGGACAGACTCGAAGCGCTGACCGCCGTAAAGTGAGTCATGCTTGCTGGCTACTGAACTGCCAGGGCTGGCAACTGTACAACTTGACTGTAAAAATAAATACCTGTGAAACTTTTCTCGAATGCTGGGAGATGATGGAATTCGCTTATTTCTCATCATTATATCTGAATATGTTGTTGCAGTGATAGGAATTTGGGGTTAAGAATAAAAGCTGAAAGATGAAGCAGTTCGCGTATTTCTTATCATTATTACTGAATACGTTGATGCAGTGATAGAATTTGGGGTTGAGAATAAATGAGGCAAATCTGTGTAATCAAGGAACGTATAAAAATGTTTAGTTTTTTCTTTTCTCCTTGTCCTTCTTTGAATTAGTAACCACCTAATGGAAATATCTTCATATGATTCATCAAAAAGTACGGTTAGAAATTATGGGTGTATCAATAAATTCAGCTGTAGATCCAAGTGGTAGATGCATACTTCCTTGTATGGCCAATAAAACGATAGACGCATTAATTTGTGCTTTGCATGTTTTTGCAAAAATTTTCTGGTGAATGGAGCTTCATTATCCAACACAGCAACAACTTCCATTTGAAGGAAAAGGCACTAGTGTGTAAAAAAAATTCTCAGTATTTTTATTTTCGAAGGTTGGTAGGAAAAATGAATTATCTATGACTTGGACATGTGACCACACAAATATAACTTTCTCGCGACGTTCCGTAAATGAATAACGTATGTGTGTATGGGCACAACGCAACCTATGGCTTTTCTTAAGCATTGTTGAATGGTTTTATAACTGGTGTAAAGTGTAGTATGTTATTTTGTGTTCTGTACATCAAAATAAAAGACGGGAGATTATGGAACTAGGTGATGGCCAATTCAGGTCTGCTCTTCTGAAAGAAACCAAAGAGACGCCAACTTTTAAGGCGCCATCTGATGTACGAATCTCTATTAACAGTGTCATACATCCTTACCTATTATCAGTATTTCCGTTATCAGTTCGGGATTTAAGCTAAGCGTTTGGTTCACACTCTCATGATTGGGAATTGTTCGCCACCATTTCTCCTAACCTGCTGGTGTCGAATGAATAAAATTTCTTCCACCGTCGGAGCTCGTCCCAGCTAACCCAGTATCGAAGTTATACACCGTCATCGTATCCAAGTACCCTTGGCGAACAAAATGGGTGTTACTGTACTAACCTAGGAAGAAAAGCGAAAAATATCGAGATTACCTCGAAAGATCTTGGGCTCAGATTAATGCTCACGTCGCCGCAAAACAGTCCTACCAAAGAACTTCTAGGAAAAGATATGATAGATGATTTCATTCGCGTTGTCACATTGTCTGATTACCGCTTGGTACACTGGAAGCTCCCAGTCAGCTTCCTGCAAGATGTTTGAGTCGTTGACAGGTACTAACCAAGGCCACGGGATTGGCTGTAGTCTTCCGGCCCAGAAGACCAAATTGCAATCAATTTGTCGTCAGCACTCGGTTCCACCCGATGCGCTGCGGTGGTCACATTGTTTGCTCCGACCAGCATTTTGCTCGATGGATTGCCGTTCATTACTGACCTCTCAGACGAGCTAGCCGCGACGGCATACATCCTCAATTATATTTGCTCCGTCGACGGGGGTCATTAACTAGCAGCACTCGGTCACGGCGACATTATGATTCACAAAGGAGCACCAGTCCACGAAGCTTCACACACCGCCGACGACGAATCGTCCTCCTTTACTCAAGCGGTCGCATTATGTCGTTTCGTTTGTCTCTGATCGCCGTCCGGACGCACAATGGTTTCGAAATGCCCGGTAAACGTCCTAGGACAGCGAAATGTCATCTGATGGCATTGTTTGATGGAGACATGTAATATGTTGGGTGTTTTAGGTCATCCAACAAAACCATTATTACTTTATCTGAAAGAATGCGTAATGATGACTGACTTGCGGTATAAGAATGTCTGGATCAGTCTATATACAAACACGAAGTCAATGCCGGAAAATACAAAAGAACGGAGTTTTGAGTACTGTTATTGTTGCTTATAAGAACTTTCAAATATACTTACACTTCCTACTTTCAGTTTCTTCTAAGGATATCGTAAAAAAAGAAAAAAAATTAACACCTATATCTTGTATCTTCTGTTAAACAAGTAGAGAACAAAGTAAGTGAAATGATAAGCGGAAAAGAGGAATATAAATTTTTTTAAAAAAATCGTAGCCATTAACAAGACAGTATGACTATATGTGACGGTTTTGTTGTTTAATAATCAACCTGCGTCATAGAGTTTTTTCAAGGGTGGAAAGATGTAATCAACTAAGGATAGTATACGTTTTTCTTACAATTTTTCATAATAATTTCGTGCAAATAAAAATATTTTTTTCCCAAGCATCTGTCACTAAAACCATTTTCAATGCCTTCACGTAACAACAGTAGCAGAAACGAAAAGTTGACAATACTAAAACAGCTCTTTTTACCTTGAAGTCTTGAATCTAAATGGCTCCCTATGTAAATGAAGATGGGTGTCGAAATCAATGAGAAAAAAACTTAAACTGATGGAAATTTTCCGAGTAAATCCTTGTGAATGCACTGCTAATCTTGTTGTTAATTTTCTGGAAATTGTAGAAATAAACGTTAACAGTAAGAATGTGTTATAACTGTCATCTTTGGAGGAGGGAAATGTGTAACTTATTTACCCTACAGCAACCCTCTTTGCCTACCGCAGCTAATGGACACATCTTTGCGACGTCAAGCGATCCGATCTAGTATTGAACGGGACCGATAGATGGCAAGCAGAGCGTTCGACGGTCTGAAATCAACAGATGGCACTGGCGTGCAAATCAGAGGCTGCATTGCGTGGAAACTACCGAATTCGTATCGGCAAGGTGGAATCATTCAAAGCAAACAAGACCCCGTAAACAATTACGTTCGTTAGTATTAACGGCGCCCGGCACTGTAGACGTGGGAAAACGATTCATTGTTGTCATCTTTTTTCCTTTCATATGGAGGTGAGGTTCTTCGAAACTTTGAATGCGAGGTCATTCTTGTTTCTGCCATGATCGAAACTTATCAACTCTATGCGATTAATTGAAACAGAAAACGAGCAATCAACGAGAAGAACTGTTATGAAATTTAATGCGATATGACGGTATCCTTCGTGTTTTTACTGTCAACAAGTCGTTTGCTGTAAATTGATATTAGCTTGTTTCATGTAGTATAAATCTTTTTAGTTGATGAACAATTGAATACCAATCTAAACTGAGATACATACGGTACCAATTAACTGACATCACTTAATTTTATCCGTTACCGCAAACAGCGTTTTAATTAAATTTTTCATATAACGATAAACTCTAAAAACGAAAAAAATTATTTTTTAAACTTTCTGGAAATCTTACCTACAATATGTGAGGGAGCTCTCAAAATTCAATGATATTTACAAGTATTGTATCGTGAAATTGTACTAAAGTCTGGAGTCTACCAACAGATTTTCAGTAATTTTAAAAAAATATACGTTTTGAACAATGTAATCTATGATTAAAGCTGAGAACCTTACAGATTTTCCTGACTCCAAAATCTTATCTCTTCGGCGTTGTGGCGAAAACAGTTTTGGAAGTCGAGCAACTAAGAAAGAAAGTTGGAACAGCTGGTGAATGATTCAGACCACGATGAAACACGAGTTGTCGTCACGTCATCGCCGATTGGTTAAACTTGTTTTTGCTTTCTGCACCACTTCTCGATAAACAGATCGCTGTACGGACAAATGGTATCTGCACCGAATACTTAGCAGTCATCCCAAAACGATGAAAAAATCGTGAGGATCATTGTACCCTCTCTGTCATAATTCCGTACCGCAATGAAAGAACTCAGATTTTTATTACTGTGCGGCAAATGTTTGTAGCGACGATAAAGGAAATCGTTGGGTCTCGCCAGTTGATCCGTGAGATTGAAATAAGCACGATAAAGCACAGTGGCTACCAGTGTTTCGGTAATATATCGCATATCGCCATGACCGAAGTTTGGCGGCAGCCTTTTATCGCAGACAGGGTTTGATGAATTTCAGGCTGCGGAAATACCAACAGCTATACAGTCACGTGTCTACAAACGTGACAGCTATATCATAATATACTAGGATGGCCTATACTGTAGTTATTTCTGTACCAATATATTAGTACTACCTTGCTCATAAGGCATGGTGGTGTCTGGCGCTGAACACAATGTTAGGAGACAGGTAAAAGTTTTTACTATTCGGGTCTGGGCAAGCAGGGTAGAAGAGATGGTGGTGCACGAGTCGTAGTGTACTTACGCCCATAGTGCGTGTTTGTTGGGGACATAGGACACTGTTGATGGTAAATTGTCCATCGCATAGGGACGTTAAAATTGTCGGTCCCAATGGAGTAGACATGAAAGAACTTATACTGGGTTAAAATATCATCTTTTCCAAAGAAAACACAAGCCGACAAATGTGAGAATTATCGCACCATTAGTCTAACATCACATGCTTCCAAATTACTGACCAGAATAATATACAGAAGGATGGAAAGGGTAGTAGAAGAGATAGTAGGTGAAGATCAATTTGGTTTTAGGAAAAATCGCGGTTCAAGGGAAGCAATTCTGTCTTCAAGATTAATACTTGAAGGGCGGGACAAGAAAAACAAAGATACTTTTATGGGGTTTGTTCATTTAGAAAAAGCTTTTGATAATGTTAGGTGGAGCAAGGTGTTCAAAATTTTAAAGAAGTCAGGTCTAAAATATCGAGGTAGAAGAATACTCTATAAACTGTATAAGAGTCAAGTGGCTATATTAAAAGTAGAGAATCACGAGAGACATGCATCAGTTAAAAAGGGTGTGAGACAAGGTTGTAGTCTATCCCCATTAATATTCAACTTGTATGTAGAAGAAGCAATAAAGAAAGTCAAAGAAAAATTTCCATGCGGCCTAAGTGTTCAGGGAGAAAAAATCAGTATGCTACGATTTGCTGATGACATTGTCTTGTTAGCAGAACGGGCTGAGGATATTGAGAAGTTACTGAATGGCATGAACACAATACTGAAGGAAGATTTTGGACTGAACATAAATCAAAGGAAGACAAAAGTTATGAAATGTAGCAGAAATGATACCAATACTAGTAGATTAAATATAAAAATATGATCAGATGCAATAGGAGAAGTAAGTGAATTTTGTTACTTGGGAAGTAAAATTACAACCGATGGCCGAAGCAGGTATGATGTTAAAAGCAGAATAGCACTAGCAAAAAGAGCCTTCATGAAAAAGATAAACCTTTTAGTTTCAAATATTGATCTAAGGATTAGAAATAACTTTTTAAAACTCTATGTGTGGAGCACAGCACTTTATGGTAGCGAAACATGGACTTTAGGAGTACCTAAAAGAAGGAACATTGAAGCATTTGAAATGTGATGCTACAGAAGAATTCTGAAAATTAAGTGGACAGACAAAGTAAGAAATGAACGAGTTTTGGAAATGATGGGTGAGAAAAGAAGTTTGTGGAAGAAGCTTACGGAAAGAAGAGGCAGGCTGGTAGGTCATATTTTGAGACATGGTGGATTGGTTATTTTGTTAGTGGAGGGAACAGTGGAAGATAAGAACTGTAGAGGAAGACAGAGATTAGAATATATGAAGCAGATAATTGAAGACGTGGGCTGTAAGGGGTATGTAGAAATGAAGGGGTTAGCACAGGATAGGAAAGGTTGGAGGATTGCATCAAACGAATCGAAAGACTGACGACAGCAAAAAAAAAAAAAAAAAAAAAAAAAAAAAAAAAAAAAAAAAAAAAAAAAAAAAAAAAAAAAAAAAAAATCGAAATCCTGATGGCTGGACGGAGATTCGAACCTACGTCTTCCAGAATGTCAGTCACGGAATGGTTTTAAGTGATTGATAATTTCTCTGGTCTTTTCTTTCTCTTTATGTGAGCCCAGCTCCGTCTCATACATAAGATAATGTATGCCTTCTTCAAAGTTGTACGGCTTGTTTGGCGATGATTGATGTTCTCGTCCGACTTTCAAGATGCAACAAACAGAGATACTTACGTAACGAATAAAGTTACTTACGCAACAGACAGTTACGATGGCTTAAACAGTATTTGTTCTGCCGTTCGATTAGGAGAGCTTGTGTCTGTGAAGGGAATTAATATTGTATCGTCCCGACTAAATCCACGATTAAATGAAGAACGCAAACAGTAAAATATTTAACGAGTGCTTTTCTGCTCAGTAAAATATGACGAATAATAAAGAGAGATGTCTTTTGCTAACAAAGAATGGTGTTTTTTTACTTTAAAAAATATTGCGACAGGTGATAAATGTATAAAGTATGTAGAGAGGAACTCAAATGTCAGAATGCGCGTCAGAAGATGTGTTTTGAAAAGTTTAACGAAAGGATGACGCAACTATAATACCGAAGCAGTGTGTGAGATCTACGCTAAAAGATAATTATTGAGACTGCAGGAAAATTCAAAGAATAGTTGTGGATTTAGTGACTGTCGGCTGTAGACAATGTAAGAGTGTGAATGCATCTCCAAATTAACGATGCGTTTTAGTGAGAAGAGCTAAATCACTGGTAGCTGTTGTTTAATTGCTTTCTTATAGTCTAACAATCGATTCTCTGCTTAAAATTTGACCTTCGTAAACGCAGGGAAAATAAAATTAAAGGGACTCACGCAGGTGTAGACTACGCAAGGTAAAGTAACGAAAAGTTGGTGACAAATTGCGTGGTTATAGTTATATCCGTTTAGTGATTAAAAAAAAAAAAAAAAAAAAAAAAAAAATTACTCTGTTCATAAATTTTTATAGTTTTCTCTGATAAGCGAAATACCTATATAAAAGTCGAGAATACATGTCTTGCACGATTTGGTTTTCCCCGTCTGTCGCTATCTTTCATTCTTGGTTTATTTCCTCCTTCTACAGTAGTAGCTATTCCACGGAGCAATGCTGGTTGCCTTTGTGTCGGGGGTCACCAACCCACACGCAATGCTACAGATACAGTAAATACGCCATAAAGATACCAATTCGGTTTTAACAGTGCCTGCTAATTCAGCGAAACAAATTGGTCATTGCTGGCATGCATTGCGTCAACCCTTTCGGCTGAGATTAATTAAACGAATTATTTTTTTCCGTACCTAAAAGCAATCACGGGGAATAAAAGTAATTTATTAACAATTCACAAATGGAACATCTTTCTTGTAAACGTTGGAAGACTGTCTTCATGATTCCTGGATGTAATGAAATGTAATGTTATTCCACAAGTAGGTTGACATCTAATATACCTGTAGTACTAGCTTTTCTCCGCGTGGACGAGATAAACTTTCTCTCTGGGTCGTAATTTCCACATTGCATCAATCGCTTCTTTACTTACAGAAAAATATTGTAATCAACTACGAATATGCTCTGAAATATTCGCATCATGTTAAACCTTCTCTGAAAATAAAGTCGTTATGAACACAAATCGTTGACTTTGGTACCCTACGGCCATCTATTTGATTTAAGCGGTACTTGTAAAAAAATAACTGATAGATAGCGTTACGGTCCTAAGTTTTCAAACTGTGAAAAGTACCTTAAAATTTTCTGAGAAGTTTATTCGTGTAAGAACTTGATGTTAAGAAGAGATTTTGACTTCCTGATCCGGCGACACTTCACTTGACATACCTCATATTCTAAGTCGGATGCAAAACTTCCGAACTTTGAAAACTACCAGGACCGAGCGTGGTGGGTAAACAATAAATACTCGTGCAGGATATTCTGGAGGTCGTGGATTCAAATCCTAGTTCGGCAATCCAGATTTCGGTTTTCTATGATTTCTGAAAATTACTCCAGGCAAATGCCGGGATAGTTCCTTCAAAAGGTCATAGCTGAATTTCAAATCCTAATACGGCAATCCAGATTTCGGTTTTCTATTATTTCTGAAAATTACTCCAGGCAAATGCCGGGATAGTTCCTTCAAAAGGTCATAGCTGAATTTCAAATCCTAATACGGCAATCCAGATTTCGGTTTTCTATTATTTCTGAAAATTACTCCAGGCAAATGCCGGGATAGTTCCTTCAAAATGCCTTGGCCGAATTTCTTCACATTCGTTGTCTTCAGTAATTTCCGACATCTAATGACCTCGACTTGTACGATGCATAAAGCCATAAGCAAAAAATACTGGAGTATGAATCAGTAAAGGTATATTTTACTGTGTATTTTTTATGTCTAGGCCCGTCAAAAAATACGGTGATGAACGCAGATTTCTGGCTTATAACTCAAATAATTTTTAAAAGCTTAAATAACTCACTCCGTCTACTGTAAAGACTAAGGCTAAAGGAAGCTTTTATCACACGTGCATTAATACATTCACTGTATCGCAATATAAACGTGATTCCATATTTATTTTCTTACTATAAAAGCGATCAGAGAATATAATGAAACCAGCTACATTGAAGGAATATAAACAAACAATATAGTACACGCATAATTACAGTCACTGTATCGCGATATAAACGTGATTCTATATTGTTTTTACTATAACTGCAAGTTGAGAATATAATGAAACCATTTACATCGGTCGAGTATAAATAAACAATATCGCACGCGCATTATTATATTCACTCAATCGCGATATAAACGCAATTTCATATTTATTTTCTTACTATAACGGCGATCAGAGAATATAATGAAACAATGGAACAAATATAAATAAACAAAAAAGCAACTAAAATTCCTGGTGCATGTACCAGTGTGCAATAATGGTGACTACTCCGGGTGTTAATATACTGTCTCACTTCGTCACGTCATTTTCAGTGATTTTTAAAGCAATTTAAGCTTTAATATTTTAAGTGCAAATGCTCAGAACGTTATGTGCGCATGTGCATAACACTGCATGCACACTTAACGCGTAGCTCGTAACGCTAGCAAATTTCTCGCTACCAGGCCCAAGGAAGTTTTTTTTACATGGAAATTCTGTCAAAATCTGTTCAGTTATTTTTACATGATGTCTGAGCAAGCAAACACAGATTTATATGGTATAATAGATAACTTGACAGTCTACTTTTATACACCATCGCCTGAGAGATTTAGTTTGCGTACTGCGGTTCGAACCCAGCGTGGCTGAAAACTTGTGCCTCGACGCCCCCTGTTTTCTCCGTCTTGCCAGTTTACGGTTCGCTACGCACCATCTGGCGCCAGGACTCGAAATTTCTCCCCCCGGATCCGAATTGTTTGCATCTGTCATTGCCGAGCGAGGCTGGGCCAGCTCAGCAGATAGCTATTGACTCGCGAGAAGTCAGCCATCTTAATTACTGCAATTAGCAAGAAGTTTCTCTTCTTTGCCCTCCCACCCCCGCCCCCGACCGTTCGACCCCTTTTCCACCCTCGCCCCAGCAACCCTTCACTTTGCAGCCGTCGCCAGAAATCTCCCTCCTGGTGGTTCGGTGGTCGTAGAGGCGTCTGACAAGACTTGTCTTCGTTCGCTGAGTTATTTCCGAGCGAGAGCCAACTTTTATACCTGCTGAATCGGGGATTCTGATTCGGATCTTGCCTCCAACTGCACCGAACTTGCGAGTTATGATGCCTGATTGTTTATAACCCGCATTTGACTTTTTAAGATAAACGAGTAATAAATAATAGGTTAGTATACAGTAGGGCAATAATCACTGATACTTCTAAATATCTGTTTCCACATAGAATACCGTAGGAACTATGTTAGCGTGTAAGGTTACATTATACAGGGTGTTACAAAAAGGTACGTCCAAACTTTCAGGAAACATTCCTCACACACAAACAAAGAAAATATGTTATGTGGACATGTGTCCGGAAACGCTTACTTTCCATGTTAGGGCTCATTTTATTACTCCTCTTCAAATCACATTAAACATGGAATGGAAACACACAGCAACAGAACGTACCAGCGTGACTTCAAACACTTTGTTACCGGAAATGTTCAAAATGTCCTCCGTTAGCGAGGATACATGCATCCACCCTCCGTCGCATGGAATCCCTGATGCGCTGATGCAGCCCTGGAGAATGGCGTATTGTATCACAGCCGTCCACAATACGAGCACGAAGAGTCTCTACATTTGGTACCGGAATTGCGTAGACAAGGGCTTTCAAATGCCCCCATAAATGGAAGTCAAGAGGGTTGAGGTCAGGAGAGCGTACTAACATACTAACGAAACTAAAATGACCTCCAACATGGAAAGTAAGCGTTTCCGGACGCATGTCCACATAACATATTTTCTTTGTTTGTGTGTGAAGAATGTTTCCTGAAAGTTTGGCCGTACCTTTTTGTAACACCCTGTATACTACGTATGTTTAATTTTATTCTATGCGCAAGCAGGAGGTCTTCTTCATTCCAGAAATAGTTAAACGTAATATTTAAATATTTATTATTTAAATATTAGAGATCACTTGAGGTTTTGATTGACTATACAAAGATATTTAGTAAATAGAATACATACGAAAATTTTGATCGATATTACCATAATGTTTAAAATCAGTCAAAGAGCTTCTGTCCGTTTTGATGTAATCCATTTATTAGTATGAGTTGACGTCATTAGTTCAGTTACGAAGGTCACATACATCTTATAGAAGACAGCACCCTTGTAGTGGTAATGGGCCGACTAAAGATGGATAAAAACAGTGTTAGGGCGCAGCCCAAGAGATCATCACAGCCCGAGAGGAAGATCACCAGATCGACGGGACAAGGACATTCGCAGGGTTGTCGGAGTTAACTGGCAGAGGATCGCCCAAGATCCTGCGACCTGGAGGAAACTGCTCAGGTTCTACATAAATTCGAGATTTTAAGAGGCCACATCAGTAAATGACTGAACTGGCTGATGATGATGATTAATTGAGGGCTCGCACAATCTCTTTTTCTAGACAGAATTGAGTGAAGTGTCAACTTCTTAATTATCTTTTCCATCAAGTAACTCGCTTTTATCAGAGTCTTCAGTAGAACCGAATAGGAACTAGATTATTAGTGAAAAAAAAAGAGTGATCTTCAAGATGAGAGGCATTCTAGTGTAAAATATTTAGTTAAGACAGAACGAACTTCCTAAAACTGAATGCGTCTGGCTTAACAGTTTACATAAATGAAGACTGGCTTTATACAATTCCAGAATGAAGAGAATTTGATATGGAGCGTTATAGAAGGATGTCAAAAATTAAATGAGCAGATAAACTCTGAAATGAAACACTTCTGGTTTATAAAGAAGAAAGCGTGCAGCAATAGATCTTGATACCATACAAAAAAAAAAAAAACTTTTACTTATTTCCGCAATTCACAGAGATAGGAAATTTTACGCATCCTTAAGTAACATCGAACCAATCTCGGCATTGTGGACTACAATAAGCTTGTAGTTAGTATTTTGGTTTTTCGCTTCGTCGACGTCAAGATCATTAGAGGATAGAAAAGACTGGGGGCATGGAACGGGCAGAAATTCGGCTACAGCCTATTGAAGGAACCATTACGGCATTGTAGTTAGTTACTAGGTAGTAGAGATATGGAGGAAGATAAATATCAGAGGAAAAGGGCGTAGATAGTTGTATATGTGTGTAGTGCAGATATTGGGTTGTATCAAAATCAGTCAGGAAAGAAATAACAAAAAAATCTACATTCGTAAATGGTAAATAATATCAATGTCTGATGATATCACTGTAAATAAAATTTGTCCCACTAGTGTTTTCTGGCTGGTAGAAGCACAGTGTTAGGAGTGAATTGACGAGTTTGAGACGCGGTGTCTCGTAGCGTGAACCCAGGCTGGGAGAGGCAATATCTCCATGCCGGAAGAAGAGCCCTATGGTAACACGATAGACCGCCCTCTCTCCGCTGCTTCTAATGAAAGCGAAATTATTCACAACGCCGGCAGAGGTAGGCTGACTCCATGGATCGCAATTCGAGTAGCGCGTTCTGTCGCCTGTTATTAGAACCTGAGAGACGCGCGTACCTCACTCTGCAACGAGTACTCCTACCAAACCTTCCAATAGGGTCTGAGGATTGGCAGAAATAAGTGGGGTCACACTACTACCGCAAGTGTTAATGTAAGTTTTTCTTCAGCCAAGTAGCCATTGAACAGCTTACTAGGTATCCGGCCTCGTTAGCGTAGGGGCTAGAGTACTAGCTCCGCTTCCCGAAGATCGCCGATTCGAGTCCGCCTGCGGGCATCGGTGTTTAAGTATTGTGACTACGAATGCCATGTCTGCCCTGTGGTGTGTATAACTGGTTGGACAAATGGATACTGGAAGAAACTGAAACCACCGGATCACACATGTCACTATTGAGTTGACCCTTAACCCGATCTTCACCTCTGACAAGGTTGTTGTGTAATGTGAAGCACTTCAGAACGCTTCCGTGGTTCGGATTCCACCTTAAGCTGTAGGTTGCCTTTACCCGGTAGGATTACTGGGTTAGGTTAGATAAGGAGGAAAAGAACTGTCCATCCTACCTATGACACCAGTACGCCTCCTTCGCGAGGATCCAACCAAATTTCGCATTGAGGACCAAGCTCAGCTTCTGTTATTAATTACAGAAGAGAACCTACTACAAAGTACTTAACTGCTAAATACAGGTTTACAGAATTATAAAGGCCGGGCTGATTTCCTGTGGTGTCATTGTGTTACTCTGGACAGTCAACGTCGTTCGGAGGCAGTTTGGTTGCCGTAACTCCATTCCCCGCAACGCTGGGTTCCGGCTGGTTTTCTTTCACTCGGCTTTCTTGTTTAATCGCTAGAGCTGACATCAAACCGCGTTTACAGAAAAAGTTTGCTTCAATTCCACCTGCTCTCCTCTGACTTTGCTTCAGATTTCTTGTAACTTACAAACTTTTTTAAATTTATGTTTTTCGGAATTGAAATGGTCTTAAATTGCCGACCATAGTGTAGTTGACTTGAAATGATATTATTTTGCCTCAATACACGCTGCAACCGAGGTGGTTTCGGTCTCTAAGGAAACTGTTCGTGTACTGAATCTCTGTTTTTTTAGCCGACCAATCGCGTCCCTTCGCTGCATAATGTGTGAGAGGGATGGTGGGAGAGATGGCAGCTAATATATCTGACCCTTTCAAGTTTCTGCCCTATTTTTCTCCGTTTCAAGCCATTTAGAACAGGGTAATTTTTTGAAATGGTATTATTTTGCCTCAATTCAGGTTGTAACCGAGCAGGTCTCGGTCGCTAAAAAAACACTTTTTTTTTTTTTTTTTTTTTTTTTTTTTTTTTTTTTTTTAAAAAGCCGACCAATCGCGATTTTTTTTCTGAAGATGGCAGCTTGACCTACTTAACCTTTTCAAGGTTTTCTCTGTAATATGCTTTCTGCCCTGTTGCTCTTCGTTCAGTAATCTTTGAATACAATCCATTTAAAACTGGATAATTTTCACGTCTCTAGTAATTCTATAATGCCACCCAGTACCGAATTCGGAAGATACAGTCACATCTGAAGGTGTAGAAACAAAACGCGATCGTGCGTCTTCGTATTTTAATCACGCAACGCACTGTGCGGTGAAGCCAAATAGCTTCGCAATTGCCCCGCTCTTGCGTTTGTTATTACTCCGCGTTGCAGCTTTGATTGCGAGTGAGGAAAGGGAGCGAAAAATTGGAAACTCATTTGAACTTATATATAAACATTAAGTTGTCGGAACGTGCGAGCGCTTTTGTGTTTACATGAGCCTGTAGCAGGTCGGTGCGTGGTAACGGGAAAAAAAGGAACGGAAACGAAGCGGGCGAGCGGGTGCCATGAGGGTGGAGGGTGGAAAAAAAGAGGTTTGAGGGTTGGCATTCAGTGATATCGAGTTGGCGAGGGCCGGAACCTAAGCTCCGCCGTCTGTTTCTCGTTAAGGATAACGGCCGATACGTGTTGAATGGAAGCCTTGACAGGTGGACGGTGCCACTGTGTGTGAAGTCTGCTCTAAATATCGCCTTCACAGTGAACGATCGGAGAACCAACAAAACCCACCAGTGTTTGTGAACGGAGAATACACACTGGTCTCGTACAAACATGTTAATTATAGAGAAATCCGAAAAATGTGTGTCCGCCACCGATTTCCGCAAATTTTATATTGTGAGTGTGATGATGCCCTGTTCGAGCTTTCATTCGAACACAGACCATAGCTCGATTCGTGACCGCTTGCGACAGTCCTTATGAAAGCGTCACAGAACTGATTAGTAGATTAGGTTGGGAGTCTCTGGTAGACGACACACGTTTCGTTTAAACTTATTGGAAAACATGCGTACTCCCACTTTCACTTTTGAGTGTAATGAAATACTTCTTCCACCAACCTATTTGAGTCGGAAGGACAGGAAAGATAAAATTAGAGAAATAAGGTGCCGGACTGATTCTTTTTTCGCTCGTACCATTAGGGATTGGAATGCACAGCAAAGAGATTAGCTTTGGTGCTGAGCACATTCTGCCACCCACAATTTTGTGAATTGCAGAGTATATATGTAGATGTATGTAGATGTACATAATACCGGGATAAAAATGAATGATTAGACAAAATTTACTAAGAAAACATGTCGAGGATTCGCCTCAAAAATAGGAAACTAAATATATAATTACGTCTTACATGTGCCGAGATGAACAGGGCCATATCCCACTTAATAATTAATAGAAACTTTTTTATACCAAGGTGTCCTATTTTCATAAGTGGTCTATTGTGTGATTTTCAGTTATTAATGAATAATAAGAAGAAGTAATCGATCTGGGAGAAGACAGCCTCTTTGGAGGGTCAGAGGTCAGCCATGTTGCTCGGAGAGAAGACGAAAGATGGACAAAAACAGTGTTAGATTGGAGCCCAAGAGATCATCAAAGACCGAAAGGAAGATGCCAAACTGATGGGGTAAGGACATACGCAGGGTTGTTGGCAGAGGATCGTCCAAGGCCGTTCGACCTGCAAAAGACTCCTCAAGCTATACTTGAACTTCTAACTCTAAGAGGCGATATCATTTAATGATCTAAGTGGCTGATCACGACCTTAGTATTCGTTAAAAGAACCATTGCAGCTGGATCGTGCTTTGCACCAGATGTAAATGCTAATACCTGCATTCCCAATCGTAACGATAGGAGTGAAGAAATAGGAATAGTATAATATTCCCCAGAATTTCCTAGTATTGTCTTTCTTATCACTGAATCACAAATACGAAAATTGTGTTGCGTTCTCATCCAGTATAAACGAGACATTCTAGAACTGTTCCAAAGAAAAACAATTTTTTGATAAAATCGATGACGCTCTGTTTTGAAGGGTTGATGAGGTTAGACCGGTATGAGTCGAAATCCTCATGCAGACTACGGCTGGAAATCTCGGTTGGGTTTTAAGTACTTTCCCACACTCATTGGGTTTAAAACTGGGTACGAGTCACATTTGAGCTTCAAGAATCCATGCTTCGCAACCACAATAAGACAATGCGTATCAGTAACAGGTATAATGCAACAGTCGTCTTTCTACCTTGGAGTTAAAGGTCAGTAATGAAGAAAGGCGACACGATTCAGAGAATGATAAGTAAATATTACTGTTGATACCTTGACTTAATTAACCAGTATTTAAGGCTTCACCATACTGGAATCAACGAGTGAAAGGAAAAGTAGCTCAAACCTTTCTGGACTCGATATGAATTTGAAAGACAATCCAAGAGGTCGCAACAAATATACAATGGAATTAAATATCAGGGTTTCGTGTCTCCAGAATAATTCGCTGTGACGCAACATTTGTCTCGTACATGTGGACTATTTATTTGGTCTTGCGTTTGGATGAGCGTACAGACCAGTCGAATAGTGTGGGCTGCACACAATCAGCGTTTTCCGGGTCACAGACGGTAGCGGGCTATCGAAACTTCAAAGGAGCCGACGGTTCCTCTGTGTTCGTAAATCCGACTTCGACTACCTTGTAGTTCACAGCGGTCAGATATCCACAACGAGCTATTCTTCAACGCTGAGTAAACAATCTGGATCCTGAAACACTATCATATCGCCGGATTTGATGTTTTCCTCTGGTGAAACCATCCCTCAAATAGGTAGCTTAGTTAAATGCTCGTTATCCTCTCAATAGACGTCGAAGTTCTGCAAATCTTTTCCTGCCGAGTAATTATCCGTTGCGATGTAACCTCAAATTAGTAATATGACGCTCTATCATTTACAAAATGCCCAGTTCCTCTCCCTTCTTCTTATCATGTCTTATAGAAAAGAAACAAATGGTTGTACAATCATCATCTGTATCGTTGTTCTGCCCGAAGGAAGGGTTTCACTTGATAGCTCTCCCGTTTTCTTTCCTCCTCTTCGGGACCACGCAATTTTCGTTTTCCTTGAAGTCATCTATGATCTAGTACATCCTTCTTCCTCTTACTCTCCTCTCCCACACTAGTGCTTCCAAGGAGTCTGTTAACGAGCACTCCCCTCTCAACAAATGTCCCATTCAGTTCTTCTTTTTTCTCTTATAGGTACTAGTTTCCTCCCCTCACCAAACTTTTCACGCAATTTTTTCTACATTACTCACTTTTTCCACCCATCTTAACCTTTCCATTCTCCTCCACATCCATATTTCAAACACTTCTACATATTTTTTTTCATACTCTCGTCTCAGTGTCCACGTCTCTGTCCCAAAAAGTGCCACACATAATACAAATCACTTGCAAAGTCATTTCTTCAGTGCTTTACCCAGTTTTGTACACACGTATTACCACCGATTGACGGTTTCAGTAAATGCAACTTCGACACTTGTTAATACTGCTGGTGCATATAACAGCACATACCATTGCTTTGTCAAGATAGGATGTTTCTAAGACAGGTGAAGTAATTGACTGCGAAAACCAGCTGGCTGTTGGACAGCCCTATTCAGAATTATAAATATGATATATATAAGGGCGACGTTTCGAAGCCTGCCTTAGGCTCCATCTTCAGGCGAAGTGTCGGATTCTTGGATTTGCCGGAAGATGGAGTCTGAGGCTAGCTTCGAAACGTCGCCCTACATTGACGCGCTACCTCGATGGAAAACCCTAGAAGATTTTACACAACTGACCGAGAAAGCTTACATTCGTTCAAGATATATATATATAGTTAGGATAATTTGTGAACCAAGCTAGTAAATAAAGGAAGCTTGAGTCGTTATAGTTAGGCCGGGGTAAAATAAATTACTTGCGCCACCAACAGAGGTTGTCTTTGATAGTGGAAATGATTGATACGTTTCTCAAGAAACGGCTTCGCTTCTGATGTCATTTTCCTCACACGTGATATCACCTCATCACGGAGGAGACAAAGACGAGCGGTTATGACGCGGCGGCAGGATCAGACAAGGTAGTGCTTTATGGAGGGGGAGCGGAATACCCAACGGCGAGGTATTTTAATTACGGCTCCCCCGGAACACCTGCTGCACGTGTGCCGGCGTCTCGGGGTGTTTTGGAACACGTGGCCAGTGTCCCAGGGGAGAAGGCGATAGGGCCGTGAGAAAGAAACTGTTTGTAGTCCCCAGACCCACATGTGTGTGCGTAGGGGTCGGCCACTACACGTCTCCCCCAGCAGTGACCTTGACGGAGCCAGCGTTCGACGTCTGCTCTCGACCGCGTTGATCAGAGTGATGACTTCCTCCCGGGTCACTTCCTTTGGAGCCATTAGGTGGATCACTGGAGAGTTTGGGGCGCTTCACTTCCTCTGGTAGGTTTCCACCCATCAGAACTTGGTGGGAAACTGTCTCGTTAAGACAGTGACATCCTCCATAACTTCCTCGACTCGAAGTTTTAAGACCCCAATGACTGTCAATGTTTATTTTCTTTCTTCTTCTGACATTTATGTCGCGTCTTTTTTTTTTTTTTAATCCTTCTTTCCTCTTTTTTGATTATTTTCCAGCACCGTTCCTTCTCCGCCTAGCATTAAAATGCATGTCCCTGTTTCGCCTGCCCTTCTAAAGATCCATTCCGCTCGCATCTCAGAGCAGGTGCGCATTCAGACGCAAGCGCTCACGTACGTAGTCATTCCTGCATCGTTGCCACAGGAGCCGGCATTTTAATTATTTTATTTTCTGGCTCCAGGTTTTATCCATCCACGCAATCGTTTTAAGCCGAGTCTTGCAAAGCGCAGCACAAACCCTTCCCCTCGTCTCCACCGCAACGTGCTTTTTCAGTTTACCGATTTTTCTGAAAATTAATATAAATAAAAAACACAGCGGCGAGGGGGGAAATTTAGTCTTTGACGTGTTTTCCGCCTCGATATGTGCCTTCTGTCAGCGGCATTATAGATAAAGCCGTACGCGGAGTCGTATGTCAAACGTTATTCCACATTAAAGCACGGCAGCCGCAGCAGCAGCTGCCTTTATCTGCACAAAGCGCGACCATGTCTGTACCGACGTCTTCAAATAGAATGACATTCACGGCTTGAATGGATTGGAGTTATGAACTTGTCAATGCGAAAGAAATAACGTTTACTCTGTCGGGAAAAGAGAGGTTTTCAGTATTTTGTCCAACCAGTCATCCGTTGTGCTGGAGAATAGAACAATATCAATACAGGACTCACAACCTCTAATTAAATCGAATTAATTCTATAGGGTGTTTTTTTTTAGATGCAAACATCCCAATAAATTTGAATTGTAAAATGTTCTCAACTTCGATCTCGATCATGAAAATGTTTAATGATTTGTCGTGTTTACCGTATATACTGTATTGACTAAGGTGAGTAATATCTATAGCGCATTCAGTTAACAGAGGCGGTTCAAGGTCAGTCTGGTCTATCCCCACTCCGCTGCCCTTACTCCTACATCTGAAGGAGAAAATTCCCACACGCCTACCTGAATACAGCGGTCAGTTTCGAGAGGTAGGAAGGGACTGGTTGTACAGATGAGGAATGGGGTCAGGGGAAAATGACCTTGACCCGCCAGTTCGGAGTGAACAGGATATAACAGGAAACCATCTATTGGTTCAATGTTTCTGGGGATCGAACGGTCGACGGTTTGAATTCCGGTCACGGCGGGGGTTTCCAAAGACCCTTAACCTGTCCTTCACCTCTGGAAATGTTTGTGAAGCACACTAGAACGCTCCCGTGGCTCGTATGTCACGTTAATCTGTAGATTAGGCGTATTGTGCAGCTGATAAGAAGCTCTGTCACTGGGTCATAAAGACCATACGAAAATAACTTACTACCTGTAACAAAATCTAAAACTAGATTTCTATGTGAAAAGAATACACAAAGACAGTAGGCTGTGACTCCTCATCCCCTCTCACCGCCATAGTTTAAAAGAGAAAAAGGCTCTTTTTTTTAAGCTTTAAGCCTCGTTGACGTCGAGGACTTTAGAAGTGGGAAAGGTCTGGGGGTAAGTATCGGGAAGGAATTCAGTCGGCCATGCCAGTTTGATGGAATCATCACGCTATTCGCCTGGAGTGATCTGGAGAGATCATGGTAAACCAAAATCTGGATAGCCGGATTCGAACCCGTGTCCTCCCGAATGATTGACCAAGGCGTTACCACACGCCCAGCAGCCACGGTCTCTAAGAAAGAAAGAGGATAATGGAAAGCAAACTGCCATTATTTGTGGAGGATGTTTTTCTTGGGGACGTGTTCTGTATTCGAGTCAGTTTTTGGGTCTGTCGCCTACAACTGTAATGAGAGTTAGGCGCACAGTGGATGTTCTCGGCGGCCTTGCACAGTAGTACTTGTGATCTCTGCCAGCTCAGAGGGGAATGAACTGGGTACTCGGCAAGCGCTGGATTAGCACTTGCGCGGCAGGGTCACGTTCCGAGGAGGGAGCTGCCGGATTGTTTGTGAAAGAGAGGCGGCGCAGCTTCGAGAGGCACGGCGGAGGAACATCGACTTCCCCATTGCCGATACTGGGAGCGGACTGTGCGATATCGTAATAACATTGTATGTGAAATTCTATGGACGATTATCTCACCGAAAGATCGTAACAGAGATTGGTTGCAATCTGGGAAAGCTAAAAGGACTCCCTAGATAAGGTCTACGGCGAAGGGTGAAACGGAGGTAAAGATCCATACTCACTTCTTTAAACCAGACTCTAGTTTCCAGTTGGCGTGCTCAGCACATTACTTCCAGAACTTCTTCCCATCAATCTGGAGATTGTTTTGGAACAGCTGAGCCCCGACAGTATTTCTTCTTCTTCACCGTCTTTTCCAAATGTTGACGTGATTTAGTCGTCATTGACATGGTCAAATTTAGAGCTTCAATTTTATTGCCGGATGCCTTTGCTGACGCCAACCATTTTATACCTACTGTCAAATTTGTACTAATGGGGGTACCGTATTTGAACTTCCTAATTCCAGTTGTCAGTAATTCCTCCGTTGATTATCCGGAATTTTTAAATGGTTTAAATTGAAGAAATCAACAGTTTAGAAGTACCTGTACTTGTTCTTAAAATTAATAATTTACTCACATAGTTAATGTTTAAGTTTTTAATACTACCCTGCTGCGGAAGATTTGAGTGTATCACCGGTCCGAGTATAGAACAAAAGTACTGTGAAAATTCATAATCACTAGGGAGCCTAGTTGCTGAAAATTATTATCTTCAGATATTCATGAGCTTTAAGAGGTGCTACACGACACAAGAAGTTGGTATTAGGAGCTTAAATAAAGAACTGGTCTCGCTAAGAAATCCGCTCAGTCATTCGATTTCTGTGTGCGAAGTGTGTAACCGTGGCTGACCTTCACTGGCAGCTGGAAGAGGTTTAGGAAGAGACTGTAATGTCTCATCGGCATATCGCAGAATGGTGTCGAAAGTTTGTGGCCGGTAGAGAAAACGTCACCGACGACGATCGCTGTGTTAAAGTGGTTTCGCAGAGACATGATCAACTACCCGCCGTACAGCCCGGACCTCACTCCAAGCGATTTTCACCTTTTTCCTCACTTGAAGGAGCACCTAGGAAGCAGCGATTCGCCTCAGACGAGGAGGTGAAACACCTCGCGAAAACACGAAAAAATAGGATTTTTACCAAGAGGGAACACTCAAACGCATCCCACGAAGCGACAAGTGCCTAAATGAATGTGGAAACTGTCGAAAAAAAAAAAAAAAAAAACAGCCAAAGGCTGTATTGTTTGTATGAAATAAAATGTGTACGTTTCACTACAGGCTTTTGAACCTTAATTTCTGATCATCCCTCGTACGTTAATTTTTTGCGTTTTCCAGGATTCGAAGCTAAGACCACTATTTCGGTAGCTACGCACCCAACCACTCAGGTAAGGTACTTGTACGCCTGCTTAGTAGTTCTATGACCTGGCAGGCAAAAAGTTTACGTTTCTTTTTTTTAGAAAAAAATTGTAAAAAAAAGGCAATGCTGAGGCACTACCTGTTCATGGGTTGGTAGTACTGCAGGCAGGTGTCGGTCAGGAGAGTCGGGGATCGCCACCCGCTGCCCAGCCGAGGGATCAGCGCGATGTCTTGGGCAGTGGCGGCTGGCTTGGCAGCTGCCTTGTATTGATCTGGCCGTTCGTTCGGCCCCCGCCTCCTCCGTCCTACGCTCTCGCTCGCTCGCTCGCTCACTCACTTTTATTGGACCCTGCTAATTAGTATACGCCAGGCGGGCCCGGCTGTGTTTGCGGGGCCGGACGCCTTAAACTATTGATTAATATCCAACGGCGGGAGCGGCAGGCCTCACAGATCAAGTGACGGACTGTTCGAGTCCTAACCGCCCCCGGGCCGCCCCCCTCACACCCCTTACCCTGTCTCTCTCCTCCCATCACCTCCAGCACCACTTCCTTCTCTCTCTCGCCTGCCGCAACGCAAAACCAGCTACAGACGAGACGGGCAGTGTCGTGTCTTTTCCTCCTCCTCATCTCTGCTTCGTATCATCGGGCAGCAGTAGCGTACACGGGTGGAGCAAACATCACACGAGCCGCCAACCGACTGCTGCTCTTCTGGGACCGACGTCCTTCTGCCCGCTGGCTCTAGTGGCTTCACACTAACACTCGACAAACACAGAAAACTCTAACCTCCATAAGAGTTGCTTATTTATTTTTTACCATCTGTTACCCGCGACCTCATACCCATGGACCTAGAATTTTATTACTAGAATTGGATATAGAAAGCTGTTATTTACATAGAAGGTATCCAAAAATGCGTGGAGTTGGGATAATATGATGGGGAAGCCATCACAACTTTACCATTAAGACCCTCCCTCCCCCCAAAAAATCCTTTGTTTTCGGATTTATAATATTAGTGAAGATTATACATAAACTAATTGCCAGCGAAACGAAGACTGAATGACCGATATAACATTACAGAGACACACTGTCTTTCACCGTTCAGTGAAATTTCAAAAATTTCATAATAAAATACTTTTTTTCTAGAAAAATGTATCCTATGTCCTGTTTAATGATACATATTATTTCCTTGCCAAGTTTCATCAACATTGGCTTATGCGTTTAGTCGTGAAAACGTGACCAACAAAAGAAAAACAGAATTACTTTCGCACTAGACCATAAACAAACTGCCTGCGAGAAAAACAAAGACTGAGTGCAACATTACAGAGACTAACTAACACACGGCATCCGTCTGTCTGTCGGTTAGTTTTCGAAAATTCATGGCGAAATATGTTTTGTATCCCGAAAAATGTAGTCCTTCCTAATGATAAATAGTATTACCTTGTCAAATTCCATTGAGAACTCGATTAAGCCATTTAGTCGTGAAGACGTACCAAACAAACAGAGAAACAGTTGCTTTCGTTTGGTCGTTAAAACGTAAAAGACAGAGTTACTTCCGCATTTATAATATTAGTGTAGATATACTGGACGAACAAGATAATGAGGATTTTAGTTTTCCAAGACTGCACTTTTGCCTTTTCAGGCGATCAAATTAGTTCCTCCGATGTTCTCAGGAAGCTTTTCCTGGACTTTAGTCTCTGGGCTGGTGGTGTATGGCCATGCAGTGGATGAGCCCTTTCACTTTCTACTTTTGTCCTCTCCTCGTTCGCAGCCACTTGTCTTCGAATGTTTGATATTCCAGTTCTTGAAACCTGTTAACTGGGGTAGGCAATAGGCAGTCTGTACTAGAGGTGGGCAAAGTGATTCACTAAAAATAGCGGTGTTCATTTGATCACTCTACGAAAAGAACTAGTTCTTTTGAACGGTTCAGTAGCTCACTTGCTCAGTAATATTTGAGACCTTTTTATTTTTTAGGTCTCACCCCTCAGCTCAACATTCCACAAAGCCCACGTGAACAAGCTCTTCTTGTTCTTCAGAATTAGCCGACTCACATAGAAGAACTACCGTTCACTTTTTAGTGAGCGACTGCTCACTCGCTCTTTTAAAAGAATTGCTCAAAAGAACTGATTCACTCGCGAACGACCCATCTCTAGTCTGTACCAGCCTACAGGTGTTATTGAGGGCCGCAACCATCTGTATGAGTACAAAACTGGGAGAGGAGGGAACGAACTTTAAGCGTTCAACTTCTGGAAAAAATTCTCAGGTTTCGATTTCATTGAGATGCACTTAAGCAAGAAGAAGAAGCTTGATGTAGCTAAATCCTGTTGCGTGTGTGGTGTTGTTCCTTTTTCCAGCTATTTAGGCTGAATTTTCTTATTAGAAGTTCACATTGGAACAAAAATTCTGATATTCTTCGTATTTTGGATCTTACCAACCGAGGTTGCATTTGAGAGTTACTAACTGGGAAGTTATGAGGATTAGGAACGTGGACTGTGGTATCCGGCCATCCGCCACCAGCAGCTGTGACGCCCCCTGGGGTGCGGTCTTCCCCCCCCCCCCCCCCCCCTGCCGTGGTCAGTCTTGGGACGCGTACACAACGCATACTGGCGCGCAACTAATAAGCAACTGAGGTCGGCTATTGATCTGTCGTCCGGGGTGGACGCCTGTCCGATCGCCTGCCACTGTGCTCCTAATGACATCAGCGTCCGTCCGTCTTGCTGCGATCCCGCCGCGGGAGACCCACCCAGCCCGCAAAGCAAAATACCAGGACCTCGAAGCGGTGGGACACTAGAATTGTTATTCCTCCACAAGAGCACAGTGGAACAACATGGAGAACATCCGGATATCCCCACGTGCAGCTGTCTTCTGGTGGTGGTTGATGGAGAACAAGAGTGCTGATCAGCAAATTCACATGGAGGTTTAGGAAGTAATTATTCTGTACGTCTTTGTTTGTAATATATAATAATTTTTTATTATAATCATTATTCATATATATTAACCATGACATATTCCACATTCCAGAGATCCTTCCTCGGCAGGGATTAATGGAACAAGAGTAAGGGGACGCCCATAAACTACGTAACACCATTTTGGCTTCATGTGAACTCCCCTTTCCCATGTAGCCCGACGTGGCTTTTCCTCTACTCCCCCCCACCTTTTTTTTCTGCGTGTCACCTAGCTTATTTCCCTATTGATCCCAGAAGACATTGTGTACTGTTTTATCGTCAGACTATCGTAAATTACATACGGAGATAATTAAATGACTGAGATAAATATTCGCATGCTGTTGTGTGTTCTGTACCTTATTTAAACTGTGACAAAATATGAATTGAAAAACTAGGTGGCTTGGCTCGGAACAATTCCCCCCCCCCCACGTAGCCCAGCGTAGCTTACCAGCCAACCCTTCCCAACCCTACACCGAGCCACGTAGTTTATGGACGTTCCATAATAAATAAATAGTCACAACAACAACTTTAAAAAAAGAGTGTACATACTAGACACATAGTCACAAATACGAGTAAATATTATGTTTGGCCTCAGGTTCCTTCAAAATATAGCACACTTTCTCCATTCCTCGGTTTTATTCCGAAGAAAAATAACAAAAGTAAATGAATGTTTGCTATCAGTAACGATAGTAAGAAAATACTCTAAAATACATTTATTTACATTTTTAACGTTTTGTTCTTTGGTCAAACACCAAATTGCAGCGCTAATGTTATAACATTCTGTCTGCAATAATACGAAATAAAATAAGAAATACGTAATACAGTACGAAATAAACGTGTTTTGGAAGTGATGGGTCAGGAAAGAAGTTTTTGGAAGAGGCAGGTAATATGGTGGGTAATATTTTAAGACAAGCGGGATTTGTTGATATGTTAGTGGAGGGAACAGTCAAAGGCACTAACTGTAGAGAAAGACAGAGATATAGTATATGAAGCAGATAATTGAGAGCGTAGGTTGTATGTTGAGATGAAGAGATTAGCGCGAAGTAGGAAGAGATGAAGCTTAACAGCAAAACAATCCAGAGACTGCTTACAGCAACAAAAAAAAAAAAAAAAAAAAAAAGAATATACAAAATTTTCGGTTTCTTTCTGTTGAATACTTTACTCGAATTCCTTCAAGAATGTTCAGAAAATTCATGTAGAAATATGGCTGACGGTGAACCTCAAGCAGTTAGCAAGAGCTTGTCAAAAAAACGGACACTAAAAACCTTTTGAATTGATTCCTTACGTTTTGTCGATTAAACATTTGCGTGATCGACTGTAATATCGATTCTTTCATTGCGGCTGTACGGTGCTGCTGGTTCCAGTATCAAATAACAAGTGTCAACTGAAGCGCAGGGGGCGTTCAGTAGCGGAAAGAGAGCCGACAATGAAAAATATGCAGTGATAGGTTTCCAACCTTTTGAAATTGGAGTCCACAAATTAAACAAGAGGATATAGAACGTGTCAATTGTAACTTGTTTAGCACACTCTTTTTTTTTATAACTCATGAAACTCCATTCACTGTATTTAGAGTGTCACAAAAAAATCGGTGTTAAATTATTGTAATTTGTGCTTACGAAATTACAGGAAATTCAAGTGGAATTTTTAATTTCTGGCGTATTTTTTCAACACATTTTGAGTATATTGTTCATACTATAAGAAATTTGTAGCGGTAAACGACTTTTTCTGTAAATAATTGGCGAAAAAAGAATTTATTGAACGATATTCTGAAAAAGGAGTCAACTGAATGTATGACGACTAAGGACGAAAAAATTCAAGTATGTGAAGGGCCTAAAGTTATCAGTTTTTCAAGACACAGAAATTTACTCTAAGCCAAAAGAAAATCGTATATTGAGGCATTTGGTAATAATGTTCACGTGCGTTTCCGGTTTCAGCGAGAGTAAAATCTTATGGAAATACAAAATTAAACAGGTGGGGGACACAATGAGATAAAGTGGTCCAAACGGAACTGAAGCTTGCCTGGTCTAGTGAGAACAGTATTGATTCTTTGTCCGAAGCTATTAAACGTTAAGACGCCTGCCGATAGTGCGACCACAGGTATTCAGACGTCGCAATTAAAATTCCTCGAGCAAGAGTTAGTGCGTTCCGCGTATATTTTGGGCTTTCGTTTAACGACTGCTGGGAGAAGCCGTGTCCTCCCAGTTGGCCCTCCAGAGCAGTTTACCAGCTGACCGGCTATTTCGAACGACACGAATATCTCGATGTAGTTGCCAGGATTGTTGTTGTCAGCCCATTCACCGCCGCTTTTTTTAATGGCGTCTCATCTGGCAACACGCATGCAGTAAGTTCCGTCCTCTGTCCCGACGACAGCGTTTTCATCTATGGTGCACTAATTAACACACGCTCTGTCCTTAAGACCACGATTCTTGGAGATAAAGGAGACGGCTGTTAATTTTAGGCAGCGCAAGAAACAGGTAACGCAGTGTTAAATTTGTGGATTTGATTCTAGTGAATGATACTCGAGAGGTATTTTTGAATCGTTATAAACGTAACGAAACACTTAAATGATGACGTTTGCACCAAATTTTAACTTTAATTCTAGAAATCTCTTCATCGTTCCAAACCATTATCGTTTAAATCTTCACGCTAGTTCTTAAACTGAACAGATAAGTTACGTTGAAAATATAGATACTTTTGGCTCTTATAACTACGTGTCTGGGATTAAAAATACCTTTTTTTTGTTTGCTGTTGGTGACTTGTTGACGCCAAAATCATTGGATCCAGTAAAGGATTGGCAGCAATACATGGGAAGATAGTGAGGAGTTTTGAAGGAACCATCCAAGCATTTACCCAGAGTGATACTTTGTTGTATTCAAACCTGAATTATCGTACCAGGGATGGAACGCAAATGCCAAGTCCGAGCTTGAACCGCTGGCCAACCAGACTTGTTTGAAACAGACGTAGTGGTAAAAATCAAGTTCCGATAAAATAATGTGATTCTGAAGAAGAAGAAAAGCTATCAGGGAAGCATACCTAACGTAATAGAGCCATATTCGCGATCAATTTTGAGGACACATGTTTGATTACACACATAAAAATGACGCGGATAACTGTCTGGTGTTTAGAACTTGAGGCTAGTAATCCAATTACCTATTTAACTTAATGCTTTATACGATATTTCTTGCCCTAAACTTTTAACGCAATGAATTCTTTCCATCATGAACTTATCTCGGTATTAACGAAGTAAAATGTGAGACAGAATCTTTTAAATATTACCGTTATCAGTCTACTAAAAATGCGACATCATCGTCTTAAGTCTAAAACTCCACTATTGAATTTTATTTATATGCGTTTATATAGATTCTTAATAGCTCAGGGGTCACCAACGATGATCAAACTCAATGCACATTAGTGATTCATTTTATCTTTGTGAGGAACCATGAATCCGTATATTTTTCCTGTCTCGTTCTGTTTCTAAAACATATACAGACGAGGCGAAAATTTAAGGCCGTACGTAACAAGATTTACCTAGATGATTGTACGTAAATATCTAAAAACTTTGGACAGGATGGTGGAATGGTTTCAAACACTGCCCAGAGTTCCTTTTAGTATCCATTACGTCAGAACTTTTTACTCCTTGCTTTATATTTCAATTATTTTTCTGTGATTCAGGTTGTCCTGGAACATCATAGACATGAAAATATAGCCTGTGTCAATTATTGCTATTTTTTTTTAAATAACTAGTTTTATCCGTACAATCAAGATAAAAAAAATTATAAATTTTTGGAAACTGACGTTTATAGTGATATTGTGCAATCATCAATGTCTGTGGACGAAGCTGCGAAAATTTTAAAAACTTACTTAATATTAGTTTTAATCGTAGGCAGGCCGCATAGATCGTGCAAGCAATTTAAATTATTATTATTATTTTTTTTTTTTAAAACTTAAATATGTCCTTCCCTCTACTGTAATGACGGAGGGTAATACGAGTATTTCTGCTCTAAAATGAAAGCATCTTTCGCAAGTGCATTAATACATTCACGATATCTCTTAACTTACTATAACAGCGATCAGAGAATGCAGCGAAAAATCTACATTTAACGAATATAAATAAACAGAAATCAATCAATTAATATGTTATTTAAACGAAATACCTACTTTTCTTTGAGACTTTGTGACGCTTATGGTTTATTGATGGACTGATTATAATTATAAATAACTCAGTTCTATCGATCCAAACTTACATGGTTTATTTTATATTATTTGAATCTACTAGGAATTACAATGAAATTGGTTTCTCTTAGAAGATGCAGGTTCGTTTTTGGCAATGATTATCTAGAGCATTCAATCTACTCATGTACGCTGATAATTCACATCTCTCGAGTCCTTATCTCCATAGCAACTTATATCTTATTGCTTTTCTCTCTAAGAGTATGTATATTATTAATTTCTATCTACTCTCAGAAATAAAAAATATAATTTTCTTATGAAAATATTTCTGTTCTGCCACAACTTCCGACAAGTAAATAAAAATCTTATTAAGTTACATAACACCAATTTGGTGTTAACATGCCTGGCCGTTGTTAGTTGGACAGTGAAGGTGGTAACCGTGACGTCAAAGCGTTACAGAAGCAGTGACCAAGCTTAGCCTTTTATTAGTAATGACTATTGCGAAGTAAAGATGCGGAGTATGTATATTATTAATCTCTATCTGCTCTCAGAAATCAAAAATATAATTTTCATATGAAAATATTTCTGTTCTGCCACAACTTCCGACAAGTAAATAAAAATCTTATTAAGTTACATAACACCAATTTGGTGTTAACATGCCTGGCCGTTGTTAGTTGGACAGTGAAGGTGGTAACCGTGACGTCAAAGCGTTACAGAAGCAGTGACCAAGCTTAGCCTTTTATTAGTAATGACTATTGCTAAGTAAAGATGCGGAGTATGTATATTATTAATCTCTATCTGCTCTCAGAAATCAAAAATATAATTTTCTTATGAAAATATTTCTGTACTGCCACAACTTCCAAGTAAATAAAAATCTTATTAAGTTACATAACACCAATTTGGTAGTAACATCTCTGGCCGTTGTTAGTTGGACAGTGAAGGTGGTAACCGTGACGTCACAGCGTTACAGAAGCAGTGACCAAGCTTATCCTTTTATTAGTAATGACTATTGCGAAGTGAAGATGCGGAGTATATATATTATTAAACTCTATCTGCTCTCAGAAATCAAAAATATAATTTTCTTACGAAAATATTTCTGTTCTGCCACAACTTCCGACAGTTAAATAAAAATCTTATTAAGTTACATAACACCAATTTGGTGTTAACATCCCTGGCCGTTATTAGTTGGACAGCGAAGGCGGGAACTGTGACGTCACAGCGTTACAGAAACAGTGACCAAGCTTAGCCTTTTATTAGTATTGACTATTGCGAAGTGAAGACGGTGTAGGGGCGAGTGTTCTGGGAATGGACAGGTGATGCCCGGGAGTGCTGTTCCCACGTGGGCCGCCACGTGGGCTGCGTACGCACATTGCTGCAGGCGCCAGCGTGCACTCCCACGACTCTCGCGTCTCGCGTGGCAGTTCGCACAGTGATAGTAGCAAGTGGCTGCTCCGCGACGCCCACGAGCTTCCTACCGAGAAATCTGTATCAGCCACGATAGCCCGCCGGTTTCCTGTTCGAACTCGAGGCCGGAAGCTGTGCCTACGCCTGCCTCGATTAACACAGAAAAATATTTACCCGGAAACTGGTGCCTACGACTGTGTCGATTAACACTGAAAATATTTTCTTTGGTTCTGGTAGCGTCGTGATCAGGGTGTACCCAAGGACACAAGCTCAATTACGGACTCTGGCATTAGCGGTTTTAATTTTCAGAAAGAAAATGAGTCTTATCATACAGAACACAGTTTATAGTTTTATACAGTTAACATGGACATGAAAGTTAGTGACAGTAACCAAAGAAGCTGCGACATCAGACGGTCGAACAAACATGTCACATGAAAAATAAAAATTCTACAGCCTTCGTCAGAGATGACGAAAGCTCTAGAACGGCAGCCAAAAGCTTAGATTATCAAATAAACTACACGACATACTCCGAAAATCTGGTAAGCATTAATAAAATTACGTGTTGTGGTTTAGGTAATGTGATGTATTGCAATTATTGTGAGGAACTCTGCGATACAGACGTTAGAAAATACTCGTAGGATAGCTGTATGGTTGAAAACGCTTTACATATATAATGCGCTCACTTTTCTCTCTAATCCAGTCTTTAAATCATCATATCAAAATTCGGGCCGGTAGAGGGAGACAAATTTTAATTCCTCTAGCCTTGGGTACCATTTACTGTAACGTGACAAATACGCATTTTATCCGGATTTATGATTACAAAATACACTTAGAAGGCTCTACTTCAAAGAGCAATTCTGCATTCAGGGAAAATAAAGGAATACGAGATACAAACAACAACACAGCGAATAAAATACCCATGGTATTGCCGTATGGTTGAAAACGCTATAAGTATATACCGAGCTTACTTTTCTCTCTAATATCACTTTCTATGGGAATTCGGGGCAGGTGATGGTAGAAAATAGTAGTTCGTCTAGCCTTGGGTATCACTTACTGTCACGTGATAAATAAACACTTTTTCTAGACATGTGATTATAAAATACACTTTGACGGCGCAAGTTCAAAGAGAACCTGTGAATTCAGAGAAAATAAAGAATGGAAATTTGAGGTCTTTCTTCGTTCGTTTCATGACCGATGCATCATAAGGTAAGTGTAACATACAGAAGGAGGACGCGGATCGAATCCCGATGCGGTCATCCAGATTTGGGTTTTCCATGGTTTCTCCAAATCGCTCCAGGTAAATTCCGGGATGTTTACTTCAGAAGTTCATGGTCGAATTCATTCCCATTCCTTGCCCCCAGTCGTTTCCCATCTCTAATGACATTAAAGTCGACGAGGTGTAAAGCCAAAAGCAAAAAAAAAAAAAAAAAAAAAAAAAAATATTTACGTGGATAGTGAAGAACACTTGTTAGGTTCTTATATCCTCCGTTTATTAATTACATATATTAAGAGTCTTTCTCACAGAACTGGTGTAAGACATTTTCACTGTTAAAACAAAAAAAAATAGTATGTAGCACTACTGTACTTCCGCTGGGGAAACTTTTCTCGTCAATGTGCGTGCGTTGACGCAACTAATATATATGAGACGCGAACGTATTAATACCAGAGCGTTTTCATGAAAAGAACGAGTAAAAAAAGAGGACGGGGAATCCATTTCACAATGAGCAGCTTTTTGAATCGGAACAATGATCAGAGAAACGGCCAGAATTTTGGAAGCAGAGTCCGTCATCCCCTTCTCTCGCAGACCAGTTTAGCAAGTGAATACAGCGGAGTAAATTACTCGTTGAGCATTGCTACATTGCAAACCATGTCTGTGTGGGACATCACGGACAGGAGAAGGGGTTCCTTATGAGGGGAGACAAGCCGGCGGGGGAGGAAGAGTGTACTTGCACGAAGGGGGAGAAAAAGGGAAAGGCGGAACGTGGCTGCTGATGGCGGAATACCATTATTAATAATGACTGGCCATACGACGAGAGCAGCTCTTTGATGGCGTGTCACTCCAGTGTGTGTGTAGAGAGGGGGAGGGATAAGGGGGAGGTAAGAGGGGAGGGAAGTGAGACGTCAATGTTGGCACACTGGCAAAAATCAACGTCGTCTGCGACTAACAATTTTGAAGCAAAAAGTAGAGGAAGCTGCAACAGTCACCGCCAAATAATAGGAGTCATAGTAAAAAATCTAGGCTTGGTAACCAATCCAAACATTGGTTGGACCTTCCAGAATGAGGTGTACTTTGCCTGGGATGGGAGGTAGGGTGGCTAGTCCCTTCCTCCTGACCTAATATAGCCATGGAAGTGTTTTGCGTACTTCACATTTCACAGCAAGTTATGTTAGATGACAAGGTCGGTTTAAGGGCGTATGAAAATCTCCGCCGATACGGGGGTTCGAACAGACGACCTTTCGATAACCTTAACCACTGAGCTACCAGGATTCTCAAGAATCAAAGTACCTGTGCTTAAAAATTTCCTTGACTTCATGTAAACCTGTTTTTAAAATTTGTTTCTGTGTATGACCAAATGTTGACGATGTTTACAGACAAATTTCATATATACTTCATTGTTTTATTGCTGTATTATTCTCAATTCATTTTTTCTATGCACCTCGTAGTGTAGATACGATTGCGGTAGGTTTTACCTGTCTGTATAAACGACTGTATCAGCGCTTTTTGATGAAGACAAGTCTCTCAAACGACTTGCATCAGAAATTGAGCCAAAATAACATTTCCTGTATTGTTTTTGGCTTTACGCCTCATTGAATTCGAGATAATTAGAAGCGGGAGAGGAGCGGGGGCAAGGAACTTGTAGGAATTCAGCCATGGTCTTTTGAAGGAACCATCCCGGCAATCGCCTCGAGAGATTTCGGGGAATCGTGGAAAACGCGAATCTGAATGTCCGGACGGGGAGTCGAACCTGCGTCCTCCGAATGCAAGGCCACCTACCACTCTCGGTAAATTTCTCTAATTGGCGACAAAAAATCTTGCAGTTCGTTTAAACAACGGGCTTTTACAGATAGAAACAATTAGTTTTTTTTGGATAAGAAATCTCAATCTATCGATTCAGAAATACAAGAAGTTCCAGGAAGGAATTATGAAACCACCTGTGGTTTAGAGATATCGTTACTTCCGATTCGTTCAATTCCCCTGGAATCGTTACACCCGTTTTCACATTTTTATTTACATTAAAATAATTGATTTCGTGATGTTTAAAAGCAAAAAGATTAATCTTAGAGTATCTGAAGGTGAGAAAATACGCATTACTGCGTTTATGATCCAGCAACGTCTAAGCACCAAACAGAGCATATAATCCACTTAGCTTGGTGAATGAGCGGTAACGCTCTGGCTTCGCATTCTGGGGTAGGTGGGTTCGAAACCCCGTCAAGCTAGTCAGATTTCGGTTTTCCAAGATTTCTCGCAATCACGCCAGATAAATGCCGGGATGGTTCCTTCAAAAAAGTCATTGCCGAATTCCTTCCCTTTCCTAATCCGCAGAATTTTTCCACCTCTAATGACCTCGACGTCGACTAAGCATAAAGCCAGAAGCAATTGTAAGGTTTAGGTTCAGTGCATTTTCTTTTGAGCCTAATGATGATGAAAGGGAACTCCATCGAAAATTCATTTATGTTTCTCATAATATTTTGTATCGATTTTAAGTTTTCATTGTTTATCTAATTGTTTTACCATAGGTTAATTAGTTCATTTATTGCAGACTGATAAAATAAGAAAAGTATTAAAACGTTTCAATGGCGCGACGGTTGAAGTCTAATCTAGCTGCTCTAATTTCGAGGTTTTGTTGCAACAGCAGAAGTATTACGCAAACGTAAATTATACAACAATGGAACAAACTAAGATATTCTGAAAAGGCTATTTGAAGTCCCAATTTACCTTTTTATATAGTTCTAATGTCATTTTACACGTTCCAGCATGTAGTATGATACCCGTCGACCAGATGATTACGGGTGTGTACTTGTAGTGTACGAAAACCGGTGCCTGGATGTCCATCTCTGGGAGCACTGATGTTGGCGTGAGTCAGGTATCGACTGGTGGACGATTACATTAGGCAGTGACGCAACGTCGCACCACTGCGTGACTCCGTATGGTAATTGGAGACAGAGCGCTTGGCATTAACGGCATAGATTTTAATAAAGCCGCGTATCTGTCAGTACCGAACGACCGCATCTGTACTGCTTACCCCGCTACCGGCCAGGTGGCGGCGAAAAAATTTAGCCATTCCAGCCTCACGCACCATTTACTGTAACGTGACAAACAAGCACTTTCTCTGGATACGTAACACTTTTGACACGCAACTCCAAAGAGGAGCTGTGACTTATGAAAAGTGTAGGAATTTGAAGTTTTCTTAGATTAGTTACTAGCCTATATTGCAAAGGGTAAGTGTAATATAAAGTAAGTCTCGTGTCAGAAATAAAAAGTAAAGGTGCTGGATTGAGGGTCGCTGGAAGACAGGAAGGGGGTGAAGAAAATGCTGGGAGTGTACGAGGCTATGTTGGTGATGGGGCTGCTAAGGATATTCGTCGAAGAATTAGGTACAGGCATGGAAGGGTAAAGATGGCCATGACAACAATATGGCTTTAGATTTCATGCATAAGGAAATGGGAAATTTTATTTTGTGTGTAAATGTGTCAGGGATTGGAATAAATTACCAAGAGAAGTGATGAGTAATTTGACAAAAACGGTAAAGGAATTTAAAATTAAAATTCTTAAATGGCCAAAGTAGATGGGTGGAGGAATTTATACTCAATATATAAGTGATAATAAAAAATAATAAGATGAAGAAAGAAAAGAAATAGATGGTTAGGGATGCATACGCTCCGTCGCAATTAAATTCAAATTTTTAAATTCAATGTGCAAAAAAAAAAAAAAAAAAAACAAGGAAACTGATCAACTTAATTTACGGTTTACTCTTTTGTTTTAAAAATCGTGTGTGAAATTAATTAGCGGTAACAATTTTTGTATTTAACTTCCTTCAAGAAACATACTCTTCCCTTATTTTCGAAACCAAGGAATTTGGCAAAGTTAAGGTGACAATGAGAAAGTTGGAGGATTTTCTCATACTATTCATCTACCATTATAGGAGAAGAATAAAGATTAATAACTGATGAGGGGGATACCAGAAATTTAAATGTTGACTGTGAAAAAGTTATCTTTCGGCTTATTCCAGACATTAATGTACCCAGACACGGAAAACGTTTTTCCCATCTTGGCAGAACATTCTGTTAACGGTAATCTGGAATATCCGAGATCTGCCCACAGGTGATGACTTCACCGGTATAGTAAATCTTCTAAGACGTTAGGAATGAGTGATTCTCAAGCGGGGGGAATATATAAAAAGGCTGTAAAGAAGTATATCCCAAGGTAAAGGTTCGTTTGGTCGTAATTACCTGGTACGTAGTTCTATACCCGGTGGGAGAACCACAGTTTAACGTGTAATCCAAACAACGAAAGCATTCTGACGTACTTTACATTACACAACAAGCTGTGCCAGAGGTGAAGAGCGGGTTCAAGGTATTTGAAAATCCCCGCCGAGACAGGGATTCGAACCGGAGACCTTTAGATCTCTAGACAGAAACCTAAACCAATGAGCCACCAGACCGCTTTGAATACTACCTAATAAAATACACATGTTCCTAAAAAAAATATTACATAATATTTCTGACACAACCTTAAAATATTTCCTTCTTGAAATGACATTTAGCATCGTATGGCTAGGTAACCAAACAAATAACGCAAATAATTTTTTACCGAGAAAACATAGCAACGTTGTATGAGCAATCGCATTTCAATGATGCAATGAGCGCAAACATTGATGGAACGAAACGGTCAGGGAAGGCCTTTCGGGTTCTAGGACCAGTTTTCGCGAAATGGCCTGCTTATCTGTCGACCGTTCTGTCGGTCGGGGCAGCCGAGCTTCAAGGACAAGGCTTCGACTTCCGGTGAGCCCGTCCCATTGTTGGACTCCAGCCGAACGGAAACGTTCTCACCGCCAACTGATGCGAAACGTCATCGCCCCGTGCGCGCACATCCAGACACACATCCTCATACGCACTTCAGCTGTTATCATATTCCTCGTAGTACTAAAGTACGGTTGTTATAGTAGTAGGACCCCGTAAAATAATCCGTTAGCGATTTAAAAAGGGAATGTTCTAATCTACCTCAGTGTCGTCGTATTCAGGAGCGTAGCTACTATGGTGCTAGGCGGTACAGTGCATCGGGGCCCCTACGCCCAGGGGGCCCCAAGCATACCTCAGAGGGGCCCCAACCACTGCTCAGGGCAAAGCAAAATAAGACCCCCATCTGGCCTGAGGGCCCAAAATAAATTTTTTGCACCGGGGCCCTTGTTGATCTAGCTATGCCACTGGTCGTATTAGTTGTCTGTGTGCTTTTCAGAGAACCTTAGGGCTCTCAAAAGTCGCGTCATCAGCGCCTACAACTAGGCAGCCAAACACAGATTTATGTCTCGCTGTTTTAGCAAAATGTAAGATGTATTCGGAGCCCCTGCTGTGTATTCGGCCCATGTTCCTAGCATCAAGCAAGCGTTTTACGGCCAATCTTAAGCCGCCTGTGTTTTTAAGTGCGCATTTACCCTTGGAAGTTTTGGGTTTTTAGATTTCGAGCACGGTTATTTCTAATAACTTCGTGTGGTCATAGATTTACTGTATTTCCGCCATGTACGACCCCATGTTTCGAAAATTTAACTTCAGAGGATTGAAACCATCGATATATCGGAAAACGTTGCAGCATTACATTTACACACAAAGACTTAGTTATGTATTTATACTATTATAAACCTGTAAGCAGGCTGGAAGTAGCCAATGGTTATATTTAAGGTATAAAGACGTCACCACATTGTACTAGTAAAGCTTTTTTTTTGCACCTCGTCAACGTCGAGGTCATTAGAGCCAGAAAAGGACTGGGGGTAAGGAAGGGGACGAAATTTGGCCTTGGCCTTTTTGAAGGAACCATCCTGGTATTCGCCTGGAGTGATTTCGGGAAGTTATGGAATGTCCAAACGTAGACTCGAACCTGTGTCCTTCCGAATGCGAAACCAGACCCTTATCGGAAAGATAATATGGTCTCGAGGAGAAATACGGCCACCCTTTGTTTCAAAATCATTTATTGAATGTTGAAACGACAAAAAACCGTGGAGAAATTATGACCGAGCGTGGTGGGTGAACGGTTAACGTTTTGGCCTCGCATTCGGGATGACGCGGGTTCGAATCCCTGTCCGGGCATCCAGATTTGGGTTTTACATGGTTTCCCCAAATCACTCCAGGCGAATGCCGGGATGCTTCCTTCAAAAAGGCCATGGCCGAATTCTTTCCCGTTCCTTGTCCCCAGCCCCATCCCACCTCTAATGACCTTAGCCGTCGACGAGGCGTAAAGCCATATGTAAAAAAAAAAAAAAAAAAAAAAAAAAAAAAAAAAATATGGAAATTCTGCTATGACCACTGACTTGTTGTGGCGATAGTTGTTGAAACAAGTGTTTCGGCAGGTGTCTGTAAATATGGACATCAGGATTACATGTTTTCGTACCTGCGCCTGATTTTGATTGGCAGAAGCCTTCCAATCGAGTATTCAAGTCTCTAGCAACGAAGCACTGTGTTCTGTAACGTTAGCAGACGAGGGTGCAAGACGGGGATGACCCCAAGGACGCGTTGAGCCGATTTGGCAAGCGCGGTTCTCTTCTGCGTACTTTATTAGTTAGCACCTGTCGGGCGCCTCCCCAGGTGACAAAAGACAATGGCCTCGCCCCGGCTTTATGAGATATGCCTTCAATATGCAGGCAGATCCCAAGTCTCGCCTCCTGGGCTCTCGAATTGAATCTTTAGTCACGGGACTAGGTACGGCTAAATTTCAATCAATTCCCCCGCCCTCCCCCCTTGCCTCGTCTTTTCAGTTTTTATTTCTCGCCTCCTCGGGGATTGCGGAGGAATTATTGAGTACGTCGAATCCCCAGAATGTGACACATTTCACTTCTTGGATTAGCCGTAGCAAAGGAATAATATTTTCATGGTAGCAAGTTTATATCAAATTACCTTCCACATTGAACTCGTTGGAAGTTACGGATCACAGATTCTGTGTACAGAGATACTGGAATTTCACCTCTACATTTGAGAAACCAGTAATTTTAATATCTAGTATCTTGAAATTTATAAAGCTGAAGTATTATTTTCTAATATACTACTGTAAGATTTTTGAGTGTATCACTTATCCAATCAACAAGGAGGGGAAAAACTGAAAATATTGCTGATTAATTATTTAAGAATTTATGGGATGGTAACAAAACAATTGTTTACTATAGCTGATTCAGTTAACAGAGGCGATTCAAGGTCAGTCTGCTCTATGCCTACTCCGCTGCCCTTACCCCTACATGAGAAGAGGAAATTTACTAATTGCCTACAAGGACGCAGCGTTCAACTCGGAAAAATAGGAAGGGAGATTTGTGTTTAGTGGCATCCATAAATTACGTGAGGTGCTTTTCCGGATTTCAGTACCTCCCCCCCCCCCCCCTCTCTGGTGAGATTTCGTGAGATCAGGTCCCCCCCCCTCTGGTGAGATCTGGTCAATTTTCGTTGACTGCCCCTCCCCCTTGGTGAAATTTCGACGACCCCCCATTTCAGCACACGTAATTTATGGACGCCTCCTTAGGTGAGGAGTGGGGCGAGGGAAATATGACCTTGACCCGCCAGTTGGGAGTGAACTGGGTATAATGTTTAGATTGTGTTAAAACTTAAAATCTGGTCGAATATAAGTGAAAGTAAAAATCTAAAATAAAATCAAATCCGGTTCTAATAACATCCGTGCCAACCAGTTTTATTGTTAGAAACCAGAAAACTAATAGTGTGTTCATACCTGTGTCCAATCTAACATCAGGTAATGTTTATTTTTTTGCTGTCATCAGTCTCTCGACTGGTTTAATGAAATTCTCCACCCCTTCCTATCTTGTGCTAACTTCTTCATCTCAACATGCACCTTAAATCCACGTCCTCAATTGTCTGCTTCATATATTCTAATCTCTGCCTTCCTCTCTAGTTCTTACCTTCGACTGTTCCCTCCACTAACAAGTTAACAAATCCTGCATAACTCTAAATGACCTGCCATCCTGTTATATAACCAAATATTGATATTTCATCAACTGATAACGTAAAACGTGTTTCTAATGAGGCCATGAAAAAAGAGAGATTACCTGCTTCTCCATAAATTCTGGCTTTATTCATAGACAAATATACACGAAATACCATTGGAAGTGTGTTCTTAGTACTGGCTCCAATTTTACATCGCTGAAATTCAAGTCATTCGAAGCCAAGGTTATGCATCAATTTAAGAGCGGGCGTGGGGAGTGGCGACTATATATACTGTGCGGTTAAGCGAAACGAAATCGCCAACAGTTCCGCGCATCCGTCAAGCGACAAAGTATTACTGAATCAATTAAAACGGAAATTTATTAAGCAGGCAGCTGCACAAGCGCGACCCGGGAACCGGTCCAATAAACACAGTCTGGGTTCGAGGTTATGGAAGCCGTGTTGAAGCAGACAAAGTTTGTGTGTGGACTGGAATTTACAGAGAACTACTGTGCGTGCAGACTGTCGTTGTAGCGCCCATCTGTGATTCTTGAACTATAAACTTTTCCTTGGCGTATATCTGAAACACTCACTGTATGGGACCTGAGGCTTTAGTTTTCCAAATGGAAAGTACTTTTCTCCGCTCGCAACGATGTTACAGTGACTGAACCCACTACTTGCGGAATAACTAAACAGTACGCAACTTTGTCCCAGTTAGGCTAATCTTATCCAATTATCGCGAAACGTCGGTTGTTTTTAATTAAAAAGTGCCACAGTGAAATCCTCGAACGCTAAACACAGTTAAGTAAGAGCCAGGATAACAAGTGTTCTTTCTTTATTGAGACACCTTTTAAGCTTAAGAACTAACCATCCCATTTTGAGCCAACCAAGCCCAGCGTCATATTAATGTTCCAACACCGTCTTAAATCAGATTTTGTTATTTTACTAGAAGTCGCTAAGATAGTGGATCCCAGCTGAGGTTGTACAGAGATGATTAAGATCTTTCCAACATGATGGTCCTTATACTGTCGATACTATAAGCAGTATAAGTAAGAGATATTAATTGACCGAATTACTTCGTTCACTAGTATTTTAACACCATTGTGTCAAAATATCTCGTTTACGGTAAAGAAATCTTTTATTGTTTATATATTTACAGGCTTTAAATAAACTATTGCGCTCTTTTGGTTTTGACTTTCCAATAATGTATGCATATGTCATATGTTGATCTTTCCATGGACGGTGCCTACCAGCTCGTGGAATTATGTATCTGATTGTCCTATAGAGGGTTTGGCTTGATTCCTTTTTTTTTCTATAAGAACATTTTGCTAAATGCGCGTGCTTTAGGCGGAAAAACCATAGTCCACTAAGGAGAAAATTAAGTGCACAATCTGTGTCATAAATCGTATATGTTATTTCTAAAAGGAGTTTTTTTTGTGACGAGTTATTTTTATCCCTTCACACTCAACCAAAATCAGTAAATTAGGTATCATCTTAAAGTTCTTCTCTTTGGTAACATATTTAACTAAGACAAGAATTTTTCGAAATTCACCTCGTAAATGGCAAAATTATTAACAAACAAGGTCACGGGTACGCGATAGTTCAGACTCAAGCTGCTAGGTGTCACTGGCGTCGATAAGTAATTATCGCATTACCGCTAGATAGCAGCACCACATATGACAGAGATATTAATAAACAATGTGTGTTATCTAGAGTAGGTAGCTTATTCGGGTATTTTTGTTTCTGTTTGGGAAGACGTTGTAAGTGTCATTAGAGGCGAAACAGGATGGGTGGGAAAAGGTGGGGGGTAGGACGGAAAGGACTTCTACCATGGCCTTTTAAAGGAAGCATCCCGCCATTCAACTGGAGGTATTTGGGGAAAACATGGAAAACTCAAATCTGGATTCGAACCCGCGTTCTCCCGAATGCGAGGCCAGACGGTTACCGCTCCCCCACCATTCTCTGTGACCTAGTGTTAAGATAATCCTACCTAGTGTTGAGATGATTAAAAAGGAATTCCCTAACACAGAAAGGGAATCTATTTCTCAGTGCCGATTAACATAACAGTTTGCAAAGTAGTATGCAGTTAGGTCAGTAAAATGAGAAAGTACAAGGTATCCGGGATGTGGGAGTGTATAGGATTGCTTTGCAGTAGTCGCAGGGTACAGCTACTGTAAATCGTGTCAGTTTGGTATGCAATGCTACAGAAGATAAAGGGCAGTGACGGCGATATGCCTGACAGCTTGATCCAGGTCGTCCGATTTCGATTAAAACCCGCGCGAAGGTACCTGTGGGCGGGGGGGTAATGACAGGGTTACCTGGCTGGAGGCGAGGTGGGGCTATTCCGAGACGCGGTATTAAGTGATTAACAGCGAGTCACGACGGGGTACTCGGCGAATGATTGCGCAGTCCCCTCGTAAATAGCAAAGCAATAAGCAGAGCGAGTTCCAAAGTCGTTGCACAATCACAAAGAACGGCGGTGTAAATTTACCAGACGCTGAGTAGCTGTAAGTACTGCCAACTGACAGGGCTGTGATGTCAGAGCAGAGAAATGCTACAATTAGATCAGATATCGAAGTTAAAAAAAAAATTGGGATACACACAAAAGGCTTAGAGTTAGGTTTTAAACACTACTGTAAACGAAATATTTTCAAGAAATTAATAGTGCAGCTAATGTTAGAATTTGCAACCACGTTTACAATAGTAAGAATGACAACCAATGGATGCCAGGAGTCAAGAAAGAAATGATAGAAATCGGAATAATAGAAGATATAATGCAAGTTACAGCAACTTTCAGAAGAATGATCCAAAATTTCAAGGGTTTCTGGAGAAGGAGAAGAGGAATGTAATAACATATGGACTCAAGAAAGGAGGAAAGGGGGCATACGTTAATCACGTGAGGTGAAATAGGGGGGAGGGGGATTCCGCGAAATTTCACCAATTCTCACTAAGGGGGGGGGGGTCTCACTTCATATTTTTAATATCTTGATGAAAAGTAGAGCCAAAAAAAGGTGTGCGAACTACTTGCGACGTCGTTGGGAAAGAGGGGGGGGGGATGTCTCAGGGTCTCAGCGCCCTTCAAGTACTGGAGCGGATTTAGGTTTGGAGGGGGGAGGAGGAGGGGGAGCTTGAGTCGGGCAAGCAGGAGAGCTAAAAAAAATCACCAAAATTACGATGTCGGGGATGGAACTAGATACTTTTTTGGGGGCGGGGGCTTTATCCCCCTAGCTCCCCCTCCCATAGATCCGCCTCTGGTCATCAGCAAAAGGGGGGGGGGGGGGGACGGGTCCCTCGAAATATCATCTCATCAGAGGGTAGGGGAGTCCGAATTTCCGGAAAAATACTTCACGCAATTAACGGACGCACCCAGATAGGATTTTTTTTTACTGCTTAATGTCTCTTAACAGCGAGGTATTTAGAGACGGGAAAGGATTGGGGGCAAGGAATGGGAAGGAATTCGGCCATGGCCTTTTAAAGGAGGCATCCCGGCATTTGCCTGGAGTGATTTGGGAAACCATGGAAAACCCAAATCTGGATGCCCGGACGGGGATCCGAACCGGCGTCCTCCCGAAAGCGAGGTCAGAACGCTAACCGTTACACCACCACGCTCGGTCCCAGTGATAAGATAAGGAACTACTGGAAGTCAAGAAATCAATTGAAAGGTTCTTAGATGGCCGACATCGAGGAGAAGAAATGCAGCTAGTAGTGAAAGAAGCCTTCAACCGTAAGAATGAATTTTATTGGTTTGTGTCCTATATATCTCAACACTACTTATATCATGCGTATAAAAACTCCCATGGTTTGAATGTCACAATAATCAAATTTAATCTCTGTATATGGTTGTAAAACTACTTGTTACTGTTTTAAATGCTGTATGTGCCGGCTTGGAAGGGCCGTGTTGTTGTTCAGAGAGACACGCATGCGCCCGCTGTTCCGCTGGCCGCACGCGTCGGCTACCGGCAGGAAATCGCCCCGATAACAAGCGCATTGTGTGTAGTGGGCCGTGAACCCGGGACCGCCACGTCGCCGCCACGCCGCGCTCCAAAACACAGCAGCCGAGTACAATACGCTACCAGATTACAATTAATAAATTCACATTTCATCTACTCAGAAAAAAAAAAAAATCGAAACCGAGATATAGTCGTGGTTGAATAACATTTTAGCAGCTGTCATACTCTATCAACCCTCAGAACCAATACTTATATGAAATTTTATTTTAAGAATTATGTGTAGTTGATCAATTGTGGATTTGCTATTTTTCGTGCGATTAATTGTGAATTTGAACATTTTTTATGGAGAGAAACTGTGAGTAAATGATATGCAATACGATCAAGGACAGTATTATGTATGAAATATTAACTGAAAGATTGTAAGTCTTGATGTGATCCACGATGTTTGGAGGGCGATTCTCAACTGTTTGGACTGGTTTATGTTGATAATTTACTGTGTAAATACCTGTAAATAGCTTTAGTTTTCATATTAAGGTGTTTTCTAATTTTGTACATATTGCGATTGTTCCTACATGAATTTGATTGTCAAAGTATTGTTAGCACTCCAGAAACTTCTGTCGGCACTCTTTATTGCCTTCTGGATGTTTCTGCAGCGTCTATTTAAGCCTGCCGCAATGGCGAGCAAGCAGTAGTAGTGGTGCAATAATCGTTGTCAGAAGTTTTGATAATTGTTTGTGATTAGTTTAGGCTGCCGGTTAGTTACAGTTTCAATATTCAGTCGCAGTCAAAATTTATTTGTGCTTTAATATCTTTGGACGAAGAACGATACTTAATCGCGTATATTTGCCATCGAAGATTCCGACACAATAAAAGCGAGATGAAAAGTGATTCGCCGGTGTTAACGTTTCATAGAGCTATTCAGTCTATTCAAAGCAGTAGTCATTAACTTCTGGGGGAAGGTAAAACTCCCTGATGACCAACGACAGTAACTTGTGACGAAGCAATTAAAGGTAATTATCATTAATTGACGATTAGTTAATTACCGAGAAGCGTATCAATGTCTGCAAAATTCCACTTAATTATTGCTGGTTTAGTGCTGCTTTAATGGTGTTGTTACTGCCAACGTTTCGGCACTCAACCTGAGGCCTTTCTTCAGGGATATTTCAGTCTGATGTGTCCGCTGCTGACGGCTGGTTACACTAACTCGTCGTTCACCTGCAAACTAGGTGAATTGTTTTGGTTTCCCGTCAGTACAGATTGTGTGCCGAAAGTTTGATAGTAATATCATCACTGAAGCAGCGGCAAACCCACCAAAAGTGGGTGGAACCTGTGGTTGGTTGTGTTGGCATTTTTCTGAAGGACCTATCTAGTTAATCCCTTGCTAATAACTGGACTTTAGGAATACCAGAATGTAGAAGAATTGATGCATTTTAAATTTGGTGATAAAGAAGCATGCTGAGATTAAGTAAACAGATAATGTATGAAATGAAATGTTTGTGGAGGAGCCTTACAGAAAATTCACATCCACACCATATGATGCTCCGGTATCTTCAGAACTTACTCATAATTCTGACTGGTTTCAAGGAAAATCGTAAGCAAACCAATTACAGTGTGGCTGAACATTAATACCTGGGGAATCAACGATAAATAACCGATTTAATACCTACCAAACTCTTCCAAAATATACGGCTTTATTGCTTGAATAAAAGTGAAACTGTTTGGAAGTTGTGTCTTGGAAAGGTTGGAATCGCGAATGATCTTGAAACTTTCAGTAGACAGGTAATTGGAAAATATTAAAATTTTAGAAAATTACGCGTAGCTTTCAGACTTGTTTAAAGAATTTAATGATAGTTCTAATAGATTTTCACAACACTAAAATCAATTTAGTTTGAAAAACAGAAAAGTTATCGATGTCTAAAAATATTATGTCGGTTTATGTATTAACATCGTTCTGATCTTAAATAGCAAAGATCTTCAATTACTGCGTGACGTCACCGCTGTAACGAGAGGATGCTCGATTCTTGGGATATAGCGTGTCTTGTGTACTTTTTAATTGACCCCATTACTCCAGCCGCGTGAAGCGAATCAGTCTTTCCGGAGATGCTCTTTGTGGTTTCCTTCGCTTCAAGTGAGAACCGCACTAGTAATTGGTTTACGGTATGGGAACACACACAAACTAATATCGGAGTCCCTCTGAACGCGGAGTCTCGCCAAATAAACATCGCTAATGACCATATCCTCCTTGTTATTAGACATCATATGAGCTGAAACATTCATCTTAGACAACAATCCGGCCTTGATCTTAATGTGAAATGAGGGAAGGGAACAGAAGTAAAATGTATGGGGCTTATCGAGACCGAGAATTGCTAGCAGTTGGATGGGTGATACGTGAGAAAGTACGAATTCAAGTACTCAAACACAATAAGCTAACCACTTTCCTTGACTATATCTCTCTTCTCGGGATTACTAAAGATTGTCTGCGGAAAAAGTGGTTTTTAACTATCACCATTACATCAGATGCTGTTAGCTTCGTGACTATATTTTCAATCGTATTTGAAACTGTGGTCATTACAGTCGGGAAATGGGTAAGGACAAGGAACAAGAAAGAATTCGATTCGATCGTTGCCTTTTGAAGGAATCTTTCCGGCATTCACTTATAGGGAAGTGAGGTGCTCCGACGATTGCTTAGAAATTCAGCGCGATCTGGATGTTATTTCGGAATGGTGCCGTGAATGGCAGCTTACACTTAACTGTAAAAAGTGCAAGGCAATGCACATAAGTAATAAAAAGACCCCGCTTGCTCAGGAGTACAAAGTTAACAATTCAGTTGTTGACACTGTGGATTTCCTGAAGTATCTAGGCGTAACAGTACAAAGCAACATGAAATGGGACTTGCACATGACTTCCGTTGTAGGCAAAGCTAATTCCAAACTGCGATTCATAGGACGTATTTTGAGAAGTTGTAATGCTCATACAAAGGACATAGCGTACAAAACACTAGTGCGTCCGCATTTGGAATACTGTTGTGGAATTTGGGATCCGTATCGCAAGGGATTGATTGACACATTAGAGAAAGTACAGAGAAGAGCCGCTCGATTCGTGACTGCTAGTTACAGTCCTTACGTAAGTGTCACAGAGCTGATTCGTGGGTTGGGCTGGGATTGTTTGGCGGACAGACGACGTCGTCTTCGTTTGAATTTGCTGGATAATATGCGAAAATCTGTAAGTTACGAGTGCAACGAAATACTTCTTCCGCCAACATATTTAGGTCGCAATGACAGGAGGGATAAGATTAGAGAAATAAGATGCCGTACTGATTCATTTATGTATTCCTTCTTTCCTCGATCTGTTCGGGATTGGAATGCGCAGAATCAGGATTGGTGCTTAGCACCCTCTGCCACCCACAGTATTTGTGATTTGCAGAGTATAGATGTAGATGTAGAATGATTTTGAGAAATTGGAAAAATCGAAATATGGATGGCTGGTCGGGGATTCGAACCCGCGTTCTCCCGAATGCCAGGATCGAGCGTTAACAATTCACTTATCAGATTCTGTGTGGAAAAGGAACGGGGAAAAAATCGATCTTGGTTTTTTGAAGTAGTCATCCCAGTATTCGCATGTACTGACTTCGGTGGATTACTGAATGTCGTAATCTGCATCGTCGGAGTGGGCATCAAACCTATATTCTCCCAAAGCCAGGTTCAAAGATTACATCTCATCCTTCAATATTGTTTGTTCTGGAGATGATCAGAGAAAACCGTGATGAGTATGAACGGCAAATCGCTGGGAGGATTAGAAAAACACAGTAGTAAATTTTACAGGCACTCAACTACATTTTTGTGAATCTATATTATTAGCTAGAAGGATGAACCAAGTTCTGAAGCTAACTTATGAATCTTGGCTGCTAATTGTAATGTTAACAGCACTCACCTGGCACATGTTACACAGAGTTTTGTTCACAGTGATGAATGTCGCCTTTGTCTTCTGTTGTTTAGAATGGATGGTATCAAAAATACCATCAATTCTACCTGTTCTAAATAATGCTGGTGCTGGCAGTGCAGACTAGCGCTTTACAAGACAAGCTTTGAGCTTTCCAATCTGTCTACTAACGCTCATATATCGAATCATCTGGTCGTATATCTTCATCGTTGCTACAAAGTTCGCTTCTTGGCGAAACACATTTCAGCACTGCAGTTTTAAGCATTGTGTTGCTAACATCTTCTATTGTCAGAACTTAGCACTTACAAGAAGAGTTAAAAGACTTCATAATGTCATATTTTTTTTTTTTAGGGAGCCACGGGTGGTCAAATTAAAAAACAATTCGAAATTTTGGTTTTTGGTTCCGAAATTTAGTTTGAACTTTCCTTTTATTTAGCGTTATACGCGCCTTACTGTAGTGTGGTAATGTGGTTGGCAAACTTTGTAAATAATTTCCCGTAAATTAGATTTAAAAAATTTAAGGAACATTTTCAAAAAGGACTCAAAATAGGAAGATAAACATTTTTATATGTTACTCTTTGTTGTCAAAATTACTTTCTTTACACAGACTTTTTGTAATAAGTCCATAAAATAAATGAAATTTAATAAAATAAAACATTTTTTTAAAAGAATGTTTGTTTAATAGCAAATTATTCAAAAGAAACTAGAAAAAATAGCAAAATATCACTCCGCTATAATTTTGAAACTGAATAACTGTATATGCTGATGAAGTTTCAAGTTAGTATGTTGAATAGTTTTCCCATAAATGTTCCTCATGGTTCATCATTTTTACATGGGCAGCATAGGCACCTCCGGCTCCTATTAAATTCGGTTCTTGCTGCCCCTCTTTAGCGTAAAGGTTATGCGTTGGTAATCTGGTTTTACACATGACGGGTATTTGATTCGACTGCTAATAAAGTCATCGACATTGGGGTAACCAGAACCGGAAGGGTGGGCAAGGAATGGCAACGAATTCGGCAATGACCTATTGAAGAAACCATCGAGGTAATTGACTGGAGTCATTTCTAGAAACTATTCAATACTGATATATGGATGGCTCAACCAGTTATCGAACCAGGTCCCTCGCGAACATTCACCGTTCACCCACGAGGGTTGTTTCCCAGATACTCATTACGACTGTGTTGAGTTGTTTTTGATATCTGTGAGAGATATGTTAAAACTGTCGTTCGAATGTAAGGCTTTGACTTTTCATCGGTGAGACTATCTGAATTGCCAGATGCATCAAATTCCTGGGCACAACTGCAACACATGTGTTGTGATCCTCTTTGCCTTATCCCACCAGTAGCTGATTTTGAGTCTTGGTCTATAGTGTTTCGGCCGCTACTGTGTGAGGGAGGAGTGTAACACTTTGGAGTGTCGTCGGGACGTCAGAAGTGTTAACCCGGTCAGTGGTGTCGTGTTCGCGAAGCGCCCGCTAATTACATGTAAATACTGTGCACTCCCGAGAACGCCAGCGGAAGTGCCGCTAGCGACCAGAAAAGTCCATCAGCGACCGCCCGGGAGATTCGACCACGCGTGTCTCCTCTTGGGGCGGCCAGCTGCGGGAACAACCACTGTGCGAGCAGACCTGATTGCTGGGATAACATTCTGCAAGTCGGAAAGCAATAGCAGCAGTATCACTTACACACTGTCGCTCCTAACACACACTATGAGCTACGCCGCCTGATGTGAAACCATTCGTCGACGGGAAGACTTCTGCACGATAAAGCGAGTGACACAGGTATGATGTTTGAGGTAATATTCCCATTGGGTTATGTTCCTGTCTCAATCATTTTCGGCATTGCTTACTTATTTACGTCTTTTAATCCTCCGCCCAGTATGGATTCATGGATTCAGAAACAGAAACCGAGCGTGGTGGGTGTGCGGTAACGCTCTGTCCTCGCATTCTGGGGAATGTCGGTTCGAATCCCTCTACGGCCGTTCAGATTTGGGTTTTCCAAGGTTTCCCCAAATCACTCACTACAGGCGAATTCCAGGATGGTTCCTTCAAAAGGTAACTGTCAAATTCCTTCCTATTCTTTGTCGCCAGTCCTTTCCCGTATCTAATTACCTGGACCTCGATGAGGTGTAAAGCCAAAAAAGATACAGTTTCTAGACGTTTGTTAATACCAAAATAATTGTGATGAACATAATTGTACAACAGTTCGATGATTACTGTTTACTGCCTCGGCATCAGTGGAAGACATCAGTTAAACGATGGTCGTAAAGTAATGTACCTAACTCAAAGCTGACGTTGTTATAATCCCGAGAGTTTCTTGTGGAGAGGTGTCATTCACGAAAGACTTCGTTGATATCTCACATAACAATGATGATGTCGGTTACAAGTAACGTTGTATTAAGATATGAAAGAAGTGGGTTCAAATATCTTGCTCTTAGGGAATATCACACCACGATTAACGACACTGTCGAGATCAGATATAACCCTCCAGGATTGTAGTTCAAGAATTCTGAGTGGCAGCTTTAATTGTCTGATCACCTTAAAGTGAGCAATATGGAAAAAATTTGGCATATTTTTTTTCTTTTGAATGTGGCACTTTATGAGGCAGAGAAGTGGACATTGATATGGGAGGATGTAAAACGGATAGAAGCGCTCGAGATGTGGAGAGGATAAGCAGGATGGAAAAAGTGAGTAATGTTGAAGTGCTGGAAAGGGTTGATGAAAGGAGTAAACTACTGCAAGTCATAGGAAGAAGAACTAGATTGAACACTCGTTGACTCCTTTATCACCTCTAATAATCTAGAAGTAGACAAGGCGTAAAACCTAAGTAAAAAACTGCTTAATTATCTCAGAGACCGTTATTTATAATCATCATTATCTCTGACACATATTCCAGAGTAGAATTGCGGCAGGAGGCTATAAAATGTTGAGATGCTCTCTGATATGTATGTAATAATAGTAGGTGGGAAACAAAGCTCTCAACTGTTTGAGATTTCAAACGTAAATTGTAAGCGACAATGATTCGCTGATTTATATCGTTAGAGCCAATCGAGACCAGTAATTCTTTACGACGAGGGTACACATAAGGCTTTCAGAAGGCAGCTGACTTCGTTCTTTTATTCGCGCCCAGTCACCCACTCTGTACAATCCGAACAATGATTTCTGCCATCTGCGCATGCGTATGTCATCGTTTGCACAGTAGTTGAGGCTTCCTTAACTTGGAGCCAACAAAAGACGACCATCTGGCAAAGTGATCAACCTTGTGAAGGATCGGACAGATGGCGCCTTCAGCAGAAACCTCAGCAACAGAAACAGCTCAATTAATCTGAGCGTCGGGAGAAACGGTTAGCTGCACAAGGTATTGTCGGGGAATAACGGAACGCACAGCTGTTGCTAGCAGGTAACTTTGCAATCACGGCATCGTTAGAATGGTCACAAGTCAAATCTGAAACATTTTCGGAGTTGTACACATGTTTTAGTAAAAACAAAAAATGGAACAACTAGTAAGGATACACAATTGTAGTTTTTTCATAAATTTAATGAAAATAAAAATAAATTATTCAACAGAATGAAGTTTTTCACGGCGTTGGGAATTATCATAATGTTCTAGGGCGACTAACCGAGTGAAGACTCGTGACGTCATAATAAAATGGTGTTTGTCTGCGCAATCCGCAACTATCGTACCACTTTAACTTATCCCGGTAATCCTACCGAGTATAGGGGACCTACAGCTGAACGTGGAATCTGAACCATGGAAGCTATCTGGTGTACTTCACAGTGCAAAGCTAGCCGTTTCAGAGGTGATGGTACGGTGACAGGCTATTGAAAATTCCAGCTGAGACCGGGATTCGAACCGAGAAGCTTTCAATCGGCAGTCAGATGCTTTTGCCAGTGAGGCCCCAGACCACTCTCTAGCACAGTGCGCATAATATTTCGGCGATCGAAAACTTTGTCGCCATCTTTTAATGACCAGACGATAGCGACAGAGATTTCGATTGCCTAAACATCGTCTGTAAACGCCTTCTTACCTCGACCAGTCAACCGAGAACATTATACTAAATTATTGAAGTTTTACATATAAATGGAATCTAAGTGAATATACAGGGTGATTCACGAAGATATGCAAATATTTTAATATGTTAAACTGTACGAGGTTATAGTAAAGTACGATTTCCATTTATTTTGATGTTATTGATCTGGTGAATGTAATAAAACGAGTCCCAGAAGTGTATCTGCAGTAGGTTTCCAAAAATTCCAGAGAAGCGAAGAAATAATTTGGGAAAATTTGTAATTTCAGACAATTGCACAAAGTTTTCGACAGAAGTTGTAGAGAATTTAATTTTGGAAAATGATGGTAATAAAGTTAACTAAACCAATATGAATGTGTCAGATAATCTGCTTTTATTAATACCTTAGCTCAGCGTTAGTGAAGTTGTACAGTGTACATTTTTTTTTTTTAAATTGGGCCAAGTAGTTAATAAATTTCAAATTTTCCGAAATTATTTCTTTGCTTCTCTGGAATTTCTGGAAAACTACTGCAGATACACCTCTGGGACTTGTTTTATTACATTCACCAGATCAATAACAACAAAATAAATCGTGCTTTACTGTAACCTCGTACAGTTTTGCGATGGCTTCATATTAGCGAGGTTGCTAAATTTCAGGAAAAATCTTTTATTAGCCTTATCTCCGTAACTAAACATTTGCGGACCTATGTTTATAAGAACGCTTTTCTTTAGTTTTACTTGTAGAATAACATGTTAAAATATTTGCATATCTTCGAGAATCATCCTGTATACTGTTTGGATAGATAGTGTGCAGCGACCTCTTTAAACCATTTTAGTCGATTAATATCAGCTCTTGCAGAAATCTGAATCGTGATAGAGTGCCTCTGGAAACATCAAAGGCTATAGCAGCTATCGAAAAATCGGATTCCGGTACGACCATAAATATCGGAACGTGTGAAGGCGGCCACAATTCGACGAAATTTCGCGAAACAAAGTTGGCAGCTCGGATATGGGCCTGTGGTGTTAAGCGTAGCCAACTTTTGCCGATGGCATTCGACGCGCGGGAGGAGAGGGAAATCGGAGGAGGGGGAGGAAGTATTGAAAGGGTGGTAGCGTCCGATAAGAAGATGGGACATCGAGGCCACGCTGATAAAAAATAATCAAGGAAAGGAAGGCCACACTACTGCTTCCGTTTCCTGTCTTAACAGAAGCCTGGTTTCTCTCTTGCATCCGTTTGTTACAATTGTAATTATACCAACCCGAATCACAGAAAAGGCACTTGTTACTTTGAATTGAAGGTTTAGATATACATTTTATATGAAATATGCTTCAGTGAACTGGCACCCATAAGTGAGGCATAGAGTGAAGAAGAGGATAGGGATGGGCAAATGAGAAAAGTATATCGATAAATATATTTACAATCAGTATCTATAAGTATCAATAAAAATACCTATATCGATATTTTTGCCTAAACCCAGTAATTATCTAAAAATATTCCCAAAATATATCAAAGTATGAAAGAAAATTTGGAAAATTTAAGACAGATGAAAAAATTATTGGAAATTTTACCAATTTATTTATTTTTGCAACCTATCCAACCAGTATTCATCTGATATAGACATCAGAGAATGTACTTGTTTTATATGTTCCCCGTCAATATAATTCGTTGTACGTTACTACCAAGTTAACTGCAGAAATCACTTTTTCGGACGACACAAAAAAAAACAGATACTTCAGCACGATTTCCGAAAGCATCGATGTAAGGTGTTGACAATTCACCCAAAACTTTGCTGGGTCTAATTTACTGTCTATTAATGGTTCATCCAGATATTGATTAAGCTCATACGTTGACAAAAAATAATAATAAAAATAAAAAATGACGTTAATGTAAACCTGTAAAAAATTACCAGCTCTTTTAATCTGTTACCCATTGGTGAATTTTTTTTAAATTATGACGAATTATCTTTTTTAAGATGCGTTCAGAAAATTGGATATGTACACATACTTATCTAATATATATATATGCAACGCGTGAAATTAGATACTGAATTGCGTTTATACAAAAAAAATAACGAATTGGTACTTAGAATTGATACTCTTAAAACATCGATTTTTGATATTTTAAGAACAAAACATCGATGATAAATATCGATATTTCGATACATCGATACATCTTGCCCAAGACTAGAAGAGGACAAACTGAAACCGTATTGTATTATTATTTGTAGGAAATGGTATTTGTACAATTAGATATCTCTGTAGTGATTATAAATTACTGGTAATTTTTCAGATAGTGATAGCGATGTTAGTATTTTGTAAAAATGGATGTAAAAGCTTTCGTTATAACAGTATACGCCAATTGGATGGGGACAGGTACGACGAATAAACATTTAGTTTTGTTCTATAAACAACAGTGCTTAGAGTTGTATTCGGTAGCTCAATATTATTCTCGGGCTTTGGCGTGTAAGAATTGAAAGACGGCTGTTGAAATGAGGTCACACGCCCGCAAACTGCCGGTCTGCATACTCGGAATCTGCGTTTTCGAAACCTGTAAACACCTTAGCCTTTCTGCCTGCTTTTGCATACTCGTGTAATCGTGTTGAGTTCCGTCCGTCTTGCTAAGCTGGCAGAGATAAGAAGCACTTGTTACAGCCACAAGTAGCGGATGAATGAGCGGTATATCTTGCTCCAATAGACATGTAGGTTTGAACCGACGTACCGTAATAGTCTTTACGAAGCACTGAGACAAAGAATGTAAGAAAAAAGTTACAAAGTATTTAAGTTACGAACTGTTCTTGAATTCGGTTGTATGTACGTTAAGTAGAATAATGGTTGAATATATTCTAAAAAATTTACAAGGGAAATATTAGGTTCATCTTCCTAACGAAGAAAGACAAAAAAATAAAAAATAAAAAAATAAAAATGAAAAAAAACCCACCGAAATTCGTGTTTGAAGGGTTGTTGATGATCAAGGCTATTTGTTTCTCTTGTTTCGTGTTCACTACCAACGAATTAGGTAATAAATTGTCTTTTAATAATTGTCTATCAGCGTTCTATCATGGCGTTAATAAATATAAAAAACTGCCTAACTCATAATTCATTGAGTACTTGACGAATACTTAGCTAACATGTGAATTCATTGTTCAGTTTCTAGAGTGGTAACAGTAAGAGTATTCTAAATATAACATTAGATAGAACAATGATCATTATGACCAACCGTGGAGTGATAGGCCACGTTCAAGACTGTATATATGAAGGTAAGCAGATACAGAATATCACAAATTATTTAAGAAAGGCAGTGTAATTTTATATTGAGCCACAGGTAAATTTTTAAGGCAGATGATTAGAGACTAAGAATATATTGTGGCATTGAGTCCACTGGATCTAATATTTAAGGTTGCTGTTGAATCATATTATACCCTGTTCACTCCGAACTGGCGGTCAATGTCATGCTTCCCTCGTGCCGCCCTTCACCACTCGTTCCGTTCCTACCTCTCCAATCTGAACGCTATGTCCAGGTAGGCGAGAGATAAATTTCCCCTTCGCATGTAAGGGAAGTGGCAGCGGAGTGGGGGATCATAAACAGTGACCTTGGCCGCCTCTGTTAAATGAACGCACTATGGGCTAAGTGCCCAAAAATGATTTGGTAATATCTTACGTTTGTACCGTAACTTTATGACCTTCTTCGAAGAAGAATTACCGTTGTTTACAAGCTTCAAATCGGTTAGGCGAAAAACAAAGAACGTATTTAACAGAAACAAAAAGCGATTCGGCACTGCGTTGGCGTGCAGTAACGCGAACAAATGTGCGGTGCTCTCCTCTTTGAAACTGGCGCAGTCGATATGCGTGACGCTGGCGCCGCGGCCAAAGTGTTTCATGTTACAGCGCGCGGGCGTCTTCAAAGAGAAGCATAAGTCATTGGGAACACGTGTGTCGCAACATAATTGTAACTTATGTTCGGCGGTCAGGCTGGCGGCTACGGGAATAGGACTCCGGGCGGGACAGGTGCTCGTGATTCATCGGGCCGATATCAGGGCTATTTCCGGCGCCTCGGTTGGCACCAACTGCCACAATGACGGCCACACACACACACCCGAGCATTTTCTGCAAAATTACTTTATTTTGCAGTTTTGGTGAAGTTTTTGTCTTTTGACATTTCCTTCAATGTTACAAGATGCGTATCATTACTGTTGGTGTGTCTTTGTTTTCGCTCTGAGATATTTTAATTGTCTGTCACTATTGACAGGGGCCTTTTGTGCTTGTCAAACGTGGTCGAGTACTGTCCCAAATTGGCTATGATGGGATTCAGTGATTTTCTGGCGGCTCTGTAGAATGTTCTTGTTACTTTGAGGATTCGCTCCGAGAGTAATGGTATCCCTGCGGCTTCATGCAAGGGGGCTGTAGGGAACCGGCATGGCACATGTAGTGCACGCCGAAGTGCGCGGTTTTGCATTATTTGCAGCCGTTTGATGCTAGTCTTGGAAGCATACCCCCACACTGGGCATGCATACTCAAGGATTGGGCGTAGGAGACTGCAATAGATGTTGACGCCGGTGCTGGCTGACAAGGCACTGTCCCTGTTCAGCAGGGGGTAGAGTTCTTGAAGCCTAGTTGCCACTTTCCTTCTTACCTCTTGCGTGTGTCTTTGCCACGTCAGGCGAGAGTCAAGGACTACGCCGAGGTATTTAACTGTAGGTGACCATACGATATCTTCCCCGTTGAGATGCAGGTTTGGTGTATGGTTTCTCTCCCGATCACGCTTCCCCAGGCGTCTCGTGAATAATATTGCCTGCGTCTTGGCGGTGTTAAGCAAGATCCTCCATCTCCTGGCCCAAGCTTCTGTTTGTTGAAGGACCTCCTGGAGCCTCCTAATTGCTGCGACCTTGCACCTGTGTGCGGTGAAGAATGCCGTGTCGTCGGCGTAGAGGGCTGTGCGAACTGTGGCAGGGGCTGGTATGTCGGCAGTGTATAGGTTGTATAACACTGGGCCGAGTACCGACCCCTGTGGTACACCGGCGTTGATGGGTCTACGAGATGAGATGCCGCTGCCGACTCGTACTTGGAAGGATCTCCCAGAAATGTAGCTTTTGATGAGCTTTACCAGAGGGCCGGGGATGCCCTGTGTGTAAAGCTTGAATAACAGCCCACTGTGCCAAACTGAATCGAACGCACGGGCCACGTCCAGAAGAACTAGCGGGCAATAACCTCTGTGGTTATAGGCCGCGGTCGCACGCTCGACGATTCTCATGATTTGCTGTGTTGCAGAGTGACCCCTTTGGAATCCAAATTGATAATCAGGGATTATATGCTCCCTGTTAATGTGGGCCTCCAGTCTCTTGAGTACAAGTCGTTCTAGTACCTTACTAATTGACGAAAGCAAACAGATTGGTCGATAATTTTGGGGGAAGAGGGTGTTTTTCCCCGGCTTTGGTACTGCAACCACCGTGGCCCGTTTCCAACAGCGAGGGAAGAGCTGGCTGCTTATGATAATGTTGAATATATCAGTGATGTGGTCGACGACTTGTTGGGGAAGATTTTTCAATAGTTGGTTACTAATATTGTCGATCCCAGGAGCCTTCCTAGGATGAAGCCGGTTTATAATGCTGCGAACTTCTTCAGGTGTTATTTCGTCTATGGTGTAGTCTTCATCATCAACTGAGAGGAATCTGGTCAGTCGACGACGGATGTCCGCAATTTCATCCTCATCATAGTCCTGAGCGGATCTGAATTGCCGCTCAAAATGATCTGCCAGTGCATTTGCTTTGTCCTGGTCGCTAAACACTATGCCCCTTTCACCGTGCAGAGGTGGTATTTTTGTTTTCCTCTTGGTGAAACGCCTTGTTTCTTTCCATAAGGTACCGTCATTGATTTGGAGGGTGGCTAAGCGTGCGGACCATTCTCTGTTGCGGTGATCTTGGATCGCCGCCTTCAGCTCTCGCTGCAGCCGATTGAGTAGGCGTCTGGTGTCGTGACGTCTGGTTAGGTGCCATTCTCTGGCAACTCTGTTTTTGTGTCGGATCTGCGCCAATAGGTGTGGAGGTAGTTGGCGCGATTGACTTCTGTCGACCGCTGGAGGCGTGGCTCTGTTTGCAGTGTCTAAGATGGTTTTTGTGACCTGTTTGATGGCTGACTCAAGGTTCATGGCGTCAATAGGTCGCAGTCTTATCATGGATTCCGCTACATCTGCTCGGAAGCTGTCCCAGTTGGTTGATTTGTAATTGGGAGGATTTATAGTGGCTGGTCTCCAGGGGCCGAGGTCGATTTCAATTATGACCGGCGAGTGGTCTGAGGATAGCCTGTTCATCGTGGTGGTGGAGACGTAACCAGTGATTCCTCGTGTCATAACGATGTCCAGGACGTCCGGTCTACCACCATTCCAAGGATGATGTGTAGGCTGCTCTGGTCCCCAGACTAGTAGGTTGTGCCGACGTGCAATTCTGTGTAGTTGCTGCCCTGCAGTGTTGGTCACTCTGGAGTTCCAGTCAGTGTGTTTAGAATTTAAGTCTCCCCCTATGAGGAGTTTGCCTCGAAAGTTTAATATTTGGGTGAAGTCATCTTCGATTAGTCTTCTGCTCGGTGGTCTGTAGGCAGAGACTACCGTGACTGGCCCGCTACTGGTTTGCACCTCGATAGCCTTTGTTTCCAGCTGCTCTGTCTGGGGCGAAAGCAGCTCATGATGAGGGATGCCGTGTTTGATGTAAATTGCAACACCGCCTCCGGCTGTTGGTCGATCTTGCCGGTAGCAGCAGTAGTTGGCCACTGTGGCTCTGAGGCCATGTTTGAGATGTGTCTCAGACACGAGGCATATGTCTATAACCTCGTCTCGTAGAAATTGTCTGAACTCACCAATTTGTGAGTGGATGCCGTCAGCATTCCAAATGCACATGGTTAGTCCTTGTATATGCGTTCTAGCCATTGTGGGGAGAAAGGTTTCCAGGGTTGTCGGTTGTTAGGGCCGTCTTAACTGCGGTTGCTATGTCCGCGGCTAGTTGGTCGAATTTAGTGAGAAGCGTTGTCACCATGTTGAAAAGGTTGCCTACTATTGTTAGCATTTGGTCCATCGTCCCTCCATTCGCAGAATCAGAAGAATTTCTGTTGTGGTTACAATTTTGGCATTGTTGGCCAGGTTTGGGATGGCTGCTCTTGTTGGCTGCAGGTTTTTTGTTTCCCTTGGGTTGACTTTGACCAGTGACGGCTTCAGCAAAGGAGGTGATTTCCGAGTGGTCGATTGGCATTTGTGCCTCACTCTTCTTGCTTCCTTTTTGCTGGCCTTTGCCATTCTTCTGAGGTGGGTTCTGGGCGTTATTCTTATCTTCTCGTTGGCGCCTGTGTTGGTTGGTAGCTGATGATTCCTGGGCAGGTGTTTCTTCCGCCTTCTTCTCTGCGTTCGTCTTCTTCTGCTCCTTGTTTGTCTGGGTAGAGGTGACACCCCGTTGTCTATCTCGGGCGCGTTTGAACGCTGGACACCCCTTATAGCTCGCGACATGGCTGCCTTTGCAGTTAGCGCATGTCGGGGCGTTTTCACCCTTCCTCATGGTGCAAGCGTTGGACAGGTGCGCCCCTGCGCACTTGACGCACACTGGGGACATGTTGCAATGTCTCGCAACATGCCCCAGGGCCTGACAATTATAACATTGAACTGGGCCATTGGAGGACCTCAATTTTTCTACTTTAATCCGTAGGGACATCAGTACTTCGAGTTCAAACACTTTCCTGTTTTGAGGCCGATCTGGAAGCACCACAAGGAAAAGAGGCATTACTTCAGAGCTGCCGGGTCTCTTTAGTTGTGTTACTGTTCTTATGTCGAGTCCCAGCTCCTCTAATTCTTCCTTGATATCTTCCGGTGGCATGTTCGAGGGCATGCCACGGACGACGATCTTCAGTAACTTTTCCGCCGCGGACGGGAATGTATAATAAGGTATTTTCCTCCGCTGCAGCACTGCGGTGACGTCCAGGTAATCTTCAGTGTTGGATAATGTCAGTTTGACTTTATCTCCACCGGCGGACTTGGCTTGGAAAGGCCGCCCGTTCAGTGTTCCTTTCACCATCTGGTACAGTTCCTTGTATGTGTTGGGGTACTGTACCACGATGGGCGGGATCTGCTGTTTGGAGCTCTGCTGCTGCTGTTGTTGTTGCTGCGGCTGCTGTTGTTGCTGCTGCGGCTTCTGTTGTTGCTGCTGTGGCTGCTGTTGTTGCTGCTGTGGCTGCTGTTGCTGCTGTGGCTGCTGGTGTTGCTGCCGTAGCTGCTGTTGTTGCTGTGGCTGCTGCTGCTGCTGTTGTTGTTGATGATGCTGCTCTGGTTCTTCCTGGATCAGCACGTCATATGGGTTGCTGAGTTCAATTCTGCCAGGGTCTAGAGTAGGCGGAGGTTTACAGGTGCGACGCGCCTCCTTGAACCCTGCACCGTCTGTTTGGTCCCCAGCTGAACTTGTTTTTCTGTTCTTGTTCGTGGATTTACCGCGAAACGGGAAAGTGGCGGATGGTTCCGGGAAACTGAAGGCACCGATGACTTTCTTCTTTCCTGCCTTCTTGTCTTTGCTGGTCGTGGCGAGCTGCGACACAGGGATGCTGAGTTTACTATGGCTGGCTCTCTTCTCACTCCTCGACATCTTCGCTTTACCACCGAGGAGCGGTGAGGTGCATCGCTTAGTTGCGCGGGAGTCAAGTCCGTGGGCAGGCCCGGTTGTCGATTGCGTTATGTGGATGGTCCCAGTAGTATCCATATTCGAATCCGAGTTCGTTTGCCAGGTTGTCGTACCATCTTGCGTAGCCGTCCTATTCATATCCGTTGCCAAGTCCGTTTCCGTTAGCCGGGTCGTCAACGTGGCCGCTACTGCCGCCGGCAAAGCCGAGTGCGGTGGGGCACTCGACCCGCCTGGCGCGACAGCGCGGCGAGCACTTTCCTCATCGCACATCCTCACTCAGCGAATGCCAACTCGGAACTGACTGACAATGACGGCCGAGCCGCAGGGCTGTACTACGTACGGCATCGAATGTCCCCGCTCGTGAATGGACTCACAGCTGACTACAGCTAACCGTGAAAAACTGGGAAGCTCCAAGTTTTGTCTGGATGAGATGAGGTTGACTTGAACCCAATCTCTCGTCAAGTCTGATCTATGATATGGGACAATTTAATTACTTTTTGTATTTTTACCTTTTTTTTGATTTTTTGCTTTGTTTTTTGTATTTTTGTTTTTTGTATTTTTGTTTCTTGTGTTTTTTTGTTTGTTATTTGTCTTTTTTGGTATCTGGCTTTAGCTCTCGTTGACTCCGAGGTCATTATAGGACTGGTGGCACGAAATTTGAAGGAATTAGCCCATGACATTTTGAAGAAACTACAAAGCATTTGACTGAAATGATTTGGGGAAATCATGGAAGACCCAAATCTGCATGGCCGGATGGATTTCGAACCATCGTCCTCCCGAATGAGAGTCTAGAGCATCATCTTTCATCCACCATGCTCGGATTTTATTCATTGTAGTGCCGGTCTTATGTTGCACATACGTCGGCTATAAGATAAATATACACGTCTCAATTTATTGTTGTACATAACTGATGAGGAATGAAATGGTTTGCCTAGGATCGACAGATAGGGAGAAAGTTTTGTGGGAGTAACTGAATGTCTTTTTCAGTAAACGATATTTCAACCAAGATTGCATATTTCGATCAGATACAAAATAAAAATGCTCCGGATCGACTGGGTTTGATACCTGATAAACTCGAGGACCTATCTTCGATTCATCCAGGCAATTGTACAATGATGATGAAAAAAACTTGTCGGGAAAGTCAAGAACATCAGCTCCCTCACGGCCAAGGTCAAGTTTTTTTCTTATGACTTTACGCCTCGTCGGTAAAGGACTGGGGCACAATAAACGGGTAGGAATTCGGTCATGTCCTTTTCAAGAAACCATTCTAGCATTCGCCTGGAGTGATTTGGGGAAAGCGTTAGAAAATCCAAAACTGGATGGCCGAACGAAGATTCGAACCAGTATCCTCCCGAATGTGAGGCTAGAGCAAAGATCAAGTATGAGAACACGGAGCTCAACTTCCACAAACGTCACCAAGTAGGCTCGCAAGATCCGATCAAAACAAGTCAAGTTGAAAGAATAGTTTATATCGAATTCATTAAAAATTAAAAGTATCCAATTACAGATGTGATATTTTTCAAATATGATAACTTTTAAAAGCAATTATTAAGAAGCTACCGAAGTTGTGGTGGCTACAGATATAGCTCTACGCCTTTTCGACGTCGAGGGCATTAGGAGTGCGAGAGAATTTGAGACTAGGAACGGAATTGGTCTTTGATGTTTTCTGAAGGAACCATCCAAACATTCGCCTTCTAAAAGCGAAATTTGGATTGCCGGATGGGCAATTGAACCACAGTACTTCATAATGCAAGTTGGATACAAATATGTTAGATTTGTATCCATCGAGGCTTTGGAGGCAAAAATCGAAAACTCCAATGAAAAGCGTTCATCAAGAAAATTTCCGTAAATGGGCTTTAGGAAGCGATGGGAAAGCCGGAACCTGGATTGCCACTGTAATCTCAAATCCAAGATCAGTGCTCTCTGAAGGATATCAATGACGCTTGTTTAAAGAGTACCAGGAGAGGGGGTACAGTACTATCTTAGTTGCCGGTCGTGGGACGGATTGACAGAATGTATGCCGATGATGTGACATCCCGCCTCTGTCACTTGTTTCTGGCGAGCCTATCAGCGGATCTGGACATGGATGCCTGACTGACACGGCCTCGGCTTTTTCTGTAAGTGGGACACGCTTTGACTTCAGCCTTACTTATCTCAGAGGAATGGAGGCTGCTGTTGTTGTAAAAACATGTTTTCACATCATTCAGTGCCACTATTTCAAAGCTTTTTTTTTTTTTGTCGGGAACAAAGTTGGAGAGATAATCGATTATTGTAGTGATGGACAACCTGTTGACTAATGTAACAACTGCACAAGTCGTTTGTTATTCATACTGGTTCAAAATATTTTCACTCACAAAGAGGAACATTAATGAAAATCACAATAAATACCTTTCGTTTACTTTAAATTATTGTTAGGTGTTGTAGTGAGTATTATGTATTTACGACTACAATGAGGCACAGAAGCTTGAAGCTATAAACGTTTACTGAGATATATTACGCCATTCTAGTACTGACAAGGGGAGGGCACAACCTTGGGATTTTATTTTGGGATGAGACTTTGCGTAATAATTGTACCACTTTTTGATGTTTACCTCCTGCAATCGTAAGACGCAACGCTCAATAGATTCGAAAAAAAACGGCCTTTAAAAAATTCAAGCGCAACTGATATACTACTAAAATTCCGGTCAGGCTAGCAGCGCAACAGCCCAGTCAGTAACGAGCCTCCGTCATGCGTGTGCACTCTGGGTTCGAATCTCGATTCCGTCTAATTTTTTTTTCATTTTTATTTTTCTGTTTTTACAATTAAATAAGTTTTTATTAAATGTTATTGATTATTTAATTTGAATTTCAAATTTTAAATCATAATATGAGTATATTAACTACTCTATAACCTACTTAAAATACTTTAAAACAATAATAGTTACAATATAATTAAATTTTAAGTTATTTTATTAACAGTGTTTCAAGTTTTATTTCGTATATTACCGTTGTTCTAGTAAAATTTCCGCTTTCATTAATTGTGCTCGATGCTGTTTTCTCCGAATCTATTGAGCGTTGCGTCTTACGATTGCAGAAGGTAAACATCCTAAAGGGGTACAATTATTACGCAAAGTCTCATCCCAAAATAAATTCCCAAGGTCGTGTCCTCCCCTTGTGAGATGAAATACGAGATAAGACAATTTGAATGATGTATCTGATTTCGTAAAACTTGAAAAAGATTAACAAGTTTCAAACGAACCCTTTGTGGACAGGGAACGAAACATTACTTTATATCAAGATAACAAAGAAATGATCGTTGTTGTAAGTTGTGGAAACACAAAAGTAAGGGAGTAGAAAATAATTCCAGGGTTTTCTGTGACTCTTGCTGCTTCATACCGGATTGTTGGAGTCAGCACTGCGTATTTTCGTTTGACCTTCGTACTGGGGAAGATGTAATGTGGTCAGCACCACGCCCCTTTCGTATTTTACCTGTTGGGCGATGACACTTCTTGGCACTTATCGGCTTATCAAACTGAGTGGGTCTGGGGAGTTATAAGTTGAATGCTGGAATGAGATTGACTGGAAAACAGGAGGAGGGTGAAGAGAGTCATGAGAGTATACAAGACGTATATTGGTGATGAGGGATGGAAAGACATTGGTAAAACCATGAAGTGTAATGTATGGAAGAGAAAAGATTGACCATGGACACAAACCGGCTCTCGATTCCAGGCATAAGGGTGTGGGAAGATTTTTTTTCGTAGATAAAGGGGTCAGGGATTGCAGTAAGATACCAAGAGAAATGATGAACAATTTACCAAAAACGCTAAAAGACTTTAAAGTTGAAAATAATAACGGGCAAAAGTAGCCTGGAAAATGAAAGAGGGGGGGAGGGGGGAATGGCTGTGAACGGAAATATCAAAGAATTTGCTTTTTACATTTTCCTTCGATAGGACTAATTGAAAATAGCAGTGATTTATGTTTCTAGGAGATTGATAATGACGTCATGAAGAGGCTGAACAGGTGGATAAATAGTGACAAGTAGTTTTTAGCGGCACTGTTGGAGCGTGTCGACAGATGAGCAACGGCCACGTCCGACAGCTGGCCGGGTGAAATCTGAGAAACGACGAAAGTAAACAGGATGAGTCTCATCTCGTGACCTCATCCATTTTGGTTTAAATTGCTCAATTGCAGCCAACGGGAAGAAAAAACCGCGACGATCAGTGGAACAGTTCCGCCTAGCCGCTCCGCTGCCGTCGAGCAGTGAACGTAAAACGCACAGTGGATGACCTGCATGATTACGAGGTGGCACGAGGGGAAGAGTCAATAATGGTCACTGCTTATTTAAAACAGGTCAGGAAGGGGCACCCATTATTTACGTGAGGTGATTTTCTGAAATTTGTACACCTCCCTCCCCTTGGTGAGGTTTGTTAAGATGTTGTGGGACACCACCCCACACTTCACGTGAGATTTACATCATAATTTTAATTTATAAGTAATTAAATTTCTTTGATATGTTCATGTATTTTACTTCATGCTACTTAATTCCTATGCGTTAACACTGCTGTCCTCAATGTATACATTTTTTCTGTGAAATGAGAGGAGAAAAATGATGTAAAAAGTTGACGCGAGATTTTTATAACTTCCCCCCTCCCCCTTCCATTTAAATGAGATTATATTGTAATCTAGATAGTTTTACATATCCGTCACAAGTGAATATGAGCTCGCAAAATGAATGACATACGAAAACGCAGAGATTAAAACCTGTCATACCCGAAGTTAGATATTAGCGCAGTAACCCCATGGACACAGAAGAAATCTTGTAGAGCTGTACCCGTTCACGACACAGTAAAAATTTTAAGCTGTTCAAATGACATGTGATCTCAAATAGTAAAGGCACATGTGGTCGTAATAAAGATCCTGGTTACAGGGTTTTTACTGGCTACGAAATCCACCCTTGTCGTAGTCGCCTTAGCCTAACCCGGTAATTTTACCGGGTATAGGGGACCTTCAGTTTAACTTGAAATCCGAAACACGGAAGCGTCCTGGCGTAATTCACCTTACACAACAAGTTATGATAGAGGTGAATGTAGGGTTAAGGGCCTTTGAAAATCGCAGCCAAGACCGCGATTACAACCGGGAACCTTTCGGTCTCCAGCCAGGAGTCTTAAGCTTTGAGTCACCAAACCGCTCCATCTCAAATACCTGGTACCATTACTGAAATCTGGTCACAATCCTCCTAGAACCTCATGACGTATTGTATAAATATGGAACTCTGCAGGTGAAACTAGGGGTGGGCAAAATAGTTTTCAAGTGGCCTCTCGCACAGTAGGTAAAACTAGGGGTGGGCAAAGTAATTAGCGAGTGGCCTCTCGCACACTAGGTGAAACCAGGGGTGGGAAAAGTAGTTAGCGAGTGGCCTCTTGCACAGTAGGTAAAACCAGGGGTGGGCAAAGTAGTTTGCGAGTGGCCTCTCGCACAGTAGGTGAAACCAGGGGTGGGCAAAGTAGTTAGCGAGTGGCCTCTCGCACAGTAGGTGAAACCAGGGGTGGGAAAAGTAGTTAACGAGTGGTCTCTCGCACAGTAGGTGAAACCAGGGGTGGACAAAGTAGTTAACGAGTGGTATCTCGCACAGTAGGTGAAACCAGCGGTGGCTAAAGTAGTTTGCGAGTGGTCTCTCGCACAATAGTTGCATAGCTCTCTCTCTCTTCTCGTAGCGATGGCTTTCGGCCAGCTGGGACCACCCACGGCTGAGGAGAAGAGAGCGGGACGCCTGAGGACGTTCCTCACCGGCGCCAGGCAGGCGTCGCGACGCCGATACACAGGCACGGCGGGCTCGTAAATGATCACCTTCGGGAAAAAGGGCCCTAACTCACCGCCGTCTCTCCGCTCCGTCATAAAATTATTTTTAAATGAGATAAATACTGCTCGGGGCGGCGGAACATATGACCCACTGTTTTCTTTGTCTCACAGGAGGAAATTTTCGTCTGGCAGGTTGATCACAGGAGGAACAAATAGAGGCATTGTTGTAATTCATAACAGATGAAGCTCGAGAACAGTGATGTTCATTGTCAATTTTGTAATTAAATGCAATGTCATATTCAGGGCAAGGGAGTTAAGAAAAAATATATAACAAATAGCTGTAACCTTTGACTTCGCATGCGTGGACTTAGAATTTTATTGCTAGAATTGGATATAGAAAGCTGTAAGTTACGTAAAAGGTGTTTATACATAAACTGACTGCAAGATGAACGATGACTGAGATGATATTATAGATACTTACACTATCCGTCACTCTTTCACCGTTCTGTTAGTGACAAACTAAGTTATATATCCCGATAAAAGTATCTTACGTCATTCGTAATGATACATAACATTTCCTTGACACATTTTAAAAAGATCTGTTTTGCCGTTTAATCGTAAAAACGTAACAGAAAACTTTCTCATTTATAATATTAGTGCAGATGTCATATTCGGGGCAGGGGAGTTGGAAAAAATACATCAAATTTAATGCAATAGCTCGAGGCATTCACAGTCGGTGCTGTGTCGTCGCAGTGGTAGCTTCGATATGACATCTCACCTGATGAAGGCAGCGGAGGTTGCTGCCGAAACGTTGTGGAGAAAAGAAATTATGTGGCAGAAAACCCGTGAAGAATTCGTGTCAAACCATACGCCGGGAAAAAACTTAATTCTCACAAAATTATTCTTGTTTGCCTTAAACGATTTTTTTAAGAGACTTTTGGCTCTATTATTACTAGTTTAAATTTTTAATTCCTCGGTAGGAATCTTGTTCTGCTATTTGCTCAATTTCTAACAGTATTGTATGCAGATTAACGGCAAGAAACTGGGATGGATAGCGTGGTCTGTGTAGGGAAGCAAGGTAAACAACCAACGGAAAAGTGGGAAAAGAAATAGTACAGAGAATAAGTAAGAGTTGATAATTGTATCATCAAATAAAGGATGTAGTCTGGAGTTGGTACATACAGAAAGAAGCCAAAATTTTGCTCTATAAAGTATACTAACGGCCAATACTGACCTATGGATCTGAAACCTGGACTTGGAAAAAGTGAGACATTAGCAGATTATAGGCGGCAGAGGTGAGATTTATGAGGGGGATAGTGAACGTTACAAAGAAAGGTAAAACCAGAAATGAAAACATCAGGGAGAGAATAAAAGTTTAAGCATTGGTAGAGATGTCAACAAAGAAAAGACTGTAGTGGCTGCTGCGATTTAAGGTGCGTTCCCACGACATCTTGTAACGGAGGTGGCACGCCGCACGTCGAAATGTAGAGATGAGCGCGCGCCGCAGTTTAGCCCTCGCTACGCCGCCACCACCTCCTCACCATGTTGCCTAATGTCGTTTGGCACAGAGCACTTTAAAGCAACAGAAGGGGTGCGCACCTCTGCTGCAGACCGATGGCAACAGCGCACCACCACACACGTCTGTGATGTTTACCGATATAGAGTGGGTAGCTGCGTCTCGTCCCCGCTGGCAGAGGCGGCCCTGTTCCCATTGCGTGTTGTTGGCTATCCGTTCCGGAAGGCCTCCGTTAAGAGACATCGTAGGAACGCAGCTTTATGAGGATGGAGGAGGGGAGACTGTCGCAGTTATCAGTCTTGAACAGTTGAAGTGGGACCAGTTGGAAGACCCCGGACAAGATGGATGAACCAACTGAAGGGAGAAGTAGAATAGCGGCACACATTGTCGGAACCAAAAATTCAGTACTGACTTTGCGAAGATGTGATGCAACAATTTGTGAATAAATTAAATGTCGAACTGATAATTTGTAGTGGTAATGAATAAATAATAGGCTAGCAAAAAATCCAGTCTTGGCGTTGAACATGGTATCACATTGGATTGTAACAAGATTATTTGACGGAGATATCATAGATCGCGGGAGTTTATCCTGATGGTTAATGAGCAAGACATCGCAGCAGTCCCCACTGCGGGTCGAGTGCGTTCCGGACTGATGAGCGACCGGCCAGCCGTCCCATATTGTGGAGTGTTGTCCTCGTTTGGCGAGCTCCGAACAGAACACGCCTCGTTAGAGAAACTCGGGGCCCGCGTGGGATTTCTGTGACTCACTCGAAATAATTGAGGAGTCACCTCTGTCTGGTCTGCCAGTGCTCTCACTGTGGGAAGAGAGCTCTGGTTGGTCGTGTATTGGACACTGAGGAGTACAGTTACATTCGCACGGGAACCACACGCAACCCATTGAGTACAGTAGCGAAAGAAAGAATACTTCTTTACTGAGAAAATATTTTATCACACAGGTAGTAGCGGCTAGGTCATTTTCATCAAATCTGGAAAGACTGTGGCTCACACCTCTGTTTGGAAAATCAGATTTTGGTTTTTGATGGTTTCCTACAATCCATGAACCCCTGTAATCGGGCCTGTAAAGTGTCTGACTGCGAATTAGACGACCGGGGCACAAATATCGTAGCTGACGACTTATCGCAGCAGAACTACTTAAACGTCTCCCAAACAAAACTTCACCTAGTGTGAAATGACTACTAGGGTATGTAGGATTCTTATATAAGCAGAGCGGACGCAGTTATCGGGATTACTGGAGATTGTGATTTCACCAGGAACTGGCGTCATAATACTGCATTAGTCAAAGGCAAGATACCGCTAGAAATTGTACCGAGCTTGGTGGGTGAACGGTTAACGTTCTGGCCGGGGATTCAGGAGGAAGCGAGTTCGAATCCTCGTCTGGGCAACCAGATTTGGGTTTTTCATGGTTTCCCAAAATCATTCCAGGTGAATGCCGGGATGCTTCCTTCAAAAGACCATGGCAGAATTCCTTCCAGTTTCTTCCCCACAGTCTTTTCCCGCCTCTAATGACCTCGACGTCGACGAGGCGTAAAGTCATAACAAAAAAAAAAAATCAGCTTGTTCAAGGTGTATTACAGCCTAATTACCGTTTCAAAATAGTGGTCCGAAGTGTATTACAACCTAATTACTGGTAGAAAATAAAACGTCTTGGTACAGACTGCGGCTGTAGCATGACGTCATTAGTCAGAGCGGAAGAATGTTGTAGCGGAATCGCGATCTCCGGTAGACCCAAAAATTCTGATGGTTCATCTACGATTGTGTTCCACTGTAGTTTTGAGTTCATAGAAGAAAATAAGGAGTTCTGTCTCCACAATTCCCAATGTAGTCTCCCAACAGTCTGGACCGGAACTCTTCGTACCTATCCCAATATAAGTCGCGGCTAATTTTTAGCTGATTCATAAAAAAAATTAATTTATTTTAATTGCAATGGAGCACACGCTCCGGTGGCAATTTCCATACACACCCAACTTTCCCCTATCCTGCACCTACATTTGCCCTCTACAAATTTTAACTTTAAATTCTTTTAACATTTTTGGTAAGTTATTCATCATTTCCCTTGGTAACTCATTCCAATCCCTGACACCCTTACCTAAAAAAGAAAATCTTCCCACGCCCTTGTGCCTGAAATTGAGTGCCAGCTTGTGGTCATGGTCATATATCATAACCGTTCTATTTCCACTTTTTAACCTCAACTACACTGACCTTAGCTTAAAAACTACGGTGGCCACCATCTCGGCAGCCGAATTATGTAAGATTTTGGCTGATTAATACCGCTGTATGACGCATAATACATCGAAAAAATGATATTGATTGAATGTCGCCAGGAAATGTGTGTGGAAATTTTGAGATGAATTAGTTTCCAACGAGTGATTGGTACCAAATGCTCCATTTGGTTTCTGCAACACACGCATCGTCGGCTTGCCATTCCAGGATTCAAGCGCCTATTTGCAGATTTTCGATGTAGTATGCACACCGCTTGACCTCTGGTTGAATAGACCGATGACTCCGCATGAGAAGTATGTCAACCTGTGGCTCGCTGATTCGAACGCAGGTGTTCCGCGCAGTAGTGTGTGCCGCTAGTCGCATTGTCCCGACACCGCTAAGCCAACAGAGGGGCCAGCCACCTGTCTGGGCCGTCCTATGATGACTCGCGACATTCGCGATTGGCTCAAGTTAATAGCGGGACCTCGGTGAACTGCCCGTGACCGCTCAAGTGCAGCGGGGACGGCTTGTCGTTTGGCCTACAGCCAGCTGTTCAATCTGTCCAGCTACTCCGAAGAACTTTCCTGTATTGTTTCTTTCGATCGGAGAACATTGACTGATAAGGATCCAATAAATTCTTCTCACCGCTATGTCTACCATGGCATTACAAAGGAAGGACCAGAATGAAATAATAACTGAAATTACTTGTAATAAAAGAATTTCAGATAATGAAGTGTGCTTGAAATCATTATGCAATCGGACGAGTGCTGTCTTAACTTGTATATAGCAGCTTTGTAATACAAAAGTTACATTTATCGAATAATATGTTAAACTTTTGAGGGATGCTCTGGAGATGGTGAGTTTTGTAGAACGTATTTCAATGTCACACCGAATCTTTTTTGTTATTTTTTTACTTATGGATTTACGCTTCGTCGACGTCGAGGTCATTAGAGGCGGGATGAGACTGGGGACAAGGAACGGGAAGGAATTTTGCCATAGCTTTTTAAAGGAAGCATCCCGGCATTCGCCTAGAGTGATTTGGAGAAACCACGGAAAGCCCAAATCTGGATGCCCAGACGAGGATTCGAAACCGATTCATGTATGGTCTATCAGGCAGTTCTTTACTGCATGGTGTTGGAGGTTATCATATGTTTCTTCTCGCCCTGAAGTCCATATTGACTGGTCGATAGCTGATCGTTCCTCGGATTACTAAAAGATTTAGTTTGGTGATAAAACATGACGTTTCGTTGATCATATTGTTTTTAGCTACTGTCAATTGCCTCTGGAGTCACTAATATACCAATAAAGACTTATTCATGTACGAAACAGAGACAAATTTCCATAATACAAAACTTGTCTTCCCTTTCTGACGATCTGGCAATAGACACAAGCATCATTGGAATTCTGCATAATACGATAAACGGGACTCCAATGTAGCTCAATAAACAACTAGCTACTATGCAACAGATTAGATAAAGAAGTGTATTTCAATTAGTGCCAACAGAAATGAGATTTTCTTATTCAACATCGTATTGGACTAGCGTAATGTCTACTGAGTAGCATCTTTGTACAATTTTTTCTAGCAAAATCAGACACAGTGGGATGCAATAATGTTACTGATTTTCATGTCTTTTATGCTTAGAGGTCAGACAGAATGAACTTTCAAATTTTTTCAGACGGGTAAATTTTTTTCTATAAACTGTCGAAGCTTAGCCTAGAAGACAGATGGCTTGGTTAATAATTTTCAACGATTAATAAACAGATACCGAACGAAACATACAAAAGTCGCTCTCACAGAGTAGCAGTTACGAGTCACGAGAAGGGAATTTGAGAAGAAGGTCAGGCAGTTTGTTGCTTGGTGTCGTACCAGGTTCTGAAAGACACAGAGGAGATGAGTTCAGGGAATAAGTCAGGATACCATGTATTTACAGAGAGTATCGCCTTCTACGGAAACCTAGAGAAAGACTGTGACTAACCTATGTTTCACAGTTCCCTGGAAAGTAAATTTACCCCGCAGCAGTGTAGGGAAAATTAACAGAGTTCACGTTAGAACTCTTCCATAAGAGAAGTAACTGTTTGGTCGAAATGTTCTGGATATTTTATAACTATTCGGATATTTCGGAACTTTGCATACTTACTTCTCCTGGTAACAATAAACAATGCCTTCGAAATAACAAAAGTGTTAAGGGACTTTTGGAATTGCAGGAAAGCTTGTTATGTATGAGACGTTTGTATTAAATTGAGAAGAAATGCACAATATCGGCTATATACAACGTTTCCAGTCAGATGATACGTTTTCTTTCAAAAAGAAAAACATAAATACGAGATGTCTTTGCTCTCAACTTCCACCATTTCTTTTAATCAGATTTAAAAATAAATCTAATGAAAAAAATTTGCTGCTGGAGTGCTCTTTGCATATTTTTAATTTGTAATTTGATATTCTTACAATATAATCTGAACAATTTCAGTTATACATTTCTCTGTTGAATAACATGTTATATCGTTTTAGTTTTAATATTACGAAATTTTTTAATGTAAATAACAAGGAATAGTGAAAGTAACCCATCACTCACCAAAAACGAAGGCTGTGACGAGTGAAATACATATGAGACGAAAAAACAAATACAATATTGCGGTTTAAAACATTATTCATGCAACAGGGAATGATCCATTTGATTCGGAAGGTACGCACAGGGCGAAGTTTTTCACTCGTAGCAGCTGTGAACATCGGTGAGTGATGGGTTACTTTACCTACTCTTTGTTATTTCCATTCCATAAAAGCCTTTCCTTTTTCTTTAGTATCATTACTGAAATTTTTTAAAACTAGTTTCTGTAGTGTAAGTGCCAATGACAAAATTGTGACCTGTTTTAATTCGTAATAAACATACTGTACGACGTGGTTCTAGCTCAGGGGTGGCCAACCCAAATGATCTTGCGGGCCACTTTTGGAATGCATCGTAAATCCACGGGCCGCATATAAAATTACATATTCGCAAGAATATTATTTTAATATCAAAGTTAATTTTTCTCATGATTTTGACAGTTAATTTTTCTCATGATTTTGACAGTTAATTTTTGAATATATGGATGCACAAATAATGTATTTTTAAATAAATTGGTTTTCACATTATAAAATTATAAAATAAATATATGTTGTAAAAGTGTGACGAATCTCGCGGGCCGGAAAGATGATCAAGGCGGGCCGCGGGTTGGGCTCCCCTGGTCTAGCTCAAAGCACAAATGTCAAATAAACAAATTTAATACAACATGTCCGTAAGTTTGTCCAAAAATGATGGGGCCTTATTTAATCCTTCGTAAATTCAGACTAACATAGCCGCAACACTATGTTTAGAGGTGGAGGAAACTTTCGAGTGTACCTCTGGACTTGCCATCCTGGTATTTTCAGGAGTGTTGTATACTTAAGTTCGTAACACTTTCACTTTGGCACGGAGATGTAATGAACGAGAGATTCGACGCGGCATCCGTATGTTACCATTATAAAGGATGCTAGGTACAGAGCTGGAGTGGTGCTTGGTACTCACCTCCTTGTCCTTGGCAGCGAGCTCGTGTTCCATGGCGGAGGGCTCCATGTCTGCAGACGCCTTGCCCTGCTGCTGCTGGAGTCCCCCGCCACCCCCAGAAGCAAGTTGCTCCTTGAGGGCGCTCACCTCTTTCTCCGCCAGTGTGGCGCGCTGCAACACCAGAAAACACCTGTCGTCACTTTAAGGCCTTCTACACTGGCACTCTACAATTTACTTCCCAATAACTCAATAATTTCGCTCAATGTAAATGAACCGCCATACAGGGCACAGGCAAATCATTTTTTTCCTTCTGACTTTGTCTCGTCAACGTACAGGTCATTAGAGACGGGAAAGGACTGGGGACATGGAACGGAAAGGAATTCGGCAATATCCTTCTGAAGGAACCACCCGGGAATTCGGGGATTTGGGGAAACTACGGAAAGCCCAAATCTGGATGCATGGAGGGGATTCGAACCAGCGTCCTCTCGAATGCGAGGTCAGAGAGTTACCGCTCAACCACCATTCTCGGTTGGGCAAAGATGGTCAGAGTGAATACAGATCTGGATTCCAAAACAATGGCCATCCCTAATAAGATTTTTAATAAGTTTTATATCTGATTATACAAGCGAAAGCTGTTGCGGTTCCTTGCTTCTCGATGAGGGAAGCCGAAGTGACGAATGTAACAAAAGGATTACTCGATTATGGCACGAACTACGAAATTTAAATGTCTGAAGCTGCCAAGCCAAAGTCCCTCGGCTTTTTCTAAGTCGAAATCCCGTAATTCAAATTAATATTTAGTCAGTTTTTTAAAGTGATTTGGTTTGGATTGCTGTGAGTGTAAGTGGTTTCACTGGGAAGATAGGGAATGTAGGGCAGAGGGGTAAAGGGAACTAAATGAGTCTCTTCCATGCTATTGTCCTCTCTGTTTTAGGGATAGGAAACTGTCAGATCAAAATAGGAGGCTTTTAGAGCAGGATAGCAAAATTTCAGAGCTGGAGGAAAGGATCAAGGAGATGGGCCAGCGATCAGGAAGATGGGCGAACTACCAGGAAGATGAGCGAAACGAAATTTCCTCGTATTGATACTACCCTTAAGAGTGTCTACTTAGGAGATAAGAAAAGATCTTAAAACAACAACTGTCTTACAACACTTTGCCACTGGGAAGCGGGGTGACTAACATTTTGGTCTGGTGTTGCGTTTTTTTCTGTGATGTATTTTGATACCGAGTTTCATAAAGTGAGTTTCAATCAGTGAACTATAGATTCTGCCTTGAAAGGAGTGTCTACAAAAGAGACATAAAAAAGATATTAAAACAGCAACTATGTTAGAACACTTTGCCATTGGGAAGTGGAGTGATCAACGTTTTTGTTGGGTATTGCGTTTTTTCTGTGATGTCTTTTAATACCGAATTTCGAATAAGGGAATTTCAATCAGTTAAAAAAAGGAACGTAATACTTTAGTATAATTCATTCAATTAGTAAAAACGCTGTGGTTTTTTAAGTGAGTCTTTAAATTGTCGTGCATGATTGTTTTACGTAAATGTTGTCGTCATTTTGTTATATCTTTTCAAAGTTTTACAAAATACAATACAATAACTTATTACCGATACTTATAATTTGTAAAGGAAACAAATGTAAAGGAACTCTGAATTTCGGATATTTTTTCAACTTTAATTTACAGGACCTGTACATCTCTGATACATACTTGTATATTTTTCTAAGCGCCACGAACGGTCTCGATATGAAAGCTGTACTCTGCTGAATTGGCAGCAGATCGGCTATTAGGTTCATACAGCGGGAAGCTTTTGATGAAGCATCAAACGTGAGTCGAATCCACTGTGGACGCATCCCCTCGCTTGGGACGGCGAACTCCTGTTGCTAATTAACCACTTATAACAGAAAAGAATTTTCAGGTATTCAGGAGGGTGCAGGATCAAAGTCAGGTTAATCAACCAATTGATCTGGGACCACACTAAGCGAGTGGGAGTAACGATTCACCTTCAAACGTTTCCGCGACGCTAGCTTCGACAAGTTTTCTGTCTCCTCCCTCGTCTGGTTACAATTTGGTTGTTCATTACCTCCATAATTTTCGATGAGGCTAATCTAGTAGCCTGTGAGGAATCACTTCGTTCCTAAGGATTCCAGTTAAAAAACGTTGACGGACGGGACTTGAAAAGCAGAACTTGTAACTTTTATTTATGCCGACAGAAGCCAAAGAAGATATCAGGTCCAAATCCGGGTCCTTAGATATTTCTGAACAGATTATAATTTCCATGATGTCGTTCTACTGTCTGTTTACCAATAAAAAAACCTTAGTCCACAACCCGCAGGTTGGTTGGAGCCTCCTAAAGGAGGCATATTAAGCCATTGTCTCAGAAGTAGGACGGCCAGTTCCTTTCCTTCGGGAACTACAGTTTAAACACGGAATGATCTGGCATAGCTCATATGATCAAACGCAACTATTAAAAATTCCTGCGCACAGCGAGGTTTGAGTATGCGAGTTTTAATGAATTAATGCATACAGGTGAAGCTAGATGCGTTACTGATAGTACTGCCCAGTTCACAAAGCCATTTGAACCTAAAAACTTTACTGTAAAATCGCAAGGAGAGATGGGTAATTAACCTACAAGAAACAGAAATTAGATAGAGTTGCCAAAAACTGATTATGAAAACTCGAGTACTTGTGATGCAATGTTAGGAAATGCTGAGTATGGACTATAAAACTTGGAAAACGACTAAAAAAAAATACTAGTGGAAAAGTAGCTCGGATTGTTTAGCGTTGATGAAACAGATTATTACACTGGACATCCCAGAAAGGAAAGAAAGTTCTCCACGAGGAAAAGGTCCCAGGGTGGCCAAAGGAATCATAGGATCCAGATGCAGATATGCAGCATCAATAGGATTTAGACAGTCTAATAAAATGCGAGGAACAGTAGAGGCTATGAAAATCTTGCTTAGATCGTGATTAGAAAAACCCTTTATGATCCTGGCCATAAATAATGTATCAACTGTTTCACTCATCCGTCAAATATATACTAGAACCAGGGTTTAAGGATTTAAAAAATATATAGACTGATCTTTAAAAGCTCCTTGAAGTATCAATACCTTCAAACTTTTACAGCGAAAAATGAACTTAAATAGAAATAAATGATTATGAAAGCTCGATCACTTGTGATGTCAATGTTAGGAAATTCTGAGTTTGGACTATAAAACTTGGAGAACGACTGATATTCGAATAAAAAAAGAAATAAAATTTACAGTATAATAAAGTTAGAGCAAATTATTTTCCCGACGCTTAATCGTAGGAAATATCACACGCGGTAGTATTTCTTCATCACCACATCCAGGTGTACGAATATTTAAAATTTTACAACTGCAGATATTGCCTATAAGGAGATACTATATTCCCGGGACATATCAAACGTGTCCTGTGGCACTCCAAGGTTCCCTCGATATGGTTGAAGTCGATGGCGGAGTCGTCAAACAGACGCGTTTACGACCGCTCGTTATGGGACAACCTTCACGGCAGAAACCTGTTGGAGCACTGTCTTAGCGCCCAAACGGCTTTAATTCGTTCCCACCGAGACATTGCAACAGATATTCGGCAAGCCAATATTTCAGCTCCGCGGACGAGAGCCACAGCTGTGACGGCGACAGCCGGCGAATAAACAAATAATATTAATATTTGCAATTTCAAAACATTCGAGACTAGTTTCTTTATTGGCTGACGTAAGACTGCAGCCATTATCTTAACTCACAAAGTTTATGTCGTTGGCGTGTTTTTACTGTGCTCGATCACTATGACTCATGACTCACCTCAATGAATTCTGAGACCAGAAGTGAGTTCACTCATATCACTTTTGAAATAATGAACAGAAGAGGAAAGTGATATAAGTAACAAAGAGCATGTGTGGCGGTTGAAAAATAGCTATTCACTGTGGCGAAAAAGATGCAGTTGAAATAAATCTAGGATATTGCCCAATTACTTCGAACATTTTCGCTGACGAAGTGCTACGATAATGGTTAGCAATAACACCTTATAGTGCACATGACACCGATAAAAGTAAAGTTCTTACGACAAAGATTTCGGCTGATGATACCTATAATCCTTATAGCTAAGTGTCATAAGTAAACACTAAATTTACAATATCAGCAGAACCCCCCCCCCCAAAGACATGGCCTTTAAAAGAAGGCATGCTGATTTCTAGTAAATGATCACAAACGACCGTCAAAAGCAAGTGAATACGTGAGTAAGGGAGCGTCCATAAACTACGTCGGTCGGTTTAGTGGGGTGGAGGTATTGAGTAGAAATCTACGCTGGGCTACGTGGGGAGGGGGGGGGGTAGGAGAGGAGAGGGAAATTCTGAGCTTAGCCACCAAGCTTTTCATTCATATTATTTGTCACAGTTAAAATAAGATACAGAACACACAACAGCATGTGACCATTTATTTCTGTAATTTAATTATCTCCTTACGTAATTTACGATAGTCTGAGAAGAGAAAACAGTACAAAATTTCTTCTTGAATCAGTAGGGAAAAAAGCTACGTGTCATGGAGGGGGGGAAGGGGGGGGGAAGGTAGAGGCCACGTCAGGCTAGGTGTGGAGGGCGGTTTCACAGGAGGCTAAAATGGAGCTACGTAGTTTATGGACGATCCCTAATGTCCTTGGAAATACAAATTGATTTATAACAAAAATTGATAAATAAAACAAAATAGAAAGGTTTAATAATATAATTGCTACATGTAAATACAGATCCGTTACAGTTATGTCAGTTAATGGAAATGCCATATAACGGCGAAACATGAACAATAACGGTACAGACTGAGAAGAAAACACTAATAGCGTCTTATGAAAGGTAGCGCAATACACTCTGTTAACGCTAAAAACGAAATAAGCGAAGAAATTAAAACAGATCAGCATCAATGTGTTGAAGAATACAGGTAGAAGTGAAAAGGACGTGCGATTACAACGGACGCGATAAAAAACCAAAGAAGGTAATTAACTAACTTTTGGAAGACGACGGAAAAATATTTAGAGAGCGTAATATGTGCCAACTTAATTCTTGAAGTAAAAAGAAGACGTTCGGAAAGTGGTTTACATGGAACCATTATATGCATAATACGTTACCGATTCCGTGCACAACAGTGACTTTCTGTGATTCTGGTAGCAGGCTCGGTGCTGTGTGGTAACTAAGGAATATAACCACGACGTCCGATGAAATTCCATCCACTCGCCAGTTCAGGGGAATCACCCGCGTAGTTCCCAGACGGTGTATGTAGAGTGTCGCCATTTCTGATGGGACCCGCGTTGTTCGAGGAATGCAGCGGATGCAATGCCGCTGTTTGCGAGATGTTTACGCAACACCGGGTCGGTATCGCGAGATGATTCAGTTCATGACGCGATCGCAGTGAGCAGAAACTAAAGAGGATCGTAAAAATGTTTCATGATGTACGCAATTAACGATTTATTCTGACGTTGTTACTATACGAAGAGAATGAGTTGCACGCAACTTCAACAGAGGCCAATTTTTATATTCTGCAGCTGTAACATAAATTAGAAAAAATAATTACGTTTAAGCGTAGTATTTATGTTAGAATTGCAGGTTCGTTCCGTTTCTAGTCTTATGTATGGTTATACAGGGTGATTCAGAAGGAATGGTAAATATTGAGCAAAAAAGTTCATATAAATAAATGTCGGACTTCCATTTGTTTTGGAGATACAGGTGCAGGAATATCGCCGGATCTTACCCCATTAGATTTTTGTGTGTAAGGATGATTTAAAGACGAAGTGTGCAACGAAAAAGTAAACACAGGAGGCGGATTACTCGCTAGCATTGTAAACACTGCTATCCTCATAAAAGTACACCAAGACGTACTCAGAATAGTTACACGTATTGTTGGGAAGAGAGCTGCAAAGTGTACAGAAGTCTATGGTGGGATTTTCGAACAATTAATTTAAACTTTTGTAAAATATGCGTGTGTTTTTGCATGAGTAAATCAATAAGTTATTTGTGTGCTATTGATCATTATGTATTTTATACATAACTTTTCAGCACAGCACCTGTATCTTCAAATCGAATGGAAATTGGACACATGCTTGGACGAACTTTTTAAAATCAATAATTTTCCTATATAAATGACTACTTTTCTCTTACGAATACTTCCCCATTTAACCAGTCGTATAGGTAAGTAGGCCTACATTATTTTGCTTGGGAAAACAACATTTCTCCTGTTTTATTTTCTAGTTTTGTGGTCCAGATAACTATAAGAGAGGCCGTATCACATTTAACTTTCCCATTGAGATAAAACTTACTATTATGTAGATTATGTCTACTTTATTATTATTTACTTAAGATGTTAATATAACTTCGTTGTAGATACTTTACTTATTTCAACATATACTCAAATGAAACAATCTAAAAAGTGTTTTAAAAATCTATTTGTGCTCCGTTTTGCTTCCAAGTCAATGTAATGGTAAATTTAACTGAGGTGGTTAGGACCATGCAACAATTTTCAATTTTTTAAAATAATTCCCGCGATCCTATTAATGATTTATGCCACACAAATCCCAATACAAGCCGCCGCCACCCATATCTTAGGCCTGACTCTACATGAGGCCCGAAGGATTCAGTGGGCTCCGATTCAATTCCGTTCACTAACCAATCACCTCATCCTTCCGTCGATACAGATCTTCAGCGGTTGTCGTAGCATTTCCCGCCGCGTGGTGCACTCCTTTGTTTGTCGTTGGTGCCTAGACGTGGAACAAGGGCCCCCACGGTGGTGCCAAACAAACGATCGTTTGAATGGAAATGAGACGTGTCTACCCGCGCGTCTGGGGTGTGTTGTCTGAGGATTAATTGAAGACGGCTCCAAGGAGGCCATTGCCTGTCAGGCCGACCACACGCCGTCCAGCTGTTTTCTCCTTCCGTTTCCGGTTGTCTTCACCCGAATGTGGCACGGTCGTCGCCGCTACGAATATTTATCGGGTGAAAACGTTTCTGCCGTGAATTAATAAACCTTCCTCGGGAGAGGGTGAAGCCATTACGAACAGTCGCGTACGCGGAACACGTGCGTCCGGACGCTGTATTTTACATAACCCCAGACAGTTGCACCCTTTCCTTTGGGGTAGGCGAGACGGCATGTGTTGCTGATGACAGCCGACCATGTCTCAGACGTGAGGCCAGTCTTCCCCCATACTCTTCCGTGTTCGTTTTTTTTTCCATTTGAGGCAATTAATTATTCAGTAATTAAATGGTTACCACAGGGGGATCGGAGGCTGACACCCTGGAAAAACGCACCCTATCTGCTCAAAAGTTTTTCTTTAACTCGGAATTTGCAATAAAGCACTTCAGTGAGTTCGAAGGATTATGCTAAAAGAAACACAATCTCACCCTTGACAGATCCAATGACACTTCATCAGTATACACGCTGGGGCGTATTTAAAGGAAAAAAGATTTTTACGAAGAACTTCGGTTGAGTTTGAACGGACTCACAGTATTATCGAGGGGCACAGACGATCTATAAATAAGAAGACTAGATTTTAGTGTCGTCTGCATTTGTAATATGTTGCCGTATTCCGATATTATAATAATTAGTGTGACTGGTTAACAAAATACGTTGTTTCTGTTAGATTCCGAGGTTCTAACGCTTACAGTGATTAGTCAACAAAATATGTTGTTTCAGTTAGATCAACAAAGTATGAGTTAAATCGGTCCCACATATGCGATACTGCTCTACTGTTGCAAACACTTAGAGGAGTTTTAGTAAACCACTGTTCCAATTAAAATTGGCTTGTCTTAGAAAGCAGCTTAATGTTTCCGGACTCATCCTTGATGAAAGGAAATTTACATTTCATTGTGTTTCTTTAAGTCCCGAAGTTTAATGACTAGATCTCCTACTGATAAAGGCAGTGGAATTACCTATTGAAGCTGAAGTTCCGGAAACACAGAAAAACAGAAAGATGATGAAATTATCTCAGATTTTTTTCAATTACTGAGATCTTATGTCTGTGCTTTGGTGACATGTGTGTTTATTTTTTTTTTTATTTAAATTTAAAAAAAAACCATGACTACGTGTGTAAAACTGAAGTAAGAAATTGAATAAAACAAAGTTATTGTTCTTATGTCACATACGTAATTGTTAACAAATGAATCACCAAGAAATTGACGAAAAGAAGCCATTTATGTTGGCAATTAGTATTGGAAGAAAAACCAGTTGAAGTACTGCGTTTTGAGAAGTGAACAGCGAAATTATTGCACCTCTGCCATTAAAACACAATAGTAGAAATGATTTTTTTTGTTGTTTACAATTAATGAGAAGATAAAATGAGACGCTTTAACTCTCGTATAGAACTATGCCGTTAATTTAGTGGCAAGGATTACTAACCTGTCAGAAAATTAATGGAAACAAACTACGAATCTTGGAATTTTTCAAAAATCTGTGGATATCATTCTGTACAACCAAATACAAGTTTACTAAGACATTTTGCGTTTATTTTTCTTTCCGACTAAGAACAACTGACATTCCCTATCATGGTGGAAGCTGAACATTTTTGGACGAGGTGGGAATCAGGGTGAGAATGGGATCGGGAGAATGTATCAAATGATAGTATCGGTAGACGTCGGAGCAGAAACTTTGCCACGATTCATTTTAATGCAACGTGCGCAAATAACGACAGGAAGTGGAGACGAGACAGACATCCGAATTGGACAGCGAGATTCGCGAACACTTGTCGGCTGACTGCCACCTGCCTCACTACGGCAGCACCGTCGCAGTTTGTCGGAGTTGTCGGAACGCCATCGCACCACAATAGTTCGTCACTTCCGGAAATCAGGCAGCGACGGCGGCTGGCGCTGCAGGCGTCGGCGATAAGATACAACAGACACGGGGGCTCTGTATTGGAAGGAGTTGGTAACTAGCTGTATCGCCAGCACAAATAAATGCCACCCCCACCCCCCGCGTGTGTAGCTGCAGACATAAAGGAGAGAGGTGGCGGGGACGACGGCAGATGCCGGGGACTGGGGAGATGCTGATGTGTAGGAATAAGCGAATTAGGCAACCCGAAGCGCGGGCCCCATTCGACAAACTCGTGAGAGGAACAACGGCGGATTGAGGGAGGGAGGGGGGTGCGGAAGCGGGAAGGAGAATTGTGAATTTGAAGCGTTTGGACGCCTGAGATAATATGACTCGACGCCATAATCCTTTCCCATTTGCTTAGCTTTAGCCAATGGCAGATGAGTGTTTTCGTGTAGTATGGAGATTCTCCGCGCCTCTGCAGGAATTGTTCTCAGAGCCAACCAGGTTCGCCCTTGCTGCTGCTGCTGTTTGCTGATACTGCTTTCGATCAGGGGTACCAACTGCTCGAACTGTTGCTCACTAGCGAATGCACACGGCTGTCTAAGAACAAAGGCGACGGTACAGATCTATTATCCTACTTCTTTATAAAACATAGAGATCAAACAAGTTAACAGTGTCGATTACTAACATCATCCCCAATATAAGGACTGACAATATCTTAATCAACCTGAACCTTATAAATGTTCACAACTAGAATTCGAAAGGACGACGTTTCGATCTCCGGTTCGACCATTGATATTTTGGTTTGCTATGGTTTCCCCAAATCACTCTAGGCAAAAGGCGGGATGGTTCCTTCAAAAGACCCTTTCTGACTTCTTTCACGTACCTCGTCCTCAATCTGGCTCTAATGGCCTCATCGAGGACGATCTGCAAAAACCTTTTAAGAAAAACTCACTATTTGTAGATTTCAAACTGTGTTACTATGGTACGTAATTCCGTTGTATGTTGTGTTAATGGAAACGAAGCATCAAGAATAAGTGTTGATAAATATTTTTTTTATTTTATCTTCAGCTAGAAAATGTTAAAGTTGGCGATATGGATATTTCAGCATGTTGTATTAACACTTGGTTTCAAATGGTTAATTCCAATAATCAGTTACTGTTCTCCTAGATACAATTACTCAATTTTGATCTGATTCTTAACACTAGTGTTTGTCACTAAATAAATCCGTTTTAGAGTTGTTAAACAAGAGACAGAAAATAGCCTATCTCGAAGACAAAACTATTTTAATACCATATTTCTGTCTCCGAAGTTGCATGATTATTGTTAGTAAGATTTTCTTTTTGTAAAAATAGTGGAATTAAATACGATGAGGCTAAGATACCGCAGACTGCTCAGGATACACTTCGGCTACGCAAGAAGAATTTCACAAAATTATAATAAAGTTGAGATCTCTACCAAACTGTCAAGTGTTGGAGAGAGGTAGGCAATTTTTTTGGTGTTGTGTTTTTAGTGCATTGTCTTGGGTAAAGTGAGTTTGACCGTTGTTAATGATCCTTACATAACCCGCTATAAACACTAAGCAAATCGGCTTCCGGTGTGTGATTTGTCCATCCTTAATCATATTTTCTTCCAACCTTCCTAATCTCATATTGTAAGGGGCAAGAACAAAAATCTCGGGAATGATGCCTGACACATAAATATTCTTGCCACTACTAACATTAAAGTATTTATAGGAGATGAGCATTTCTTAGAATTTTACAGCGTCGACTGTAATCCTGCTTTGAAATCACAACCAACATCATAGTTAAGTTGATATGCTGTTGGAGAGTGAATCGCCTCTGATTCCCGTAGTAGCAGCATCTTATTAGCGATTTTTATTTGGTTTTGAACCATTACCCCAATAAAATAATGGTCTATAGCAAATTTCAGGTCAGAAAATAACTAAAAACTAAATCTGGTTGTTTCAGTGACCTAGAGATATATTTGTATGTTACTAAGCATTCCGAACAACAGAACGTCCTCGCAAGCTATGCCAGAGGGAAAGATAATAATAACAAGTGATGATTAGGATTTCAGCCTAGAACAGGCATCGAGTTGAAGACCTCAGTGAACATCGTGCTACTGATTCACCAATAACAACTGATGGGAATGGACATCTCACACACAAATTCGAGAGCTCCACAGCAACTGATCATCAAGTAATAATAATTCCATGTGGTCGGAATGACCTGGTGACAGTGTTTTTACTGGCTGCACATACCGCCACTGTCGTAGCCGCCTTAACCTAACCCGGCAGTCCTGCCGGGTACAGGGGACCTACAGTTTAACGTAGAATCCAAACCACGGAAGCGTTCTGGTGTACTTCACATTACACAGCAAGCTGTACCAGAGCTGAAGGTCGGGTTAAGTGCCTATGAAAATCCCCGCCGAGACGTGGATTCGAACCGGGGATCTTTCGATCTCCAGTCAGACGCCTTAACCATTGAACCACCAGACCGCTCATCAAGTAATATCCCTGATGTCATAACCCACCCAGATTCCTGGTCGGAGTCTCGTTGCTCCGTACCACGGTCGATCGAGTTGCCATAGCGCTCATGACCTCCTGCTGACCGGAAGATGGATTCTCCACGTGGTGACCACGCGGTTGTTTGTACAAGTGTTTCTGGTGGGCTGAGGGTTGCAAGGAAGCCCTCAGAGGGGCGTAGCGACCGGAAACGAGCGCTCGTAAATCTCTTGCTGGTCGAGGAAGTCAGTCCGCAGGCACCCTTCAGCATGCGGCCAACACCAGGTACCCTGCCTGCCGGAAGACCACCATCGGCGCCTCCTCAAACTAGTGGTTAACGCTGCCTGGAATAACCATTTAAACTCTCTCTTTGTTGGAAAACTACCCTAGTAGACATTAACTCCCAATTTTATGTAACTAATATAGGATGGAGCCTTTAATTACCCTTGTTCACGAAAAGATAATCAGGGACGGAGGTGTTAATGAGTAATGGAAAAGTGAGGACGAATCACTGGCGCCCCTTATCGGATCCTCTGTTTACCTCAGACTCTGCAAACTGATAAAGAATAGCACAATAGCCTCTAAGCCTGAAAGAGCGCTGTGTCACCAGCGACAACAAACGGCGTTTTTGTTACAAGGATGAAAAGTGTAACAGCCAGTGAACTTATCGATAACGAATTATGCAGACATGCTGTGACTATACAATGCTTATCATTAGGGTTGGGATCTCTATGAACAAAAATAAAGAAATATGCATGTGGTGTACATCGCTGATCGGCAGGATAAACAAACCTGCCGATCAGCGATGTACACACTTTATCACTATTCTTGGCCGCCGCTGAAAAATTCTATCACTCTTATCTTGCACAATCCTACATCAATGTCATCCCAGGAAACAGTAACGCAATGCTGGCAACACTGAGCAATTACAAGCATATGTGACCAATGAAAAATGTAATAAAATTATATCTGTATATACACCATAATTTTCATGTTTAAATTGTAACATATAACAAATGTAGTTACATGTATAAACACCCAACAGACAGAAGCGCGGAAGATGCTTCAGAGAATGAAGTGAAACGCTTTCGGCAAATAAAACAACAAATTTGATTGCATTGGCGTGAAAATTATTTATAAAAATTAATCCTATCGCAATTGAGGAAATAGCCCTCAATATCCAAATGCTCAATTAAACATCTTGTATTATATGTAGTACTGTTGCTTTCATGTAGACAGCATAATTTGCTTCCGTGCACTTACTGCACCATTGGTAAATTAAATTTTAAATTGTTTTGTTGAAGTCACTTTAACTTCACATAATTTACAGAAAGAACTCTTTCTTTTGCACTAACGTACTCCTTTAGATAATTCCGTAGCTTCGCACTTTCAGAAAATTTTGTTTTCGGCATGGTGGTACTCACTGAACCACTGCAGATTTAACACTGACTGAGGATTATTTTAAAAAGTATTGGCGACAGTGAGACTGATTGACGCGGTTCGACATGGGCATACTGCTGTTGCATTCTCGAGATCAAACGGAGGGAAGAACTTTAAAGTTTAGAGAATGACAATAACGTATAACATTAATTCTTGACTGATGAATTCTGTCCAGTTCAGTTACAATTAGTTTTGTTTTTTCCTCCAATGTATAATAGCAGAACGGTTTTGAAAATAATTATCTCAATTTCTCTCATGTATAATTTTTAGTGAATTCCTGGTACTATTAAAATATTACCAGATTTTTTCTCAAAATATGACCATATGACCATAAATATTATCGTAATATAACCAAAACTAGGACAAATGGCCCCCTTATGCGTTTATATACTGTATAAAATCAATTTAGATACAGTCAGAAACGTTCAGTCAGTGTTTAATTCAGCATTACGACTCAAAATAAAAAATATGACTTTTCGTAAACATCCGAACCCTAATTATCATCATACACTTGATCATAGTGAAAATACCGGTTATAACAAATTATAAATTGGGAAAGATCAGATATCTTATTTCGATGGTTGCAACGAGAAAAATTGTGCTTTTTAGTTATCCCCCGCATATTTCTGATGTTTCTAGGATATGATCACGTGACTAGTTGAGGTGTGCCATTCCTCTTAGCTCAAAAGTAATTCTCCCCACGAGGTACAGCGACTGATCATACCACTTCCATGCTAGCTCCGAAGTCAACGAAGGGAACGCAGAGCTGTACATTTTCCAATCCTGATCTACGGACTTCCTACATCTAGACAACAACAATTCGTACATTTAACATTACCTAATCACGCCTACACCGATCGTGGTGGATGAGCGGTAATACTCTGGCCTCGCATTCGGGTGGACGCGGATTCGAATCCCCGTCCGGGCATCCAGATTTTGGTTTTCCATCGTTTCACCCAAATCACTCCGGGTGACTGCCGGGATGCTTCCTTCAAAAGGCCATGGTCGACTTTCTTCCCGTTCCTTTTGAGTCCAGTCCTTTCCCGCCTATAATGATCTCGACGAAAAAAAAACAAAAACTGACACTAAAGAATGATTACTAACTTAATTAAAACCGCCTATGTCGTAAGGTGAAGTCGGAAAATATTGGTCGATTCATAGCCAATCTTAAACATGAAAATCAGTGTTAGCAAGAGATTTTGATAAACTTGGAGCCGTTATCGAACAGCTATTCGCTTGCGCCAGAAACGCGTATATTCACGAAGCACGGCGATTAAAGTCTGGGAAACCTTTCGAATAGAGCAATGCTCTGGTAAAATACGATTTTGAAGACACGTTATGTCGCTCACTGCTCGTCGGGTAGTAATCACTTTTGTGTGGGACAGACTGCAATACGAACGCCGCGGTAGTGTGTTCCTCAACTGCGTTGGCTCACTTGTTTATTTTCAGGAGCCGTTAATGTGCGTGGCGACAGAATTAATGCTGTGATAATCGAGATCTGGCGGTGCTTGTGGGCCGAACTCATCAACCAGCCAAGGGCGAGGAAGCTTCGCGATTATGATGCCACAGTAAACACTTGTCGAGAACCTTTGGGTTCCCAGAATACGCCTCTGTTATCTCCCGTTATACGATATATTCTGTGCTTCACAGAACAATATTCGCTGGAAATTATTTTCCATTAATGCGTCATTATAATCGGAACTTCGGTTTCTGCAGCAAGAGTAATAAATGTTGCTAATGTCGTCGCTACTTGACTCTGCATGTCTTAATATGAGCGTTTATTTCCACTAGATGCCTGTCAGTATTCGTACTAATATTAACAAATGATAAAACTCAACAATATTTCTGTGGCACGAAATTACTTTTCTGTCGATTTATTTGTTTGATAATGATGGCATAGGACCTGTGAAAAGTTTGTGAGAGTGACATGTTAACACGGCTGGAAGCTCGAGAACTTTTATATTAATATAAATACGCCACATTGCCCGCTGGAATTACATCTTTTCTGCCATTTCCTTATGAGAAATACCAAACAGAAGCTATTTTAAGCACAAACTAAAACATTTTGTACTGCATTTCTCATTTTAATCTGTAAATCTAATCTACCTCGAAACTAATAAGAGTTCAAAAAATATGCTGACGTTTTTTGAGGTCATAGAACAATGTAACTTCTTTTTAAAATTTACGAAAATAATTGACTTGTAGTCAAATTTCACAGGACGAAAATTTCTCTCCGATAGACTCAACAATTCTTTCATTTCCACTTCCACAAATATTGGACAGAATAGGTAGCCTATACGAAATAGGAGGAACCTTTGTTCGTTTTATATGTTCAATTCTTATGCACAGTAAAGAGCTGTGGCTGAAATTCCAAGAAACTGTGTAATTCCCATTGAAAGAATCCTAAAAACTGACATAGACTAATATTTAGCCAGCCTGAAGCATTACTTACAATTTTTTTTTTTTTTAATATATATATATATATATATATATATATCAGGGCTTAAACTGCTATCAACATGTAGGTAACTTAGCTCGATCTAATAAACAGAAGGGTAAACGGAGTTATCATCCGTTTGAAAATCGCATAAGCTTTGTGTTTATTCTGAATACTTCAATCAATAAGTAGGTACCGAGATTATAACTACGTCAGTTTACCTCCCCTAGTCTACTGTGACAACTAAACCTCTCCTATCCAGGAAGTTAGCCCATTATTCAGATACTTCTCGTATCTCGTAGTTAGGGCATCATTTCTTCGACGACGGTCAATAGAGACGGAAGGAAGGCGTGACCTTTTGTGAGAACACTTGTGTAAATAAACCAATCAAAACTTCATTCATATTCCTCCTCCGGGTTGAATATTTCAACCCCCGCCCCCTCAGAGACAGAATGTCCGCCTGTCTTCTACCTCTTCAAACGGACTCAATGCCTCCCGACAGGACAAAAAGCTCTGCTCGGGTGATTTATTTAACCGTTTAAGAATTTCAAACCGTCGTTACCGCCGATATTGTAGCCCTTTTCTGAGCGGTTAACAGATGCGTTAATTACGCATAACCGTGGATCGTAATTGGCATTATGGCTCCCACCGTTACAACTTATTTACTCCATTATGAGAGGGCATAATTAGTCTCTGCACAAAGTCGGGCCGCCCCGGAAAATCTGAAAGGAATATGCCAATTCAGTGCCTACAGAAGGACTGTAACGAACCTTCTTCATGGCGAAGATGAATGGGATAAATTGCGCTCGCCCTTGTTTGGTGGAAATGTTTAACGCATGCGAGAGTTTCAACGCAGTACCTATCCAGCGGCATTGTTGTCTCAAAACAAGATCACATGGCTGAAAAAAATTTCGGTGGCGTACATAGCAGTTGATTTTTAAGCAATAATATTTTCCCTGTGCAGTTGGTAATCGTGCAGGATTGTGTCACAGTTTCGCCTGTCAAAATTTCCGTAGCACTGGCTGTGAAATTATCACTAAACGGCTGTCGGTTGCAAAGTTATGCCCGCTGAAAATATACACCAACCGCCGTAAATACATTATCTGGTATTGTACTGGTAAATTTCCTCATTTTTTCCTCCCCTGCCATCAACGTGTTTCTATTATTAACTATAATGGCAGGGCGACTATTACAGCTTCTCTGGATCCCTATTGTGCTCTGCGCCGGGTCCAAATAGTTACCTGCTTGTCGATTTCACGCGAAATTGCGCCAATTAAAACTGTGTTGTGTTGGGATTCAATAATCCGTACACACATCGGCCGGGCGCAACAATGGCGTTGGCGGGGGACAATGCGGGGCCCCGGGGCGGTGTGCGGTCATTGTCGGGGACCAGCTGACCGTGGATTCAGCCGTGTGGCCCCCTCGCATTGAGTACGCCAACTCGGCCGTGTGGCGCAGCCAATCCCCGCCGGGATAGGAAGAGCCGCGGGACGTAGCTTCTCTGGTCTGCGACTAGACTGCCACCGCGCGGTGAGCGGAGGAAAAAAACGCGGGAAAATCTGCTGCGACGGACGATCAATTTTGAACTGGTGCGGGTCCTAAGCCAGACAGTTTCTTTGAATAAGCAGTGGCTTTCGATTTGAATCTTTTGTATGACGTTGAAAACACTGCATCAACGTACTCTGTGGCAGAAGCATGAACTATATATACAAGCAGAAAATTCCGATAGTGTATGATCTATGTCAGAGATGTTCTTTCAGTAAGTCATCAAAGATAAGCATCGTAATTGTAAGGCAAGATTCCAGAGTTGATTCTGACTCTCAAATATACTATCTGGAATGGAAATAGCACACGCAAATGACCAGTTACTAATTTTTTTAAATGTATTATCTTACTAACAGAATATAAATCCAGTGTGAGATGATATAATTTTATTCCATCTGTCTGAAGTCTTTATTTATACCACTTTACAGTTATTTTACTATCTTTGAAGTTAGATGCTATGGTAGAACAGAAACAGATTTGGTAAGTTCTAGACACTAATCATATTTTATTAATATCGTTTGATCAATCTCAGTTTTGTCAGTGAGAGAGTTTATGAAGCGATGCTTCCCTGATTCGCTGCAAGCTCGACTGCGCCATGCTTGCTACCTCTGACCTCATCTGCAATCAAGAAGTGCTTTAAATGAGCAGTGACGAACGCCATTTCCTGTGGATTCAACCAACCCGCTGTTCTCCATGTTGTGCTAGGACTACACCGCTGAAAGGCTTTTCCTGGCGATTCTCACAGTAGTCTGCGTATACTTCAGTTTCTACAGTAATCGATCAATATATTATAGCATAATGTGATGAACATGCAAACATGAGTATGTAAATCAGTGATTCGGCGTGATAATGTTATCCGTTAGTTGGGGATGTTCCTGCTATATAAAACTCTTAAAGTCCTGACATTCCTCTCCCATACACGCAGAAAATATGTATCCTCAGCTATAGTATGTACAACTGCTTTATCAGTGATAATACTCTACCAAAGATCATGTAATCACGGGCAGAGATATCTAATAAAGACTTCGACTTTCACCATTTTAATGTAATTAAATTTTGATTTCACACTTATTTAGTTGATATAACTAACTGGTGGAGTTTATTGGAAATTTTATGTGCTCATGCGCTGCAAAGATAAAAAAATTTACTCACTGCATATTTATTACCTTCTGTAATAGATCTACTGCATTATTTTACTGTGTACAAGGAGTGTTGAAATTCTTTGCGCGTTTCTTATTTCACATTGTCTGTAACACTAATACTTTGAGAAATGGATTACTATGTAAAGGACGATAACAGTTATGTACAAAAACGCATTTGTATGTTCGTAGCGGTTCTTCGGAATTACAACTGCGAATCTCAAAGTCATTAAAGTCCTCTACAAGTAAGGTTATGTGCTGAATAATTTAAATTTCCTTTATTTTTTTTGGTATTAAAGTAATGTCCAAAACTCAAAAGTACCATAGGTTTCATGGTCGTAGTCGACATTTAAACTCGTACCTGTATAGTTGCTCAGTGCTAAGATGTCTGACTTAGAATCAGAATGTCTCTGGTTGGACAGACGATACATTGCTTCTCCTACAAAAGCAAAATTAGACTATTTTTCTTTTTTTCAGCCTTCATGACTCGTTGATGTCTAGGTCATTAGAGACGGAAGAAAACTGGGTACAAGGAATGAGATGAAAACTCGCCGAAGGTATTTTCCATGAAACAGCACGGAATTTTGTCTGAAGTGATTTCGGGAAATCATGGATAACCGAACTATACATGGTCGGACAAGGATTTGAATTCACTTCCTCCGGAATTTCAGAACGAACATAATCGCTCACCCTTCACGCTCGGAAGAACTACACTGTACAGCGTTCGATCATCATTCCCCCATAATAAAGATTACAAGTCATTGGCAATTATACAGAAAGGTATAACATTCACTGGAACATCTTTATTCAGTGTCCCACCAAAGAAAAGAAAATGTTATCTACGAAAGCCTAACTACTTTAAACCCAAACTGACGGAGGTTTTGCTTCAGAAACAATTTTACTATGTGGAAAAAATTTTGTTCATAGAATTTGGTAGCTGAGAAAATACTATATATCAATGACTAAGATAATACTAAATATTTTGTGTATGGAAGGATAAGGTGACAAACTTGTTCATCATTACTAAAATGGTGTATGATTTTTCTTTTGAGTTGAAACCGTTAACAAACGCAGCAATTACATTATCTGGAAATTACACTCGTATATAGTATCTAACATGGGATAATATGTATTTGCAGTAGAAATTTATTATACTAATGCGTTTCTAAGTAATTAAATTGGTAATATTATTGATATTGTAAATAAGTTTATGTACTGATCAATTTCTCTGAGGCTGTTCTCACACCGGATCTAAGTGAACATATCTATATATCTGTCTATCACAGTCCATATTTGTCATCGTGTATTTGGATCACTCAGAAATATTAAGGTGGAATTTTTTTTTATGAAGTCGGGGGGAATGTGTATACAATAAATACAATAACTGCGGCCATGTATACTAATCCAGTGAAGAGTTTTTCAATCGAAATTTTTCCTCCTTTAGTGCAAGATGACTTCGCCTTACATCACACCAAACTGCTGGGCCTCTAAACGCTGAAGAAAGTTGGCAAGTGAGTGTTTCCCAATTGTGTTGGAGTCCCGACTCTTGTTTGTAGTTCCACCTGGGCGGCTGTGGCACCAGCGACAGTCTATTGCACAAGAAACGTGGGTCTGGACTACGAGCGCAATTTATGGCGCCCATCGAACCTGTGGAGACACCTCTGTAAACGTTAAAAACCTGACCACCTGTCATAGGACAACTGCCCGCGTACTATATTACCCGCAATACTGCCGCCACAATGCCACCTGGTACAAAGTGAAATAATTTCTCTGTTCCTTTCTTACCGATAGTAGTAAAGTACGCGAACGGTCGTCATTTGTTTGGTAACTCCTACGTGGAATCGGTATTCGCTTTTCAAACGCGCGTCGTAAAGCGGGTAGATTAAAACCCAGTCATTCGACCTACCCTGTTTATAACGAGAGGAGGGAAACTTTTTCAGAAATCAAACCATAAAACAATGTGGCCTTACGATCAAAGATCGGCACCGGTCTAACTCTGATTGCAAGATACGAGGTGTGGCTATAACATAATGAGACTGGTGATTCTACAGAAGTGCGCATGCTCCAAAGGCTGAAGACCGACAGCTGAGTAGTGTGAAAGTCTTCTCTTTCGAATGCTACACCTCCTGTCTCTGTCAACAAATCAGTCTGGGCGTGGCCTTAGTTTGTATAAGAACTGTTGTCTTGTTTTGTCGGAAAAATTATAATTGAGCAACAAATTGTCATGAAATTTCACACGAAACTTGGAAAAAACGCCACTGAAACTTATCTTTAATTACGAGAAGTGTATGGCATGTTTATCACGTTTATCACCGAGCGTACAAGCAGGTTGTTCCCTTCTCTTCTCTCGCTCTATATAAACAAACTTAATTACTTCTTATTCTTTTTTTCAGCAGAAATATCACTTGACCTCAATTTCAATTAAAATTTTATGTAACGAAGAAGTAAGTGAGCAGGGACATTTTCACAGGAGTATAAGGTTCTTTGCAATGGATGAATTATAAATAATAATAATAATAATTTCATTTAGTTTATATTGTAATCTATGTTACAGTACAACTGTCAGAACGTGAATCGATTGAAACCACTCATGAGCATGGCAGGACTCGAACTCAGAACCTGTCGTATATATTATCCTGCAATTGATTTCTATCAAGAGACCGGTAGAAATATCATGCAGTATTCTTGTAGCAAAGTCATATCATTCTCTTATTAATTTACGAAACATGCTGAGTTATTTTTCAGTAATAATATACATAGTGACCAGAAATAAACTTCACCTGCGGTGTTTGGTCTTTGCAGATAACCTAGCAATTCTCTCCAATAAAAGGCAAGAGGCAATCTACTCCCTTGAAAAACTCCACGAAATTTCAGTTAAATGTGGTCTCCAAATCCCACTATATGGAAAGATCTTCACGGTATCAAGATGGACAGCCCATGAAAACGTGATTTGGCAATATCTCTCAAGTAACTATATTCAGATATCTAGGAGAAAGTATTCAACCTGAAAGACTAAATCGTGAAGTTAACAAGGAGAAAAAAATATAAATTACAAATATCCTACAGAATCTCCTGGAGCAGATACAACGAAAAGTTATATATCCCGAAATGCCAAGTTAAGACACTATAACAATGTAGTCAAACCGGAGGCATTATATGCATCGGAAACGTCGATTATTAAGGTTGGTCATTGATTAAAGATATCGAAAAGCAATAAAGGAAAATTTTAAGGAAAATCTTTGGCCCAGTTTGTACAGAAGGAATTTGGATGAAAAGGAAATTACATGGACTACATCAGCACTCGGAACTTCAGACACAGTCAGGAAAAGATGAATTAAATTCATCGTCCATATTATCAGAATGAATAACAACAGACTAACCAGGGCGCTAATGACCCCGCTGTCGACGCGCCCTAAAACAACAACAACAACAACAGACTAACCAAAAGAATTCTCTACCTGGCCATTTCAATGAAATTAAATTGGAATCACAGATGATATCATACGGACAGATGCAGATTTAGTTGCATGATCAATAACCACCACCACCAGCAAACAGTGTATTAGAAGAAGTAACACCGGACGGAAGACCGTAGGAAAGAGCTCAGTGAGAGGATAAAGAGATTTTGGGAAATGAAGAAAATCGTATCTTCTAAATGAGTTCATTCGCGCTTCTCAGTTGGGCATAACGATGGGAGAAGAAGAACATACATAGCGGTGAACCAAAGGATCACTATTTTTAGAAAGCTAGCTCTGCAATTTGTTACTTTCGCCTGTACCGGTGCGCCGAGCCAACAGTCTCGACCTTCTTACCGAACAGAAACAGATTATGAGATCAGAGGATTTCTTCGCTGTGTAGGTGACACGCTTGGCCTGACCGTCCACTCGGTTTGATCAGGAGAGACCGTAGCAGCTGCCCGTCAAACCATCCCACCTGCAGCCTGATCAAAGAAGCTGCCGGCTCGCCTCGCGATTGAACTGACAGGCTGCGTCACACGCACACACGCACAATGGCCCGCGAGACAGTATGCGACCTCTGGGGGGCAGGTGTTTACCGTGGAATGCGTCTGGGTAGTCGATTGGTGATTGAGGTCGTGGAACGCGTGCTAGCCAGCGTCTCCAACGACCGCTATAATTACTCGCGCTGCAACTCGACCCGGCAAGTGTCCTGTAACGCACGACACAGTTCTCTGACTTATACGGTCCAGCTATTAAGGGAGCGTCCATAAACTATGTGGATCCATTTTGGTCTCCTTGAACACCCTTCCCATCCCCTCACGTAGCTTGACGTGACCTACCCCTCAACACCCCCTCCCCACTTCCACGTGTTCCCAGAATATAGTTAAAATTATTGCGTATGCAATGAACACAACTGATATTTGCGTTATGTAATTTTTAATGTTACTTTTTGTAATTATAAATATTCTGATTAAAATATCGATTCTAGCCACTCCAACAATTGATCGGTTATTGGGAATAAAACCCTCTTTCTCAGCTACGGTAAGGGATCCTTTTCTTCTTGTAATGTTACTGAAGACTTTCTCATTATCTCATACATCGTTTTTTATTATTTGATAAAAAAAGAACAAACTAAACCTGACGCGTAAAAAAAAAAAACTAAGAATAGCTGCATTTTTTGTTTTCCTTTGCTACAGTTCTGTCACCTTTCCTTCTACATTACCGGGTAATGATTCTCTAATCTGCTTGAAAAAATTATAACTCGTTGTATTACGAAAACTCGTTGGAAAAACATTTTTTTTGTAGTAAAATTTACTGAACATCATCACTTCACACTTTTAACTTAAAATTCACTTGACAGAACAAAGCAACTACAGATCGAGTAAGACAGACCCACTGTTTAATATGAAGGCCTGAAAACTGCGAAGCCTTGGGTGGAAGTAAAGAACTTGGCCTCTATGAGGAAAACCTGGAAGTTATCGTTAGATGTGCTCCTTGACAGCGAAAGGTAGTGGTTCTAGGCAGAACAGCATCTACATCACCCCCTCTTTCTCCTATATGTTTTTTATTGGGCCTTTACAGATTGTCGATGTGAACATCATTAGAGCCGAGACAGGAAGGGCGGCAACAAACGGGACGAAATTCGGTCACGATATTTTCAATTCGCCCCGAATTATTTCGAAAAACTATTGAAAATCATACTCTGGATGTCAGGACAGGGGATCGAACTTCATCTCCCTGAATGTCAGATCCAAGTGTTCCCATTCACCCACCAGTCTCGGGAGAACATTGCAGCATCGAGATTACAACAGTTATTAACCATCGAAGATTAGGAAAGGAGAGAGTTCATTGAACAACTGTCGTAAAAGCTGCAGCATTAGCAAGTATCGCGATTGTATAATTGCTAGGCGGGTCCCTCGACTCCCAGATGTTTACCAAGGTCGCCACGGGTTCCTGAACTCACTATCTCTCAGCAGAGAGTGGTGCACTGCTATTTTTTAACAGGCCTAACGGTAGCGGCTCAAGAGATGAGTCGCCAATGGACACCTGGCAGCGCTCGGAAATAGAACGCGGGCACTTGGCGTCAACACGTGTCTGTTAACAGTGTTGACACTGGCGGCCCTTTTGTGCCACCAGAAAGTTGACGAGGACATTTCAGTTAACGACAGCAGCGTCAATATCTTTTCAATTTTCTAATGGTAGAAGTCAGTACTGCCTTATCATAAAACTGATTGTTTGTACCCTTCCTGTCGTAACATCACGATCGCAGATTGTAAAACTCTGGGCATTTCAGAACCTGCTCTTCTCCTCAACATGATTTTGGAAATTCCTGGCCACTGCTGTAACGTAGTATTCTTCAGACTCCTATGTATCTACCACATCCCCTCTATTTCTCGGCATAATTCTCAATTATCTTCAACCGTCCTACGTTTCGTGAACCGAATCAAAGTCTATGCACTAAATACGAATTGATTAACAGCACAATTTCCTATGTAAGTGATTTCATGTCAGTGTACATGGTAATGTTGCTGGCGAGTATGATAATTACCTAGTTCCCCCTTGAGTGTCTTGACGGGAGTTCACTATTGAGATCTAATCTCCATGTGACGCTACAAGAGTATTGTTATCAACCTCCACACTGATGAAGCGTCCCAAGAGGAGCTGTGTTTCAGAGCTTAGGATTTGGAAATTCTAATAGAGAACGGAACAGGAAACCTACCGGCCTGAGTGGACACGTGCACATGTTTTGGCTTTGAAAATTTCAGTTACGAGACTTACGATTTTCTAAAATAAGTAAAATAACTCCTGATATGATTTCTCAATACATGACTCAACCCATTTCCTTTCAAATATTTGCCATTAATAATTCCGAATTAAATATTCAAATAGTTTATAGGATTCATTCGAACAATAAATTGAAAGAGGAAAAGCCGCCAAAGGTTTCTGATCGTGGTCGCAAGACGCCGCACTACCAATTGAATCAGGAGGCAGCTGCAGAGATAAAGGCACTCATTAACTTCGCATGGATATCAGATAATGAAGAGAATGAACGCGGACACATCACCCTTTCAAATAAATAATGAGAAGTTATTTGGATTCCTCATGAAACGGCGGCGTCAACTTGGCCGAAAAGAAAAGGAGAAAGAATGGGAGGCATAAATCAAACGCAAATTTACAAAATATATTGAAACGTATAATGCGAATCCCACGCGAAACAATAAGACCTCTCTGTTGTAGACTAAGAGATTGGATAAAGGCACCAATTTCGAAACCTTGTTATCGTTACTGCCAATCTCGCAGATATGTCGAAACGTGTTGCATCAAAATAATCAGTGAAAATCTCTCTTTGAATTAATATTCGTTGACGGATTAAGCCAAATTTCATCTCAGTCGTGCAAGGATGTTAAAGGATTGTAGATGACGTAGAAAATGGCGCATTAAGCCCACCTACATTTCGTCATGGTAAAGCTGTGACTTTTCAGTTTCGAATAGGGACTATGATAATAACGTGGTCCTTTTTTTTATTATAAATTCGAGAGGTTTGCTGAGGAGATAGCAAGTGTGTCCACGTATATTCTTGAACTTCTTAAATATTTAAAATTTGTTAATTTCATTATTGAAGATTGTGGCATAACTAGTTCCAATGATCATAGAATTTTTTCCAAAAATTTCTAATCAGAATGGCTGATGCTGGATGTGGACACTTTACATTTTACTTCTTAGTTAACGAATTACAACTTTAGTTAAGGAATTGTAACTTTTCCACTAAGCGTGAATTAAAATTTGGGATTTATATATTATTTTATCATTCGACGAAACCAAGTATTTGATAGCACTGTTGTCCAAAGAACACATGAAAGATCGATTAACTCACGGTTTCTTTTATCTAAGACGTAATGGAATGAAGTGTCTTTCCGGCAGTATGATTGCAGCGAAGTCTTCACGGGTGAACTGCCGGATGGTGTTGTGAAAACAGGGTACTTCAATGACTAGTTCGCCGTCTTCCTCAGGTGTAAAAACATCTTTAATGGCCTGCCGATCTGTCGGTCAGCAGACCATTACAAATGTTTTCGCACCTGAGGGAGACCGAGTAACTAATCGTCGAAATATCATGTTTTCACAGCACAATCCGGCTTTACACCTGCGAAGACTTCAGTTCACTTCACTGAATATCGTAGACAAGTAAACTGAGACGAGTGAGTCATCCTAAGTAGGTTACCGAGCAGTATATTGAGCTCAGTTACTATTGGTTTTCGAAGATCGGATGAGAGATCGGCCAGGAACGTTCATCACTGAGCAAACAGTGCCAGGTGCTCCTCAAGTTGGCGCAATAGAGCGTTACGAAGCGTTACGGTGTAGAGCAATGTGTGTTCTGCAGTCCCTGTTAAGTCTTCGCTCGAGATAACCGGCGAAGCATTCACTGAACAGTTCACGGGGCGCTCTCTTCGGTAGCGAATTCCGTTATACGTCCTAACTGAAATAGTACCCATTTATGTAAAATTCCATTTACTTTTTGCGGGGTTACCGCTCCTTTAATGATGTTGTTACTGTTAACGTTTCGGTACCCAACCTAAAGCCTTTCGCAGGGATATTTATGACTGATTTATCCTCTGCTGAGGGCCGGTTACACCATCTCGTCGTTCGCCTTCACGCTAGGCGGATTGTTTTGGTTACCAGCCAGCGAGATTGATGCATTTTCGGCAGCGTGTGTCAACTGTACCAGAGATGTTGTTATCGTTGTAGATGCTGGTCTGCGTTTGTCCGCGAGTGCTCATTTCCACATTTGACTTACAGCATAGCCACTGTCAAATGCGGAAGTGTGCGCTCGCAGGCTTTAAACTATAGTCGCCGTCAAATGGGGAAGTGTGCGTTCGCGGACAAACGCAGTCCTACATCTACAACGACAACAACATCTCTGGAACAACTGACACTCGCTGCTGGAAATGCAACAGTCTCGCTGGCTGGAAACCATAACAATGCGCCTAGCGTGCAGGCGAAAGACGAGGGGGTGTAACCAGCCGTCAGCAGGGAATAAATCATCCAGAAATAGTTCCAAAGAAGGCTGCAGTTTGGATGCCAAAACGCTGGCAGTAACAACATCATGGAACCAACACTAAACTCGCAAAAAGTACGAGGAATAGTACCCATTTAATTGAACAATAGTTTTTACTAAGAGCTTATAACATTTTTAACTGTCTCAGTTAATTTCTTAGGGGTGGAGATATCTTTTTCTTAACGAGTATATTTTCCGGTGAGGATAAAATTATGATTTAAAACCCACTTCTAGAAGACCCGATGACCAGGTTACATTTATGAAATTTATGCAGTTACATAGGACTGTGACCTGTTTCTGTGTGACGTATGGTGGCAGCTTGAGCCTCACGATTCGCTGTTTCTGAGAAATCGTTGGGCCCGAGGCAGCAGCCTCAAAGGCACGCCCGTGCGTGAGCGGGCGCGGCCCAGACGGTGCCTCGGATGGCTGCGTGTCTTGATGACCGCGCCTGTGCGTTACGCACGTGCACCGACCGCAGGCGGGATAAAAAAGGAAAGGGGAGCGCGAGGCTTCCAGGAAAAGTGACGTCTTCGCTAGCAGATGTGACAACCAGATCAGGGACCACAGCAAAGTCTTCCAGTTTATCCGTAGGTAGTTAATGCTAATGGTCCAATTATGCACTTGTTTTGTCCTCAAATCAAGGCGTTGAAAAATCATACTTCGTCAGAACTTACTACAGGAGACGTGACTCTTATATTCAAACCAACTTCGAGGTTTGAAAAGTTGTGCAACGATTATGCAAGAGGTCCTGAGGGAAATTGAGCAACTGTTTATATAAAGAAGCGGTGGTTAACAGTTTATGAAAGGTAGCTTAATGAAAGTGCAGAAATGAATACATTGCTTGCTTTGGCCAGCATCTGCCATATATCCAAGAAGTCTGGAGATATAAGGACATTAAGTTTAAGTCGCATTTCAAAGTTTTGTAGGATTTCGGCGAGTATAGGAAAACTGAAAAATTATGAACGCATTAAAAGGTAAAGGTCAATGGGTTCCGACGGCTCCAGACTCATTCCGTTTCACGGAGATAGAGCTCCGCACTCCCTGTACAACCTTCGGCTCTAGAAAGGATCTGACGGGGTCAGCGCCACGCTTGGGCCATTCTTTACCTTCCCGCGGAGTTTCCTCCACGGTACTCATTGGATGGCAGGCTGAGTGGCCTGGGAAATGAACGTATTTACGACATCAAAGTTTAGAGAACTGCGATAGGAGAAGATGGATTTGCAACTCCTATTGAAGCTTTGAAGCGGTATAGGCTAATTAATGATTACACCTCTATGGAATTTCCATAAAACCGTATATTTGACCAAAAAATATGACTTTACTGTACTGAATATACGGTTGTAAGGACGTGGTATCCATTTTTGTTGCATGTTTTTTGGAGCTATATTCACCTGGAATCACCTACAATAAGGTGTCGTCTTAAGGATGTATTATATTATCGGAAATTACTTTGATGAGAAAAAAAACTGATCAATTAGGGCGATTAACTGTTAAGGAACCTGTCGCGAAACGAATGATGGTATCTCGAATCCTCAGATATATTCCTCAATACTTCCTCTCCTATGCCTTTCAATCTGTAACAATCCCTGTTTGGTTTATCTATAATAATAGAGAGCAACATTAAGTGTTGGGTAGGTTGTGTGTACAATCTGTGTCATTTCTATTTTTGGCAATAATGTGAATAGTTGAATTTCTACCGAAGTTTAGTTAAAAATGTGAACCAATCAAAATTATAGTAATATCTCAGTAATAACGCGGCAACAAGCAAAAACAATAAATCAAAGTATCACAAAAGCGGCCTAGTGGATCAGTGCTTAAAGCGTCTTACTGGACATCGAAAGGTTTCCAGTTCGAATCCTTGTCTCGGAGGGGATTTTCATAATCCCTTAACCTGACCACCTCTGGTACAGTTTGGTGTGTATTATGTGAAGTATGCCAGAACGCTTCCGTGGTTCGGATTCCGCATTAAACTGTGGGTCCTTCCTGTGGCTAACAACCCTAGTTGTAACACGAATGTATACAAATCCAAAGCAAATTCAAACCAACCATTGATTAACGTAATCCTAGTCGGCCTAAGCGAACATGAATTTACAAAGTACCACAATCAGCTAGCAAAAAATATGATTTCAGTTCCAAAAAAAGTATTGACTTATGCCCATTAGCCCATTATATGGGTAGTTATATACACAACTGTTTCACAAATACCATGTTCAATATAAACCCACATGCAACAGTAACAAAAAAGAATATACATCTGATAACTCTTCAGAAGAACAAACCCATCAGACAAACCGATTTCAGAGCACAGCCGCCACATGTTATTCAATTTGTGTTTCTGGAGAAAGTGTATTAGGTACTCAATGATGACCAAACTCGAGCCCAAAGATCCAGAGTACCGTTAGTAGAAAGAGAGAGAGGCAAGAGACACCAGTAAGAGTGCAGGTGCTGAAGATAGACTTGAAATGTGACGCCGAAAAGGTGCGGAGTAGTAGACAGAAAACCGTTGTGCCAATGTCCAGAGTATCTACCTGCTGGCGATGTGGACAGCGACGTCGGCTACTGGAGCTCACGGGAGCAGTGGCGGGCAGCAGGCCTGTGGAACCAAACAGTCACCACGTCATACACTTGTCGCATCGGCACCTGAGCAGTACACTCCCTATAGAGCACACAGTAAATGGAAGGCTGCGCTGGCGTCAACCCAACATTTAAACTAAAGATTCTTTTGAATCGTGGCTAATATAGTGTTCAAAGAATGGCAATTTTTCTGGAGGTACAAGGTAACAAGTGGGTTTATTGTCAATCTTGAAACCATACCCCGTTCATATCGAACTGGCAGCTCAAGGCCACGTTCCCCTTGCCCCTCTTGTCGCGTCACCACCCCCTCCCTTCCTACCTCTCCATGCTAGCTGCTGTGTCCAGGTAAACGAGTGGCAAATTTCCCTTTTGAATGTGCTGGTAAGACAGTGGAGTGGAGATAGAGCAGACTGACCTTGAACCGCCTCTGTTAACTGAACGGGCAATTACAATGGTTATGGAGCAACAACCTCTAAGATCACCTCCGTTACCAGTTTATGAAACCATTATCGTAATCTTCGCGGAAACAAAATTTGCGAGTTACTTTTCAAGACTGGCGGTAGAGTGGAGGGAATATGGTCAGCAATAAGCGATGTATACGCATTTAACAGCAGGCAGAGTGTGTGTTGAGAGTCCTTATGTAAATGAGGTTAAATGGCAAATATTCGGTCCCATCTGAATTCGAAAGTACCCAATCGTTCTACGGAAAGAATCATGCACCCATTCACAAGAACGATCAAATAGAGCTTCCAGCTAGCTTCTAGGATGATCATAAAATTGCCAGACATTGGCTCCTCGTTTCAGATTAATTTCAACTGTGACATTCTGTAAAATGTATATCCCTGGTAGCTCCCCTCTGCCTTTTCCGGTTACTTATCAACTGAAAGGTGAATAAAGTAAGCTTTTTTATACAATAAGTGTTAATTTGTTTGTGTATTATGTAATTCGTTTCGAAGAGTTCATAATTTTTCTTTTAAGGACTTTACGGCTTTTCGACGTCGAGATCATTAAAGCTGAGAGCGAGGAAAAGTGAGGAAGAACTGCTGCCGTGACCTTTTGAAGGAACCAATCTCGACATTCGTCTCTATTAATTTCTGGAAGCCATGGAAAACTAAGCAAAATTTACGTCTTGTCTATACCACTTGGCTACTTAATTACGGAAAAGCCAATAATACCATATACAGGACGGCAGCTACTCAGGTTAAAGTTTGGAGTCGGTTGAGCTTCCTGGATCCAATATTGAGGCGCTCAAACTGGCGGATTATACGAGTAACTATTCAGTAATACAGGGTTTTTCAAAAAGAAGGAGCATTTTTTTTAACTGCTTTACGTCTCTCAACACAGAGGTCTTTAGAGACGGGAAAGGATGGGAGGCAAGGATGGGGGCAAGGAATTGGAAGGAATTCGGCCATGGCCTTTTGAAGGAAGCATCCCGGCATTTGCCTGGAGTGATTTGGGAAACCATGGAAAACCCAAATCTGGATGCCCGGACGGGGATTCGAACTGCCGTCCTCCCGAATGCGAGGGGAGAACGGCAATTTTTGAATTTTTATTTCTGAGAAACTATAAAAGATACAAAAACGTGTAACACATCACTGGATAGAGAAAGGTTCAAAGTATATACCACCAACCTACTAGTTCAATTCGCTGCCGCCAAAGGCGCTGTTATCTGTTTATGTGGAAATGGCGTCGCGGCAGGAGAAGTCGTTTCGAGTGCTACAAAATGCAAGAAGTGAATCCATTGTTGATGTGCAACGAGCATTCAAATAAAGTGCAACCTCGTCATGAACCGATTTACGACTGACATTAAAAAATCCGTCGAAGATGAGTGCATATGGAAAGGAAAACACACGGCTAGTCGTCAAAAGTGTATGACGTGTTTTGATGTTTGTAGCGTAACTAATGGTGCTTATGTCGAATGTTTACACTAAAACTTTGAACCTTTATGTATCCAGTGATGTGTTTTATAGGTTGTGAGAAATAAAAATGAAAATTCTGCCCCTTCTTTTTAAATAACCCTGTTATTATTGATGACTTCCGAGACACTGTGCAACAGGATAGGCTAATCATTTATCGATGTGCCGCTAACGATTGAATGTCTAGTGTCTGTATCAGTTACGGGAGTTCCCGGTTTTAGCCACAGAACGTTTTGAGGGGCGCTGTTGCCCATCGGATATGTAAATGGCGCAGTTTGTAGCGTGTTCCACAAATAGCCAGGCGGTAGCGGTAAGCTCCGCCGACGTTGCTAAGAAGCGGTGTGCCCAAGTGGGCGCAAACGACGCCAATCGCACCTTATCGGCGTCCAGGCGCTCGCTGCATGTCGACCGGCAGTTGCTACTTGCTGTATATCGAACCGATCGCCGGCTCCGCCCGCCCGCCAAGATAATGGTAATGGTCGAGTTTTAAGCCCGCCGCGGCCACTGCAAATGATTATTGACCGGCAGCATGAAGGGCGCGTCCACCCCGCTAATAGACACGCCAGCGGTACAGGCCAAACACTGGGTCCGTATCGATGAAGTCGATTCGATTAGTCGATCTGAATTTAACACACTTTTCTCAGATACTAAGATTCCTCGGTGGCAGATCTGGTACACGCCAAACACTTGGTCCGTATCGATGAGTCGATTCGATGAGTCGATCTGAATTTAACACACTTTTCTCAGAGAATAAGATTCCTCAGTGGCTGATTTCGCACAGGCCAAGGGGCTGAAAGGCTTGAAACAACAGCTAATTTTAATAAATACCTGCAACATAATCGTCTTAAGACAGTTTTCAATTTTTTATAAAATAAAAAGATTTAACTTTTCGGATAGTCAACCACTTGGTCATTAAAGGCGATTATAGATTGTGGGCAAGGAACGGAAAATAAATTTGCATTGGTCTTCAATAGTTTAGGGAGAAATCATGACAAACCTGCTTGACCGAAATTAGGATCTAACTGGTGTTCTATCGAATCTTAGATCAGAATGTTACCACTCACCCATCAGATTCAGTGATTGATAAGAGTAACAGCAACGAAATGAATGGAGAATTTTTGAGTATGGGATCGTTCCCACTGGCTATTTACATGAGACTGACAACAACAACTAAGTGAATGTGCAGTATGCATAGTGCGTTTCTCCTTATTCTTTAAGGTATTGTGTAGAAACATTAAAACTATGGAGTAAAGATAAATAAAGTTACCTCAGTAACGCTTCAGTCAAGTGTTATACTGCAAAACGTGATTCATGTGATACATGCGATAAGAGAGCAAGCAACTGTTAGTAAATTTTCAGAATGCCTGTAATTTCGTATGAACAAAATTAAATCTTTAGATTCAATTATAAATCTACGTTGTTTTGAAAAATAACGCGAATCGAAACAGTTTTCAGTAAGCAATAAAAATATTTTACAGTTATAAGGATCAGCGATTAGTCAATTGCACTAAGTAATGCAGAGAAGGCGAAATAAATATTATTGTGATTTAAATCTTGTGTTTGAATGTTACCGACTAAATCTAAATTAAACGCATTTTCCCATCCACTTCAAGCTACAAACTATAACACTGATGTTTGTTATTGGAGTATAATACTCATTAAAATTCCTAGACGGATAATGGGAAAGGATTATATTCTCTGTGGTCGAGGCTAAGTATAGAGCTAATAATCTAGAAATCCATAAGTCACTAGAACTATGAGTTATACGGTCTGAGGTCACCGTTGAAATGCTGAGCAAATAAGTTTAAGTTCGCTATTTAACCATTCACGGTCAGATAAGAATGCGAAATAGCAATTAGGCTTTTGCAGAACGGTTTGCTACCAGCACATTACCTTAACATTATCGTGATAACCAAAATTTGGTTAAAATATGTAACACAAAACGAACACACGTCATGGTAGTTATTTTATTTTACTAAGGGGTAGTAGAACCTGTGAATGTTCAGAATTTCATGCGCTATATCTAGCGAGCTCCTAGACATGATGGTGTATCGTTAATTTCTAACTAACGCAGTGACGTTATTGGCCTATTTGGATATAATTCAGTTAACGTGATTCTTTCTTAGTAACGCTCATAATATTCTAGATCACAGGAAATTACAACAACCGCTTTTACTTCTGGAGTTCGTCAAAATCAGTATCCTCCATGATGGAGACAACTGAAACCCGAAAATCACTAGCCTCTACTGCCACTGAAATAAAACAAATTGGCATAACCGATAGCTTATAAAATCGCTTTTAAAACTCGGTATCAGACTATTTTGCTAGTGATGTAATCAAGTTATTTAGAACATCTTGAACAGACATCTTGATAAGACATCTATTTCTGCTTAAGCACGCAATACTGATTGTTAATTCTTGTCATCTGTCGCAACAATTCACTACTGTTTCATCACTCACAGCAGAAAATTTTCAAGATCATTCACTATGCGCGATGTGAAGAACGGGCCTAGGAATTCAGGCTCCAAGAAATGTAATTAGTTGCTTACACGAATCGATAGGATGGACAAAATGGGTCGATATTATCTGTTACTATATTGTCCACTGCTTTGGGGAAGTACAACGGGACCAGGCACGTGTACCTGCCTTCCTTACTGTGGTTTTTTTGGCGATATTTCGCAGCCATCGAGGTGTATGCCGAAACAGTACCCAATCTTCACCTCATAAACTACACGTTTCACAAACAATAAATACACTTATCACACACAGAACATAGTTTAACGTTTCTCAGGCAGATGAAACACTTCACTGCCCCTAGTAGTAAATAGTACTACCTGGCAGTATGTATAAATACGTGGCTTCAGCAAGAGCGTACGGCCGTAAAACCGAAGCTCCAAATTTGACTATGCCAACGGTGTATAAAACTCATCTAAGGCAACTGGTTCCAAAATGTTGGGAAAAGGTGGCGAAGAAGGTGTTCGCAGTGATTAAATCACTTAAAGATCGGACATCGGCCCTGTTACTGTCCTCTCCAAAGCAATGCAACTCTTCCGTGTGTCAACAACGGTGGCTGTCGATGGAGCGCCGTCCTGTCCAACAGGTAGTTGCAGACCACAGAGAGCGCAGCGGCTGGGTACAGACCTGCAGTGCCCAGCGTCCTCTCGGGGTGGCACCTCTCCGACTGCCTTCCTCCACGGCGTGGTATCTACTTGTCGCAGGTGACAGATAAAGCCGGCGCCAACACCTTATTGATGGTGAACACCGCCCGCCGCTAACAACCTGTCGTGCGGGGATTACGCGGGCGCCAGAAAAAGAACCGGGCCAAAGACTCTAGCCCACACCGCACCAACCACAATCGACTGAGAATCGTCCTCCGAGGGACCTTATCGCATACTGACTCCTCCGTAGCAGATGTAGGGGAACGTAAGACACACTGCAATTTGCTTTCCCCCTCCCCTGCACCCGTACAGACACAGTAAACACAAGGCCGACACCGAGGACTGGAATTTTGTTTATTATTCCCCACGCCTCCACTTTGGTACCTCTTTTATTCCGAGCGTTTAAGCGGAATGAAGCGCAGGTTGTTTGCCGATCGGCTATAGTTCAAATACCTTTGTTGGTATAGCGGTGACGAAAGGCCCGGTGGAGAAGATAACAGATAATGAGCTACGGGCGCTGAAAACTGAGCGTGCAGACACAACATCCGCCCAGTACGACGCACGGGAGAAATTCAATAACAACAAATCAGATCCTGGTTTTCCACTTTTATCTGCCTCCGCTAATTACCTCTGTTTTATGAGTATTCTCTCTTTTTGCCTAATTTTGGACAATTTTCCTGCAATCATAAAAACTGATAAAAATTTGCTAATTGTCACAGTCTACAAACAAGTATAAGTTTCTTAAGATATTCTGCCAATTTATTTGTTATCAGAACACGGTACAACGAACCCCTCTAGAGAAAAGTTTAATAAATTTCATTTGACACTCGTAGCTAGGTACACATTCGGACCAATTCTGAAGGTGCATTAACTTTGGTGTAAACTTACTTTAACCAACTTCGAACCATTATATAGAGAGTATACCAACAATGAAATTAATTATTTCACCAAGTGATACTTGTGACGTTCAGAAATCGATTGAAATGGAAGGACTTTTTTACGTAGGTATTAGTCGATGTTGGGTCATTAGAGTCTGGAAACAATTGAGGTCAAGGAACGGGCCTTTTGAAGGAACCGTCCAGAAATTTGCCAGGAGTAATTTCTGGAAACAATGGAAAATCAAATTTCAGGAAGGACGGGCCTAGGATCGAACTTGCGTTGTCGGGAATGTCAGAGCCGTGCTTCAACCCTTCACCACTCATCGACAGGACTCTGTGAGAATAAAAAGATAAGAATTATCTTCAGATTGAAGTGAAAGGAGCCAATGTTGCATTTTTTATCCTTAACGCATTACGCCTCGTTGAGAACGAGGTTATTAGAGGGAGAAAAGGATTAGGAACAAGGAACTGAAAGGAATTTGGCCATGAACTTTTAAAGAAACAATCGCGGCATTCGAACCCGCGTCCTCCCGAATGCGAGGCCAGAGCGTTACTGCTCACCCACCACGCTCACATAACTGTTGAGCTACACTTCATAGAATAATGAAAGCTGATAAGAGTTCGCTAAGTAGAGGAAGTATGTGGAAGTTAAATAACACAGATCAAAATTTCTATTTCGCATTTTTCAACTGAAATATCAGTATTTAATTATAAAGACACGTGAGTCACCAAATTCTCAGGTTCGATACTGGAATAATATCTTTTGACTAGTAGCTGAGCTTCTGATAATACGAATTCAATCTTCATTAAATATTTTTGGGAGTAAGATATGGTAGTCAAGATCAAAATCATCCTACTGTAAACGGAAAGACCGTTATAGTTCTACATCTACATCTATACTCTGCAAATCACAAATACTGTGGGTGGCAGAGGGTGCTAAGCACCAATCCTAATTCTGCGCATTCCAATCCCGAACAGATCGAGGAAAGAAGGAATACATAAATGAATCAGTACGGCATCTTATTTCTCTAATCTTATCCCTCCTGTCATTGCGACCTAAATAGGTTGGCGGAAGAAGTATTTCGTTGCACTTGTAACTTAAAGATTTTCGCATATTCTCCAGCAAAATCAAACGAAAACGACGTCATCTGTCCGCCAAACAATCCCAGCCCAACCCACGAATTAGCTCTGTGACACTTACGTAAGGACTGTAACTAGCAGTCATGAATCGAGCGGCTCTCCTCTGTACTTTCTCTAACGTGTCAATCAATCCCTTGCGATACGGATCCCAAATTCCACAACAGTATTCCAAATGCGGACGCACTAGTGTTTTGTACGCTATTTCCTTTGTATGAGCATTACAACTTCTCAAAATACGTCCTATGAATCGTAGTTTCGAATTAGCTTTTCCTACAACGGAAGTTATGTGCAAGTCCCATTTCATGTTGCTTTGTACTGTTACGCCTAGATACTTCAGATACTAGATACTTAGTTAATGCAAGCCAGTTGATATCGGATGATTCTGTTTGAATAACAACACTAACAGCCCTTATGGTCTTAGATTTTCGACAGCAGTCATGTTAAATGATATCGGACAGGGTGACCATATATTTTTGTTTGTTTCGACTTGCATTGTTATTGCAGAAATATTTGTTAAGTACACTGTGTTATTCGTGTTGCATCTGACAGAAGAAGGAAGAGGGTGGAAACCGATGCCAGAAATTGGGTCTGTTATTACGAACGCCAGGTTTAACGTAAGAATTCGGCAGGCTGAATACCGTTAATATTGACGTAGGTTATAACTGCATAAGGAATGTGGAAAAGTTACAGAGATTTAACTCGGGTATTCGTTATTTAATCCAAAGACCAGGAATTCTGCAGTGTCACCATTCCTGCACCGTTAACTATGTACCGTACCCAAATATGAAAAGTTTTTTCACCACCGGGACTCAAAACAGCAAACTTCGAGCCGGCCGCCGCTTGCTCACATACTGCGCTTACGCTACCACGCCGAAGAGGCGGATTTTGAAGACATTAGTTCCTGATACGGAGGCTGAAGGATTAGTGGTTAACGCTGAGGACTAGCATTCGGAAGGACGCAGGTTTAAATCCTAGAGTGGTCGTCCAAATTTCGGATTTCCTTTGTTTCCCAACTGCTTCAGTAAGCTGAGGTCGAATTACTTCCCGTTCCTTGCATCTCATTCTTTCCCGGCTCTAATGACCTCCATGTTGACTAACTGTAAAGTATCAAGAAAAAATTCTGATAAACAAGTAAAGTAGCTGTGAATTCGAGTGGAAAAAAGTTTTAAGGATGGCAATCTTTCAGTTTCTTCGAATGAAATCTGTTCCTTTCATATCGGCAATGCCGTCATTTTGCATTTTTATAATAGTGAATGTGATAAAAGATCATGAAAGTGTCAGAAAGCTATGCTACGTTGAGATAGAGATGATAAGAATATGAGAAACATAGTTGGCGGCGACACGCAGTCTCTCTTCGAAGTACTGAGGCACAAACGTTTCCTCCCCCTCGCAACTTGCTCTGGGATCTCAGAGGCTGTTAAGACTGCACCCCCTCGCTCCCCCGCAAACACACACACACACACACGAAGGGAACAAGGTGTGAGAGAAGCGTCGAACGACGGAGCGCTACGCTACAAGCCGAATTAAAAATCAAAATATATTGCCTGAATATTGCGTGCGGGCTCCAGGGAGGGGTGGCTTGTCATCTCGGATGAGGAGCTATTGTTCCTTGTAATAACGGCGGCCTTGCCTCCCTGCCAGCCCGCAGACAGCTCGGATCGGCGTCTCCGCAAAGTAGGAAGGGCCCGAACTACGAGGTCTCCTTGCTGACTGTCTTATGTTGTTAATGTGTGGCACAAGAAGAGTAAGGAAAAAATAAGAACAAAGTTAAGAAACAAAAATGAGGTACAATTTCACTTTTGTGACAGCGAAAGTGCATGAGAGAGTTGTAAGACGAGTTACTACAGACAAATTCAATAGCTATTCTTTTCTCGGCGAAGGGACTAGGTTGGGAAGAAAAACATCAGGACAATATTAGGAAAACGACGGACTTGAAGAAAGATGTCAGTATGTAGCATTTGCACTTGTCTTGAATACACGTTATCGAGCGTAATCCGAAGATTGCAGTTTCGAGTCCTGTCACGGTCGCCATATAGTATTTTATCGTGTTTTTTCTTGTATCTGATCTTAGCTTGGATGTTGGCACAGATAAACAGATTCATTACATATTGCGGTCACCAAGGAACACAACTGTCTCTTGTTTAGTCTTAATCCATATAATTGTTCCTAAATAGAAACACAGTGAAAGTTTGATAAGATTACAGAGTAAAAACAATTTTAATGTAGTCTCTTTGCTAACACCAAACTAAACAGTAGCAAGCCGAACTTCTTATTCGAAGAATGAAACCTCTCTTTAGAGTGCACTTAGAGAAGGAATTTACATTTAAATCCATATATATTTTTCTTCAAACATTCCTTCAAATTCCACATAGTCACAGAAATCCCCATGACCATCACTTTTGTATTTTCTTAATAATTCAAGTGAGTAATTACTCCAGCCAAAACTAGAGTGAATGACATTAGTAGCCAAGCTTGTAACTATAGAAACTCAACAGTCTCTAAGAATAAACAAACTGGCCTATCGCGAAAAAGTTTAAATTTTATATACGATCAAAAACAACATAATTTTAGGAGACCATACCGATTATTCTACAAGTTTGTGTATTGTGTTACAGTTGAAATGGGGCTATAGCGAATATTATGGATATATCTTGGATCAGGAAGAAATACTTTAAAGTAAACAAAGAAAAAACTCCTGTCTTGTCATTTCTATTGAGTTTAAGATATGTGTAAATGCAGACGAGGTGAAACGGAATATTTGTGTCATATACTGATAGATTTCTATCGGGGAAAGCATGGTAAGAAAATGCTCATTTCATTTCTGACAGATTTTAGATTGATCTCAGTAATTCTGCACTGCATTTCAATAACGTTTTACAGCTTTAAGCAGCCAGACATATACACCAGTCAACGCGAAATTTGGTAAAACTGCTAAACAGTGACCAGTCAACAAATCAAAAGTTTGTAGTGGAAAATAATGCTGCTAACGTATTCATTCCTTCGACTTGGTGTCAGGCAGTGTCGGATAATGTTAGTCCGCTATCTAGGGATTCATAACAGCATTTCGGGAAGCGGAAATATACGTCCGATCCACTGAACAAGACAGAGCGGCGTGATCAGCGACAGCGGTCGTTTAATCTGCCCGAACAAGAGGACGGGGGACACGAGACGACACAGTGAGATGGAGACGGATACATATCAGAGGAGCCGTCGACTAGGAACAACCCCTTTGATAACTAATTAGTCGTCGTTCCCTCGGCAATCCTTTTCCCGACCCCCTCGTCCGGCAGCCGAGGCAACGTCTCTATGCCGGAGCTCTCCCCCTTCAAACCCGCTCCATTCCTTTTACTCTTTCCGCAGTTCCGAACGAGCGGATCCTTTCGATAGATCGAAACACTGTGCAGGGGCTTCAAATTAACACGCTCCTCGGCGCGCACCAATGGGTCCTCAGCTTTCCTGATTATCAAGGCGGAGGGAAGGGGCGGCTCGACAAGTACAGAGCAGACCAGCTGTCTTCCCAATCTCGTACGGTGCCACCGTGAAGTCTTTGTCATTATTAGTACAGAGCGGACGGGAGAGAGGTCCCTCAAAGCGGACTGTGTGAAGAGGGACTTGTCCGTTCCTATTGACAGCTCTTCGATCCGGCCGCGGGTCCGTATGATCCCTCCTTCTGTGGCCACGGCCGCCCTCTCAATCCCCAGAAGGCTTGATTACTTTTGACCGATCGGGAGAGGATGTCGCGGCTCGCTGTCCGCTGCTGTTTGAAGCTGAGCTGTATGCCCGTCGGGCAACACGAGTCTCGCCACCTCTTCTGAAGCTTTCGCAGAGTTTCATTCCGGACTGTCCGACACACCGGAGGTACGCCCACGGCTGCCGCCATCGATTGTACAGTAGTTCTGTGAAGCCACGAGTTCGGTGTTAGTAGCGACGGTTGCATTGTATGTTACAACAGTTGTCTCTCGATAATTTAATGTAATCCTCTACCCCTTCCTCTCTTGAGCTAACCTGTTGACATGCTGTCACTTACAATCAGTCCACCTCCTGGTCCCCATTAAATAGAATTAGTATAAATTTAATTTTATACCATTTAAATTAACTTTTTGGCTGTAGTAGACTGTTGCTACAATGTTACACATGATGTACTGTTTGCCTTGCGGGAAATCCATTGTTAAGAATAGCGCGTGACATTATTAGAATTCAGGGATTCAAGAACATACAAGCCGAGCGAGCGGTAGCGATGGGTTATGGGTAATTTAGAGGTAGTTATGAAGCGGTAGGGACGAAAAGCCATAACTAGTTTAAATGGACTGGGTTGATGATGCAATAGTTAAGCAGTTATTTCGAGAAAGTTGACTAATTAGGAAAGTACAATGTGAAGAATTTTGTGTTTTGATTACTGAAAATTGCAAAAAAACTGAAATTCGCGTTACTACTTGTAGTCAATTAGTAGCAATAACATCTTTCATTGGAACTAAAAATTATTAAGTAATTAAATTTGTTTGGAAGAGCATGGGTGAAGGAAACTAACAAACCAATTACAAATTCCTCGTAGTCTAGAGCCAGATGTCCATAACATCGGTAACGTTGTAACCTCTTACAACCCACATCTCCAGTTATCTGTTTCATATATGATCTTTGTCAACTTCTACAGTTTTTTTTCTTCGATTGTTCCATCCACTAACAAATTAACCAGTCCCTCATATCTCGAACTGTGACCTACCATCCAGTCTGTTCTTTCTGTAAGACTCTTTCACGAACCTCTTTCCTCACCCATTAATTCCAAAAACACGTTCATTTCGTAATGTATTTGTCCCATGAATTTTTGAAATCAAATAAAAAGGAAATGCAGGAAAGCAAAAGAAAAGTGGCTGCAAGAAAAGTGCGACGTAGTTGAAAGAAAAATGGTCGTAAGTAATAAAGTAGATGAGGCGTATAGGAGCATCAAACAAAATTTTGGAGAAATGAAGAAAATATGTGTAAACATTAAAGCTACCGGTGGGAAACATCTTTCAAACTCAGAAGATGGAACCAACAGATCGAAGGAATGCATAGAGAAACTGTACAGTACGAAGGGGATGATTTGAATATCAGTGCTGAAAAAACAAGGCGATGTTGACATTGATGACATACGAGATCCTGTTTTAAGCATAGAATTTGATAGAGCTTTGACAGATTTTGTAATAGCTACCAAGACCGATAAATTTTACTGCATTGAGGGATGCTGTGATGTAACTTCGCATAATATGAACAAAGATCTAAAAAAAAGTTAATAATTTGATGAACCAAGTGTTAACAAAACTGTCGACATTCAAAAGAACAAAGTTTAGTTTGAAATTTACTACAGTTCGGTGTAACTGAATTGTGTGTCTGAAACCTTAGTATTATAATGCAAGAAAACACAGGACGAACTAGCAGACAAAAAACCTATCAAAATACTGCGGAATGTCTATTGGAACGATTCAAAATAAATGGAGCTGTGAGATTTAACCTGAGGGTATAGATTGTGGTCCAACATACGATACGGTAAATCTGTGAGTGTGGTACCCTGTTGTTGAGTCTGGGCGTGTTTACGATAGTCTCGTTTGGAGGCTACTCATGTCCTTCGGCAGCACCGGAAGACCAATTAAGATGACGCAGAAGCCCACGTGACTCACGATGTACAGGCCAGATGACTGGGTGACAATGCACCTGAGTTCTCTGCACAGTATTTGATTTTTGAATGAGGCACTTCAACTCACTCAACTTCACGAAATAATAGTCTCAACTTTACAATAGTATTTGCATCCACCTGATAATATAAGCAACGATAATATGGGTTAAAAAGACAGGTGTTTTATAGAAAATAGATTTAAATGTTCTCCCCTCACCCACCTTTCCCGCAAAAAAAAAGGAAGATTAAATATGTAGAACGTCGGAGCCAGGCAACCGGTTCATCACGCCCATATTCCCTCGAAAAAAAAAGAGAATGGTGACGTTTCTGGCCATGGATCCCTATGCAATTGTATATGCTCGTGTATATCTGTTTATGGGATATCTTGCATATTGGAAATAGTTGTAGGGCCTACTCTAAATTCGTTCGCGCGTATGATGTATGTAGTTGGAAAAATGGCAAATTTGATTTGTTAGCTCTGACACCTGAGGGGCTGCTGAAATGGCCTCTATGTATTGCTGGCTCGAGTCCAGCCTAGAGCATGGCTAATTTTATTGAGTGTTACATTAAGATGCACAAAATGCACGTAAAAAAGGCTTTATACTTCGCAAACATAAAATAGTGAAAAACTATTGGCTAATAGCTGAATGGTTGTAAAAAATAAAAGACTGTGGTGAGAGTTAAATATGGAGTTACTTAACTAAATGAAATTCAAATCTCGTAAATCATAATGTGGTATCCAGTCTAATGTAGCGTAAAGAACAGCTTTTTGAAACTAAATTATTTAAATGGTAATGTTATAATAAAGTTTTCACATATGTATACTCGAAAACTGGTAAGTACATACCACGTTGAACTTCGTCCCTTTCTCTGATGGCTGTTGTGCGGTGAAGACCTGAGTGGTGCGGTGATGAGCATTGAATTTAGGTTAGTTCCTTGTAAGGACACACAGTCGAAGTCGTATCACCGATAGCACATATGTACATGTTGCAGTGCCCGGAGTCACGTGCAGTGTCAGTCAGCATTACTCACGCTGATCACAGACTGCGGCGGATCCTATCACAGGCGTCAGCAATCCGCGTACTGAATCACCTCGCCGGTAACCAGGACAATGGCAGAAGCCGCACACATACACACGGTGCGAGAAGCGAATGTCGACTTTAAAGAAATCGCTGCCGTTGCTGGTAGTCTCCACTGTGTTTATGTGACCAAGCCTGTTGGGTGAACGACTACCGGTCGAGCCTGGCATTCGTGAGCGAGAGTATGGGTTCGATCCTTACTAAGGACTTCCAAACTTTTCACAAATAAACGAAATAATTTCACGTGATATAGGATACGGTCGATTTCCTTCCATGCCCCATAAACCATCTTCATGTGGCAATAATTACCACATCGTCAACGAAACGAAAAACAAAACAAAAAACAAACAAAAACAACAAAACAACAAAAAGACCAACAAAAAACAAACAAAAACAAAATTAGAAATGTGTTCAGCTGCACCTTGATTTATTGGTCATGCTCATACTTGTTTCAGGTGGCTTTCAGTAAAAATTTAAGAAAACGATACCGAGCGTGGTGGGTGAGCGCTAACGCATTGGACTCGCATTCGTAAAGATGCAAGTTCTAATTCCCGTCTGTTTCGGTTTTACGTGGTTTCCCGAAATCACGCCAGGGCAATGCCGGGATGGTTCCTTCAAAAGGCCATGACTGAATTAATATCTGTTCCTTACCCCAAATCCTTTCGATGTTGACGTGGCGTATAGCCATAAAAAAAGAAAATGGTGAGATGGTCCTCGATTCATTGTTTAAATAGAGTAATATGACTCACGATTATTCTGAGGTTAATGAGTACCTAAAGGATTTATAAATTATTTTCCTTCTTTTGCATAAATGAATTTCAATATACAAAGTTAGCGCCAGGATTTTAAATACGTGGAGAGATAAAATTGTTCTTATTTTGACTGGTGAGAACAGTGAAGTGAGGGAAGGAAAGAGAAATAAAGCGATAGAGAGAATAAGAAAGCAACAGAGAAAGAGAGAGAATAATACAGAAATAAACAAAGAGAATAAGATTGAAAGATAATAGTTTACATAGAAAGCTCTAACTTCTTCAGCTATTCATGTTTAAAGTATCGTAATATGACCTTCACAGATGTCCACCCACACATGATAGCTAGCTGTACCGCTTTTCGTGCTGTTAACGTGGCCAATGGGTCGTCGTTATATGGATTGAAGGATTATATTTAACTGTAAACGAGTGTGAACAAAAAGGAAACTGCAATAGCTGTCGTTGAAATCCGCATGTGGAATTTTTTCTTCATCTGATGATGACGGGATGATGGCTGTCGAAACGTCGAGGTTTTACCGTTCAATCTTTCTGGATGTCAGTGAAGATTGGATAAAATTGATTAAATAAATTTTAATTTAAAAGTCAGTCTAAAAAACTGACTAAAAGCTGTCATCGAAGTAGTTCCTCGCAGACATTTTTCGTAATAATTTTCTCGATTCAATTGCAGCACTTGTCCGTATTAATGATAACATCGTTTTAGAATGTCTGGAAAAATACTCCAGATTTTAAAGGACTAAGGGGAAGAAATTCTTTATAGCTGTCCGACGAAGGTGCTTTGAACTTAAGGTACCAGCTGAGTGGGTAAGGAGAGCTACCGAAGTGACATTCCGTCGGGCGAAGCATTTTAGAGTTGACAGAAATTCTGCCAGCCTGAGCACCGCCTTTCAGATCGCAATTACTGCCATATTCACAATCTATCGCGAAACTAATTAACATATTGACACGGAGTTCAGATCCTGGGAAGAGCTGCGTCGGGAATCGGGAAAGGCGAAAGAAATCCTTCGGGCCTGTCGGGAGACAGGAGTGACAATCTGGCGTAATTAACGAGCGCTTCTTCCCGAAGGATAGGTCGGGGGGGGGGGGGGTTGCATCTTGGAGGGGGTGACCCACCCTGCAATTCCTCCGCTGCTGGGACTGTCAAATTTGCGAACAGAAACCGGCGGAATAATTAGCGTTTGGAATTACATTGCTCTGCCCTCGTACGGTGACAGCCTCACGGACTTGGCATTGCTACAGCGCGCTGAGGAATTCCGTCGCCACTTTCGTTATTCTGCTAAAGTCCTGGATCGCATTGCTATGCGGTGACTCAGACGACTTATATGCGGTAAGTACCAACAAACTGTCTCAAGCAAAGGATATCTGAAAATTCTTTCCCAGATACTCCGTTGTAACAACACTTACATTCGCGAAGTACCATATTTATGTGGAACTTACTCAAAAGAATTAGAATTTCTCGTATTTCTTCGTGTTTTCTTTACTTTAGTTGGACGTTGGTTTATTAAAACGTTTATTAAATTTCGCGATCACTAGGGACCACTATTGTAGATCAGTTGTCCGCACTTCTTTTAAGTAGTTTTCCCAAATTACAAAATAAAACAGTTTTTTCAATATTTGAACAGCAAAAAAATAATATTGTTGTTTGTACCTACATTAAACTACTGAAATCGGACTTCGTACTCATAAGATGCTAGTTCTGATGTAGAAGGAATTTATAGGCGCGTTTCATTCAAACGTCTTTACGAACATTCATTTAAGTTTCATGTAGTCATAAAATGTCATTTAAGGGATTCCGTAATTCTTTAAGTAACTACTCTTACAACCAAAAAACCAACTGATAATCAGTCACATTAAACGCCTAGCTTATTACGATAGAATCTCATGAAAACCTTCTCTAAGAATAAACAACTTGGCCTTTTGCCAAGGAAGTTTAAACTAACCCAACTTCTTGCAAGAGAATAAGAGGAATAATAAATAATAATAGTATGAGATCATAAAAGACCTGGAAAAAGCCCACATAACTCATCAGGAATCATAGACAGTCAAACGTACAAAGAAAAAAATTATCAAATGGGAAGTACCGCCAGAGAATGAAGTCATTAAGAGACAGGGAACCAAGTGGACTGAAGAAAGGAAGAGAATCCATAGAGAAAAAATAAGAGCTGTATGGAAACTTAGAAAACTGAATCGTTAAGGCTTTGCGTGATCCGACAGTGTCTAATTGCAGATAATAATAAATAATAGTATGGTAGGGAACAAAATATTTTTAGCGTACCATATCTACTATATTTATAAACTGATTATGCTAGTTAGAAAATCATCTCTTTCTAGGGGAGCAAATGTTTATTTCGTTCTTGCTAGCAATGATAATTCGTAAAAACTGCAGTTTAATTTCAACCACAAATGGATCTAATAGAATGAAATATAAAAGGTAATGACAATTATATAAGATGCAAGAGCAGTCTGCTAGCTAAAAATCAAAATGTGGTTAAGGTGCTGGATTGGGTCCTCCTTTTGTATATCAGTACGTTGATACCGAAGAGCTGTGAAGCCATATAAATAAACTGCAGGATTATCGGATTGGGGTAAGCAACGACAGAGATGGAAAGAGTGGAAGATGAAAACTTCGTCATTTAGTGAACGAACAATCCTTCGAAACATCCCATCCAATAATGTCGTACGATTTACAGTTCTTTTTTGTATAAGACGAATTACATACATAGTGTAAGTGAGTGTCATAGAAAGTAATGTAACAAGAAACTGTTTCGTGTGTCGAGAAGTTGGAAATAATTTCTCGACCATCTGTGGCATTAATTTGAATGTCGAGCAGGTACAAACAGAAATGGTCTTACGCTAGAGACTTTCCCCTTGAAGGAGTCTTTAACGTCTACTGGCATCGAACGATAGTCAGCCGATAGCTTTAAACCTGTCCCAGTAAAGCTTTCTCTCTGGCGAAAGGAATTCGAAGCTATGCATTAGCCATCGGTGAGGACAGAAAAGTGAAAAATAATGAAGAAATAACATTAGTTGTACACTGACTTTATTAGTTCCTTACATCTGGAAATCAACAAACTTTGTAACACAAGCCGGTAGTAGTGTGCAGAATCATTTTGTGACTATTATTTCCAATAAATAAAATCACAAATCCGTGCTTGTTGGACCATATGTCTCCGCAGGGTATTTTTAGTGTTTCATAACGCAGGTTTCAACATTAACATAATGAGTTACTTTTGATGTTTTTGTGTTTTCCCTAAATGTAGTGGACCGCTCTTCGAAGGTGATGTAAAGTTATCGGTCTCTTACGGCTTTTGGATGCAGCTCCGAAAGTTCTTTTTCTGTGAGAAAATTCTAGACCTTCAGATTCTCCGTATCGCAGACGCTTACGCGGTGGTAAATCCATCTCGGAGTTAAACAAAACCACGCCAAGTGCACAGTATTTAGAGCGGCGCCTTGCAGATCCATCAGCAGCCGGTCTGTGGTGACTCAGAGAAGTGATTCAGCCAAGTGACCACAAGTGACCTCGCTCACTGAACTGCTGTCGATAGCAATATCGAGCCTTTGTGAATCATCGATATAGGTGACGACCTTAGATCTCCAGTATAAGTCACCGGTAGGTATTCCACTGAATACGTTTTCACTATAGACCAATGATCACGCAATCTGAGTAGATGTTGTTTCATTGCTGAAAATGGCGTGGTAATTAATCCTACTAACGAAGACTGTTGGCGAGAACTTGTTTGTTGATTAAATGAGGCAGAGAATACAACATAACACGGTCAAAGCTCAATTTCCAGTATAGAATTTGTACTGTGTTATAGAGACAGTGTTCTGTGGAGTTTGTTAACAATACTTTGCAGCTTAGCCTCCGAGGATGTCTTCGGCTGTTGAAGACGAAATGGTAGGGGAAAGTTTTACTTATTGACCACTGCCTTCCAGCCCGGAAATTATGAAAGAAGCATTTAACTGTGTTTTGGCTGAAGTGGATGTCATAAACGTCTCACACATCAATCTTCTGACAGAATTTGGCAGAAGTAGAACCGAGGAACTCTGCTCTTTGCTGGTGGTGTGGAGAGATAACACCTGATCCTCCACAGACAAGCAATCGCTCGCTGGAGGGCCATATTTCGCTCGTTGTGGGCGGGGCGATAGCTGATAACAGTATCTCGTCTGACATAGTCTTCTACCTACCACGACAAGTGATCGCGTTCGTGTGCTTTATTCAGCGCAACGTTGAGATATGTGAGGTAACGGAATTACTCCCTCCTTCCCTTTTCTGTATGTCTCTCCTATTAGGGGATATATGTAAAGATTTTGTTAATAATTTTTGTTTTCTAATACGTAAATATCTGTACAGTTTCTTCCTCGTTGTGGTGGAAAAAACGGGCGGGTGAACGATTCAGAAAGGCGATAACTGACAGGATAAATCGCTTATGACACAAAATCGTCTGCTTACTTCAGGTATTGTTGAGAAGATAACAGCTTATTTGCGCCTATAGTGGCACTTATCCATTCCTGTTTCTTGCAGAAAACTAAGCATTACAAGTTCTTGAATACCTCTGATATACTGCTAGCAGGGAACTGCTGTGAAGAACGGATTAAAGTAATTAAAATGACAATCTAAGATTATTGATAAAACAGCCATATGTTGAGAGAACATTCTGAAGAAAATACGGCTTTAATGTAAACAAACTACCTAGTGGCCGAGGTTCGTTTCTTATTATATGTCGAGGAACATAGGTTTGTCACTATTCGTCTTTGTACTACCTATGCAGTGTGTTCCATAAGTATAGGTACAAGCTTTAGGAACACGTAGAGAATTCCAAAGTGAACGATAACTGGAAACGTGATTTTTCGTCTTTAGGAAGCGCTATTAATGAGAGCGCAGTAGGTAAAATATCGAATGTCTGGCCCCCACGTTCTTTAAGCGGCCTGGATAACTTGAATTGGGGACAGACTTAGATCTGCTGTGTATAAAACAATTGTCGATTCTAAAATGGATCTGATCGTAAGAATCGCCTGCGTTGTTGCAGATATCCAACAAAGTCCAAATGTTTTCGACCGTGTTCGCCAATCCATGATTCGGTGGTGTAACGCATACATCAATAGTCTAGGCGGAAACTTCGAACATTTCCTGTAACATTATAAAATGGACTAAAGGTTTAACGTCTAATCATTTTTTTTTTCATTTCCTATCCCTCTGCTATCACCCATGGGTTTCCACGCAATTCTGAATCATTTTGATGTTCTACATCTCCTCTTAAAGTTTATACCTCTATTATGGGACATTATATGTATTACTCTGTACATTAATCATTAACTTGTTTCCGAGAAGTGGAATTTCTTTTAGGAGGAAAATGGATACCGTCCCAGTACTAACAGAGATAATTAAGGAAAATGTCCTAAGAATAACAATCATACGATGTTAGGATTGAACTCAAAACCAAAATCAGTGTAACATCAATCCTACTTCGGCCATCGGATATAATTTTTCTTACTAAATAGCAAAATTCACTAACGTCTTCTATAGCATCCGATCTTGTTTTTATATTTAATCTACTATTATTAGTATAATTTCTGCTACATTATATCACCTTTGTCTTGCTTTGCTTTATATTTAGTCCAAAATCTTCCTGCAGTATTTTGTCTGACAGTCAGTAACTTCTCAGTATCATCAACCTGTTCTGCTAACAAGACAATGCGATCAGCAGATCTCCTTGAACACTTATGCCACATTCAAACCTTTCTTTAACTTTCTTTATTATTTCTTCTACATCAAGTTGAATATTAATCATGATTTTCTACTTTTATTATAGCTACTTGATTCTTATAAAGATTATAAAGTATCCTTCTATCTCGGTATTTTAGACCCGACTTCTTTAAAAATTTGAACATATTGTCTACCTGACATTATGAAAAGCTTTTTCTAAATCAAAAAATGCCATAAAAGCATAAAGCAGCTTTCCTTGATTCGCCATTCAGGTATTAATCTTAAGGCCAGAATCTTTTATTGCGTACCGCGGATTTTCCTAAGCCCGAACTGATCTTCACCTACTGTCATTTCTACTACACTTTCAATTCTTCTGTATATTATTCTGGTTAGTAACTTTAAAGCGTGTGATGTGCGATAATTCTCACATCTGTCAGCACAGTGATAACTAGTGTGGCGGGAATGTCCTGTGACTGGAGACGGGACCTCTTCCGCTGTGGGAGTCCTCCGGGAACATACTGGAGGACACTAACTAGACCGGACATCGCCCTCGCCTCGCACTATCACTTCCGGTTCCTGCGGGCAGCTGATCACTGCCAACAGCTCGGCGTCAAATCCCCCACCGGGGCGCGCTGTCACATCACAAGAAAGGCGGAGAGAGCGGAAATATCTAAGAGCTTCTTGTCGGCGGTGACAGTGCTGTCGTAGGCGTCGAGGCCCCGAGCCATTGTCTCCGCCAGGAAGATGCTTATTAAATCCTTCGTCCTGCTCCTTGGCGCCGGCCGCTGCCGTCAAAGGGACATAAAGAACTGGGCGAGCAAAAAGGAGAAAATCAGCGCCGGTCGGTTGCGGACCTACATTCACGCGACGCGGTTCGCGATATGTGAGAACTGGCTGTGGCTGAATAGGCGCGGCCGAGCCGACGCCCGCACAGTACATGTGCATACGCCGCCTACACACCTCGCGCCAGTTCACACATGTCAACCCGCACAATGAGGACATCTCCCGGCTCCGATACGGAGGCAAAGTGTGAGAAACGGACAGGAAGCAGGTCCAGGGGGGGGGGGGACTGCAATGTGGAATTAATATAATGAGCGCCGGTGAAAAGGATATGTGCTCCGCGGAAACGGCGCCATGCGTCACATTCGAAGACCGGAAAAGCGGTGCGTGTTTATTGTTTCGCGAAGGGTTCCTTTTATTCTGTTTTCCGCCCTTTATGGCCGGGGTAATGTGTGAGGGAAACGTGAGATATTCCGAACGCCGTGCGTAGACGTCGGTTATGGGTAGCTGGCATGTTTTTGTAGCTCGACCCCGGCTCGGGTCGCGTATAAACAAATAAATATTTATGGTTGTTTAAATATTCATCTGTCGCCTTCCAGTAGTCAGTCTGGCTTTCCAGAGTCTCATTAAAGCCCAACCCTGCTGGAGTGTTAGTGACCTTATGGATCGTTAGCAAGAAACTGAACTTAAGTGTAAGAACCAAGTCCATACTCAGTGCTGTGAAAATATACCAACATTCGACTGAACTAGTTTAGGGGAAGAAACTACACTGGATGAAAGTTAGACTTGTTATAACCTGACATGAAGATAGAAGTTTTGATGTTGGACATAACCTCATTTTATGCACGGTAAGAGAGATTATTTCTCGTTTGCGTTGTAAAAATGGAGGAGTGTGTGCAGAAAATAGGAAAGGACCATGTCGGTGATGGAGAATTAGTAAAAAAGGCAGGGAAAATGGAGAGATTGGAAAATGAAGATTATGGTTTTGGTAACGACGACGATGATGATGATTTTGGTGGTAATGGTGATGATGAACAGGGTTTACTTCAATGCTGAATGTGAAATAAATAGTTGAAGACAGGTGTACTGAGAATTATAGGTACTGTCAGACTTTCGCTTATAATTCGTTTGTTTCTGTGCTGAGAAATAACTTCCGTCAGTATGTTAAAAGGTAAATATGAGTAATACGATTCCAATTGTGAAGTGAAAGGCTAATATAACAGGGAAATCTGAAAAGTTCTGTTCCTCAACGGAAGTTTACCGTAAACATTGGTCTATGATTCATTTATAAATAAATCTGCATGGAGTGGTAAAACAGAAATTATAATGGCCAAAATTTCGTGGAATTTGTTTAACAGCTTGTATGTCCGTACAAAGTTTTATTACATTATGTTTATGGAGACTACATTGACCCATACTGTTCACTGTAAACTTGCCATGAAACGGTCAGTATTTAATGCCAATCAATTGAATAAATTTCTAAGTTATTCGAGATCAGTGGTACGCTTTTAACGTGTTCTTTTCTGATTGCCTGTAAAGAGGAAATCATCCCTATAAGAGGTATGAGGAATTCGCTTAAAGACGATTTTAATATCAGACGGAGTTACAGTGCGTTGTCATAGTACGCTAGTAATGGTAGATTAGGAATTTTGGGAGCGTACATAAACTACGTAATTTGGCTTGGGGGGGGGGAGGAGGGGTTGTCTGGAATGCTACGCTGGGCTACGTGGGGGAGAAGGGGGGGGGAGGTAAAGAGCCAGTCCTTGTAGCCTTTCATTCATATTAGTTGTCAAAGTTAAAATGAGGTACAGAACACACAACAGCATGTAAATATTTATTATCGTCATTTAATTATCTCCGTATGTAATTATGATAGTCTGGTAGGAGAAAACGGTACAAAATGTCTTCGGGTATCAATATGGATAAAAGCTAGGTGCTACGTGAGAGAGGGGGGGGGGGTACAGAAAAAAAGAGACGTCATCCTACGTGAGAGAGGGGGGGGGGGGAGTGGAGGAACGTTCACAGAAGGCCACCGATCGTGGTGGTGTAACGGTTAGCGTTCTGGCCTCGCATTCTAGAGGACGGCGGTTCGAATCCCCTTCCGGGCATACAGATTTGAGTTTTCCATGGTTTCCCAGATCACTCCAGGCAAATGCCGGGATGCTTCCTTCAAAAAAGGCCATGTCCGAATTCCATCCCGCCTCTAATGACATCGCTGTCGACGAGGCGTAAAAAAAAAAAAAAAAAAAAAAAAACACAGAAGGCCAAAATGGAGCTACGTGGTTTATGCACACTCCATTTTCTACAGCGAGAGATTTGACAACGAAAGAAATTCAACCGTGAACAATAATAAATAGTGTCTACTTTAATGCAGTTGAGGTGACCTTATTTGGCTGGTTGGGGATATAAACTATTCCATGAAGACGACTGCATTAAGTCTGTGATGATAGTTAACGCCATAGCAGAGGCAGGGTGGAAGAATTCAGATCCTAAGAAGTCACATTTTCCCCTCACGTACATAGTCTTAAGTAAAAGACCATAACACTTGCCTCGTGATACTACGTCTGCGATGCTATATAAATGTCACAGACTAACTTCATCGTATCCTTATCGCCAGGTCGTCGCCTGCCGGGGCCCGCGACTCCGTGACGTCAGGGCCGAGCCTAGCCGTGACGTCACCGTCATCAACAAGTGAAAGCGATCCCCGTGCGACAGGCACGGAGGCTCTAATAAATACCCGGCCTGTAATTGGGGCCGAGAGGTTTTTAATCGGCGTGTCCGGAGTTTAGAGTTACGGCCGTCGTCTATTCCTGGAGTTCCCCGATCTTACCCCGCGGGAGTGCCTGCGGTCGCTCACAGTGCGTCATGCCAGCGACATTTTTTTGGCGAGTGTGTAAACTTCCTCCGGTTTTCGCACTTGTGCGCAGCTTGCAAGTTTGTTGGCACGTCCAGATTTAGGATCAGACATTTGCACCCCGGTGACTTTCAGTGAATCACTCCTTAAGACAACGCACCTTATCCGAAAATCTTACCAGAAACAACATTAATGCCAATGAGGAAAGGATCAAATACCGTACCACTATTTTCTATCTCTGAAATGCAATGTTTTATAACATTCAAACGAATGGCTCCAACCCATAAGCAACATGAATCATTTGGTCTACGGTTAAGCTTCATTTACTTGTTGACGTATGACTATGTGGAAAATTAATACAAACAGGGATACCGTTATTAAAATTATTTTTTGAAAGTACGTGCCTAAATTTACAAAATCACTAAATATGCCGAACACTGGTAGAATACTCCCTTTACCGAGTGTGGTGGGTGAGCGGTATCTCTCTGTCCTCGCATACGGGAGGACGCTGTTTCGAATTTTCATCCAGCCATACAGATATTGGTTTTCCATGGTCTTCGGAGATTATTCCAGGCGAATGTCGGTATGGTTCCTTCAAAAAGCTGTGGTCAAATTTCTTACTGTTCCTTGCTAACAGTCCTTTCCCGCCTCTAGTACGACCACGACGTCATTGAGGTGTAAAGACATAAGGGGGGAAAAAAAGAAAAAACTCTAAATAGAAATGGGTAATTTTAAACTGGTTTATCAATCTGTTCACTGCTGAACAGCCTATACAGAATTTAAAACCAAGATGTGTAGATTAATGAGTTCTCATGATACTTTCAGGGAGTTAACTTAGTTTCCACGACCATAATTATAACGCAACTTATCGTAACTCTTTATCCATATTTTCCCCACTTAGTAAGTGCTCTTCTATCACTGAACAGGCCACACTAATCCGCCAGATTTCTGTATCGTCCTCGAAAAAACATAAGGGCAGAGGTCGCAGCTGATGTTTGGTTGGTTCTTCCTAACGTGGAAGGAATTAAGTGCAAGCAGGAACCTCCTTCGGACGTGAATCGCTAGAGAACCGCAACAATCTTGTAGGTCTTTTCTACCAGGTATGAAATGCTTTATATTTTTAACAGATCTGTATGAAAGAATGCTTAGCAGTAACAATTTCATTTTTAAAGCATAGTGTTCACGATATAATTTGTGTGATCAATCCGATTACAGCATGAAATTTATGTATGTTTCAAACCTATGTTTTTTTTCTCCACAAAACGCCAAACGATAAAAACTTGTAAAGCTTTCTTGCATATTTTATTATTTAAGTAATGTTGCTCACCAGAAAAAGTTTTACATTTTCTGATTTAAATCTATATCCACAAGATGTCGTTTGATCTGAGTCAACGCTCTTCTATCTGTTAGTGATATTAATGATGTTCCTTCTGGGAAACTGCATTCTGCCAAATACGTAGCTGTCAAGAAATATGGCTCCGTCTATTGTGATACGAGTATACGGCAGGAATTAATACTAAGCGATAGCAGCCATTATTTGGGTGAAGCTTATGGGTATGGGGGCATGTAAATTGGATAGCGGAGAACTATATGCGCATTTTAAGGCAACGCATATCGTGAATAGCGATGCCGGAGCGTTTATCAGTTCGGATAGTGTCGCAATATTTGCTCCATCCGAATGACCGACTTTGTGCCACATCCGGCGGAAACCATCGGGCATTAGCGGGCTCCACGCATTTCGTCCTGTCAAAGCTATGAATGTAGAAATAACAGCACACACCTAAACCCTAATAGCATGCACGGAAACGTAGGTGTCAATCATGTCTAGAATGGACATAACAGTTTAAGAGTTTTCTATTGTATAACTAAAGTTTGGAGACTATATAAACCATATTACTGATATTAATTTAATTTTTTATGATTTAAAAGAATATTTTACTATTACCGTAAACACTGAGAAAAAGGTGTGTGGTATTGTCGAAAAAGGGTTGCTCTTCGACGAATAAAACCCTAACTTTTCACAGTATTTTCCCAATGAACTCCCCATTGCTCCCACAATTGTTGAAACGATTTCAGGAAGGACAATTTAGGAATGGAATACAGCAGATTCGTCGCAGTACCCAATGGCACGAATCAGAATAGTTTCCACCGCGTTTCCGGGTTTAGGAGAGTCGGAAAATCACAAGATTCATCTCGGGAGGATGTGATTGCCAATGAAGGAGTAGACTTTGCCGGAGAATCAATGTCAAACGAATAGGTTTGCGCTCAATCACTTAAGACTGTCAATGAATGAAGTTCTTAGGTGGCACAGATGCCCATATAACGCGTCTGTATTGCTTCATTTGTTTAGGCAAAAACATAATAGCTGTTCTAAAATAATTTTAAATAATCTTTACGTACCCTACCTCCAATACCAGGTTACTATAGATGTGTTAATGTTTCATTGACCCAACATGCTCTAAAATTCGTTCGATGACTTTGTGGATATATATACAGGGTGATTCAGGAGGGTGGTAAATATTGAAGAAGGTGGTATATAAACAATATTGGGTAAAATAGTTCACAAACATGTGTCAATTTCCATTCGTTTTGGAGATACATGTGCTGGAATTTTATGCATAAAATAAACCTCAGAAAATGATCAAGAGCTCACAAATAACTTATTGAATTACTCTATTCATGCAAAAACACGCGCATATATTACAGCAGAAATGAATTCTCGCTCGCACTGTAAACACCACTACCCTCATAAAAGTACAGCAAGACATTCTCAGAAGGACTACACGTACTGTTGAGAATAGAGCTGCAAAGTGTATTAAAGTCTATGGTGGGATTTTCAAACATTTAATTTAAGCCTTTGTAAATTATACGTGTGTTTCTGCATGAATAAAGTACTTCAGTAAGTTATTTACGTCTCTTGATCATTTTCTGAGGGTTATTTTATGCATAAAATTCCCGCACCTTATCTCCAAAACTAATGGAAATTGGATGCATGATTACGTGAAATTTTTTACTCAATATTGTTCATACTACTACAACCTCCTTCAATATTTACCATTGTTCCTGAATCACCTACGGCATCATGCCTCGTCGAAATCGAGGTCATTAGAAATGGGAGAGGATTGGGGACATGTAGCAGGAAGGAATTTGGCCATGGAAGTCATGTGATTTCGGAAAAAAACCCCATAGAAAACCGAAATCAGGATATTTGAATCAGTGTACTCCAAGATGCTAGGGACGAGAGTTACCACGCAAAATACTAGCATATGGCTCTTATGGTTTAAGCCTGTAGACCTACTTCTTCTGTGTTAAACTATCTGGTACATCAGAATGAGCTCCTTATCGATGTGAAACGTTTTCCTCTGCTAGCAGCCCTGACTTATAGCCTTTGGAACATTCTGCTTGTTTGCATTTGCGTCAAGCGAGGGATTAAAAACTCGTGACACCTGATGATAGCTCCGTCTAACAATGGCGCTCCGTTATGCAATCAGTATCAAACCTTACTTGCTAGTCTAGATATGGAACGGGCGACGAATTGGTTATATCTGCACACAAATTAAACTTGTTATTGATGGCTGAGAAACTTAAAAAAGAAAGTTGATAGGAAACATCTGTCTTTCTACAGCATGAAATGAAGGAAACATTTTATTCTTAGGTTAATAATCTTTGGTAATTTTTTTTAAGGAAATAGCACATTGATTTTGACATTGGATCATCCCCATGATAGCATCAAAAACTCTCATTTACATACAATACATGTATACAATTTGGTACAGCTGGATTTGAAAAGTAGGGTATCCTAAAATCAATCGTTTTGATTAAATAGCACTCAAGAACTATTTTTTATTTACAAACAGGAATATAATTTGGGTTATGAGTTTTAGGACAGTAGATTTTGTTTATTTCCTTCAGAATCTTGGTTGAAATCACATGCATGATGCGTACTTAAGTGTAAAGTTGATTATCATTGTATATGGTGTAACGTGACTAAAGGTCTTGTTCTGTGAAGTGTTGATATTTAACTAAAATTAAGGAATTACTCTTATCTCTGCTACAAATGGATACAATTTTTTCGAAGGAACGTATGAAATCTATAAATGAAACTAATTAACATGTATCAGTGAGTTAACCACGAAACCTCAAAATAAGGTTCAGCTATCTTCCATTAGAAAAAGAATCTAACCACAAGTATCTGTTTTAAGCCCCTTCTTATTTGGAATTTAAATTGAGTACGGCAACTAGAAATTCATTTAACAGCAGAGTCGCGCTAGTTGAATGAATCATTATCTATGTTGTAACAATGAATTTTGGATAATTTCTGTACTGTTCATGTAGTTGCGTTTAGTAAAAAAAGAGATTTTCAATGTCAAAATAATCCCAATTGCCAGTAAGACTTGCTAAGTTGTTCAAATCGGATGTAAGGGAAGTATTTGGCATGAAAAATTAATTAGTAAAATGCAGTTTACGAGTGTATTGTTTTGTCGGTGATTTTATGTACGTTTAATTCTTTTTGTCAGAATTTTGTAAGCATGAATTTTGAAAAATTATTACCTTCAAATTTGACATGTAATGGCAAAGTGACGTATGTTCAATGCAAAATTAACAGTTTACGAGTGTACTGTTTTATCGGTGATTTTATGTACGTTTAATTCTTTTTATCAAAAATTTGTGAGCATGAATTTTGAAAAATTATTACCTTCAAATATGACATGTAAGGGTATTAATATAGCTTCTAATTATTCGTACAGGCGCGAAGTACCTTGGTGATATTGACTGTGAATTGTAAAAATAAACAATAATTGTAATAACAATTCTAGCTTCGTGGAATTATGGAACAAAGACGAGTGGGTTGGCTATGATGTATTGCCCCAATTGCAGTTGTACTGACGAAGTTACTGTGTAGTTGTCCTTTGGTTGGCTTCGTCACGGCTGACTGGACGTTTCCACTGCCAACGTGTTACTGGACGAAGCAGAACTTTCGAGGACTAATTACTGCTCAGGTGTCAGCTGCTGTGAGCCTTTACCGTATCGAGCAGCCGGGAATGTTTCGACAGTGGCTTTCTCCGACTGCATGCACTGCAACGGTCTAACATACAGCGTCCGGCGGGGCTTCTCGTAACAAGCTACCCTCGTTGGTAGTTGGCAGTTTAGCGGTTTGCCGGTGGTGAATGGTGGTAACAACATTCAGTTCTCGGTAGAGTTGAGTTGTCTGCGATCGCTGTCTGCTGAGAAACTGCGGTAAGGTCGGGCTCAATGCAGTGCTGCCAACGTTGCAACACGAAAACAGTTACTGCGCAGATCTGTTCACCCTCGCCGTGAGGGAAATGCTTAATTGTTTGCAAGGTACAGTATTTCTGCAATACGATCAAACTCTCACGAGCAGTTATACGCGATAAGACAAATTATTATTAGCACTGTGACGATTTATAGCTCTCGGCACAAAGTTAGTTCGTTAGTTTCATCACTCAAAGCTTGACCAACAATATAGAAATAGGGGTGCACAGCTCCTATTCGTCAAGTTATGCATCTTACACCTAGGTTTTATCAGCTCCTGACTTTACGCCTCGTCGACGTGGAGGTTATTAGAGGCGGGAAAGGACTGGAGGCAAGGAATGGCAACGAAATTAAATAATTTGAGAGAACTAACAAAAAACTCAAACTTGGATGGCCTGAGAGGGATTAAAACCCACGTCCTCCCGAATGCGAGGCAAGAGCTTTACCGCTCACCGACCACACACGGTAATGGATGGAGACGTTAAGCTCCATAATTACTTCAGTGTCTTTCGAAAATGTTGGTACGTACAAGTAATGGTTTTAACCCTCTTGTGTTTTAGATCTCTGATGCTCAGTACACTAGACTTAACGTCTTACACACTCAGCACATATCCATCACATTCATCTACAACAGTGGTTCCCAACGCTGAAGAGGTCTTAGGGGACGTTTATGATCAAAGGGATATTTGGGGGCGTTGAGGACCAATCACCACCCTCCTGCTTTCTAGTATTATATTCGGCTTTAAGGGCAGAAAGAGGATGTAGTATAGTCAGCAATTTATTAACTGAGAAAAGAAACAAATTTTCAATAGTGGAACGTAGCAAATTTAAGATTGTTGATGACAAATAAGGCACTAAATACCGAAAAATATGTGTCATTACACCAAGCTCAGCCGTTTACGGTAATTAATAATAAGTATTTGTTGGTAAAACTGTAAACAATACAACAATATTATTTATATCTTTACTGAAATAATTTAAAAAAAGTCCTTGTTTTATATATATATATATATATATATATCGAATCGCTGTTTCAAAAAGTGGGTTACATTAGTTATTCCAAGAAGGTGAGATGGGGCGTTTTTTTCGCTGAAAAGACGGCGAGTAATTTTTTCTTCGAAAAAGGAGGGGGGAGGTGAGTAATTTTCTTTCCGAAAAGTAGGTGATAGGCTTAAAAAAGGGTGGAAACCTATGATCTTCAACCACTAACCCAACCAAAACCAAATAAAATCCTAACAGATTTCTTCAAGAACAATAAGAACTGAATATAAATGATAGTTTTTCAGTCTATAAGGTTTACGAAAATTAAGCCGTCTGTTTTGTGAATCTGTAACGCTTTCGTATAAAAGCCGTAGCAGGCAGTTAAAAATTACACTACATTTATCTGCGTACTATAGTTAATTCTTAGAGATACCACTTCTATAGCACTTTAGGTGACAATATTTAATATCCCGTCTTATTTGAGTTTTATTCGTACATAACAAATTTCATCAGTATTTCTTAACCTCTCTCTGTTATATCGTTTCAGAATCAGGAACTATTTTCCAAACACAAACCGTTGTAATGCTTGTCTAACGTCAGGGTAAGCATTCTGACAGCTTTCGAGTAAGGTGATTAAATATTCTTCTGCTTTTGTTCAGTACGTTCTCGACAAGTGGAACATGCGGACTCTGAATTATTTATTGGATGACAGTAACATAAGCAAAAATTGGTCGATGGGTTTTGCACGTTAATTGATTAACTGGGCAGAAGAGGTGTGTTATCACTGACAAGTCGTTACGTCATCTTAAAATTATTCTTTTCATTGTTTACTTTACTTCAGTACGCATGTATATTGAGTGACTTAATTGAGTTAATTTTATAATCCTTCTTTTTTTGTTGTTGTTGTTGGTGTGCTATAGATCTCCTGGCTAGTGATCTTCTCAATACTACTTGTTGCTTATTCGATTGAACACTACACATGTCGCCATCTGTAAATGTCATTACCAGACTAACTTAATTAATAGCTGTTTTCACTGTCCCGACTTTCTAATTCTGCAGTATTAAAGACGTTTTATGTCGTGGAATTTCTCTAGCGGAGTACTTCAGTTATGTCTCTTTCTCAGCTACATTTGCAATTGCGTCAATTAAATTACAACGAATGAAAGTTTATAATACTGATGTATGTCATGTTGCCTAATACACCTTCAAATTATAACCAGAATACTCGTGCGAAAATTTCGCAAATGATATATGATGAATAGCGCAGTTAGTGGTTTGTAGAAGCATGAAGGAAGAACTGGCTCATTTGAAGCGAATCGTTTCTTTATCAACTGAATTAGGTACGTTGCAAAACACGTACAAAGCCTTACGAAACAATTAGAAATAATGAAATGTTTCCATAACAGAAAAAAAATATTCGGAAAATTCCTTATTCTAGACAACACACACAGCTTATCCATATCTCTGTGATATGTGCTGCTGCTATCTAGTGGTAAAGCGATCTCTCTACTGACACCAGAGACATCTAGCAGCTTTACTCTGAACTTTCGCAAACTAGTGACCTTGATTGTTTATAATTTTGTGATTTAGGGTTGAATTTTAAAAATTTCCTATCTTAATTAATTGATGACGTTGCTGAAGCGGAGAACTTAATATTTAAAATGATACCTCATTTATCCATTTTTGGCGAACGATGACTTGTATAAAACAAAAAACAAAAAAAACAAATTTCAGAAAAAATATATATGCTGCATCATCAACCTACTACTGCCGCCCTCTGAAGTACAAAAACAGAATTACGGAAACCTTCGAAAGAGTTTGATGACTATGATTTACTGATAATTTCTTATCAGAATTTTGCTATTTAGCCACCAAAGTAGGATTTAATTTTTTCTTCCGGCAGGGAATAAGATTGAAATGGTATCAGAAAATCGCCTCGTGGATTCCTATAGATTCAGATACTTGCAACGCCGTGACTCCCGCCTCTCTCGTTGCCTATGTGCTATCACATTAGGCGACGCGAGGTCGTCAAACTTTTGACATCCTTTGCGAAGTGCTCCCTTTCTGTAGGCGATGCTCGCCCTATCACCGCACCGCTTCCTTCCCCTCCTCTGGGTCTCGCGATTCCGTTGTCTGTCTAACCAAACGCTGCTCGCTATCTTGTTTATTACTTGTGCCGTCTCCACACTTATATCTCGACTTCCTCACTTGGAAGCTAATAAAAGGCGATACATGAACTGTCTAGGCATATCACTCGTTGTGACGAATAACGACTCTTGAAACCGTTTCTCCTTTCCCCCATTCTTTAAAATATCAATCTGTTAATACTGCCCATAACGGAGAAACCAGCGACCTTATCCCCAACGACTTTGAAACTCCTTGCTCTGTTTGTACTGAACAGTTACACATTCGTAGAAATTTTATTATGCCCCTAACGACAGTTTACTACTAATTAAAATCCATTAAATTCGCTAAACTCGTGTCTAAGAGAGATAAGCAAAATGATGGATTGTAAATTTGTATAAATAATTTACGAATGTGTAGAGTTTTGATGGATGAAACTGTTTCAGAATGAACTGAATAACGATTGTAATTGTATAAAATCAGTACAGTGTCTCAAATATAAATTAATTAAAAGATCTATAACTATCTATACTGTGCTGGTAAATATGTTTTGAGTGAGATTTTTACTTTTTGGAATTGTTTAATCTTGTAATTATGTTGTTAGATGCTGGTAAATATTTTCTATTTCCATTTAAAATGTTTTCTTATGATTTTAAGTAATTTTGAATAAGTTCTAAAAAATTTTGTACGATTGTTAGCGCTCCAGAAGCATTCGTAGACGCTTTTAATATTCTTCCGAACTTTCTACAATGTCTATTAAGAGCCCGATCATAGAAGCTGGGCTAACTCGCTGGGATCAGCCCTACTATGAATGCAACGTCATTTTTTATTATAATGAGCTTTAAATATGTGGAAAGAAGTCTGATATAATTTTTTTGTATGGTTTGCTAAAGTTTTATAGAGATAAAATTACATTAAAAAGTTTATCATGGCGTTGTTATTCGATAAGCTACTTGTCACTGAAAAGTACAAGGAATTGGGTTACATACATTTGTTAAAGTCTAAATCACCAGGTCATCGAACAAAATAACCTGTAAACCTTAATAAATCAGTTTAAAAGCGATAAATTTCGAGTGGTTTCACAACTTAAAGATGAGAGCTATGTTATAAAATTAATGTACTTTTTTGGATACGAAAAATGTGGATATGACCGTTATAAACTCATCATATCAGTCTTGCTGTTTCTGAACTTTATCTTCATAGATGCTATCAGTAACGTAGGTATAGAATGAGAAATTCGTTAAATGTTAACAACGAATGAACTCTGTTTACATGCTGTCCTTGAAAAAAACTGACGTTCATGTATATTTTTCATACATTTAGAAGCGGATCATTGTGTCTTACGGGCAAGGAATGTAGAGTTGAAAGAACAACAGCAAAATAAAACCGTTCCTATAAAAATGTGTACCACTATTACACTTTCTATGTCGGAAACAACTTGGAACGGAAACTTGTTTCTCCCGTTAAACAAGAAACTAAAAATCTAGTTTTCCTCAAGTATCACTAGTCAATTCGTCAAAGTTTCAGCCACTTGAAACTCGTATTGAGATGTTTATGAGGAATCATTCGACCCATTAATTGAGATATATAATTGGTATACTGCTTAGTGCTGAACCATTCGAATTCCCATCCAATAATTAACTTGGTTCCAAGCTTCTGGACAGATGCAGAAGAATAATAACAACTTTAATCTTCTTATATCTTGCTTCTTCCACAGTAGAGAGGGCTGTGTTTCACTATCAGCATAAATTACGAACATAGATTTTGAAAATACTAACGAAATATTTATAGTTTTAGCAGCACCAAATACTATGTTGACATTGCGCTGTCCAAAAAAGTTTCTTAAGGTCCCTTTACCAATGACGATTTTTGATAGCATAGCGTACTTTGGCATCAGTTTGGAGCGTCTTATATAGCTAGTTCAGTAAATCTGGTTAGTATATCGTTTAGGTATTTAACTGAATTGATTGTTCAAAATTGAAGAAAACTGAGAAACCAACAGCTGCACCTAGTACCTACTTAAATGATTCTTTCCTCCCCCATTCCACTTCTCAACCCATCCAGAAGTGATATCACATTGAAAATAACTGTTCGTATGCGGATCATAGAAATTTCGTACGTGAGAACAGAAACATCGGTCCTAGACTAGAGCCGTGGGGAAAGTCATATTTTATTCGCAGTTAGACCGTGATTAGCGACCCTATCCTGAGCGGGATGTCGAACGGCGAGGTCATACAGTTTTAACGCAACTGTCGAACAAACAAGTGGGGATGCGAGCAGTGCGAAACACGGTTTATTCAGGGCGCTTCCCCCGGCACTGTGCGCTGTCAAACGCGCTGCCGTTTCGACGGGCGTCGGTGACGCGGCGTCCAGCCTGCCACTCAGGCGGCATCGAGTGCAGCTGACGCGGCGGGCGTCGATATGACTGATGCAAGGCTCCAGGTGGTGACGGCTGCGGTCTGTCGCGTGCTGACGCCGCCTGCTCTGACCCCAGAGCCAACGACCCGGCCCCCGCGCCACCGGGTCCAGGAAACAAGACAAGCGCGCTACGCGGAGTAAAGTTACCAATGAACCTGGCGCAAAGCAACTTAACTTTTTCTCGATTTTTCGAAAAGACCTTCAGCTGGTGTTTTAATCTCTGTAACAATCTCGGAACTACGAGGGGAATTCAGAAAATAAGGTTAAAAGGCCAATATTCCTGGTTATGCTCTATCAAAGATAAATTAGTAGAAATTAATTCTAAGACATGCGGTTGGTAACTGTGCAGAGTTTCAGCCACCGGCCACCTACACTGCTAGTTGTAGGAAAACATAAATTGCTGCTCGTTTGGCAAACTGTCCTCGTAAGAAAAACGCTCAGTAATTCGATTTCTGTGAGCGAAACATGTAACCACGGCTGAACTTCACCGGCAGCTAGTTGAGAGACTGTAATTTCTTTTCACCATATCGCAGAATGGTGTCTAAAGTTTTCGGCCAGAAGAGAAAACGTCACCGACGAAGATCGCAGTGATCGAATCAACACAGCATCATTACCCTCCTTCAAGTGACTTTCACTTTTCTTCTCACATAAAGGATCACCTAGAAGGCGGACGATTTCTTTCAGACGAGGAGATGAAACATTTCGTGGCAACGTGGCTGAACACACAAGTATAGAATTTTTACCATGAGGGAATATTCAGACTCATCTCACGAAGTGACACGTGTCTAAATCGATATGGAAATGTCGAAAAATAACCAAATGTATATACAATCAGTTGGCTGTATTGGTTGTATGAAATAAAATATACAAGTTTCACTGCAGGCTTTGTAACTTTAGTTTCTGATCACTTTCGGTTTTTATTACGACTTTCTCTTCGTTTTTCGATTTTGGACTACTTTTGACAACGGAAATTTTTCTTTCATAAATTTCGGATTTTCTATGTCGTGGAATAGGCCTAGATTAATGACATCCAAGAATAGCTCACTGTGTTCTGTGTTCCCATGCATACTTAGACAGCAGTAGTGCTTCATCTGCGATTTGTTATTTCGTCCTTGAAGGACTAAATTTCAATCGCTTAGATACTTTGGTTTTCTTTTCTTTTTTTGTACAAAACTGAGTAAATCAAACAAGAAATTTTAATATCGTGCTTTTAATCGGTACTTATTTGGAAGGTCTCTAGGGCTGTCAGAAATAAAACGTAGATTCTTGTCATTTGTTTGAAGCTTGATGTTAATAAGGCCTTTCATTCGCAATCATGTTTGTCATTCACCGAAAGATTGTTATTATCCGTGTGACATGTGGAAGGAATGACGTATGTAGTACAAAACAATGGGCTATAATCTTATATATATATAAAAATAGACGTGTTTTTTCCTATATTTCAGTTTTCAGCCACCACTACCTAGCACAGATCACTGATGTTTGTGGGTGGAAGTAGCATGGAGTTTCCTGTCGTGCACAACGTTGGCCGAATGCCGATAGCTGTGGGGATGTGGGAGATATAATGATTAAAGTTAGTCAGTGCAGGGCGTTTTCACATTTCGACCAAAAATTCGTATCTCCATATACTTCTCTTTCCTGCCACAACTACATAACATAGACCTTTGGTGCCTGTGTGTGGTAGCAGAATCGTCTTTCCTGTCGTGCACTATGGTTGTTATATGTCGGTAGCTATGGGGGTGTGGGAGATATGGGGGTTGAAAGTGGTCGACCTGTGGTAATTTCAAACTTCTGCCAAAGACAAAAGTGTCATGGTGTATCACTTTTCAGCGAAAACTATAGATCACAGATAACTGGCGTTTGTGTGTAGTAGTAGCACAGAGTCACCTTTCGATCACAACAGCGGCCGAATTTCAGAAACTGTGGTACTGTGGTAGATATGGTGGTTGTAAGTGGCCGACCAAGGATATTTTCGTATTTCGACTGTCTCCGCATATGTCACTTTTCTGCCACAACTACATAGCATAGAGCATTGGTTTTTGTGTTTGGTAGTAGAATCGTATCTCATGTAGTGCACTGTGGTTGTTAGATGTCGGTAGCTATGGGGGTGTGATAGAAATGGGGGTTGAAAGTGGTCGACCTGTGGCAGTTTCATACTTCTGCCAAAGACAAAAGTGTCATGGTGTATCACTTTTCAGCGAAAACTATAGATCACAGATAACTGGCGTTTATGTGTAGTACTAGCACAGAGTCACCTTTCGATCACAACAGCGGCCGAATTTCAGAAACTGTGGTACTGTGGTAGATATGGTGGTTGTAAGTGGCCGACCAAGGATATTTTCGTATTTCGACTGTCTCCGCATATGTCACTTTCCTGCCACAACTACATAGCACAGAGCATTAGTGTTTGTGTTTGGTAGTGGAATCGTATCTCATGTAGTGCACTGTGGTTGTTAGATGTCGGTAGCTATGGGGGTGTGGGAGAAATGGGGGTTGAAAGTGGTCGACCTGTGGCAGTTTCATACTTCTGCCAAAGACAAAAGTGTCATGGTGTATCACTTTTCAGCGAAAACTATCGATCATAGATCTCTGGCGTTTGTGTGTGGTAGTAACACAGAGTCACCTTTCGATCACAACAGTGGCCGAATTTCAGAAACTGTGGTTGTGTGGGAAATATGGTGGTTGTAAGTGGCCGACCAAGGATATTTTCGTATTTCGACGAAAGGCACGTGTCTCCGCAGATTTCACTTTATGCCACGACTACATAGCATAGAGCATTGGTGTTTGTGTTTGGTAGTAGAATCGTATCTCATGTAGTACACTATGGTTGTTAGATGTCTGTAGCTATGGGGTTGTGGAAGATATGGGGGATGAAAATGGTCGACCTGCGGCAATTTCATATTTCTGCCAAAGACGCATGTGTCATGGTGTATCACTTTTCAGCGAAAACTATCAATCGCAGAACACTGGCGTTTGTGTGTGGTAGTAACACAGAGTCTCCCATCGATCACAGCATTGGCTGAAATTCGGTAACTGTGGGAGTGTGTGATATATGGTGTTTGAAATTGGTCGATCATGAATATTTTCGTATTTCATCCAAAGACTTGTGTGTATCCGTAAATTTTACTTTGCTGCCGGAACTACATCGCGCAGAAGACTGGTATTTGTGTGTGGTAATAGTATCGAGTCTTCCATCGTGCACTATGGTTGTTAGATGTCTATAGCTGTCAATATGAATTCTTTACAATCACGAACGAAGTCGTGGGTACCAGCTAGTGATATAATAAAAAAAATATAAGTTGACGTTAGAAATAGCTTCCAAAAATTTCCAAAGGATTTAACCATCGTAATGAAATTAATAATCAAGTGTAATATTTACCAACTCGACAGCTTGTTAAGACAGTATCTGTTTTCATCTCCGTACCTGCAACAAAAGAAAAATAGCATTAAACTACATTGAATTCTACAACTGAAGTGTTTCTGCGCGTATTAAGGCGCTAACACACTAGATCAGTAAGCTATAACAGGATAGTTACACGTTTTGCATTCACAATATTCTTCCAATAGAGTGAATGCTCTGGATCTGACAAATTAGATTCTTTCACATGTCTCATCACCCTCATAAATACACACAGGTGAAGGAGTATGTACAAACTGTATGGATAATAATGAGGATGCACAGTCTCAGAGTATCACCTATCAACTCCCACTATTCTAGCATAAAAGCCAGTGGATCAGTTTTCATTTGCATTTTCTGTAATAACCATTTTTTTAAAGTGAAATTTTTGATTGATCACCAAGCGCTTAAATCTTTGGATTTTAATTTTTTTTTATTATAGTGAGGTTATACTTAAGTATAGACGTCCACAAAATATTACAATCCTTCATTTCACTTTAAATCATAGGACAGATGCCATTTCATCTATACCAGAGTCCAGTCCCCAAGGATCAGTTTTTCCACCGCACTTGCGCATTATCCTCGAGCTAAGCGGGCCGTTCATATCACCTCTTCGAGTTTCTCTCATTTTAGCATTCGAGATATCCGGTCTCCCTCTCAATGGAGAGAATTTTCGCCGTCTGGCTGGGTTAGCGCTGTTCGCTAATGCCTCTCTGGAACAGATCAGATCGCGGATGTGGTGGACCGTCTGCCTAATGGAAATATCCCACCGATCCGGGGAAGAGAGCTCCATTTGCGCAACCCACCTCCTTCCCCCGTCTCGCGGCTCTTATCTCTCCGAGTGGACAGATGCAATCCGCCCATAAATAAGAGTTTCTCCCCCGGCTGGGGATGGTGTCCCATTACCTCGTCACAAATCAGAGGGAACGTGATGGCCGCGAGACAAAGGCCCGGTCCTAATTGATATGTGGCCGCGCCTGCAGTGTAAACGCACGGAACATTTGTAAACACCGCCGCCACCGGCTTGGAGGACCGCCGTGAATGCAAAGTGTCTACCAGGACAGGTGTGTCCTGGGACCTCCTCCGCGTCAACATTCCTCCCAACACATCTGAGCAGATACATCTGTTAACAGCACGTCTAATAGAAATCATACTCTCTTTAGTCTCCAGAAGTGAGAAAGATTTGATTGATAGAAATTATCGAGCAAATTAATCTGCTGATTGAAGCCAAAAAGGTAAAAAGTAAGTTTCGTACATTTCAGTTTTCATCGGGTAGCTGTACTCGCTACTTTGTACGCGTGGAGGTAATATTTCATTGATATAATTGGATATAGAAAGCTGTAAGTTATGTAAAAGGTAACCAGTTTGTAACACGTTTAAACATACTAACAAAACAAAAGGTGGGTTAACTGTGGGAGCCTGCCTACCACAGTTGTTCCAGCAGATTTTTGTTTGTGGCTTAAAATTATGTTACTTTCTGTTGACATCTAATGTCAGTGCAGTTTAGTACACAATGTCTTTCGTAATGCTGTCGTTTGCTAAGATATACACCTTCTTAGGGCTGCAAACTCGTGAGATAGTCTATATAATAAGTTGTGTCAGTACCTGAAATTTATGAACAGATCATACACAAACTGACTGTGAGAGAAACAAAGGCTGAACGGCCAGTGTAACATTACACAGACTTACACACGCTATCGTCAGTCTGTCATCATTCAGTTTTCAAAATTTGAGAATAAATATGTTATCTTTTCCGAAAAAGTATCCTACGTCCTTCCTAATGATATATAGTTTTTCCTTGTCAAGTTTAATCAAATACAGTTTAGCCGTTTTGTCGTGAAAACGTAAGAGACAAAGAGATAGAGTTACTATCGTATTTATAATGTAAATGTATCGACAATAATCCAGCGCAGTGGCTGACGGTACAGCGTATGGACTAGCTTGCTGGTTCCACAAAGCAATCGTCGCTTCGAGTTCGGCTATTTATGTGTTCTTTTCATCTTGCATTGTCTTTACTGCGGAGAAAACGTAATTTAAAAACGGGAAATATTGATAATAAAAGGTCTGGTATTAGAACAAATTCGTCCCTTGTCACAGTGGCCTAGTGCCCAGTCGACAGAGCGACTGATTGCCGAATATTCTGCCGGGTTCAATTCTCGAAGAACTCAGCAATTTTCCTTAGAAGATTGGTGTCCGGAACGGCTCTTCTGTCCCTTTCAGCGTACTGTCCAAAGACTACTGCTTACTCTCCGGGCTAAAGCCGCCAAAGTACAGTCCTCATCATTCTAAAACCACTTTAGAGCCAAGTTTGCTAAATAGAATATTGTGTTTTATCTCAGAAAATCCAGCGTAAGGGTCGTAGAAGCCCGTCATTTAGGATGTACTCTACATTTTACTGGTTAGTGCCACAACGCTGAAAACTTTCTACGTATTAACGCAAAGCCTTATTTCTAGGGAAAATCAGCGTAAAATCAGTTTTTTTTGAACTGTCTGTATACTTGTAACTCTTAGAGTTTAACTCCAACTTGTTTCAAAAATTTGATCATGATTTGAACTAATAATGATTTCGACTAAGATTCATTCAGTGAAAATCTCCAACTTTCCGCAATTAATTCTTTAATTTTTAGATAAATCGTTCACGTTGTGTGGTTAAATGCTAGTGTTCTTTAAATACATCCTAACTAATAACTTAAGAGCAAATAGTAACAGTTTTGTTGTATATTAAGGTAGCACTCCGAAAACATTGTCTCGTGCACCTACTAATCTATGACGAATAATATTTTTCCCCCTTCTGTTTATTGCAGAATTCAGACAAAGGTCTTTGAAGGCCTCATTATGGTTTGTAGCAGGGGCGGATGCAGGATTTTGGTTTGGGGGGGGGGGCTTGCGCGGACTTTGGTTTGGGGGGGGGAGGGATTGGCTTGAATGAAATTTGGTTCAGAGGGCTAGCCTTCAGTGGATTTTGGTTTGGGGGGGGGGGGCTTGAGTCGGCCTTAGGGTAGTCTTTATAGCCTTCTCAGGCCTCAAATCCGTAGAGCTAAAAAAAAAAAAAAGTTCTCCAAAATTACAGTGTCGGGGGTGGACCTAGATACTTTTGGGGGGGGGGCTTGAGCCCCCTAGCCCCTCCCCTCCCCTGGATCCGCCCCTGGTTTGTAGTTATACAGTTAAAAAAAATTATCTTAAAGATGATCCGTTTATCTCTTTTGTGCCCGAATATTTCGAACGAAAGTGCAGAAGTTTACGATGAGATGGATATTTTCCTGGAATAAATATGAAATCTGCTTAAATTTTTATTAGTATTGTCCGAAACAATGACAGATCTCGATCCCACAACCGCGGTTTTGTCCATCGTCTCAAAACTTCAAAGAAATAAAGCAGCTAAAGAGAGCGACCGAGAGAACTGGAACGGGTGTGGTTCGCTGCAACACCAGCTGTGAATGGACGACGGAGAAAGTGAATCAGGTGTTTAGCTCGGCTATCGGGAGGTCAGAGGTCGTGCAGTCAGTGCGGATACCAAAGAATAATTAGTTTGATAGTCCAGATCACTGTCCGGAAAAACGTGAGCTGTCAAGGAGATACTCTAGCGGGCATAAACATGTTCAAAAGTATTTCACTGGTGTACTGTGCGGCGAATAAAAACAAAAGGGAGGGCTGAAAACTGAATACTCCCTTATCCAGATCCTGATTCTCCGGACATCACTACCTCACCGGAGGCCAACGTCGGGTAGCTTGATAAAGGTAATGGTCGATTTTGCTCTCACTCCTTCTCACATGTCCCCTATCAGCTTTAATTATTCTAATGTAAACTGACTGTTAATATAGTTATTAAGTTATCGAGAGACTATGTTGATTGAAACTGAATGGAGATTTTTCTGTGCATTCCTAGGTGAAAATTAAGATAGTCAATAACTAATTAGCTTAATTACACGCGAGGATTGCGAGAGGATTTGGAATAATTTGCCTGGAAAGCTATCATCATGCCATTAAAAAATTGAACCTGTCTCATGAAGAGAACCAATTTGCATCATGTTTAAAAATAACAACAAACTAAGGGACAAGATTAATTATGGGAAATTACCTATTACAGTTCTTCCCAAAGAATTTTTGTATTTCGTTTTAAAATTTATGTCACTTTCTGGGAATATCTAATGTCAATACCATTTTGTACGCAACGTTTTTGGTTTCTCTGTCTTTTGTTAAGATATATAGCCTGTGGGGATTTGAAACAGGTGAGCTAGCTACATATAAACACAAAATAATATTTGGGGGTAGCGCGAATTCGCAGCTACAGTTACACACTCTACCCGTCTGTTTGTCATTGTTCGGTTAATTTTCAAAATTTCACGAAAAAAATTGCTATTTATCCCGAAAAATTTATCATATGTATTTCCTAACGATATACAGTATTTCCTTGTCAAATCTAATGAAGATAGGTTCAGTAATTTACTTGTGAAAACGTAACGTGCAGATAGAGAGACAGAGTTACTTTTACAATTATAATATTAGTATAAATATGTATAACATTTCGCAGTCCACTTACTGATTACGACAATGTTCACTATAGAATAATTTTAAATGAATCCGACGCCAACAAGGTAGAAACATCTTTCTGGAAGCTAGTCTGCACTTTACGTTACTGAATACTAGTAAGTGTATCGAAGTTGGCTCTTTAACGAATCCTCTTTCACGAAACATTTCTAACAAAGACTATTACAGTAAAGACCTCAGCCCGTTGTCTGTAGTGTCTCGGAAGGAAAGTGGCTGATGCCATTAATTCTGCTGCCGCGGTGAAGAATTTCTATATCCACCAGCCCTACCCTAGGGGCATCAACGTCCTGGATACTGACAGCCTTTCCCTTTGTTTCAGTCCACAGTATTTACGAGTTTTCTCATTTCAAAGACACTTCTGCTTGCCAAAGAAATGATGTCACCAACGAGTACATTGTTCTCGCTGAATAAAGGTTCCAGGAATCCATACGACGTTCAAACAACGCCAACTGGATCCCGCACCCGTCAAATTCTGCACCTCCGGAGTGGTGCCGGTTATTTCCTGGGCACACAAGCTGTCGGGACAGTGGCCACCCTTGTGCTACAGTCTCTTCCGTTCCGACAGCGCGGCGCGAAAATAAATACGGGCTGCTTGTACTCCAGTTATCACCCGCTCGGGCTGCATTCCCGCAGTAAGTAGTCGGTGGGTGCGAGCAAGTAGGTCAGGCGAATCTGCGCGCGCAGCTCGTGCTGGTATTTTATCGGCAGCGGGCATCTTGATACGGCGGGCCCAATCCAATTATTGATCAGAACGCAAGTCTCGAAGGGCCCCGCTGTTGTGAGGGGGTGGGGGCTGGTCGGTGGCCGGCAACCCCCTCTCCCATTCGATATGCAGTCAATTATTAAGCCGCAGAGGCAAAGTCGTGCAGATTGAACGCGCGCTTCGAGAGGTTGTGTGTGTGTGTGTGAGTGGCGAGGAGGAAGGGAAAGGGTTTTGCCAGAGGAGAACAATAACGAGATTTGCCTGTTGCGAATCGGTGCGAGGCGAGAGAGGGAGGTGGGGGCGATAGAACGACATTGGATGGCGGGAATCGAACGGAAATAAAGCTTTACGGCTGGTCTGGCCGATGGAGTTGGCGTCGATGAAATGCCGGGATAACTGCGTCGATATGAACGACGTACTTCTCACAGACGTGCCGATTAAACTCTTCGGAGAATGCGACGTAGTTATTGAAACGGAGCTTCTTTTCCATCGTTAAGTGAAACCATTACGCGTAATGCTATTGGCTTTTATCGAAATCTGACCATAACCGAAATAATAATCAGTAAGTTTCACGTTGTGAATCTTTAAAACTGACGGTCACCACTGATTCAGAAACATGAAGAAGCGACTTACATGGACATAGATGGACACGAATATTTATAACAAAAATAGAAATAAAAATGTTTAAATGTGAATAACAGTTGTCAGTCGCGAATTGACTAATCTAACTTCATTATTGCCTTTGTTAATTACTGATTTATATGTTGGTAATTGAACAAACGATTGTACAACTACACCTGTTATTTTATAAAATTATTCAACTCCCCCTAAGCTCATGAAGATGGCAACGTATGGCAAATATAGATCTCAAATATTAGTTTATTTTTACGATTTCCCTCCGTGTCCCATGCAATATTAGCTCTGAAAATTTGCTGGCATGTCCTTGAATATGTTCAGTCTCGGCACTTCCACTAGTTCTTTCCGTGTGGTCTACGTATGGTCCTCATAAGTTATTTCGCACTGTTTACAGAAGTTGCTGCCAAAATAAATACTTTGCGCTATCTCAACAGGTTCCCTACTCTCAGAATCAGGCTCCGTCTGATTGGTTTTAAAGAGAATAACGCGTGTAATGTGACAGCCATTCCGATAGAAACCTTTTCAAAAATTCTTCCACCTTCTGGTTGGGCGGTGCATGGAATTTGTGAAATCAGGAGGTGGCTATTTCGCATGAGAACAGAAAAGGGAAATAAGAAGCTTGTATTTTTATCCCCACCAGCATATAGCTCTTAGACTTTGAATGGTTTCGATACTAAAATTCAGATGCTATAAACCCTTCCGATGGCGGAAAAATTTAGTTCGACCTGTTTTATTATTATTATTATTATTTTTCTATTTTTATTATTTTTTTTGCTGGTGATGTGAGTATAAAAACACACGTTGTTAAAAAATATGATAATCAATGTGCTGTACTTAAACAGTATAAAGTTGTTGGCACTTCTTTAAATAGGATAATCACATTCGTAGAATTTTACTACGTAACATTATAAACGCAGACGTTCTCGCCTCGCATTCGGGAGAACGGCGGTTCGAATCCCCGTCTGGGCATCCAGATTTGGCTTTTCCATGGTCTCCCAAATCACTCCAGGCAAATGCCGGGATGCTTCCTTCAAAAGACCATGGCCGAATTCCTTCCCATTTCTTGCCATCCATCCTTTCCCATCTCTAAAGACCTCGCTGTTAAGAGAAGTTAAGAAGTTTAAAAAAAAAAAAAAAGTAATAAACGCAGAGTCGGTAAAGAGACGTAAGAATGGTGCATCTCCATGATGTCATTCTATGTCATATGTCTCTACTGCGTCTTAGTCTGAAAAAGATTTTGGCAGCCGAGATAAAGAGCAAAAGAATATGAAAATCACCAAAACCGTGGCTGTACCAATGGACGTACACTTACAGAAGTAATCCACGAAAGATGGTAAAGGGAAAGGTTACGGAGTTGCTTCGGCTACTACCGCTTCCTTCAGGATTCGTGGACGTGGAGATCCGCATTCCCGTGACAACTTTTTCGGCAATAGAAGGGACATAACTCTGTCAGTGCTACGTTCCGGCCATTCTTGATCTTCCACTGAAGTTTCCTCCACGGTACTAATTAAATTGCAGGCGAATGGTCCTGGGGTACGTAGTGAAATTACACCACCAGTAGGTGTAGGAAATTTTTGTAAGACATGTCTTCAGGGTGGATTCTACTTGCGGCACGAGAATGATCTACAGTTGGGAACAACCAGCTCCGTGGATACGCATGTGGAGCGTGCAAATGAAGACGCAGCAGAAAGTGAAACTGACAAGTGCAGAGGTAAACGTGTTGCAGATAGCGAGCGAGACGAAGAGGGAGTAGAAGAGACGGCGATACCCGCGACCGGTTGGACGGCTGGTGCTAAAATGGGTGACAGCCGTTGAAGGCGGCAGCGAGGAAAAAGTAGTTCTTTTTGTGCGGATGAAGACAAAGTCTGCGGTGGAGAACAAAGGGGCCGCCGTCGCGCGCAATACATCACGGGAGGTGCGACCCGTGTATATACCAGTGAGCGGAGGGATACATATTTTAAAAAGGCGGCCGCGCATTATCGTAAAGGCGACCGCGTTGCGTCGTTGCTCGTAAATTTCGGAGGCGAGACGCGAACGGAACCGCGAACGATCATTAGGGCCGGCGGATGGTTTTTCCACACCCGCGCGGACAGTGAAGGGGTGTCAGTTGTTGGTGAAACGTCGCTCGTGTATCTTCACTACTGTGCCTTCATAAAGACACGTCGTGAAGCGTCGAAACCAGAGGCGGGGTCGCAGTAAGGATACACCTTGCAGTTTTTGGCAGCAAAGTTGAGCACACGGTTTACCGGAAGAGCTGAAAGACATTTACATCTGTACTCTGCAATTCACAAAGTGGCTGACAAAGTGTGCTTTACACCAAAACTAACTCTGTGCAGTTTAGTCCCGAATAGTATGAAGAAATAATTCATATAAGCATCAGTACGGCACCTAATTTCTCTAATCTGATGATCCTGACGATTCTCCTGAAAAGATTCCTAAAGTTATAAGTGTGTGGAATTTTCTGTGCTTGCTCCCTTCTTTTGTCGGCATACTTATAACTGTGAAGACTATGAATTAGATCTTTTCTTTCTTAGCGTTGTCACTTGGGAAGTTATCTCCTTCTGTATATAAAACGATCTCGGTATCTCCGTATCTCACGAAGGAAAGCGCTTCAATTTTATGTGACGTTTCGAACTCGCTCTCCGATTTCATCTTCCTGTGAAACATCGGATTCAAGGAGTGGTTGCGCTTATACAACTAACAACGGCAACAGTTACCACTATAGGGACCCGACATTTCTCCGGAAGATGAAGTGAGTGAGCTACTTCGAAACATTGCATCAAGTTGACACGATTCCGTAGTGGAAGAAAACGTTTTATGCAGTTGGTACACCTGAAAAGCCTCCGTTGTTACATCACGTTTCCATTATTTGAAACTCACTTTAATCTATTGAATAGCCACTTACTGCTTGAACAAACTATTGTGTGTTTTGAGGTGTACAAATCCTAAATTTATTGTAGTTTGGCTGTTTCTCAGAATGCTAAGGACGTCAGTTGCTGGTTCGTTTTATTGAGGCTATAAAGGAATAAACCAGGAAATTGTAAATAATCGGACACAAGATGGAGTCAAAACCCAGAAACTATGTAGTGACTTCATCACCATGCTTACTCGATAGCATCAAAATTAAAGACGTTAATGTATTTGTGTAAAAAACTGGTTTGGTGCGTGTCCAAACGGTCAGTTTGCCATTTTGTACCATCATCCGTGCATTTAAGAAATTAATTAGCAAATTACTTTAAAATTTCTTGGCTATGTAGTCGATGACTGTAATACCAACCACGAATAAGAGTTTTACTACATCTGGAACTCGTTGCATAGGGAATGGCTATGTGGATTGCTTCGTTTGCCGTGTATCTGGATAATTATATGCATTCTGCTGCGAAGTAGCTTTTTGTATGAAGATATTAATACACAATCTTTGTCAACGTACGGCTCTTTGAGTTTCGTACCTGCTCTAATAGCCTGGTGCCCCCGGTCAAAAAGATTTTTTTTTTTTTTTTTTTTTTTTTTTGCTTCTGGTTTTAAGCATCGTCAAAGTCGAGGTTATTAAGGCGGGAAGGTACTGGGGGAAAGGAACGGGAATTCGGCCGTGGCCTTTTCAAGGAACCATCTCTGCATTCGCCTAGAGTAGTTTGGGGAAACGATGGAAAACCCAAATCTGAATAGCCGGACTGGGATTCGAACCAGCGACCTCCCGAATGCGAGGCCAGATCTCACCCGCGACGGTCTTGCACTTGACACGTAATAAGTGCTCGACAGTAGAAATACGTTGCGATAGCGGTCAAGCTGAGTACACCATCCCGCATCACTTGCTTGATGTGGAGCTGTGTAAGGAAGGGTTGCCGGTTCGACTCAATGCTTGCCCGCTGCGGCGGTGGTCTGTCTCCTCTGCCCACGCTCGACGACAATGGCTCATTTCTCCGTCCGCTCCGACGCCGAGCGGTGTAGGTCGGTCAGAAAAAACAACGGCCGAGCCCACACTCGTCCATTCATAAAGTCGGCGCGGGACCGGTACACGCAGCTCCGCTCGCAACTGGAACACCGCGCTCACTTCCGCCACGGAATCACAGGCTCTTCGATTCCTCTATGACTTGTACATAGCTTCTGAACCAATCAAACTAACTTAAGGTGTTCTTTGTTAGAGCGAAAGGTAGTGATGAATATTCCTACGCATGATGATTTTACTTTGAAACATATTGGTCACATAAAGTTACATCATATCTGGATTCCAGTAAAATATTGATAGCCATTATGTAGTACAATTACTCTACGGCCATTATCAAATGAGAGCTACAGTTTTAAGAATTAATAGAGTTATTATTCTAATTATAAGAGAAAGCAGAACTTGAAGGGGTACTTGTTGAGACGGGAGTGCTTTTTAATAGACGCCTTGGAAGAACTAGGAGAATCAGAGCAAGAGAGAGGTACAAGATCACAGACGACATCAAGGAAAACGGAAATTACGTGAACATGTAGAGTAGGGCAGAAAACAGAATAGAGTGGGGAGCTACCAAGTGAAAACCTGTCTTAGGGCAGAACTCTGCAGCTGCTAATGATTATGATTCTAATTAAAATTGCTCTCGAACAGAAAAATACTAACTTAACCTCTCATGACGATTGGCTATTGTACCCGTCGAATCTTAGGTAGAGCCGGGATTAGATATTCCGTTTCTTGTACGCAGACGACGAAGAAAATAATTGCTGTTAGGACCGTTCGCTCGCACGACATTCAGAATATACAGTCCATCATTTAAGTAAACAGTGCGGAAAGGGCTCAAACTACTGGACGAGATTTTTAGAAGTTTTGGCGAATATTGGCTGTTGATAGTCAAATATCAGGAATTGAGTTACTCGACTTGTAAAACTCAAAGAAGTTTCAAATGTGTGCGAAGGAATAAAATAGAGCGAAACCCTAAAAATATCTAAAACAGGAAAAGTGAGTGCTTACAATCTCTTTGAGCTCGACGGATAAATTCTAGTAAGTTACATGAAATTAATAATGTGTAAAACATGAGCTTCCTCATTTATACGACAATGATACTCTGCACAATATCCTACGATCTAATAATAAATTAACATACAAAATGATGTATCAAAGTTATATTTGTCTAAGCAGAGCAATGATTACCATATTTTCGTTAATTTTAAGCTCTGTAGTTATGACGCTGGATTTCAAAAGTTCTGGTTACAGTCCCGGGTTGATATCCCGGTGAGCCAGTAATTTTTAAGAGGTGTGTTTGATCATGTGAGCTACATCAGGAATTCCCGTGTTTAGGATTCCACGATAAACTGTAGGTCCCAGAGGAAAGAAACTGGCCGTCCTACCTTTGACACAATGGCTTAGTATGCCTCATTCGAGAGGATCCAACCAACCTTCGGTTTGTGGACTAAGTTAATTTTAGATTAAAGTTACCATCACAGTTTATACACTTTTGAGGATTTCCTCATACGCTTTGACTGTAGACAGCTGTGTATCAGTTACAACGCAGAGCAGGGCGCGATGTAAATTGTATTCGATGTCAGCATTTCTCCTTTGTGTCCCAGTTGAACGTAGCTGATTCCAAACTAAGGCGTTGTATTGTGGTGAGTCACTGTAGTGACAGGTGATTATGCCCGGTATAATGTTGGTTGTAAACGGTTGGCAGCGACGGTCGCCTTGTAGCAATTTCTTTTGTAGTGACAGCGTTCGGACATTGGACGGAAAGACAATAGCGAATATAAATAGTCTTTTGGCTTCGGAACGGATCGCGGGATCAGCTCCTCTGTTTAATGTCTTCGCGGGTAAACGTGGGAGGATGTGCAGAGAAAGCGGTAAAATCTACCATCGCATCGAAAGGTTACGCTGATCTAAGAGCTATGAAGTCTCAGATAACCATTAGTCAAAGGGCACCAATTTAGAACTGAAGAAACAACATAGCTGTATTTTTTACCGAATCTTTGCAATGTGCCAAAGAGACAGAACAATTTTTCTTAACCAAGAAATTAATGTAATGATGTAAGGAAGTGAGACAGATTAACGAATTCATAAATCAAACGCGGAAAAAAGTGAACATCATGGTTTTATGTGAGCTTAACATAATCATCGTAGTTAAACCATTAGGCTTAATCTTACTATCCCTTACTGGATAAGCTTAACCATGCATTATATAAAAGCCAGTTTTTATTCTACCACTTGCTGTTCGTCAGATGGAAGTGACTGATTAATGTCTCTCGAAGAATTTTAGTTTTTCCCTTAGCAGTGCTCCTTTTCTTGTAGCAGAATCTGGTTGAAAAAAATTTATGTTACTAAAGTAGTATACTGCTACCTGAACGATTGATCAGCATTTGGTTATATCTACGCTGAATATGTTATTGACTTGGTTTGGTATGATTTGATCACTATAATGCAGTGGCATCGACGCATCTGGAAGTTATAGGAACGACAAAATTAAATCGATGAACTGCATATTCTTAGTGTTTAAGCACTCTCTCAGTATAATTCTTATACCTTCCCCTGAGATTGGATTATGAGCTAAAACGTCTCCACAAGTTTTGGGGACGCTCGTTCTTCTTCATCCCATATGCTTCCAATACATTACTGTTTTGGGAAAGGTTCGGAGGGTGTTCTGTTGACGAGGCAATACGTTTTCACGAATAACCGGTTAAACTGGCGTTGATGAAATGTAAAAAGTAAATACTAGTCATCATTAGGAAGGGTACAGGATTCTTTTGTGGGATAAATAACATATTTTATTATGAATTTTTTGAAATTAACAGAACTGTGACAGAGATACAGGTAGCGCGCGTAAGTCTCTGTAAAATTATATTGGTCATTAAGGCTTAGATTGTTTATGATCTGTTGATGAATTTAACATAGTATAGATGTATATTTTATCCAATTCTAACGATAAAATTCTAAGTCTACGCTTACGAAGTCGTGGATGACAGCTGGTAGTTGTATAATTGTCATGTCAGTCCTTGCTTATGTTCCAGCTTCTGTCCACTCTACTTGTTATTTACCAGCAAGACAGAGTTCTTTGGTATATGAGCCTCCTACAAGCGGGAATTAGCTAATCTTTCGATCATCAGGCCCATCGCAGGTTCAACCAAAATCGCCACTATCCTCCACTGCCAAGAATACTACTTGGAAGAATCTATCATGTGAAGAGCCTTTAGCCACTCATTAAGGGTGTCCGCGGGGACCCACGTGGAGGCGGCGCGTCTGCTCCTTCGGAGGAATGTCTTTCTGTTTGTAGCAATTATTTGTTAATCTCACTACTTACTTGCCATACTACTCAGCTATAACTTAATAATGTGCATTCTCGTTTTGTTCCGATTTTTTATTGTTTTTTTTTGGTTTTGCTAAAGGGTAGAACTGAGAGAATCAATCATTCTTTAATCAATCATCCTTCTACATTTTACATCGTTAATAATTAAATTTCACAGCCATTATTTGTCACCCAGAACAAGTTATTTCTGTTTCAAGTCCTATTTTTAGTATCACTTACGTATTTTTGCTGAATGTCTTCGTAATCTTTATACTAGGAGAATTTGATCGTTGCCTCAGTATGTGTTTGGTTTGCCATTATAGGACCTCTAAAGCCGAGGCCAAACTATCGGTCCATGAGGTGGTGACAAGGTTTGCGCTCCATTTGTGGAGCTCCTCTCGAGCAGCCAAGATTTATCACCAACAGGATGCGGGCGGGAGAGTGTACCCAGCCAGCCCATGGAGGGCGCTCCATTGACAAGTGGCGCGCCCAACAGTAGCGGCCACAGCACTAAGAGGAGCTGCTATCGGGGACAGCCATCGACCAGCCACGCACACAGGCCGCTTATAATGGCCATCGGACCTGTTGTTCGCAGCCAAGGCCTTCACCGTGGGTGGCTGCCCCTCAGGTGGGCCTATCAGGACGACGAGTCAATCAGCGGGCGACAGACAGACGGGTCTAGACCACTGTGCGCACGACATGACATCAGTGACTACAATAAACATTTTCGACAGTATTCATTATACTCAATTTCCCGGTAGATATAATGCGGTTAAAAGCCTTTGTTGCTTGAATTCTTGATTGATACTAAAAAAGAAAAACACTTTGAGACCACCAGATAAATTTCGTTACCATTTATGCATAAATATCTTTAGAGGGCATCCATAAATTTCGTGAAGTGTTTTTCCGGATTTACGGATCCCCCCCCTCCCCTCTGGTGAGACTTCGTGAGATCTGGTCCGACCCCCCCCCCCCCTCTGGTGAGATCTGGTCAGTGAGACCTCCCATCACCCCTTCTCACCCTTCCAAAGCCGGTTACACCCACACTCTTGGACGAAATACCCCCCAGAAAACGGCCTAAATCTCTTGTGAGATTTCCGTTAACGCCCCCCCCTCCCCCTTGGTGAGATTTCGCCAGACCCCTTCCCCCTCTATTTCACCTCACGTAATTTATAGACCCCCCTTACCGAATGTGTCTCAACTCGTAGATATTTCTGTGACACAACTGTTGAGAGTAAAAGTGCACTATATGGTTTTTGGAATAAGAAGTTGCTATTAAGGTGGATGAGCCAACTTTTTTGGCCAATGGATTGGGATGCAGAAGGCAAGGGTAAGTCACTTAATTAAAAATTCTAATAAGATTTCCCAAGTTACGGCGGTAGGTAACACTATTCTGAAGAGTATAAAAAGGCGGAGGACTATTAATTGCACATGAGATCTTAGCGAAAACGAAACAGGAGGGAATGGTACAAGGAAAGAGATACCGAGGAAGACAATTATTAAAATACATCCAGCAGATAATGGAAGATGTTGGCTGCTGGAGATATGTTGGTATGAGGAGGAGGGAAGATAATAGAGCTAAATGGAGCACCGCTGTAGACCAATGCAAGCACTCACTATCGAAGAACAAGATTGTAAATAATAATAAAAAAAAACACACGTTAAGGATTTGGTGTAACCGCTGTGTTACTGGAGACGTAATACGTGGAAATTATTGAACGTTATAGTGAAGTTAAAGAAACAGGATTGAGCTTTTATGTCTTTTATAAGCCGCTTGTCAGAACTCTACTAAACTGTTTCGAATTTAAAACATCTTCAGCTGAGACCCCAATGTGGTTGGTTAGAAATGAAGCTATGGTCTCGTATTCGGGAGGACGCAGGTTCGAATTCTCGTCGGGCCATACAGATTTTGATTTTTCATGGTTTCCCCGAAATCACTGCAGGGGAAATCTGGGATGGTTATTTCAAAAGGCCATGACCGAATTCCTTTCCATTCCTTGCTTCTAGTCCTCTCCCGTCTCTCATGACCTCGACGTCGACGTGGCGTAAAACCATAAGAAAAAAAATCAGATAATACTGTCTGTCAACTGACTGGTGTACAATCTTACATCTTCGTTTTAATGCAACGGTAAACCTTCCTGTGCATAGATTAAGTTAACGAAATAACATACCTCTGTATATTCCTTTAGTTGAATTTGTGATTTCAATATACGGAATTTGTTTCAATACTGTTTTCATACATTCTGGGTCTATAGTTCTTCTGGTAATCACCTACTGGAGAAAATGGTTGCAAATCCCAAAGAAAGCGAGAATTTTTTGGTCGAAGCAGAATGTGTGTAATCACTTTTACAATCCATTCAACAAGTTATCAAATGAATACTAATTACAATGGGAGACCGTGTAAAAACTATAACGAGTTGTCAATTTCATTGGTAATGTTAACCATATCACCCTGTTTTGATACGCAGTCATGAAGACTAATATGACGCTATCCCTATGTAAACTACACCACGTTGCTATCAAAGGCTCACTTCTAATCGCAATCGGAAAAAGTGAAGAAAAAAAAACGAAAATAGAAATAAGATATACGAGGCCCATTCTGTCACAGAAAATTGATAATTCCCTTGTTTACCTGCTGACGTTATATTGGCTGAATCAGTACCAGCTCAGAATGCCTCGTCGATCTGGCACGCGGAAGACGTATTTCGAGAAAATAAATCTCTCGCCACCTTACATAGAGGTTGCCCATTTCACGCACCTGCACGGCCACCCATTTGATCGCTACTCTGCGGCAAGAAGACTAACAGCTAACAGGTGCGCCGTAACTAAAAGCTGCGGTCACCACGTTGGAATTGATACTTCTGCCAGCCGTCCGTCTTGATCGGACGTTTCTCGCCCCTGTGTTGGCGTGCCGCGGTATGCGACGCCTGCATCGCTCGCGATGCAACACGCGTCACTCCGCTGTGAGGACATCTGACGGCGCAGAATGTGAACTAGCTAGCCCGGCGCGCGGTGAATCAGCTTCGTTAATATAGGAATACGTTAACGTGCCAATCCGCGGGGGATATCGAGCGAAACCTTGCTTTGAACGTTCGGACCTCGTTACTTCGAGGAATCTTCAGTTTCTGAAACTTCGTGGAGGTCCGCAAGGTGACTTTTAAGCTGTCGAATAAATACCAATATCTGAATCATTTTCGTATTAAACGTAGGATTAAAAACTTATCATAATTAGCCGTCACTTATATTGTGCAAGACGTTTTATGACAAATATCTTTTTACTCTCTTACGTTTGTTTTTAGAGTGTGTGATGCAATCCACCATATCTTCCTATTATGACCTCATATCTTTATTTCCAAATACACTTTACAATGCTTACTCTTCAGTACCGCCTAACATACTTTGACATTTGTATCACATAATTTTGCACCGTAAAATTTCTCCTACAAATTAATAGTTTTCGTATGTCTGAAAATGTATCCTACAATCTTTAATTTTTTTTTTCAATACTTTCTTCGCCCATTATTTGAGAACGTATTCTATTGCTGCTTCACGTAGTTTCTAACTTGGCAGTCACTGCACACTAGAGACCATAAGCTTAGGGGTTTGCCAATTTTGATACTACCTCGGATATGTGGAATTCTAGTTAAGTCTCTTATAACGTCTTACGTACTGTAGACAACCATTACAAGAAGAATCGTAGGTAAAATAATGTGAAAAAAAATTATAAAATATTTAGATGAGTAGCTCCAGAAACTGTATGGCACTTTTATTTCCTTTATCAATAAGATAAAGAATCCGACCTTGTTCTGTAGGAGCATATTCAAAATCCTTCAAATTTTCCTTTTTATGGTATTTCTAAAATGGAAGTCTCATTTCAGTTTCAGTAAAGAGTTGTGGTTCAGACTTATTATTTTAGAACTATCTTTCTTATTCCAAGATTAATGTTTGAGAGTAAATTGTTCTTGCTTTTGGAGATTTTTGGTAAACACTAATTTGTTTCTAGTATCAAGAAAGCAGATAAATCGAAAAATCATGAATTAACTTGTCAAAAAAATCTATTTTTGCTTCAATTTTTATTTCTTTTCATAAACAGTCGACCCAGTTATACAAACTGCAATAATAAATAATTAATTTAAACGGACCAATAATCGCCATAATCTTCGGAACAACCCTCTGCCACCCACAATTTTGTGAATTGCAGAGTATATATGTAGATGTAGAAGTAGATTTGAAATTCATTACTTTTCGATGTTCACGCACAGTTGCCTAATGTTGTTACTTTGGAAGATTATCATACCATATGTTATTTCAATAAGATATTACGAAAATTTGGCTATTATTCGCGTTAATTCGAATCACGTAACTTAACAATCATCTCATCCGAAACACAAGACTTGTACGCATTAGATAAACAGTTCATTAATACACGAGATATGATATTTCCAAATGTCATGCTGTTAAATAGTTAGAATGGATTTAGATTCTAGCAAAACGTTAAGATGCAATACAAATTTAAAATAAAATAATTTTTTTTTTTTTTATTACTTTTCGTAGTTTGTTTAGTTGCACAATTGCACTTATAACTTTTTCGTTTATAGAGAAGCATGTTTCTTTTCTGTCCTTCTTCATTAACAAGTAACGTATTTTATCGTAGTGGTGACCAATATGCGTGTTGAAGCCATCGATTCTGCTATCGATTCGTATTTTTCTCGCAGTAAAACTCCACGAGAAGTGCTGTTGCGTGCAGCATTAGCTTTGCGTGAAACCGAATGCATATTCCCCGCATCGATAATAATCGAAGTGGTATACGTGGCGGTCGTAAAGACAGATGGGAACTCAGTGCGCGTAATAAGAGCTCAACGTTCTTCTTGTCCAACGTCTTTGCCCAAGAGGAAACCAGTTTTACTGCCGTATGCGTTGAAATCTACAAATCTCTTCCTATGGTGCTAAGCAAGGCAAAAATATCCGTTTTAAGACCGAAATAAAATTTATGTAACCACAGTGTGCAGTGCCGATCGTTAAAAAAAGAAATTAATGGCTGAAGTTATTTGATATTTTTACTTTATATAACATAAAGAGTTTCGTTGGAGTATATAACTGTATGTTATTTCGACGTTTATCTGTTCCGTGATTAATAGTGACGTAAAAAAAAAATATGTTGTTAGAAATTTTTACGACTTTCCTGTTACTAAATTTTAAAAGAACAATTTTGATTCATATTGGGTTTATTGTATGATCTTTATATTAAGTTTTATAAACAAAGCCTGGAAATATGAGATATAATATTAAGACAGCACCGCAACACGAAATGAACATGATTGCACGTCAGCAATATATTCAGCTAATAAATTATTCCATTCCTAAAAATTAGGTGGAGAAATGTACGAAATTCTGTTAGGACTGTTTTTAAAGCTAAAATTGAAGCTCTGATTACTGTTACAACACCAGCTACATGTAAATTAACAGTACATGAAGTAATTGTGGTGCAACTAATGAAAGTTCGAAAACTTGGGCTAAGAACAATAAGCTATGTTTTGATGGAAAAAGAAATAAACTGGACATCAGAATATCTGTGAATGATACATTGAATAATAAATTTCTGAGTTTATGAACGAAAGTGGAATTATACAAAGATACACAGAGATTTATATTGAAGCACAGAGATGAAGCAAGACTACAAGCACAAGTCACTGAAATGAAGGTGTTAGGAAGAATATTAGCTAAAGAAGACAATACATTATACCAAAATGTTAACATTCAGAGAAAAATCCAAATATAGGATATAGTACTTTTGATAAAAGATAGACAACTAGTATGGAACTACAAAATTCACAAGGTGGACGAAAACAGACAAGAAAAACTAAGCAAAAGGTAATATCTCATAAGGTAGAATAAAAATTGGATAAACAAAAACGAGATCAGAAGAAGAGTTATAGACGAAGTGGAAGTAGGAATAATCGCTTTTTTGGGGGGGAAATAAATTAAGAGTGAGCCATGATGGGAGCACACAACTTATTCGGGTGTTATTTACGAGTGACTGAAATAAAAAATAACTGTTGATTTTTTAAGTAACTGTGAAACATAACAGTGACTGCTACTAGTTACATCTCCTTTTCTGTTTATACATTTCTTGTGATTTTTGATTTTTTTGCTTAGGGCTTTACACCAACACGACGTCGAGGTAATCAGAAGTAGGAGATGGTTTGAGGCATGGAACGAGAAGAAATTCGGCCACGGCTTTTGATGGAAATATCCTAGTATTGATTTAGAGAAACCATGAAACAAAAATCAGCATGGTTGGACGGGGATTTGAACCCGTGTACCCACGAATACCAGGCTAAACGTTACCACTAATCCTTCATGCTTGGTCCTGTTTGTAGCAACATATTTAACATTTTTAGCCTTCGTTATTTTTTAAGGCTGAGGTAAGTAATTCTTTCGTGTTCAGGAAGTTTAATAAACTTTTTTGTTATAAATGTGATAATATTTTTTATACCTTTTCGACTGACGTTAGAGTTCATTACGGATGCAGATTGTTCCACAGACTGAGCCTATTTAAGCAGAGGTCGGTTATTGGCTCTGTCCCTGGACTTGAAGTGGCCGTGTCGGTCAATACAACACAGGTCCAAGAACAGTGCCCTGCGGAAGCAATAGAGCGTGGCGCGCCTTAACGCGACTGTACAGGGGTAGCGTCTTAAGTTAACATAGCCGAGGCGGGCCGCATACATCAATTCAATGGTCATTCAGAGAGCGGGCGCACAATGACAGGATTGTCTACGTCCACAATGTGCTTCCTCCAGCGCTCTCTCCGAGTGTGGTCACACCCTGAGCAGGGCTGTCCACACAGGTGCGGTCCTCACGCGTGACAAGTAGTTTGCGATACGTCATAGCTGCCTCTGCAAAGGTCGACGGCGGTTGTTCTTTGGTTTCATTTGTACCAAACGCGTTTTTTTAAACTGCTTTACGTCTCTCAACAGCGAGGTCTTTAGAGACGGGAAAGGATGGTGGCAAGGAATGGGAAGGAATTCGGCCATGGCCTTTTTAAGGAAGCATCCCGGCATTTGCCTGGAGTGATTTGGGAAACCATGGTACCAAACTCGACATGAAATTATTATGTTAATGAGAAGTGTGGAATAATGATATGACCTGAACTCTTACAATCCTTTTTACTGTACACTTTAAGAAAATGCGTTGTGTGTGGAAACTGGACGTGACCTCAATAGCTCGGCAACCGTCGGCGATTCCGATGATCACCGAAGTGTTAGCTATACTGTTTTACCTTAGTACCACTATTAATCAATATGCAAGCGGTGTCTGTCTGAGGGCTTGAGAAAGCAACATGCAGAAACTGTCAAACCAATTTGGATGGCGTTTCCACAACTTTAAAGCTGATGGTATAGTGGTATATCTTTTGACCCTATGAGACAGGGGTATCGAGCACGAAATGATAATTCGTTCGAATCGATAACAGATAGACGCCACAAATCACATTTCACTCAAATTAACATCTCTTTATGAGATACCCACCAAAAATCGCTCTAAAACGCAGATAAACTCTTGACCTTTTGGATTTTGTTAATATTTCTATTTTAACATGTAACTTTGGTTATTTATTTCTTCAGTTTACGAAATATAGTACATTGGAATACCCGGAAAGTGTCATGAAATCATTACATCAGAGGTTAACACTCGATTAATGGTGGCTTCCCACGGCTCGTGGATTTGTCGGCCACGCCGGTCTAGCTATCAACAGCGAGTCGTAGGAAGGAAACAGCCTCTACTGGCAGGGACGGCGCGCCTCTATCCGTCAACCAGTCGGTAAACATCAAACACCCGGGCGCCTCTATCCGTCACCCAGTCGGTAAACATCAAACGCCCGGGAAACTGAAACGACACTAGGCACTGTGGTTGGGAGGTGGCTGCGAGATGGTGCGCGCTGATCCGTACAATTTGGCTGCATGGCGCTAACTTTGAGAAGCCACCATAAGCGTGACGAAATTGAGAAATTAAGCTCACGTTGAAGGTTACAAACATAAAAAAGGCTTAGTATTATCCCGAAGGTTGGTTGGTTCCGACAGAAAGAGGTATGCTTAGCCTGGTATAGGAGTTTAACCAGTTAATTTCCTCCTTACCTAACCTAACCCGGTAATCCTACCGATCAAGGAGATACATAGCTTAAAGTGGAATCCGAACCACAGAAGCGTTCTGGTGTACTTCACATTACACATGAAGCTGTGCCTGAGGTGAAGATCGGGTTAAGAGCCCATGAAAAACCCCGCCGAGACAGGCATTCCAACTGCAGGCAGAAATTGCAAAGTACATAGTATACTAAAAAGCAGTTTCAGAATGACTGGACTGCATCACACCATATCTTAGCTGGATTTAGAGTCTTGAAATCAGATATTCTATTCTTCGCGGTAGTGATTAGCGGATTAAGCACTTCAGGAATGCAACAAGCGGCCATTACGAGACGAACACAGAGGTGATTAAAATCGTTGGTAAGACAAGACAGGGATGCCCTGCCGATGTTTATCGGCCGCGGACGAATTCCGATCTTTTCAGATAAAGTCCTGTGTGTGAAGACACTCATTAAGACACTCCACTGGTCAGGCTGGCTGTAAATCAGTTTGTTTACGATAGCCGTATAGCATTCGCCAGTAGGCACACTGCAAACAGCTGCAAGATTGTATATCTTCACTTTCTTAATTAATCGCGACCTAGAAGAACTAAATGTTCCCTGTGAATAAGGCCATTATTCTAGTGGCTGACGTATTGCAGTATCGGGAGTCAACCAAAGACAACGTCAGATTTCTATACAACTGAGAAGAACAAGCCACCGGTGGGCAATAAAAGTTAATAAATTACGTCCCGAAGGTGAAGGAGAATAAAACTTTAAAACAACAACGCAGTGGGTGACGAAAAATATGGACGCTATTAATTGGATTCCGTCCCGCTCGTAGAATAAAGACGGCAGCGATTTCCTGGCGTGACCTCGCGTGCCAATCTATAAATCAGTCTTTCAAAGTTGAACGCATTCCAGCTCTGAGTGGAAATGCGGCAGTCACGAATTAGCGGCGATTTCGATTTCGTGGATAATAAAAAATGACTGACGGCAAAAGAAGGTTTTCGAACCAACCCGTCGTATCTGGACTGACATGCAGTTTACAGCGTCGCAGGATATTTGGGCAAAAAAGTTTGCAGCTTATCTGTATAAAAGGTTACTTTGGTCACCGTGCCTACGCATCTGTGACGGTGACGTAACGCGCCCGAACATCGTTTGTTTTTTTGTTTTTTTTTTGTATTTTTTTTGTTTATTTTTGTATTTTGTATTTTGTGTTTTTTGTTTTTTTGTTGATATTTGTTTGGTTATTGCTTTACGCCTCGTCGACGTCAAGGTCATTAGAGGAGGGAAGGGACAGGTGATAAGGAACTGGAAGGAAATCGGTCTTGACCTTTCGAAGCAACCATCCCTGCGATCACTTGGAGTGAATTTGAGAAACAACGGAAATACTAAAATCTGGATGATTAGAGAGAGATTTGAATCTGCGTCCCTCTGAATGCTAGCTGCGAAGTAAGATGTGTGACTAGATCTATCGCAACTTCCTGAACTCCTTAATCTTTTCGATGGACTGAGTAACTGATTTAGAGCAACTGCGTAGAAATTATTACTAGTTGGCCGCACACGGAAATTATAGTCTATTTTTTCCGCCCGGTTGCACGAAATTGCGCCACTTCCTTGGTTGTATGTATCTACATCCCGCAGGTGATAATTTATTACAGGGGATTTGTATGAGATACGATGAGCGATGAGTAACACGCTATAAAATGACAAGCGAGGTCAAAATGTTTCAAAACACTTCTTCGAATGTAGTGATGGCACGAAGGCCTAGTGCTGATAACCAATAATGAACTAATATAGTTCACTCTAGATTTTTTAGTCTTTGGCTGAGAGAATTGTTTGAGTAAGAGCTATGACATTAAATTTGCGAAAATTAACTGCGTCTTTTTAGTATTAACTACGTGACTCGTGCGAAAATTTCGCAAATGAAATACGGTGAATAGCGATGTTGATGGTTTGTAGTAGGATCCCTTACTCTAGAAAATACACACACTTTATCCATAACTCTGTGATATGTTGTGTTGCTATCTAATGGTAAGAAATCTTACCTTATCGACGCTAGCGAAGTCTGGTAGATCCTCTCTGAACTATCGCATAACCGTGACATCGATTGTTTATAATTTTGCCATTTCCGGGGTCAATTTTGAAAAATTCCTGTTTTAATTAATGATGTTATCAATGCGGAGAATTTAATCTTTAAAATAAAATGGTACCACATATTGATTTAAGTATGAAGGGAGAAAGATGTCTCTTCACGCACAAAAAAAACTTTACAAATTATATGTATGATTAATTTTTTTATGAATAATTTTCACGCCAATGCAATTGAATATGTTGTTTTTGTTTTCCGCACGCGTTTCACTTCATTCTGTGAAGTATCTTCAGCGGTTCTGATTGTTAATTAAATTTGTTCTGTGTTACAATTTTTTTTTGGTAACACAGAACAAATTTAATTAACAGTCAGAACTGCTGAAGATGCTTCAGAGAATGAAGTGAAACGCATGCGGAAAATGAAAACAACATATTCGATTGCATTGGCGTGAAAATTATTCATAAAAATATTGATCCTACCGCAATTGAGGAAATGGTTCACAACATCCAGATGTTATATGTACGATTGTTCTGGTCTAGAGAATGTCAACTGGGAAACAATAGTTTTACCTCGCGGTCCCAGCCGCTAGCTGAATGGATCGATCCGAGAGTCCTTATTTAAACTAGTTTGTTTTTCTGATCCAGTGTTGGAGAACCGAAAAAAAACTCTGTGGCGTGTGAAGAGTGTCTTGGCTAGATACGAATGTTAAAGGACAGTTGACCGATCGCCGAGGCCGCTAATGAACGGGCCTGAGAGAAATTATAGGCAGGTGGTGGCGGACGCCTGCTTCCGATAAATATACCGGCCTCACGTGAGCCCGGAATAGAGGAACATGCCACCACTTGTGGCCGCGGTCACGCCATGGGCGACCCGTCCACGGCCGGGTCTTCGACGCTGGAGGGTCCCAAACGTCAAACAATAGCCTTTGCTATCTTATAATTCTGAAGTGTTTTATTATTTTTTTTTTTTTTTTTTATCGCAAAATCTGGATGGCTGGACTGGGATTCGGAACGAAGGCAATGGTAAAGTGGTAAAATACTTCTGAGTTGATGAAACTGAGTACTCTGTACTTCGGTAGGCCTCAAGGATCGTTCTAAGGCAAGGGTTGAGGAGGTAGTTGGTCAGTTAGTTCCGTACGGATAATTTCTGCACTATTTCACATGTACGAAGCAAGCTTGTCGAGATTTGAACGTCTGATTAAGATGATTATAAAGTTGTGATCGAGCTGGGATAAAATAGAAGACCTTTACATACACAGTCATACATCTTAACACGCAGCTTGCATTTCGGAGGACGTGAGTTCGAATCCTTATCCGACCAGACAGAATTCAGTTTTCCATAAGTTTCCTGAAATCATTCCAGGAAAAAACTGGAATGATTCCTTCAAATGGCAATGGCCAAATTCCTTCCCGTTTCATTCCAATGACTTCATAGATTCGAAAAGTCTTAAAAAAATACGATCAGTTGCCAGGCAAAATTGGTGAGTTTGTAAGGATCGTGGTGGTGTAACGGTTAGCGTTCTGGCCTCGCATTCGGGAGGGCGGTGGTTCGAATCCCCGTCCGGGCATCCAGATTTGGGTTTTCCATGGTTTCCCAAATCGCTCCAGGCAAATGCCGGGATGCTTCCTTCAAAAAGGCCATGGCTAAATTCCTTCCCATTCCTTGCCCCCCATCCTTTCCCGTCTCTAAAGACCTCGCTGTAAAGAGACGTTAAGCAGTAAAAAAAATAAGTTTGTAAGAATACAGCAACAAACACAATAGACATTTCTCCAGCCTTTTTTCCTTTAGAGATTTATTAATATTTTCTGATAAGGATGGCTTCGTTTTTATAACATTTTTATCCAGATAAATTAGGTCAAAAATAGCAGAGTAAGTCTGTTAACACACCAGTATTCTTCGTCAAAGAAAAGCTGACCATCAGTGATGTTTGGGAATAGTATTTTATCGTAAATTATTGGCTAGTTTCAAGTTTTAATCTCGAAACACAATTCCAAAATTCACATAGATATACCGCAACAAATTTGAGAGGGAATATTTTTCAAAGGATGTGAGAGTCGCTACAGTACAGTAAGATCCAAATCATTTTGTGTAGAATTCGTACATTATCGCCAAGCGTGGTGAGTGAGCGGTAACGCTCTGGCCTCTCATTCGGGAGGGCGCGGGTTCGAATCGTCGTTCGGCTCTCCAGATTTAGGTTTTTCATAGTTTCCACAAATCACTCCAGGTGAATGTCAGGATCGTTCATTTAAAGGCCATGGATTAATCCCTCCCCTTTCCTTGCCCACAGTCCTTTCCTTCCTCCAATGACCTCGAAATCAATAAGGCGTAAAGCCATAAGCAAAAATAAAAAATATTTTTTTTTTACGAGAATCGAATAATTCTCTATAATGAGTAGACTGTGCAGTGTGGAAACTGCATTGTGGGCACTCAAGACTTTGTTGGAGACTAATCTTCTATCAGAGCTATGGCTGGCTAGCCTTTGTTGTTACGGTGAATCATGAGCCGTGTTAGTATGGAGCATGTGTCATCTCGTAGCCAGTGGCTTTTGTCGCTCTCGGCATCATCTCAACAAAGGAAGTTCCCGGAACTGCAAACACACCAAATCCGCTGCGGCTGCTTGTTTGCTTAGAGTCTCAGAATTCCCCAATTAAGCTTATTTCTCCGAAGTGTGAGTAATTGTATATCCGATTACTTCGTCGATAGAAATAACTCCCACAGATACATAACGGGAAAATTGCATCAGACTGTTATTAGAATCGAATAAAACTCGAACTGTATTGTTGTTTTAAATTAGAAAACTACTGTTTTGTTGGGATATCAGGTAGTCACTTCAAATACCTAAAGCGATTTTACCCTTCTTTTAAAATTATTCTTACCATTTTAAGCCCGTAGTATAAAATCTTTTAAGATATACAGCCAATAGAGGGCAGATGCAACAGTTATTTAAAACTGTTAATAGTTGAGACTCTACATGGAGATCTACCATGGTGCACCGGGTGGTATTCTCAAGAGCTAACTGTCAACGTCTTTGTTATTTAAGTTATTTCCTGACTCCAGTAGAGTTCATCGATTTCGTCGTTCAGAAGAAATAGCACAAAGTTTTCAACAGAAATTATGAAACCGTCTTCATAAGCAGCAATCCATTATCTGGCGTAATTCTGGTCTGAATCTCGGACTGTTCTTTATAGTCCCATTTTACAACCCTTCGTTTTTAGTTTGAAAACGTAGCGCTTACATAATCCAGGTGATTCTTATTGAGCTAATTACGTTACGAATTTAAAATATTCCGTCTATTCAGCTCTTCTGGAAAGCGGTGCTACTTCCTTCCGACAAAGTAGTCCAAAGAAATACCAAAGATAAATTTTGTCAAGTAAAATGTATATCACAAGGTAGTACTGTAAACTGGATTACACTTTTATGCAGCTGTGTTGGTCACTTGGCACTAATTTTCGCTTGTGTGTCTAGATTAATTTGTGGGATGCTTCAAAAGGAGTTACAATGAAATCTTTAAAGCCGGATTGTGGTATAAAAGACAGGATGTTTCGGCAGCTAACGCCACCGTCATCTTCAGGTATTTACTCATCTGTACTGGTCAACAGGCCGATAGCTGATGAGTCAGCTTTAGTGCAGTACACCTTGGCGACCATCCCCTCCACCACACCCCGCGCTTGATATTTGTCCGCAGTCGACACCGAAGGAACGGTCGTAGACTGACTGCCAATGGGCATGCAAGCACGACGCTCTCTCCGAAGTTTAGCTAGGGCCGTTGTCTCTGTTGAAGGTGTCAGCTAGACGAATTTCGCCTGCTTTCTTGACTGTCAAGAAAGCAAGTGTAATATGGTGTTTTTACAACATATTCTGGCGGTAAACCCCTGAAGATTTAATTGCTAACATGCGCTGGAAAAGTCTCGACTTTTACGAAAGATGTTGTTCTCTATAAAAAATAATAATAATAGAGAAGCACTGGTTTTAAGTATCTTTAATGCGACAATGTTGGCAGCATTTTGAATAGTGTCCTAGCAACTCTAGATGTTGGTTTGAATGAGTTCGTTAGAGAAACAGCTTACGGGATTTAAGAAATGGTAACATTTTGAGTTCAAATTGTTCTGTCTTTTACCTGGCTATAGCGATTATGCGATTAACCTACATTTCATTATCTTATAGACTAATAGTCGCATAGCGACAATTCAATCCTGAAAAGCATATGTTTTGAAAAAAAAAAACCTAACATGACAGCTTGCATAATTAGCAGATAGGTAGTAGAAATGACTATTGTTTCCCTTCCCCATCCAAATTGCAGATACATCTCAAATGACGTTTATTATGTGTAATACGTTGCCTGTTGTATCGTAAAGCTCGTGAATCCTAAACATTTAACCTATAAACTGATTAGTTCTGCTATTGATGTGACAGCGTAGGTGCATAGCTCACTACTTTTTTTGTACTCTATAAACCTGTCACATGTCGTATAGTGAACAGTTTCTCTTCAGCTTTCTACCTGCACCTTGTCATGTCAGCTCATACCACGACTGACGGAAGAATATAAAGCACTATGATTATAACCTGAGACGAAATGACGCAACTAAACAAACGCGACATCACAATGTACGATCCGCCATAACGTCGCCGACATATTGCAGTCGCGTGTTTGTTTACGGGTAAATGTGATTATTTAGGAGCGTTTCTGCACCATTACAGGTTTCGTCATTAGTTCCCTCGACGCCAGAAACGCATCGTCAACAATCTTGAAACTTTCAGGCCGTATGTTTTACGTTAGTGTTGGGTCTAACGATCAGTAAATAAGTAAAGGAAAATTACGCCTGCCGTATCAGTTTTCATCCTGTGGAGACATTCGAGTTTTTATCACTGACTTCCTGGAACTTTTCCCAGAGATGGTGTTTTAATGGGAGCCTTAACGGTGGTAGGAGCTTGCTTCTTCCTCATTTCTCACCATATTTTTTTTTCGTAGTCACTTTGAAAATGATTATTTCAAATCTAAAAACAAATATAACTGAAAATACTTATATATAAAGGTGAATTGGTGATGAAACTAATGTCGAATAAATGAGGAAAGCTGGCCTGATAAATTCATGAGTTGTTTCCTAACATACTGGATTATATAATGCACTAAGTGCATCACGGAAAGATGGTTCAAGAAGGCTGAGGAGAGAAAGGACATATAAGGTAAATATAGGCTAGATTCTAGGTGCCAGTGGCTTCGATAAAGACTTAATTTACTGTAAATCACGCAATCGCACTTACATCAGCATGTGTAACATTCCATCAGTAAATTTTTTTGCTGAGTATTACTGAGTACTTTGCTAATGTTCCTATTTCGCCATATTTTTTTTTTAAATTGCTGTCATCGGTCTCTCGACTGGTTTGATGCAATCCTTCATCTCTTCCTATCTTTCGCTGAACTATTCATTCCAACATACCCCTTACAATCCACGTCCTCAGTTATCTGATTCACATATACCAATCTTTGTTTACCTTTATTGTTCTTTCTTTCGATTGTTCCCTCCAGTAACAAATTGACCCCGCCCGCACGTCTTAAGATGTGACCAACCATTCTGTCTCTTATTTCTGTTTATCTCTTCCACAACATTCTCTCCTCACCCATCGTTTCCATTTCGTACCTTACTGTCAACATAATTTTCAGCACCGTTCTATAGCACGGTATTTCAAATCCTTCAATTTTCCATGTTATGGTATTCCTAAAATCCACAATAAAGAGCTGTTTGTTGTAACTACTTCACCACAGTAATTTTAATAGCATGCAGAAATGACCTAAGACCTTCTGCAGTTGCCCTTTTGCCCTAGTAACTCTGATTCCAGTGGATGTAATTGCGGGCGCCGTTCCCCCCCACCCCACCGCCTTCGTACACCCCCACCCGGTAGACGTGACCTCAGGTGCAGCGCACGGCCCGCCTCGCGTGGGCCTCGAACTCGCGACCCCAGGATGCAAGATCGGCGCAGCCAGCCACCTGCAGCGGAGGGCGGGGCGACAGCGCGCCGGCCACGCCCCCCTCCACCGGACCGCGACACCGCCCCTCCTCGGACCGCCCCCCCACCACCGTCAAGCGCCGTTCCCCCTCCCGAATTTTTTCCGCGCTCGGCCGTCCCCCTCCAGCGTGTTGTCGTTGCCGGAGACTTCTTGCATTCACTGATAAGATCGGCGGGCGCGGGAGATGCTAGCCGGCTGGGCAGCTGTAGGTGGGAGAGACTCGCTGCTGGCTGGCGGGGGGAAGGCCGCAGCCACTAGCAGGCCCGAGACTGGACGGCCAGCACAATTTACGAGCTGGAACGAGTCTCCAGGACACCTCCGTGAAAGACTACCTGCCGGCTGGCACGGGGTGGGGAAGGAGGGGGCAACGTCATGCCTCAAGCCAGGTGAAACAGTGCTACAGTACTCCACAAACAGCAAGGCCCTCCTCTGTTCAGTATGTTAGTCGGATTTGGTGATGAGGATGTGAATATTCCTGCAATATTCTAGTTGAGTAGTCGCAGCAAAACAATTGAACTTCTCCTCACGAAGGGGCAACGACATAATAGTTACATTTTTTTAATATATTTTGTTCCCAAACTACTTAATTGCCTGTCATGAGAGCAACTAGATTTTTTTTGCTGATATTACCTCAGAATGCAATCAGTAATTGATATGATGATGAACTGGGTTGTAATCATTGAAGACAGAAGCTTTGAGAAGAGAGTGTTTGTTCAAGGCTCATAATAGCGATAATGCATGGATTGATATTGGTAGAAGGTTTAGGTATTGTACGTAGAAGGGTAAAGATACTCACAAACTGGCACTTGAATTCAGACGAAAGGGTGCAGGAAAAATTTCCCTTGTATATAAGGGAGTTAGGAATTACAATAAATTGCCAACTGAAATAATGGACAGTTTACCAAGAAATACAGAAGGAAATCAAAGTTTGAGTGTGTAAACGGCAGTGGTAGGTAAAAAATCATTACATGGAAGGTGAGAGTGAAGGGATATTGCCACCTGAATGTGTTAGCCTCATCGCAATTGATATTAAATTAAATTAAATGATAGAAAATTTTAAAAAATAATTGAGATTACCATAAAAACCTCTCTCTCCATCTTTCTATCCTTCCCATTCTGGAATTTAAATTACGCGTTCTTTTTGGTGGTCACTAGACACGATCATTACTTTGTCTACGTTTTTCATTTACTGACCAAATTACGTCCTACTTTGAATGCTGTGTGAAATTTGTATCTTGTGACTATTGGGAGTGAGAAGTTCGCCTTCAACGAACGGAAACAACAGAAGCAAGCTGGTAAAAAGAAAAATAAGAATTCAACCTGCGTTAACTGGAAGTTGGGCATAGGTAGATCTAGACGTTATTTTGACAGGTGTATAAAAGTCTGAAAAAAGTGAAAACAATATTAATTATACCACTCCTTGATTTTACTTTGTAGAGGATGGTCACAAGCGGGAAATAACTCCTTATGATCGAATCATTGATCGTTTGAGATTTAGTTGGATTAAATTTTTGTATTTCATCAACCTGAATTCTAGTGAAGTAAGAGTAATAGTTTTAACGTAAAATAAAATGACGATCGAAATCAGTAAAAAAAAACAGCTGCTTCTACCCTGCAAATGCTGGGAAACCTTTAGTCTATGAAATAGAACAGCCAGACATTAAAACTCAATTGTTTTCTGATTATAGTTAAGGAAACCGTATTTAGAAATAAATGAATTTCATCACTATATTACTGCATTGTATCATACCGTACCGGAATATACTGATATGGATTTAATAAAAACTTTGAATAACAGTAAAAGCTGAGAATGAAGCAAAACGTGTTCGGTAAATTAACAAACGAAAGAAAAATCAATTACACTGACACACATAATTGATTATATAATTATAATTTATTATTTGTATCTGAAGGTAATGCCCCACAACAACCAATTATTACTGCAAAGGGTGTATAAATATTTAAGCATTGAGTTAACTAATACCCATGTTATTAGAATGAAGCATTGAGTTGCTCACTAAATTTAACCAACGTTTGGGAAACACTTCTCAAGTTACTGAACGGGTGTTGCGCTTCTCACCTGTTGCAGCAGCTTTTGAAATGTGACCAATTTACGGTGAGCTATGCTTAATTAGGTGAAAGTGTCTAGATCGGAGTAGTTGATGGAAATGAAGAGATCGTAAAAAGAGAGAGACGCTTTCCTCGCTACGGTCTCAGAAAGCGTTTTGAAACTGAGCCACGGATAACGATTCTCGCAATTATCTTGTTACGCGTGCGGGATGTTAATTAGACAGATTGTACTGATAATAAAAGTAAACCATTAAAAGCGGAAAACATGACTTCTTGATACAACGAGCAAGGTAGCAGAGAGAATAATATTGCTATCACATTTCGGCCCTGTCTACATTACGTCAACCAAAAACCAATGATTGCTCATTTAATGTAGCTAATTAATAACTTTAAAGCGTATTTCGTTAAGTTTATACCGTCTACCTTTCTTGTTTATTTTTATTTTTTTATTTACCGACTCGTTCTATTGCCAAAGTATTTGTGCAACTATACTTCCAGTTGAAAGTGTTTTTAGGAACAGATGAAATATTTAATCAAGGCATTACTTAATTCGGTTTTAAATTTTGAACATATAGGTTACCTTCCAAAGTATTGATTTGAAACTGCGGTTTTAGAATATCTCTGGAGTCAATTGTAAAAAATATTAAAAATAAGAAAACATTAAACGGCGAAGGAGGTATGAGAATGTGAATAACGTAGTAAGTACATTATTTTTTGTTCATAAGCGTTGGTAATTCATTACAAGCTAGGGTAAGATATTTCTAATGTTAAGGTGAGAGAGTGGTATCTCTGGATCACATAAATATTGGTTAATATCACTTTTTTTTTTTTTTGGTCAGTGTGTTGTTTCGCTCCACTATACAGGTAACAGTTGACTAACAGTATATTGCGCTTGTTTTGATATGAATCTTACACGCTTGTCGTAACTTGACTGTTAGTTATACACACAGAAATCTGTTTCGACTGAATAAGATGTGATGTCTGTCTTCTTTCTGATCCCTCAAAGGAATAAGACCTGCAACCAAGTCCTAAATCTCAAAGTTATCCGCAGTAAGTATTGACTGAGAGCATATGACATTGTTACAAAACACTGCGTACTGGAGATAATTGTTATTAGGTCTACTCTGAACAACCAAGAAGTGGTTTGCTTACTGCCTTTGTGTAGATTAAACTCATTGACGTAGTTCAGGTTACACCTGTGGTATTAGTTTCTTTCAAATTGGTAATAAAGTAACGTATTTGCTGTTTTTCTTAGAGTAATCGTTCAAATAAAGTGAAGAATGAGTTATATCGCACGAAGAGCTGCTTGCTGTATGCAATGTATTACATATTGATATAGTCCCTGAACCGTAATACTCAGATATAACTTGGATATCATAACTATATGTTCGTAGTATCTTTTCATCTACAAGGTTGGCTGCAATTTGGAACTGCAGTATCACCATTCTCTAATACAACTGCAGCAGAAGAAAGTAGGTCCAGCGGAATCGTATAGTTGAATACTACAGTGGTATGTCTACCTCCTGAATACAGTATATGGTAGAAAGAAATATGACAATACATTTCATATACAAGTCAAATCACATTTGTGATTTCTGTACTTCAGTGTATTTTTCCAGTTACCAAGTCAAATATCCAATAAACTTCACCACAGAAACCCAACACTCCATCAAACAAACTATGCTCGAATCAATATTGTTGCCAGTGCTTAAAGATCGAGTTGATGTTGTTTGGACTGTAGACTGCATTGAAATCGAGGTCACAAACACCCTAAAGTTGTCCAACTACTTCAATCTGAGCATGTTCTATCCATTCCGTTAACAGTTTATGTGTTAATCCTGGTTTTACTGTGAGATGCATTTTGATCTAATTGTAATTAAATTAAATACATCTCAATAAACTCTAACCTTGCATCATCCTAGCCTTCCCTTATCCACCGATTTGTCTCATCGTATTTCTTCACTAAAGATGGTCTAGAATCAATAACTTACGAAGCTCAGATCGAAAAAAAAATATTAAACTTGTTTGAAAAGCTTGAGATTTTAGGCAAGTCTTAACGGTTTTTCCTTTATTGGGGGTTTTAGGGTCGGTCAACGTCTAGGTGGTTATAGCCGGGAGAGTATTGTGGTTAAGGAACGGGAAGAAATTCGTTCATAGCCTTTTGAAGGAACTATCCAGGTATTCGCACAAAGTGATTTCAGAAAAACAATGTAAAACAAAAGTCTGGATGATCGGATGGGAATTTGAATCCACATCCTACGAAATTCCAGGCCAGATCGTTACCACTCTCCCACAAAGACAGGTTGTTTTACGTCTTCACCAAGTGAGCGTCTAGTCTCAATAAGGGACCATCAGCAGTTGAAGAGGTTGGAACATCCGGATACTGAACACATTCACCTTGTCCCCTCTCCGTTGATTGCACCACGTGATGCTCGAGTCAAAAACGACTTCTCCGGTCGCTGAGGGACCAGTAAAGCCTGCATACATATTGGCCGCCATAACAGAGTCCTCTGTATATGGCACTAGCCACAGTCTTATAAAAACAAACACTGTAATTGCCGCACAATTCATAACCGGGACCTCAGTTACGGCGGCGATAACTTTAAATCAAGGCGGCGAGCGTTGGGCTTTTATTCCGAAAAGCAGTGTGCTCGGCAGCGTTAAGTGGATTCGAAATGAGAAACCCCGGCGTCGCGAGGGGCAGGGAACAGGTTCCGTCCTGTGGGAGCACGCCTATCTGTTTCGCAGCGAGCGCGACTAAATTATAAATAACCGCCGCGCGACCAATATATTCAGACAACCGGCGGATGCAAATGAGTAGTGTAAATCGACGAGCCATGGGCGGAGGCGGCCGTCGAATAAAACTGTTTGTTCTACTGGTGTCGTTTCGGTAACAAGCGCCGTGCGTCATGTGGACGACCTCCGCAGGTCTCGAAAAGTGACGAGCGTCATTTCGAGAGTCTAGGACAAAGGCCCGAGTGAAGTCGACACAATGAAAAATTCATTTTTTTAAAAATTTTCATTTGTTGCTTAGAACTACTGATCACGACCTCGGATTGAAGATGTTCAAATCCAGATAAAGCCGATGGGTGCCCAAAATTGTAGCCTGCTAAATTCATGTTGTTGCTGTACCCTGTTCACTTTATACTGGCGGTTCAAGGTCATGTTTACTCATCCCCGCTCCTTCCTCGTTACCCCCTACCTTCCTATAGCTCGCAACTGTACACTGTGTCCAGGTTACGGTTTGGCCTCCCAAGGCCCGTGTTTCTGGAGGCCTTACCATGCATCCCAATTGTACAGATCAGCCCTCGCCACCTCGCAGTTACCTCCCCACAACGTTGCCTAGAGTCGTTTCAGTTGCTCGGGCGTTTGATGTTTACCACTGGGCAACGGATACAGGCGCGCCATCTTTGTCAACAGTCGCGGATCCTTTCTCACGGCCCGTTGTTCATAGCTAGACCAGCGCGACCGGTAAATGCACGGGTCGTGGGAAGCGACCTTTAAGGGATCGGTAAATTTCCCCTTCATATATAGAGGTAAGGGCGGCGGAGTGGGGATAGAGCAGACTGACCTTGAGCCGTCTCTGGTAACTGAACAAGGTATTGAGCGCTGTGGTGGTTCAGTGTTTAAGTTGTTTGCTTTCAAGATTTATGGTCACATGCTCAAATTCCGGTTCAGCCAGGAATATTTATAAGAGCTGTGCTTGTTTATGTGAAATGCAACAGGTTTATTCACGTTAGACATTAGGTCCAGGGCTGGGTTGAGCAGCAAATTGAAACTCTGTCACCAGGTCATACGAATACAGGAATTTACTATCTTGCTTTTAAATAAGATGTCTTCTGGAGATAGAAAAAAAGCGCTGACGCTGGTCACAAAACTTCCATTACAGTGTTAAGGTGTTGGAATGGTATGAAGAGCTTTACCTCCTGCAGTGCAACAATATGAATTTCAACGTTAGATACAAACTTTACCGCTTGAAACGCTTGTTGAAGCTAAAAAGCGTTTACAGCTACCAGGAAGCAAATAAACAGTAACTATTGGTTGTGGAATGTAATTATATCTGGTAGGTAGGGCATCCTCAAATAGATATGTCTAACCGTTTAACAGAAAACTGTTATAAGCTGGGTCTTATACTATGTTGACCCTGCCATTCCTGTAACTAGATCGTGACTTAGTTGCTGTTGACAGCGTAACTGAAAACTGGTCCTCAGATGGTCAGAAACATCAAGGTGAATGTGGCATGTGAAGTACTACATAGAGAGGGATGTTTCACTGATGGCCCATAGGTAGGAATGTTGCAGTACGATCAGGAATATAAAATATTCTAGAAGAGCCTTGCAAGGACTGTAGCACGAAGAGGGTCAGATGGATTCTCTGCCTCATATTGTGATCAACTACTAATACCCCTGTGACTTATCATATAAATCAACTCCGTCAGCGAGAAAACTGTAATAGTATTTATCACTGCACCGCCAGAAAAGATTCCAGTCTGTATAAGAGGAGTCAATAATCTGGTAGGGTACCACAACGCAGCAGATAAATAGATGAAAATTATAGGTGGTATAAAATTTGGAAGTTGTTCTTGACGAAGTTAATGTATGTTAATGTAGGTCAATGTACCTTTTTGATTTATATATTTCTAGCAGAGAATCAATATTCCTTTCAATCAAATAACATTGATTTTTTTTCTGTCATCGGGGTCTCGACTGGTTTGATACAATCCTCCATCTCTTGCACTAATCTCTTCATTCCAAAATACCCCTAACAACTAACGCCCTTAATTATCTGCTTCGTATATTCTGATCTCTGTTTTCCTCTACAGTTCTTACCTTTGACTGTTCCCTCCACTAACAAATTAACCAATACCGCATGCCTTAAAATATAACCCACCCTCCTGTCTCTTACAAACTTTGAATTAATGCGACTATCTTCACAAATCTGAGTGACAAAATAAAATTCTTCAGGAAGCCATGGTAGTCTTTATCGAGAGAGAAAAAAGAAGTATTAAGGATGTGAGAATGGGGACCTCCAGAAAATTAAGTGCTACGAGAAAAGAGAATTGTTTTATGTGCAATATGACACAGTATGTCACAATGAACGATGTTTGAAAAAGTAGCAAACCACTCATGATAAACTACAACGATGTAATGTATTGCTTGTTTAGTGTGGTTTGGCTTATTTACGACAGAATTTGCTACATGATTAGGAAAATAATCAAACCGCGTGTGGCGAAGTAATAGATACAGGCTGCTGCAGCGACAAAGGACTGTTGGGAGCACAGGGAAGGATGGGTTCGCCACACATGTTGGCCACATGTGTCACCGCAGAGCAGACATCAGAGTCTGGTGCGATACCAGAGGGACCGCCGAGGCGACAAAAACTGCTACCCCGATTACAGCACCTGCCGCCACTGTACAGTAGCTCTACCACTCCACAGAAAGTACCCTACAAGGCACAACCTACCCTAGTTCCATTTCTTTGCTACCAAATGAAACTCGAACGCTTATCACAGAGTAGGATGTTTCAATGTGACTCAATGGTTACATATCGCTTCGATGATTCTGCTTGGGAAGCCGATGTATGCCACTTCTGGTGTAGTATGAAGGCCTCGTGTGATGATCATCCAATCAGTCTGCAATTATTTGCGAATCCACGAAAAATTGACAAGTGAATGGTAGGGTTTAGCAACGATGATTTAACTTGACTAGTTGTAATCACAGCAAATAAATGAAATAAACAGAGCAATAACGCTAGATCCACACCAATAATGATATTTCAATCAATTGCTAAATGCTACGGAGGAAATTTTTCCGCATACCTCCTTTTGCACCAGAGGAGTTTTCCATTTAAATTCATTCACTGTTTTAAATAAATTGTTCAGCACATTTCTGTGTAATTTATTCAAGTCCCTACAAATTAATTTTGCCTCTCTTCTATGACAAAATTCAAACAAAGTTACTAGTTTTTAATACTCATCTGTTCTGTAACACATGATAATCCAGATTTAAGTAACAATTTCAGAAGAATAATGTTCCTTAATGTGTGGATTTTCGGCAGTTGTAGGGAGACATAAAAAGATTTCGCGTTCTATTTAATCGTATTTAAAACAGATTTTTTTTTTTGAGAGAATTGGTGGTGGTAATTTTGTAATAGCACATTTATTGCAATATGAGGTTTTTCTGAATACAATTCAGGCAGTGTTAGAACATTTGAATGAAAATGGAAAGTAACATGTTGTAGGTAAAGATGGACAGATAATGAATAAATGTTTGAACAATAATGTAGTTTGATTGACTGAAGGAGGAGAAATGAGTCAAAACCACAGGAAAGTGAACAAATTTTCCTATCTCTGTAATACGTTCCTACCCCCTATAGCAAGTTTACAGAATAATCAAGGCGTTTTGATGCAAGAGAATGTCATATCGCTTAAGTTTATGACAATGATCATAACAGGTACACAGTAACTTTGATAAGGAAATACATTCCTTGAATTCCAGTGAAATATATTGGGAGGCACAATACGATATCGCCTAATCTCCCCGAATTTTAAATGTTGTATTTACTAAATGGTTACATCACGTATCATTTAATTCAATACGGGAAGAATCAATTCACATAACGTTTTTAGTACAAATGTGTCGGCTCTTGTGATATGTTTCAGTAACGACTCCTCTTACTAACTTATTAAACTTGTTTACAGTGAAACAAATTGCTGCGAGATGTTAGATGTAAGTAGCTTTATATCTTCGCACCCAGACAGCATATCCGTGAGATTTGATTTATCTGGGCAATAATATCAGATCAACAGTTATCTTTATAAGAAACGAGCAACAGGTGTTGGCATGAAAACAGGTACGGTCAGAAAAGTAATTTATGCGGTAAAAAACTGATACACACGTAGCAAACTGTTTTCACTCATTTTATCAACCGAAGTACAATAGAAATTGAATTTACTAACGTTTATAAGGAATTAGCAGGACAAAATCAACAGAAAACGAATTTATGTTCGTATAATTGCTATTTCTCTGTGGCATGTTATGATACTAAACGGAATTATTTTCCGCTTATTCAGTAAATAAGGGAAGCATTAACATTCTCCCCGGCATCCGATCACCTTTACCGCCTGTATGAAAATTAAATTCAAGGGTATTGTTTCATAAATAACTTGTAAGCTTTACCATCACTTATCGCAAACAGAAATGCTGCCTGCGGCGATGGGATCGAAATAATTAAAGCAAGTTCAGAGAAATTCTCCAGATCACAGTGAGAGAGGAAACGGAGATAAAAAAAAAGCAAGCGGTGAGGGCATCGGCTCTTTGAACCGTCATATTCCGAGAAAGTCCGCATGTGGCTCTACACGACATACAAACTCCGCGGCAGTATCGTCTCCTTTCCCCTACTACTCAATAAGCTGTTTACAGCGTGCGTTCTTTCTCCCTTATTACAGCCCAGACCATATCCTTCCTTTGTATTAAAACAGATTCGAGCGGTGGGAAAATTAGTGCTTCCGGCTACGCTAGCAGTATCAGTGCGAAAAGAGGATCAAAGAATTTCGCTTCGGTTCGCTCTCCCGCTTTTGCAAGAATGCTTTGAGACTTTTGGTAATGGAAAATACATCTGCCTCCACCAACCTAGCACGCGCTGATCACTGCCGAGATTGTTTTGCACGAGTGAATCGTTGAAGATTCGAACGGTTAAGATGACCTAGTGGATACATCTCCATCCTCACGCACACACACACATATATATATATATCAGCTTCCATCGTGCAGCTACCTCAGTATATTGTTGATGAAAGGATATAATCCGAAAATTTCTAAGGTCTATGTCTAAACGCGTTTATCCGTGCTTTAACACCATGGCCGCCTTCAACTTTTTTTTTTATTTTTTTTATTTTTTTTTTATTTATTTATTTTTTTTTTTTTTTTTTTACGCCTCGTTAACGTCGAGGTCATTAGAGGTGGGATGGGATTGGGGTACAAGCAACGGGAAGGATTTCGGACATGGCATTTTGATGGAAGCATCCCAGCATTCGCCTGGAGTGATTGGGAGAAATCATGGAAAAGCACAAATTTGGATGCCCAGGCGAGGATTCGAACCGCCGTACTCCCGAATGTGAGGACAGAGCGTTAACCACTCTCCCACCACGCTGTCTTCAACTTTCATGAGCGGAGGTTATTCTACTGTTGAAATGGTTATATATAGTATTCAGCTTGCTTTTCAAGCTTTGAGATTAGCTTAGTAAAATTTGATTAAATTTTTTGCAACTTGTCAGGGACGTACATCACGGCGGTTGATTACAATTGTATTATTATGAGTGTAATAACCACTGGAACAAAGGTACTGTAATGCAACCTGTTGTCATGGACTAAAGGAGAGTGCAGAGACGAGAAGGGAAACAAGAGATAAAATGCCTTTGTTGAACGGTTGAAGTTTTATTTTGCTGAAAAGACTGTTTAACTGACTGTTGTATAAAAAGGACGCGGTCAGTAAAGATTGCAATCGGTTGTGACCACGAGGAATTGTGATGTTGTGTTGAGAAATACAATGTGCGACTGAGAAATTAATGAGTGTTCGAAACTGGTAGTCGAAATGAACAGCAAAGATTAAAAGGTTGAAAAATAAATTAACGAAGGCTACAGAAAAGATTAAGTTAAGTATATTTCTTTTCAGGTGGCTGGAGTAGATAATATATAAGAAAGAGGCTACATTCAACATCTTCTAAGATTCAATTGAGGACGCAAAATGTACTGCAAATGTGGCTGGAATAGATAATATATAAGAAAGAGGCTACATTCAACATCATCTAAGATTCAGTTGAGGACACAAAATGTACTGCTAGAAGAAGACAAAGAAATCGGTAAAAGATAAAAGACTAACATATCGTCATAGTAATATAATATAATTTGCTTACGGGATTAATGTTGTGTTGAAACACTCCTGCTTTTTCTTATTCCCGACGTTTCGACCAGGGCTTAGGTCTTCATCAGGGGCCGTCTACCGAAGTCTCCAGCAGATCACAGTCTGTAGCAGATTCGGTAGACGGCCCCTGATGAAGACCTAAGCCCTGGTCGAAACGTCGGGAATAAGAAGAAGCAGGAGTGTTACATTGCAGCATTAATCCCGTAAGCAAATTATATTATATTAATATGAAGGCTGCGAAAACAACAAAATCTTTTATATCGTCATACTAACTAGCAAACTTGGTAACTACCAAATAACAAACTTTATACATAAGAACAAAAACTTTTTTTCTGACAATGTTCGCACGATCTGTGTGTGTGTTTTTTTTTTTTTTTTTTTTTTTTTTTTTTTTTTTTTTTTTTTTAACAATCACACGTAAATTTTTAATAACGGTTGGTGTTATGCATATTGAATTTTTTCACGTTTTACAGAAATTTGATTTGTTTACGGAGTTATGAGGTTTCCATGCAAAAAAAGGGCTTATGATGTTTGCTAAATATGGCGATGTTGTATCTGTAATAAGACGTGATGTATAGTACAAGGGAAGTCTACGCGTAATTAAGGAAAGTAGATGAGCTTAAGAATTATAAATTTCTTCTAGAAGGGGGAAACCCTATAAACCGAATAATAATTTCTCATCTTCGTATCGTTCATTATCGAGAGATATTTCAGGCCATGCCTGGAGAATGTTATGTGTTGAATAATGCAGTTAAAACTAAGTTATAGGTTGGAATTTACGATTTTTTTAAAACTAACTACTCCATTTGCATCCTGGTAAAACCTTAGTTTCTATCTGTAGATCTTGTCATTGCATATTCAAACTGGCTATGAAACAGAGCTGTAAAGTGTACCCAGTCATTGCGAAATGATGTTAAGAGAACCGTGAGGTTTTAAGCACTGCAAGTGAAGTCGGAACTGTTGAAAATAATCGAAACAGTGGCTGGTAACCAGACACCTACCGGGGAGGGCGTTTATCAACTGCCCATTTGTCCATCGCGACGGAATCAATTTCAGACGTCTGGTCGGTCGAATGTCCGGGGTTATCACGGCGGGGGCGGATCACTGCATATGGCATCTATCAACGATGGTCCAAATGTGAATGCTACTGGTCTGGGTCGGGATAAGTTTGGAAAAAAAAACTGAACTGAAGCTAATTTTCGGTAATGGACTTCACAAGTATGATAATTTGAGACAATTGGTGAGTAGTGTCTTTGACAACTTGATGTGTTTCTCATTGATACGTTATATCTTTCCATAAAGTCTTACATGTTTGGAGATGATGTCAACGTATTATTTAAAACTCCTTCACAGCAAAACTCCTAAACGTGTTGTAAGGAAACGAAGTTTCCTCACTTTAATTATATATTTATATTTTTTTAAATATGTCTGTGCCTGTTATACAGTTTCTTATTTGAGAAGAGTGATAGTCATCTCTGACGTGGCTAGTGGGAAGATGGAGCATCTGTGGTTCTTTGGTTACCAGGCAGTGATTATCGTAGAGAAAAGAAGGATTATGCTGTGAGAGAAAATTAGTGTTATTATTTGTTTAATGTATTCAGTATGGTTATGGAAAAATAAACATAGTTACTGAATATATAATTTCTTAATATAAGAGAAATCTTATAGTGTGAAGTTATTCTAGTACAGAACTAGAAGCTTAGTATCTGTGCAACAACCTAAGATACCGTATGATGACGGCTGTGTTAGTAAAAAGTGTTTAACTACGCTCGGGTGGTAGATAGATCTCTGGCCTCGCGTTGAGGTCGCCGGTTCGAGTATGGACTAGGACACTAGAATTTTAACTTGCTTCGTTTGCGTTGTGTTGTCAAAGTTGTGTAGAACCTAAAAATACTGACAGTAAAGTTTTGAACTTAAAACGCAGAAAATAGTAATCGTTGTGTGGCATTGTTCCAAAAACTATTTTTTTTCAGAAAAGGAAAAAAAAAATGTTTTCACACTTTTTAACAACCACAGTTTTTAGCAAAGTGTTTTTGGGTTGATGCGGAGGCAGTAGTAAGTTTGCCTACGTTACACATGACATATCTACAGCTTGAGTTCATTGACCGATATACAAACACCTGCTGCGATTGCATTAAATTACTTGACCAACAAGGGATGCCAACCATACGTATCAAGTAAGATATTTTATTTTTGGTCTCTATACTTTATTCTAACAATAAATTATGCGGAAATACTTTATTGCGAGTAACATATACCATTTATGGAGGCGGAATGTTCTTGTCCGTAATTGATTTGGAAATCACATATTCGTTCTTACGACAAACGAAACGAAAAGCACTCTCTCGAATCGATTTTTTCTTAAAAGGACAGAAGAAATCACTTATCCAAGACGCAACATTTGTATGTATACTTGAAAATGCACGTGACAATTTATCAAATATAAAAATAATTGCTTCCTACCTGCTCCTGTCCCCATAATATCACCTTTCACCAAAAGAGTAACCAAGGAAAAATAATGGGGAGAAAGACAAAGTGTGTCCCTAAATTTAATTAAATTTAGATGTACTTTTATTTATAAATTTATAAATCTAGGTTTAGGATGTGGTACCAGTTGTAACGCTTTGAATCGAAACCAACATTAGTAGTTAGTTTTATAACAGAAAAAACAACAACAATAAAGTATGCATTAAAGGCAATAATTACTCTAATTTAGAAATAATTTTTCCTTTCTTTCATGCACTTTTGATTTTCCCCTTCCAGAGATAAAAATACTTTATGTTTTGTTCCAAACAAGTTGGCAACCCTAACTCGAGCACACGTATTTGAATACCACTGTCAGAAGAGATAAGATTAGGGAAATAAGATGCCGTTATGTATTCTTTAGTATCTCTTGGAAACAGAGATTGGAACGCATAAAGGGGAAAATATTTCCGGTACAAGACACCTTCTTCCATCCACATTTTTATGAATTGTGGAGAAAAAATATCGGACGAAAATGTTTCTAATGACGAAATACATGAAAAAAGATCCTGATATTTTACGATACATCCTTCTTTCCTTCAATTCTATTTCGTTATCATTATAGAGTCCTTATCGATTTACTTCGATTCATCGAGATATGCACATAATCTACATTATGGTAACTTCTTTTGTTTAAACACCGTTAAAGTAATATAGTGCGCCAGAAGCACGAGCGTACTCACCAGCGGAGGTGTGTTTGAACATCACGTCAAAAGGAGACGACCAGAGTTATGATGCAGACAGTCCCGGCACGGGGAAAGAGATACTCTTAATTGCTTCTTGCGCGAAGCGGAGTGACATTGGGCAACCACCGCGTTCGCCGTGTCTCGTAAACTGCCGGGAAACGCGGGCGCACAATTAATCCTCATTATGTGACGGGAGAAATGTCGAAAGAGGATTCTCTCATGGCACCCGGCAGCATCGGGGAGGAGACGTGCCGAAATGGTTTAATTAAACAGCGATTGCAGCTGGGGATGTTTACATCAGCCGGCGACGGAGAGAGGAGATAAAAAAATGGCAAACATTTCTTGTGTGTGACGGAGCCCGGGTGCTTGATTATGTACTGTCGGAAGAGACGCGACAAGACACAGGCGGACTGTGTTATCTGGAGCGCTGACCCAGATTACAGATTGCGACTTGGGATGGCGAGACGTGCTCGTAAAGTTCCAGTTTACTCCGGGTCCAAATAAGAACGGAGAGTGTCAATACGCGCCGGCAGGAAATTCGTGGGCCGGGCGGGTGATGTCAGAGACAGCCGTGTGTCATGCGACTTCTGAAGACTAGCAAAGTGATCGCTTCCAGGACACATCAGTTGCGGGTGGAGCAATCACAGACCAGGGTTTTATTTAAACTCTGAGATTTTTAAATCACTGGACAGCCAGTTGATGGGAAGCATCCAAATCTCACTGTAGGTTCTACAGTGACGAAATAAGGATTAAAAATTACTAGTATCAAAATAATGTTCTGGGGTGACTAGCCGTCTGGACAAGCTGTTTGCACAGGAAATTTCAGTGATCGAGGCTCTGTCGCCATCCCTTTCACCATTCGATGGCGACAGAGTTTCAATCGCCGAAGTATCGAGTGCTAACACTTTAATCAGTCCAAAACATTACATTCATTCTCAACGCCGAGAAAAACTTTGTTCTTATGTAATTAGTAGCGTGTACAAAATTTTAAGTAACGATATGCTTATGCGATTGCGTATTCAGGTTTAAAAAATCAGGTGATTGCGCTGGAAACCAAGTATTCCGTACTTGTAACAGGGTACTCATGTTTCTTTATTGTTATATCTCTATTTTTTCATGAGTATTTTCAACTGCATCTAGGCCTCAGCAATACATTTATCAGAATAAGGACTGTAAGATTCTGACGCAAACTACACAATTATTGCTCCCGAGAATGACAGAAAGTGATGTGGTTAAAACCTGCAGTTTCGGAAGTGTTGTATTAACGAGTTTCGGCAGAAGTGCTTCGGTTCGATGACGTCAACGCCATTAGAGCTATGAGATGACTGCGGAGAAGGAAGGGGACAAATTTAGGCCATTGCATTTCAAAAGAAGCATTACAGAAATCGGTTGGGCGTAATTGGGGAAATCATGGACAAACGAAACCTGGATGACCGTATTGGGGATCGAACTCCAGTCCTCCCAAATACCATGTTTGATAGTAAATCACTCATATACTAGCCTAGGTTTCGGCTATGGTGAATGCATCTTTGGTTAAAATGTGATATCCCGAAAAGCAGTATTTGGTCGATTTAGATCCTAATATCACTACGTTACTTTTTTCTTTTTAATTCTTTGACAATGCTGTGTTTACGAGTAGCAAATATTCAGATTCTACGAATTATTATTTTATCGAGAATCAAGTAAGTGATATCAACTATCCGATGCACTATGGTGACTACACTACGAGAAACAATTTTTACTTTATTCTTCTAGTTTAGTGTTGCAAGAGTAGTTATTTCGTAGATATTCCAGAGTATTGCGAATTCCTAGAAAACTGAACCGGTTAACTAAAGGATGCTGTGTTAGTAGCACACAAGTTAAGCTCTTAAGCTCGGTCGTAACGTTCTGCTACGACACGAATTCTGTGCAATATTATACTGCAATCGCATGAGAAACGCGTATTAAACATAGCGAGGAAACGAAAGAGATGGTCTACAAAAATCTAGTTACTTCTTTGCTGATATATTGCAGCACTGTTACGTACTCGCATCTCAACAGATTCAAAGACGCAATATTTCTGATGGTCACTTACAAGAAAATTTTAAAATTATTTTTAATGTGAATGAAAGATAGGTGAGGGTTAACTAAACAAAATTAACTTAGAAAAATCATAACATTTCTTAAAAACAATGCAATCGCAGTCTTACATCGTTGGCTGAAGCAAAATACAGTATTGCTTCCATTACACGAATTTTCACCCAAATCACTCCAGGAAAATTCCGGGATGCTTCCTTCAAAAGGCCATGGCCGAATTCCTTCCCATTCCTTGCCCCCCCCCCATTCTTTCCCGTGTCTAAAGACCACGCTGTAAAGAGACGTTAAATAGGTAAAAAAAAGAAGAATTTTCAGACATTACTTGGTAAGTAAAACCAGTATTACATCAAATGTTGAACTGGTGAATAAAATTTTATTTTTCGACGATTGATCAGGGAATTACTTAAACGTTTTCCAGAGGCACCTACTCAGATGTATACGTAAGCTGTACTTTGGAATGACGACTACATAACATAGGACCGTCAAAGCCATTAGATTGTCCCAGATGATGAAACTGGTTGGCGGACTGGCTAGCGGATATGCATTACATCATAGTTTGAATCAATAAAGCACGATTATCTGATTTCTAAAAGTATTTCAGAACCTCTATTATTTGACTACTCATCTGCTCGGTGTTTCCGAAAAACATCTTAAATCAATTGAGGAACCACGTTGCTTCAACTGGGAGTCTGGAATTTGTAAATTTAACAGTCTCTCAGCAATCATTCTAGAGACGCATTATTCTGTGGACAATGTACGTCATTGCAGCGGTTTCCAGTTCAGTGACAAAAGCAATTTCCTCAGTCCCGGAGATGGTCCGCACTGAAGTAATAATTTCCCTTTTTACGTAAGCATGAGCTTGCAGACAAGAAGTCATTACTTCCTCGGGAATTCGTCGAACTGCTGATTTTATCCGGCGCAAAGTGGCGGTAACTGCGACCTGAGATTTGCCTTTACGTTTCCAGCAGGCGTCATTACCTGTGGGAAAGGCTCGGCATGTGCGCTCGCTAGTCCAGTAGATGACACAAGACAGATAACACGGGTGATCGCGGAGCTGCGAGTCTTTGTGTGCTCGCTCTGTAATAGTTGTGCCGTGAGCCGTGCCTAGAAAGCGTGTGAAATCTCTCCTCCAGTAGGAAGCGCTATTTTTTTTTTCTGAACACTGTTGAGGAAGAGATGGGTGAAGCGACAATGACTCCGCGGGAACAGTTGGAATAATCCATTGTGAATGTGTGCAGCCTGCCAACATATAACCTCAAAAAAAAAAAAAAAAAAAAAAAAAAAAAAAAAAAAAGCGAATTAAGAAGCACAAAAAAAAAAAAAAATCTAACTGAACTGAAATAATTTACTGAATGCTTATTCGCTCGGGCTTGGCATAGGATAGGACGTGGGTTAAAATCCCCATCCAACCATCCAGATTTCGGATTTTCCGTGCTTTCCCCATACTTCTCCAGGTGAATTCCGGGATGGTTGCTTTTTTTTTTTTTTTTTTTTTTTTTTTTTTTTTTTAAAAAAAAGAAAGGCCATGACCGAATTCTTTCTAGTTCGTTGCCTCCACCTTCTACCAGCTCTAATGGCCTCGAAGTCTATAAGCCTCTGTGTATGAAGCCAAAAGAAAAAATAATACTTATTACAATGTAAGAGAAAAAAATATTTGATTTCTCACCATTGTACGGTGTGAAAGATTTAATCTCTTTCTCTCCTATGATAAAGTTGAAGTTGCAGATACTAATAAGGTGCATTTTTCATGCTGTTGATCTTGTGTCCGGGTGAAGTTTAGATAGATATCAAAAGGAAAATCCAGACCAAAAGAATATGTAGTTTTACTCACCACCTTTTTGCTCCATTATGGATTGGCCTCTGCTCATCACTGGATAGTCAAATTTGGAGCTATTGGTGTTATGCATGCTCTTGCTGATGCCAAGTATTCTATATGTACTGCCAGGTCGTACTGCGTACTAGTGGAGGAAGTCAAGTGTCGCCGTCTGTTGCGAAATGTGAGGCTGTGTTCTGTGTCTGATAAGTTTTTTTTGTTTGTTTGTGAAATCTGGAGTTTCTGAGGCGGACAATTCTTCTGGCTGTCGATGTCAGGATGGAATATAGATTGTGCTTGCGAGACTAGTATCAATAGGAATACAGAGACCAAAGAGGCTGCAATTTTACTATCTTAAAGGCTCAAAAATTCAACTCTGGCACCATAAAGGACACTCTTATCTCACAAACTTGAGTTTTTTGGCGTACACGGATATCGAGCAAAATATTTCAAAATTACTTATTAATCAGCTAGAGTAAAAAGGCTAGTGTGGTCGTAATGAGCTGGTCACGGGGTTTTTATTGGCTGCGCAATCCGCCTCTATCGTAGCCGTCTTAACATAACCCAGTAATCCTATCGGGTATAGGGGACCTACACTTTAACGCCGAATCTGAACCACGAGAGCTTTCTGGCGTACTTCACATTACACTGCAAGCTGTGCTAGGGGAGAAGGTTGGGTTACGGACTGTTGGTTGAAAATCTCAGCAGATATCGCGGATTCGAACCAATGACCTTTCGATCGTCATTGAGACGCCTTACCCATCAGACCACTATTAGAATTCAGCTTACAGACATAGTATGGTTTTTTTTTATCGTGTATATTACGTTTCTTTGGGATGATCAGTGGGTTATTAACATTTTAGAAGAGTACGATAGATTTTACTTATTTTTTTATTGGACCCAAAATTCACGTTGAATACACTTGAAATATCTGAAAAACACCTTCATTCAATTTCACTGCCAACACTCTTTCGCGCATTCACAGTTCGACATTTACAAGTAGCTTTATATACGGGTGCGATAAACGATATTTACCTATTACGGCATACATTAATAATGTATAGGTTTTTTTATTTTTCCGCATCGTTCATACTTCATTTATGTAGTTAGATTATCAATATTGTTAGTATTTTGGAAGAGTAGGATCTTTTTACTGGGCCCAGAATTCGCCAGGAATGCACTGGAAAAGCCTATAAAAATCTTCATTTAATATTACGTCAATTCGCATTGGCAATTCGAAGTTTTCAGGTATCTTCATATAGGGGTGCAATAAACGTGTCAAGGAGATATTGTGGCCACTGTTGAGATGTTTTTTGTTTATAAATAGCCGGAATGAGGTCTCTTTGAAAAGTCTACTGTTGCGGAAAGTGTTTTCCGTCACCGATAGGGTGAACGCAGACTACTAATGAAGGCAACTTGTGATGACAGATACTGGTCTTTGTTCGCAGCTATTGGTTGGCACACACAAAGTTAATTACCTGGCGCCTCCGTAGCTCTCGCACAGGTAAGGCGGAGGAGCGGGGACACGATAGCGGCAATCGATTCAATTAGGGCGCCTCATTGCCGGCAAAGACGAGCCCGTCCTTAATATCGGCTGCGGCTCTTTCAACAGAACGAACGAACGAGCCCCGCGCCAAAGATGCGCACACGCGAGGCGAGAAATTTGTTTCCCAGGCGTTAATTACTCGGCTAAATTGTTTCGCGGTGGTCTGTATTATAAAGGGGGAGAGAGGCATTCGACGTCCGACTAAAGGAGAGATCCGACTTGCAGCTTCATCACCTTTATTTTCTCCTTTGATGGGAACCGAACGAAATTTTAGAGGCTCTGCATCTCACCAACGACAGTATATGAATCATGGAACGATTGTTTATTGCATCACTAGCTTCAAAACCCGTAAAGAATGACTGGTTGTACGAAGAATTCTGGCAGTTCTTTCCTTGCAGTTGCTTAACAAAATGCAGTTCGTAACCTTAAAAAAAGATGTAATGTGGCGCATACTCCTTAGTTCACTGTAACAGTAATATCTCTGGACAGAGATTATAAGAAAACATCTACATCGACTGAAAATAAATAAATAAAAATTGATAATTGGTGCGTTATTTTAAACACAATACATCCTATTCTTTCAGTGTTCTAGAAATTAACTTCTCTGCCGTTGCTTGAAAGAATAGAGTTGTTATTAAATAACGCCAAAACCTCGGTTTTGCTGTAATATCTCTGTCCGCAATTAGTTCAGTAACGAACGCCGGGTGCGGTGCGGACACGATGCCGCAGTTACACAGTGACCAAAGTAGCCTTTTGTACAGATAATTGGTATCACTCAAATTTTAAATTAACGTAATATGGCAACTTAATGTTGTACCACGTGCCTGAGGTAGCCTTCATAAGTGGCTTTTATCATTCTCTATGCATGTTTGTTTTTAGCATTTTCCATTCAGTTCGACGAACTGCATAGGGAAGTATTTTAATGCATTGTCTTTTCACGATCCGATTGTGACTGAAGGAAATTATACGGGAAGTGGGAGAAGAAGAGGGTCATGGGAGTGTACAAGGCGTTTATTGGGGATGAGGCATGGAAAGATATTGATGTAAGAATGAAAAGTAATGCATGGAAGGGAAAAGATGACCATGCCCACAAGCTGGCACTCGATTTCAGGCACAAGGGTATAGGAAGACTCCTTTTTTAGGTAAGGTTGTCAGGCATTGGAATAAGTTACCAAGGGAATTGATGAATAATTTACCAAAAACGTTGAAGGATTTAAAGTTAAAATTTGTATAGGGCAAATGTAGATGGGAGTAGGAAAGGGGGAAGATGTATGTGTAGGGAAATTGTCACAGGAGCGTGTGCTACATTGCAATTTTAATTAAATTAATTTAAAGAATAAAGGTGCCTGTTTGAAAACTAAAGTTATTTCACACAACATGCTTTCTAAAAGTCTCCGGGGAAGCAAAAATGTGAGGTAGACGATTTATTTCAAACAGTTACCTAAAAATAGTTGAGTGAACTAATGTAAAATTTGGGACCGATAGTTTGTGTCATAAAAATAAACTGTGAACGTTCCTAGATATTAAATAAGAGATGCATTTTTTTAAAAGATAAATATTATACGGAACAAAGCGAAGTTGATCAAACCCGTATTCGGTTTTTCTTGGTATGCCGAAATTACTCCCAGGCCGGAATGATTCCTTCGAAATACCGTAGCCGAATTCTTTTCTGTTCTTTGTCCCCGGTCCCATTCCGCCTATAATGACCACGACGTCGAAGCCGACGAAATGTACATAAATCCCGGAATAAAATATAACGGCAGACAACATTAGACATGATATTTTTGGCTTAATGCACGGAATGCAGAAGTATCCTGTAATTTAATACCAGATTAGTCACACATTATTTCTAATCGTACAAGGTAAAAGACGTTTTTCTTATGTTTAAGCCTCTATCACTGAAGTTTAATTAACACACAATCCTGTTTTCTCATTTCGTAATATATCCAGCTAACAGAACTGATCAAATGAAATATAACTGTTATTTTACTAGTCTATTTTACGAGCTGCTATTAAAATTAATCAAAGACTTAATGTGTTTAGATTCTGACATACAAACATCTTCTACAGGTTCAGAATCAGTATGCGTGTGTTTCTACTTCGGAAATAAACAGCGTGTTAAGTTTAGCTAATCGTAAATCATTATCTATAATTACGCTGAATTTTTGGCTGCACTTCACTATTTCGGACCAGTGTGAAAGTTATATACTTGCTTTGGATGGTCAATGGACTGTAATGATATAAAGCACGGAAGGAATTGGGATGCAAAGAAATGGACAGGCTAAAGAAGCTGCGAAATCGAATCTATTCAAGGGTTATGATGTGGAAAGAGAAAGGTTTAATTTCTTGGCGAAGCTATGAGAATATGCAACATGGAAAGAGGGGATTTGAGAACTGAGCATCTCCTTTCGTTACTAACTAACTTAATAATCACACCACAATCCTGAATTACAGTTTGAATGTCACAAAAACTCAGCACTGAAGACAGAATTAACTGACAAAAGTAATTTCCGAATCACACGAATGATTATTTTCATCCTAAATTATAAATGGAAAACATTATATTATTTGGGACGTTATAAGTTGAAGGTCGCACTGCCACTTGTTGTATCTGGATTTAAAAAGTATGATTTTGAGATGGAACTGTTGACATTTCACTGGGGCTTGTTGGTTAGCAGCAACGCTGGGCTTGAAATGGTTTTACCAGATCGCTCCAGGCGAATGCCGGAATAGTTCCTCAAAATAGACCATCGGAGCCTCCTGCCATATCCCGTATATTCATTCCAACCTATTACAATTTCGGACAGGTGCAATGCACTCTCCAACACTCACTTTTAGTGAATCCCGGAGTAATAATAAGAATAATAATAAAAATCCCACTGTAGTCATTCAGATTTGTGATTTCCATGGTTTCCGTATATCACTCTAGGCGAAGGTTTCCCTCAAAAGACCATGGCCGGATTCCTTCCCTTCCGTTGACTCCAGTCCTTTCCCGTCTCCAATAACATAGACGTCGGTAACAAATATATCAACTTTTCGTACCATTTTCACGGAAATCTACTTTAAATATCAAATAATGAAAGGAATATTTATCAAAGCAGCAGGTATAGAAAAGTGACTGAAATTTAGAGGAGATGAGGTTTAGTCTGATTTACTTCTGTAGTTATTTGGTCATTATAATCGGTACGATTTTGAAAATCATCCCAGATCGCCACCGGCAAGCTTCGTCGGTTGCGACAGGCTTCCGTGTCTCAGAAGCTGACAAAACGTTTTGCGCGTACGAGAACACGCCACGATAAAATTACCAGGTCGACTGGAGGAATCGATAACGTTCAATCGAGCCCTGCTCCTACCACCGGCTGCCCCCAACTCACGAAACACCTTGGCACACCCCGTAATTGCCTCAACTCTCGACTCACAGTCGGCACTGGAATACGAATGGCTTTGCCTCGCCAATAGTCAGATATCTACAGCACAATTCACGAGATATTACGAACCCTTGGTATGTAAAAACTGAAAGGGATGGGAAAGGTAAGTTTTATTATTTTTCTTTCGCTGTACTTAGTGATTCACTGTTTAGTATGAGTTTAAGCTACAGCGGACACTATCGAATCTGCTTGCATCAAAGTGTCGTTAAGTGCGCATGCGCGGAACGTGAAGTGCGCATGTGCGGAACGTGAAGTGCGCATGTGCGGAACGTGAAGTGCGCATGCGCATAACGTTGAGTTACGGCTTGTGATATGCCAAGACGTTACAGAGGGACTTTCTTTCGCCGCCTGCAGCTCGTTCTAGAGTTAATAATAGGAGGCCTTCAGACACCGTGCTAGAGATCGGCGTCGGCGGGATTCCGTGAAGAGTCAACACCGCTTGAGGACTTACATCTGTTGTCCTGTGTGTGTGTGCGTGCGGTAGCGCATCGACGCCGCCGAAACCGCAGACGCTTGAGTGTGCGGTGCTATAAATATGGTAACGCCCTGTCGGCCTCTCTTTGTGGTACGCGGTGTCAGAGAGCGTGGCATTTCTTGCCCCGTCAAAGATCGCATCTTACACCGCCGACAAGTCTCAACTGGCGTGGACAGTATCTGAACGGAGGCGGATCCCAGGCTTCTCATGTAGCTCTTGGGCCTAACGTGGGTTATAATCCCCGTTCGGCCAAACAAATTTCCATTTTTAATGGTTACCTGAAATTACGCCAGGATAATGTTGAAATGGTTTCTTTAATAGGCCCTCACAGAATTCATCCAATTGTTGTACACCAAACCCTCCCAGCTCTAATGACCTCGACGTCGACGAGTCGTAAAACTATAAAAAATACGATTATGTTACTTGGAGACGTTTGAAAAAAATCAGACAGTTTTCATATTTCTGGATTTCGATTTTTCTTTTTGTTTTTAATAGCTGGTATATAATAAGTAGTAGCGCTGCTTACCACTAGATGTGAAAGGAAAAAGATGTTTGAACCTTCTATTAGTTGGAGGCCTCTATAAAGACTAAAAGCTGTTTTCTCATTTCTGGCTTTCAATTTTTTCACTTCATATTTAATATTTGCGTAACAATATCTAGTTAAGTCCCCCACCACTAGAAGGTAAAATTGTGTTTGAACCTTCGTTTAGTTATGTGCTTAAGTAGTAACTCAAATAGTTTTGAATTAAAATATGATAATTTGATGATGACGCTCAAATTTGACCTCATTACATATGAAATTGTAAAATGTATTGAAATATATAAAAAAGGAGTTTCCTTTAAATAATCTATCTATGATTTACGTAGGTTCGAACTGTCAACCAATCTGTTCTTTTAATTTTCTACTAGAGAAGAATATGACCCTGTAATGCTGTTTCTAGAATTTTCGTGGCAGTTGGAGTGATAGTATTACTAGATCAGGTTCAAAGAAAATAAAAAAATCTCATGATACACGTATTAGATACGAATTGAATAAACAAAGAATCGTTTGGTGATGACTAAAGTAGTTTGTTTGTAAAGAAAATAGATTCGCAAACCAATCAAAGTAATGTTATTTTATCCCGTTATGTTTCAACTGGAATTGTAAAATTGGCGATGAAAGTAAAACTGCTGATTGTTGAGAAACAACTGAAATATAGGAGAGATTACTCTGTGTCGACGACCGTTACTTGGAAGCACGCAACCAGTCAGCATGCAATACCCAGAAAACGTGTACGAGTCGACATCGCCACATCGTACGGGAGGCAACGTCTAAAACGCAGACTGTATGCAATTCAGCCCTGTCCGTCTCGCCACCCCTCGGTCTGACGAGCGTGGTAGCCTATAATCTCAGGCGAACGCTCCGTGCTTGCGAAATCGTTTCTGATACCAATACCACACGAGAAAATCAGAATCATGAATACACCTTTCAGCTTTCGTAATGTGGCAAAAATGACCGTTTCTGGAGGAATTTTTAGTTTTTTTTGTTCCCAAAATATTAGAAAGATTCTGATATTATCATCAAATTCTGCTGGGCTAGTGTTTTGGAAATTATTAATAACACTTTTTTCAATGGTGTAACACATCGGCCTGTATAAAACTAGAAGAAAATACAAAAATATGAAGACAGAACTGATTTAAGTTGCATACAGTTTCCAGTCAACGTTATAATGGGTCATAATAGTTAGGTGTAACTGAAAACACCTCTGACCATATTCAGTGTGGAATGTTTTGGGATGCGCTTTAATTAAAGACGAGTAGATTAGAGAAAAAAAGTTCTAAAGCAAAAATCAGATTTTGGCTTTGATTCTGATATTTCTTAAGACAAAAATCATAGATGTAACAATTTCGAATTAATTCCCGAGTAAACATTCCTCTCAGAACCGCATTTCTGCTGAGTTATATCCAAATTATTTGTGACGATACAAAAATACTTCGTAGTTAAAAAAGGAGAGTTCCAATTGCTTGGTAATTCAGTCATAGGAGAACGATCCATTTTTTAATGATAATTAATAAATGAAGTATTGAAAGACATGATGGGATACCATTTTCCTAACTTTTTACTAACGCGAAGAATACTTTTTTAATAAAAATGAAATAAGTCATCATCTGTAGAACGACCTAAGCTTCATCGGACGAATGTCATTAAAAATGATTTTTAGAATGACTGAAGAGGAAAATAGCTTAGGAATTCGTCGTTTAAATATCAAATCAACATTAGTATTGAATAAGCCCAGCAGAAGTCTGAAACGTTCTTGGTCTTGACTGTAAACGGCGGGGCTATCGGAAAATTTTGAAATATGAAAAATGCCGAAAATCTCGTAATCACCAAACACTTTATATTTTATTTACGATAGTCAATACGAATGTATATAATGCTTTGTAGTGAAGCTAAACAGTATTCAGATAGCCCTTGTAAAGCGGCGTTGCTTAAACAAAGCTAATTTGTTCGCTGTCTCTTGAGCACCACGGCAGGAAGTGACTGAGCCAGGAGTAACAGGTTGTTCGAAGGAGGAATCTTCTCCTCCAATCGAATCCTGATATCAGAAAATCTCCTCCCTCCGCAGACAAAACGACTCCGGCTGTGGCGGAAATCGGGGGAAAAGAAATAATATAAAAAAAGTAACAAGAGCGGAGAGTAGGGGAAAAGAGCAGAGGTGGAAAAAGGGGGCAAGTTTTCTCGAGCGGCTGAGAGGGAAAGGGGGTGAGCTGCCGTCTTGGGGAAACTGGGTTAAAGAATGCGGGGGCGGCGCGAGAGAGAGGCAAAAACTTTGTTGGGCCAAGTACAAAAAGTTTGCCTCGGCAGGTCAGTGCTCCCGCAGCGGGATGCAAGGTGCTTTCCATCTACGTGCGGTTGTTTACATTGTGTCTTACGCACTCCCATTTAGCTCATTACAGACCGCATATAATGAACTTGACAAACCTCTGTATTTATTTCTGATCCAGGGATGGATGACTTTAGCTTACTATATTGTTCATTTTGCAACAGACAGTACAGTATTCATGAGTTATGAAATTTTGAAGATGCAGGAATTGTGTAACTTTAATGTTAATTACATTAATGCAAGAAAACTTAACTTGCTTTGAAAATAAAACTTATTTAGCTGCAATTTTCTACTTCATACCTCACATTCAGATTATACTGTGTCAACTTATAAACCAGTTAATATTATTTATTTTTACACCGTAATCCAGCAAATAATTGGTCGGCTGACTCGTTTGGTTATCTGTATTTGACTGCAGTTCAATGTACGCACATGCAAAGATTCTGTTTCACCAAAGATGGTATTTCCAACTATACTCTCCGGTTCTATAGACTCGTTTGGATTTATCTTTCAAATGAAATCTTTTTACCAAGCTCATAAACATTCAGTTTAAAATAACAGTCAGAAATAAGATGTTACCCTGTAAGCTGAACCACAGTAAGAAAATATTAAGGATTTTTTTAAACTAAAATAATTAATTACCCAGATCGTTTAAACTTATAGCGAAAATTGAATCTAAATTATATACCGTAAACATTTTTCCAAGCTGATGTTAAAGGCACTCTTAATAAATTGTCTGTATGTGTGGCTTGTCGATGGTGGTTATATTGTAATCGAAAAAATAAACGACTGGATAAAATCGTAGGCTGTTTCTACATAAGATCAAGAAGGGTGAAATTAAATTTGTTAAAAGATGTGTTAAACACGAAAATATGTGACTCTGATTAATTTCTGTGGCAACCATTGATCAAAAAACTGCGAATAAAAAACGAACATGATTCCGGGATGACAAATTCTTTAGAGTATACCTTGCCAGGAGTATCATAAGATTTTAACACCTCAGTAAAACAGCACGAAGTACTCTTTAATGTTTGGAACTAGTTGTGAAAAAAAAAATGTTCACTTTCCTGTTGTATTTATTCATCTATGGCATGGGTGATATGCTTATATCATCCATGTAATATACAAATCAGTAGAAAATAATTACGATTTGTTGTTCTCAGTTGTTGTTCAAAGCATATTTCAGCTAAACAATCGTAAATTAGCAGTGTATAAATGAATAAGATCTACATTATATATTAGATGATACGACATCTATCGGCTGTCTTCCGTAAACTATTAATCGTGGAATTTTCGCTCAAAAATAGCGATACTCAATCAATTAAGATTTTTTTTGTTGGTCTGTGAATTAATTGTTATAGCACTGAATACGGTCTGTGATGGGGCCCAGTACTTTTTAGACTACCATCGAACAATTTGCGAAGTCGAGCAATTCGGATTTAGTGTGAAGGCGTTTGCCAAGACGGCAGCCGTGTGGTGCTGCCACCTGTGTGCGACGCCTCGAGTCTCCGCTAAGTGCCGGATCGTGCGGGAGGGGAGCCACTGTCGCCACCACCACTGCTGCCAGCTCCCCACCCTCTGTAGCGAAGGGGGTGAGACTCCCAGGCGTACAGCGTCGCTCCTACCCCAACAACTGCTACTTACAGTAACGATTCCGTCGTAGGCGCTCATTCGAACGTCTTTCACAACTATATCGCTGCGAAAAGAGAACGGTTAGTAGAAATCACTAATGATGAGACTGTAGCTTATTAAGCGGGTAATAATTCCTGGAAGCGTAATGTAATTTAATCTACTCTGAAATAATCTGGCGCTTAGTACTAAGTACATCTGCCTTTGCTGTGGTTAACGATTTCATTGTTTAGAATGGCGTTATAATTCTCAGTAAACATAATTTGTGTCTTAGAATTGTCTTGTTATATATTTGAAGAAACAGTAGACAGTAAATATTAATTACCGCTATCAGTTGGTCAGTGTTTCCCTCTGGTATTCACAGTAACCACTTTTGTGGACTGTATGTTGTATAATCGATTTACAACAAAGCTCAATTTTCGTTGATTGCATTGGTTGGTCTCTTACCCGTCAAGTGATTTATTTAATAAACTGATTCCTATTTCTTATTCTGGGCAATTGGTTCAATGATTAATTGAAAAAGAAGTTTCATTTGTTTCAATACTGTGTCGTAATATTTGACTCTAGGCCTACTCAGTAATATACTGCAGTTTTGGCAGTAATGACCAAAGATACAATGCAGAAGTTATACTTTTAAGCTATCCTTAAGTAGTATTGTAGTCTAAATTTACTTTGATTCTCTTCTTAGGCAGGAATGTAGCCTAAATCTCTGTTTATCACAGATTTCTTTTTTCCTATTTTTTTAAATAGCTTATCGACTTTGTCTTTTCTATTTTTGACTTTGGAATGAGACGACGAATAGAAATAAATAATTCTTATCTTTAACAGAATGAACACTACTACAGTTTGTGAGTATCGTTTAAAAGATTGAGTGGTGATGATATACACAACTTCACTGCTGCAAGGTGATGACATCATAAAGCTAAGGGATTTATTTATTTACTTCGATCAAAAGCGTTGCTGTTACAGTAGTTAGGAACACAAACAACAGTATTACCAGGAACAAAACAAAAAGATAGAGAAAAGTATAAAAAAGATAGCATTCAACACCAATTAATTTTTACAGGACCAACATTCAGCAACTTGTACAGCTGTGTCACTGTCGTTAAGGAAGTCTTCGAGTAATTGTATGGATGTTGAATTGTCTGTTCTACGCCACATTCAGGTGTAGTACTTGGATATCTAATATTTTTACTTCAGTTCCTTTTGTAATGAAGGGGTTATGAGTTCCGCAACTAACACTGTTTCGTGGTCGTGGAACGGAGATTGAGGAATGCCTGTCACGAAATTTCATAACCAGCTTCCTAACCTTCGCTGGAGGTTCCAGCTGGTACTTACTACCAGGCGCCTCTGAGGGTCGTATTAATAGCTCGCAGGTGGTGGTAAGCCGCGTCCAGTGATGTTAGTTTAGGCAGCCTGCGGCTCATCTCTGAGTAACACCCTGCTTCCGGGCCGAGAGCCCCCTGGAGTTCCGGTGCCAATGGATCGACCATCCACAACTCAACATACCACCTACAGTAATCTGACGCAACTATGCTGACGTTCAGTACGTTGTTGTTCATGGATTAGTGTATCATAAAATTCCATAGAAACACCATCTTCTAGTAAAACTAATTTGTTCCACAACCCGAAGGATGATTTGATCCTTCCCAAAGAGTCATACTACACCATAGTGTCAGAGATAGGACAGCCAGTTCTTTCCAATGGGTACTGTCGTATAACAAGCAACCCGACCCAAGGAAAGTCTTAACATAGCTCATATGATGGAACACAACTCTTAAAAATTCTTGGCCCTACCGGTATTTGAAGCTAGGACCGAGCAGCGAACTGAATGCGCGTTAATCACTGAGCTACCAGACCGCTACATCTTCCAATATAGGTCCTTAAACACAAGTAATGCTACAAATTTATTAAACTGCAACGTACACGTATTCTCTCTTATCACAGATATGTTTCAGTGTCCAAGTCAATGAGTACTGATCGTCTGTGAAGTTATCACCCATTTCGAACCCTAAAATGAAACCTAACTTCCAACAACACTATCCAAAGAATGCATCTTAAACGCAAAAAAGTCTCTTCTGTCCCATTGAATTAGTAAATCTTCTTTATTAACAACTAGCGGAGTTCCCGGCGTTACCTGGTACAGTTGGCGTGAATTTCCACGCACCGTATTTTTATTCCAGCAATGAGAAACATTTGTACAAAGATTCATAAAATTCGCGCCAACTATTTTTGGAATTAGAGCAAACCTAGATTCACACGCCCCCTACCAAGAAAGGAGTGTCTTGAAGTTTATTTGCAAGTAAATTATTTCCCTTCGTCCGAAAAGATTCATGTGTATCAAGCTTCACTAATTTGGTTAAGAAATTGCATTATTACATTACTAAACAACGCTAGATTATGTTAGAAACTAACATTTCATTGATTTGCGAAGTGAATAGATATACTTTTTGCTTGAAACGCCATATACTTTAACTCCGCTGGTTCAGCCTTTTATAAAAATATCAAAAGTGAATCCGGAATAAGATTGTCATAAACAGAAGACTAATGCTGATGGCCAAAGACATTGTCCAGAGATCGTGCTTAAAGAAAATCTCTGTTGTTTTTACGACTATCTATGGCGTTTAAAAATTGAATATCCCAAATTAAAGAAATGAATTCTTCAAGGTTTGTTTAATGTGCGAAACAGTTATTATTGTAAAGTTATCTTATTGCTTTCATTAAAGGCCTTGGTCAGAGAAATTGTAATTGTGTGTTTAGTGATTCCATCTGTCGTATTCCTCACCATACGTTCAGAATTTCGTTTAATGTTCCGGCGGTATGTAACGTAGAAGCATAAGAGGTGTCAAACAACTGAGTTGAGATTCTAAGCTTTAAAACGGTGGAACCCACATCGAAATCTTCGTAGTAGGTTTCGAGTTTTCCTGGTACAAATATACTCGGTTTTCGTTTTATAGATATAGATTGCCAATTTAAAAAATCACTATGAACGTAAATAGTTGATTTAAGCCCTTTATCGTTCTGTCAATACTCCACTACATCGTGTTTACAGGGATGCTTTGTCCGTCATTGACATGAATTACCCGCTTGTTGTGGAGGGCTTTAACTCGAGCGAGGAACTGCCGGTGTTCTGTAACATCGCCGCCTCGATTCCTAGCTTCTCGTCTTCAGGAATTCGTCCTCTGACACTCCGTCTTTGTCTACGTCTCCAGTTTCTGCAAACGGACTCAGTTCTGGTCGGGAAGTGAGACAAGTACTTCCAAGGAAGCTGAGTGTCGGTCTAACGCAAAAAAAAAGATGATAGTAACACCTTCTCGAGGGACCGAGAGGATATATTACAAAGTCATTAATCATCTTTGATACTTAGATCAATGTCAATCATATTTACTCTAGTTTTTGTTATATTTATTGAGCAGTAGAATGTGGTTATTGATTCGATTTTATACCAATGAAACAGCTCTAACAATAGCAGTTTTGATCTTACCTTTGAAGGCTTTTTTCTTTGAATGATTGTTTACTGCCCTGTGTTGTACAAGTACTATAGATTATTTGGTTGCTTGAGACCTGATTCCTCCAAATGGAGTAAATTCCACAAGTAAGGCGTCAAATCTTGTGAAAAATTGAGTAGTGGTCGTTTTATCGAATATTGATTTCACTTTACTACATATATTAATCAGATTCGAGGAGAACTGAAAAGTGTCATTTGAATTAAGACATTTGTGCTGTTGCAATATTTGGAAGATGACTGTACTATGTTGTCTTATGAGGAAAGAAAAATCTTGTTAAGTCACAATGCTGAAACACATCAAGAATCTTTACTCCTTTGAAATTGTAGGGCTGCTACTATCCTGTCCTAAAAGTCGGCCTGGACAATACCTATGTATGCCGATTATCTGAAATCGTAAAACTTTAAGTATGTTTAGAGTAACTTGTAGTTGCATGTTGCGTGTAATCGTTACGAAATGTCAGTAAAAGTAGTTTTCCGCTAGCATCACCATCTATGGCTGAAGTCGAGAACTTTTCAGACATGGCCATTCCTGTTTAAATCTTGCGTCTAGAAACATCACCGAAGAAATCTTTAGCAATCAACTGGTACGAACAATATAACAGAGACAGAAGAAATTGTTCGTGTGCTGCAAGGATCTGAGAGGTCTCGCTCTGTGTTTACGTTCTTGTGACAGGTGTAGCAGAACACTTGCTGCCCTGAAGACTCCCTGGAGGCTGCGCGGCTCCTGATGCGAGCCCTGTCTCGTTAATCCGCTGCCCGCATTAGCCGCTTCCGGTCCTCGGACGTCGATGAATAAATGAGCTCATCGGGTCTGCTAGCCGTCTCCCGAGGCGAGCACGGATGTATCCCGAATTACCGGACCCGGGCCTCCCGAATTTTTAATGGCCGCGTCGGAAGTCGGCGCTGGGTGGAAGTCAGGGCATTGGAGAGTGGGTGAGCCGTTGTCGAGCGAGTGCTAGTGAACTACAGGACATTCTTGATCATCACCGGACACACAACTGCCCAACAATCTGTTTTCAATACTTTAGAAGCATTTGGAGGAGCGTTCTGTCCTGAACTGGTTATGTCATGAATAGGAAGTCCCACACTACTGGTATATTCCATTTTAATTTGTCTTCTGTTAGTATAAGGTTCTGGCTTGTACACGCTGATATTAAGGTAACAGCTGGTTGGTAGGAGGACTTATTAGCTAATTAATGAGCTGTTTCGGCTATCAAACACTCCGTCGCCATCTTCAATTGAAGCGCTGATCATTTCCGGAGCTTTATACTTATCTGATCAGAATTTCACTTGAAGATGGCGACTAAGTCTCTTGTTCGCTGAAGTATCGTGTGAAAACGCTGTCTTTTCAGGTTTAACTGCCTGAGAACATTACGCCAAGGAAGACGTAGTTTTATGGGACATAGAATTTAATTCTTGGCAACCTTCCCTTGTCAACAAAAATGAAGATAAAACCGGATACATTACACAGGGACATATTATCAGTGGCGGGTAGGTAAATTATATTTTTTTATTATTATTATTATTTTGTTTGCTAGCTAACACAGATGGTGAGTAATATGTCACATTTTAAATCTTCGAGAATTACGAATGTTTGGACAGTACCATTGCGTCAAGAACTTACTGAAAGTATTCGGGAGGATATTCTGAGGAGGCCTACAAGTTTCATTCTCAGTTGCTGATTGATTAGTATACCACTGTAAGCAAATCTACAATTTCAATATTCTTATCATGTCTTTTATAGTTGTCTTCAAATCTAACATTTGCTACCTGTCACTACTTCGTCTATATAATTTGCAACCAATTTGCTTGTCGTTTGTTTTTGTTTGCTTCTAGGGTGTATAAGTTTCTGTGTACACCGAGAATTGTAAAAGATCTCTGTACTTTTGTGCAAAGATAGGAAATAAGGGTTACAAACACAGACGAATCAAATAAGTCGAAACAAATGTGCCAAATAATAAAAATATAGAGTTAAATACCAGTGGATTATCAGAAAGATTATTTATACTACAGTCTTGCAGAAACCACAAAGAAGTTTGAATAAATAAAATCTATTGTTTCTGTCCCTGGAACGCTCAATTAAATCTTTTCGTATTGAACGAACTGCTCGAACAGTACCTAACCATTAACTAAGAGACGAATTACATAAGTTAGTACATGTCGTTATATGACTCAATATACCTAGCGTGGTGGTGTAACAATTAGCGTTCTCGTCTCGCATTCGGGAGGACACCAGTTCGAATCCCCGTCCGGGCATCCAGATTTGGGTTTTCCATGGTTTCCCAAATCAATCCAGGCAAATTCCAGGATGCTTCCTTCAAAAGGCCATTGCCGAATTCCTTCCCATTCCTTGCCGCCCGTCCTTTCCCGTCTCTAAATACGTCGCTGTTAAGAGACGTTAAGCAGTTTAAAAAAAAAAAAAAAGGGCTCAATACAGATACAGAAATGTGTAATCATTCAGATGGGTTTATACGTTACTAAAATTCTAAAATTTAAAATTGATGGTACACGAACAAAGTGCTTAAAAATATAGTATTATTGTGTTGGCGCAAATATGTTTCTCAGCACACCGAATCGGCTTCACTTTGACAACCAAATATCACCCCACGCAAATCGACCGCTGTTGCTGCTGCCACTTCAGTCGGAAAGAATCACAAATACCCGATACAAAATAACGACAACAAGGAACGAAGGTTGTCTGTTTGGAACTGGACGTCAGGGCAGTGTGTGTGTGTAGGCGGAATGCTTGCACGGAAGAACTCAATAACTTACGAGAACCGTTGCAAACAGTTCTTGACGCGAGATTGGAATCGAGTTGGGTCTAATGATTCTTGTCAGCGGAGTTGGCAGGTGTCATAACAAGCCACAACGCTTATCGACTGCCAGCCGCTGCGCCCGCCCTAAGATATTCATTCGAACTGCTGTCAATCAATACTTTGTTACTCGAATTGAGCATTAAATGCCGCCGCCGGGGGTGCAGCCAAAACGCCGAACGGAAAGGCACGCATCACATTCAGCCGGGTATAATAGTCTGCAAGGAGCAACGCTTGTGTGGCCACTTATTGACAAACACAGCGTGCATTGTTTACAGTCGCTGTCAAGATGCAGGGACAGTGAATGATGCTGATGCCTCTGGGCAGAAACGCTCGTGTGTACGGTACACAAATAAAAAATATATATATATATATTTTTTTTTTTGCCGAGAGGCAGGTACTGTTATATCTTTTCGAAAATTATAATTTCCAGAAAAACGAAGGAACTTCTGAAAATATTTAGAGATTTAAAATAGAAAGAATGAGGCCTTTAATTAATCACGAAACATAAATGCTTTAAAAATCTTGGTGGAAAAAAATGTTGTTCCCAAAATCATTGTCTACATACTCGTATGTTTTTGAATGGTGTAGGAAACTTTATAGGCCCTATTAATTAAAAGGTTTCACGCTTTATGTGTACCGTTGTATGCTGAAGTGGACGATCAGCCTATTTTCAAATAATTAAGATACACATAGCCGCGGGAAATTATAAAACTTTACTCAAGATTAAGTGCAGTCAGTAGATGATTTGTTCTTCTAATGTTAAACTATTCAATAACAGGCCAAATACAATGAGTCCATTATAGATGTATGTTTGTATATGTGTTTTTATGTCGTGTAGAAAATTACATATTAATTAAAAAGCTTCACACTTTTTGTGTACCATTGTATACAGAACTGGACGATCAGTTTATTTGTAATTGGTGTCGGAAATTGTATATTAATTAAAATATTTCACACTTTCCGTGTACCACTATATGCTGAGTGGATGATCAGCTTATTTTTTAATCATTAAGATACGTATATACAGGGAAAAACATAAAAAGTTTAACAAAGTTGACCAAAATTAACTGTAAGTAGTAGTTCATTTGTTCTTCTAATGTTAATCCATCAAATAACAGGACAAACGCAATGAGTCCATTCAAACAAAATATAATTTTATTTCCTATCTTTAATCACCAATGAGTAAGTCCATTAACATTAACGTAATTGTAAAAGAGAGTCATGTTCATACACTAAAACTTCAAATAAATAAGGGGGGCTAATGACCTAGATGTCGACGGGCCCTAAAACGCCAATACAACAACAACAACAAATAAATAGTCATATTCTTCCATCTCTACCGAAAATGAATATTTGGCATAGCTCAAATATTCGCAGACGAGCATATCAACAAAAATTTTCGCTAAATTTCCTTACGTGGTGTGTAGCTGATAACAAATATAAACTTGTCAGTCAAGAAGCTGGTATAGGTTACCAAGTATTCGTAACACCCTAGCGAACAATCCTCATGAAGAGTCAGTGTTGTAAAACTAGACAAGTACCAACACTGCTTCTTGCCAAAATTGTTATAACAGCTAAATAATGACAGATCCCCCCGGACTATAGTGTGTTACACCTGTTTAACCTCCATCATGTTCAAGCAATGTACGCCAGATAATATGTAGACTGAAGAAACTTCAGATTCAGTGATAATAACAACAAAGACTCACCGTACTTGACATAGAGATGATCAATAATGAGGTTGTAGATAGTACACGAGCATGCCAGCATTCTTTATTGCTGGTGGGCAGTACAGATTTTCAGGTACTAAAGTACAGGTCAGACGTTTGTTTGAACTCCTGGGAAGATTGCCAGAAACGACATAATTAATGTTACGTTAAAACTAAATGAGTCGTCAGAAGTAAATAAATTTGATTGCTTGTTTTCTCATCGGACGTAAGCAAGAGACAGTAGCGTTTGTTGTGAGCAGTTACAGCGAAGGAGCCGCTTCCGCAGTGATCGCCAACCCCTTGCTTGCCGATCGAACACTTGTTAATCAGTGCTGGGCGGAACAGCGTCGTATAATCAGACGGGGCTGCGCTAAACACATGGCCCTCCTGCGAGGGTCGTGTTTCCTAAGGGAATCAATCCGCCCCCGGCAGGCTGGCTATGTGCAAGGGCATCGTTCTGTACAGATGTCGCTACGGAGAAGATGCTGCACTACTTTGCAAATGGCAAAACTTTGCCGACTGGGATCCCTCGAGGACTTGGTTGATTGGCGAAAGTACAGAGAAGGATTTCGAACTTCGCATTACCCGGTCGACCGGTTTATTGATACGACTGGAAGTACTCGAAGGAATGGAGAATCGGATATCTGTATTTACTACTTCCGCAAATTAATTCGCCCTTCCCCTACGATATTTTCATGGTACATAATCGCTAGTTAACTGTAATCTACCCAGATGTATTTAATAAACGAATGAAAAAGCCTTCAGTAAAAAAAGGGAGTAAGTTGAATGTCATTACATAACATTTTATGAACAGACTAGCTTACTCACGCACATTGAACTTAACAGAAAATTCGTATATCACTCGTAAATCCTCAGATCTACTTTTAAGGTATGTGTTGATATTATTTGTTTTGTATGCTACAAAGTATTTAGTTAATTTTTTTATCTTTGATATGAAATGTCTCGAATCATTTACGTCTCATAACTACGTAATTTCTCTCGGCGTTGAGAATATATGAAATGTTCTCGAGTGACTAGCCGAGTTAAAGAAGTGTTATAATTACACAATATTTCGGCGAACACAATCATCGTCGCCATGAAGATGGCCACGACGAATGTGTTCGCCGAAATATTGTGTAATTATAACACTTCTTTAACACGGCTAGTCACCCGAAAACATTTCATACATTTACGTTTCCTTACATTTTTTCCTTCAACCAATTCCTACGAAACATCTACCAGCAATCTTCTTCTCATTAGTTATTGGCAATACAGATCATTTTTTCTTCCGTTCACAGTTTCCTATTATCTTTGCTCTGCAACCGTAGTTAAACCTCTTCATTTTTCACTGTTTCCATCAATTTTATTATTTAAATTTTTCACAATATACTCAACTCGGAGTCCCCCACAATCCTCCTGTCTTCTTTCTTTAGTGTCTATTTCGACTCAGTAAAACTAAAGGAAAACACTTTGCTACTTGTCACTTTATCAATTCCAAGCCTATATTATCGCACAGTATCCATTCTTGCAGCTAGAACTTTCTTTGGCCTTTTCAGTTACACACAGTTTCTTTATCTGAATACTTAGATACTTCCTAAATTGGTCTTACTTTAATAGAATAGCATATCCAAGACAAGATTTGCATATATCCGGTTTGTGTTCTTAACTGTTATTAAGTTATGAAGGCACTGTATAAGACTGCTTTATAATATCGTATCTTGGAAACAGGAACACTGCGTATTACGTGAAGTCTATTGTTTCACCTGTACATAAGACAAGAACAGGTTACCTTCTGAATTCAAGGACGGCATCACTAAATAATCTCGAGTGTAACAGTTCATATTCCGATATCATTTACATACGAATTTTTGGCATCTGACATTTGCATTTGTATCACAACTGTTCGGTACCGGCTCAATTTATCGTAATCATGGATTTCATCTATTTTATTGGTGGGTTTAATTTTCCATTAGTGCAATTCCCTGTTTATTGAGACTGAGGTATCAAAACTTTTTATCTTCAGTTCATGCTTCAAGATTGTCGACTCTAAAATGTTACAAACTTATTAAACTAATCCAGCATGCTACGTTTTTAAACTAATGATGGTATATCCAAGAGAGTATTATCATACGTGGTAAGAGAATATAGAAATAAAAGCAGAAGAGGAAGAAACGACAGTAATACCGAAGACGTTTGTGGCTTAAAGTTTACGTAACTATTCAAATGAACAACAAGAGGCGACGAGAAGAGAGAGCTGTCATTGCTGCCAACCTACCGGTCAAAGGGGCAAATCACCGACGAGAGACAGGCTAAGCCGTCGTTTTCAATATAACGCGGGGAATTATTTATCTGGCAATGCGGAGACCGATACGGCCATTCACAAACGACCCATTTGCATAAGAACGAGAGGTAATTCCGAGATCACATCTGACCTTGCATAGCTGCGACGATGAAGGGGAGATGATAGACGAGAGAGACAGAAGTGAGGAGGAAAAAAAACCCCACTCTGGCACCCGGACTGAAGGTGGGTATTTATTGGAGGAGCAAGTAGTAAGAGCAGGCCACGCATTATAAATACTCCGCCATGTGTCATTCGCCACGACGCTGCCAAATTTCGCACGCAAAACCTTTGTTTATATTCCCGGCAAGAATTATTTGTTTTCTTCTCATTTTTTCGCGAATTCCTCACGCCCAAGCAATTAAAATAGCGTGACCGCGGGATGGGTCTGTTCGAAATCAACCAGAGAGTTTATTTATCTGTATTATTACTGCTGGCAACGCTACGCTGGCACCTACTTCCCTCTCACCAGAGACTACTATGTCTTTGAGGAGCTCACGAACTACTTCATTTTCACTGAAAGGCTTATAGTAAATTTTTGATGCATTACTATGATCGTGATCTAGTATTAGCTATCACCAACAAAAAATGGTCACTGCTCTAATTCCATCGAAAGAGGATTTTGAATAATAGCAGGGATTACAAAAAAATGAAGCCAAGCTTCTCAAAGTTTTAGCATGTTGCTCCAATGGATCGATGTTTTATGATTGAATAACCTGGTCTTGAATTTATCGTTAATTTTCCGTTAACTGAAAAATCTTGTTTAAATTCCTTCAATAGAGAATGTAATAAGCTGTGGTGTTTGCATGGAAGCACTAAAACTGTTTTCAATTTTTAGTTTCCTTAATACAGAAACTGCAGAGAATAATTGCCACATAAAATTCATGAAAGTCTAGCAAATTATCAGTAATAGCAGTAAAATCTGAAAAAAATTATAATGGATAAATCCGTATATGAGAGAGAATGCTTAAGTGAAAAAATAATCCTGCTGGATTTTGAACAATTTATAGTCACTATAACTTATAGGCGAAATTCTTTTCCTTGTGAAAATTTTTATTTAAACTCGTAGCGGAAAGTATTGAATTAAGCTGTAGATTCTTCAGCTTCTCTGAAACTCGTAAAAAGGCGCTTGGAATATGTCATGAAGCATATAAACCCTATTACGAGGCATAGAAGATGTGGCCGTTAGGAGAGAAGATATGCAGCGGGCCTCGTATGCGCCCGCTAGCCACCGTCTGTATTAATATGAGCCAAAATCGCAAGGCAATCACAATCGGTGACGTGTTGTCGCAGTCACAAGTTCGACCTACCATTTAACCTGATGATGACATCGAGATAACTGTCGAAACGTGGTGTAGGGTCGAACTTATCGGGCAGAACACCAAAGAAGAAATTTTAGCAGCTGTACTCTGGGAAAGTTTGATTCTCATATAATACTCTTTATTGTAACTAACCTTTGTAACAAGATACGTTGTATTGTGTAGTACATACACTCTGTGAACTATCGTCAACCGCACACAGCAGTCGATACTGGGGTTGGTCTGCTCGTCTGTCTAGTCGTTCATTATGACATCCAGGTGAACATGGCATGAATCAGCGACTTGCGAGCACAATTGCTGGAAATGTATGTTAATGCGATGCCGAGCATGGGAATGGTGGCGCTTGGAAGGATGTGTGCATCCATCATGTCAAGGGCGGAAGCCATCTTCATCCTGGAGTGGCAGATCCACGCTACGTGACTACCTGCATCGTGGACAATCACTTATCGGCTGACAGCAAAGATGGATTCACAGCTTATATGCTCTCTCTTAGTTGAATTTGAGGTTCAACTGACGGTAGAAGAAACTTTGGTGTAAAAATAGACAGTACTCGCATGAAGAGAAGGTGAACTTTACATTACATGCAGTGGATCCTTTACCATCAGTCTATGAAATAAATACCTGCTGCGGTTAGGATAATTATAAGACATACCAGTACCGTTATAATTATTGCAGAATGTATACGTTTTCCTCGACTGATGGTTGAAAGAACATGAATCGAAAAAAAACTAACTGGAACAGAAAAAGAAATAAACAGAAGAGTAAATTACTCTTAAAAAGCTTTTTTCGTTACCAGATGTGGATTGTGGGCAGTGAGATGTGCAATAGCTAGAATCGTTCCTTACTTTTAGGCCATGGGTACTCACTGTATAACTACTTAGGTTTTTTAATATCAATTGTTTGAGATCTCCGAGTGGCAAGTTTCTTTATTCGTGTCGTAACTGGTTGAAGACATACATTTGGAACTACCAGGAAGTTGTGAACGCGCATTGGTAATCATATATATTATTTCTAAGTGTTTTTTTTTTTCGATAAATGGGGTATCATTTTAAAGATTAGGTTCTCCTCTTTTATATTATCATTAAATAACAAAGAAATTTTTGGAAATTCTACCGGAAAATGATAAAATTATAACCATTAAGGTCATGCGTATTCGATAGTTCAGAATCAAGCTGCCAGGATTCGCTGGCATCGATCGCCTTACCGCCAGATACCACCACCACATACAGAGATACCAGTATCACATATCACAGAGATAATTGATAAACTGTTTGTGTTTTCTAGAGTAACGAGCTTTTAGGATATTTTTGTTCATGTTAGGGAAGCATTTCATGGTTTCTAATTTTTACATAAGTTGTTATAAGTATTTTGATTCGTACCTGTTTCAGTTCACAAATAAACAATTGCTTCAAATGAGCCGGTTATTCCTTTGTCCTACTACAAACCAGCGATCACGCTATTTGTCGTGTATTATTCGCGATTTTTCAAAGGGGCCACCTAGTAATTATACTCATCATGATTATGATTAGTATCCTGGGCTAAGGTAGCTTTTCACATGGCTGATTCTGGCCTTCTCTTCATGCCCATCTAGTTTCCGTTTCCTTTGATGTTATCTGTGATAATGTACCTTCTACAAACTAGCATTTCCAAAGCGTCTTTTAACAAGCGCTCCCCTCTCAGCAAATGCACCATACAGTTCTTCTTTTTATAATTTGGACTAGTTTCGTTCTCTCACCAACCCTTTCCAGCAGTCAACCATTAATTATTTTTTGTCCATCCAGTTTACTCTCTCCATTCTCCTCCATATTATAAAATTGTTATTTGTGTTCATGATGAGAATAATTCAAGTAACTTTTATGGCAGATAATTAATTAAATAGTTGCAGATTAAATTGTACGTAGACGCACCTAAAATTCCAGCTCGATTGCAGCCGGTGTTGAAGCTTTCTGTACTTGCACTGTCAGCTTACCTTAATAGACGGAGCTAAATACCTACGTAGTCAGGAGTATTACTCTGTCACAACCCTGGACAGTGACAAGCGAAAACAATAGCGTCGTCCATTAGACGCCAGAAGGCGCAGTGAATGTTTTCTGACGCCGGTACTCTCCTCTGCTATATAAAAATACCACCACGATGAGACCACCCACGTACACCCCCCCCCCCCCCACGCCACTACCTGCTGCCGACAGTATTTATAGATCTCGATGCAGTCAGCAGCACCGCGACGACTTGACACGAGATGACGTCAGACTTGGTGGCATTGTACTCGACGCCAGCTCCCCTGACCGAGGGGGAGGGAAGAGATATCGGCGGCGGCTGTTTTACCAAGGAGTTAATCAATAATCGTGTACATGTGATAGTTCTCAGATGAAACACTGCCGCCCCTCCTCCGTACACCCCCTCCGGCCACGTCTCTCCCTCCCCCACCTCTGCCGCAGCGTCCCTCCCACCCCTCCGTCTGCGCCAGCGCCCGCGCAACCCCCCGCGTCGACACACCCCCGCCCGGGCTGTCGCAGAAGCAACCCCTTTCCTCTCCCGCCAATAAGTCAACTTCAATGGGATGAGACATTTCGGTGTTCCGTATCAATAGAGGACAGGAGGGTGCACAGCCCCCACTCGCCCGGGCCCGCTGGCGCCATCTTTGATGCATAACATCTCTGAGCCGAGTTCTGTTGGGGGCTCAGCTGGCTGCGGGCAAAGTGCCTTGGGCTGAGTCGCGGTACAGCTTCATCTAGGGGCAACCGCTCCGCTCTCGCTGGCCGTAAACAACCAACATTCGTCATTCTTGACTCCTCAGAATTTCACCCCACTAACCGTGTAGTCAATTGTATTGATTAGTGCCTCAGTCACTACAGTAAAAAAAGCCTACCACATCATTTTATGCAGTGGTGTTCCTTTATAAAAAGTGTATATTAACTACAGTTTACTGTTGCAAGAGGTAATTCACAGAATAAGTGGTAGGTATAAAATTTGATTTTAAATTTACCGGAAGTTTTCACACATTGTTACATAATCATATAAGAATTCACCCCTAAGTAATAATATCACTCAATTATCCACATTTTAATATTTATGTATTTTTAGCGAAATGGGTTGAAGGGAAAATATATATGCTTAGGAATGCAAAATGTTCGTCTTGCAATGTATTTATTAAGTACTTGGTGCCCTCCAATGTTAACCCTTCATAATTTGAATGCTTGAGGTTGATCACTAGAACTATTTTACAATTATTCTTAACTACGTTTGAAATTAGTAATTTGCCATAACATTCGCAGGGAGTAAAACACATCTAATTTCTTTGCTTATCGCCAGTAAGCCATATTCCAAAATATTTCAACTATTAATGTTGTTACAAAAGATCTAAATTCATTTGAAGTGATTCATAGAAATTGATTTGAACCTTTGTTAGTTTGTTTTTTAATCTATATTAGTCCACATTCATTTCGTAGTTTATCTTTCCATTTAATTTTCAGCATCGTTCTATAGCACCACTTTTAATTTTTTTCCTTGTTTCTGGTATGCCTGAAGTACAGTCTTCATTTCCATTAAATGACTTAATCAATAAGTACAGTTTCAGTAATTTATTTTTGTATCACACATGGGTATTTAAGATTAAAAGATTTCTTTTCGCTAGTGATGATCTGGTCTATAGATCATTCATGTTTTCACCAGTAGCTGTTTTTTTACTTTCTACATAACCCAATACTCTTATTAATGCTAAAAATCTATTTTTGGCATAAAATTAGAAGATAAGATTGAACACTGGAGAAAGCTAACAGTATTGATGGGTAAAGTAGAATGTAATTTTTAATTTAGGTAAACCCGATCGTGGTATACGCATATGCAATATTTATACTAGAGCAGTTGGTGAATAATCTCTTATGACAAGAAAAATTAACGACCTATGTAACTATGTGAAGGATGGTGCCAGAAACTCTCTCAAAGCGCCAAGAGTTCTCAGATTGAGAAATTGTAATCGGAATTCGTCTGGAACGTTGCTACGGTCGAGTTGGCCGTATCGCTCTCGGAGTCTTTTGAGGAAGGGGAACTGAAGAGTTGATGCAAGTTTGATGTTATTTGCACCGTGCATGAGTGATAGACTTCAGCTGGGCCCGGATATATTTTTCTTCGACGGGATATCGGCAGGTCCCCTGAAGAATTCAGCCCCGCCTAAATTTTGAATCATGTTTGCGTTTATCAAATATCAATCCCTCAGGTCAAAGGTCTCATAATTAATGCAGGGCGCCCATTTCCTTCTCGTAATCGGAGTCGAAGCCGGGCATTTATAATTCATCGCACGGTGTTATATCCCTTCACCCTCCCCCTCTTAGCGGAATGCCTTCATCACTGAAATTCTGGCTGGGGAAGAGGGGCGCATGCACCCTTGATCTGTTGCTTGGTTTCGAGGCGGAAACTTCCTTTTTCATTCGCGGTGGACGGGTTCAAAGAATTATTTCCGCTCGAAATCTCTAGCGTCGAGGATGAGCGTAGTTTCAGAGCTGAGAAATCTTGCAAACTGCTTGTCAGCGATAACAGTCTCTTTGGAGAAACAGCCCAGTGTTGTATTAAATGTTATGGCTACTGACGAGTGATTTGTTTATTAAAAGAACCACCAACTGCTTCCACTAGTTGACTGAAGCTGCTATCGTTTCTGCAGATACAGTGATAAATCACTTAGCAGATGCAATGGCTTATGTCAACTGCAACGTTAAAAACTTTCCCTGGTTGCCGATTACAAGTTAGATACTCGCATTTAACGTGACATATATTAATCATTTAGTTAAACTGTCGATATTTGGTCAACAAATGTTTATGTCGATTCGAAGTGGAATAAATTTGAAAAGCAGTATAGGCAATCTGTTTATGCTAGTAACTATAGAAACAAAACATTCATAGCTGATATAAAACACTGTTGTTTTTTTTTCAATTTTTTTCGATATTCTAGTCTAAGAAACCGCGGACATTAAATTCATTGTGTGTCCTGGAATATTCAAAGAGGTTACTTCTGTGTTCTTCTGATATGAAGATATAATAGTTACAGGCCATATTCAAGGTTTTTTAACATGGTTGGTTTGATTCAATCCTCGATCTGTTTCTGTCGTGATCTCATATATTCATCTGAACAGTCGATTACAATCTAGAAATTATAGGCTTCATATACATTAATCTTTATCTTCCTTCGTGGGTTCGAATCCCCGTCCGGCCATTCGGATTTGGGTTATATAGGTACAATCACTCCGGATGAACGCCGGGACGGTTCCTTCAAAAGGCCATGGTCGAATTCCTCCCCATTCCTTGTCCCCAGTACTTTCCCGCCTCTAATAACCTCGTCGTCGAAAAGGCATAAAACCAGCAGTAAAAACTAAATCATCCTTTATAGCTTTTCCATTCAACCGTCTCTTCAAACTAAACGCATAAATTTTATTTTTTTGCTTACAGCTTTTCCAGGATAGGCTTAGAAATAAACAGTGCAGATGTTTCCTGCTCTTCACGCTTGGTTCTAACAAAAAAAAAAAAAAAAAAATTAAAAACCGATCGTGGTGGTGTAACGGTTAGCGTTCTGGCCTCACATTCGGGAGCACGGCGGTTCGAATCCTCGTCCGGGCATCCAGATTTGGGTTTTCCATGGTTTCCCAAATCACTCCAGGCAAATGCCGGGATGCTTCCTTCAAAAGGCCATGGCCGAATTCCTTCCCATTCCTTGCCCCTCTTCCTTTCCCGTCTCTAAAGATCTCGCTGTTAAAAGACGTTAAGCAGTTTTTTTTTTAAACGTATTAAACAACGTCGAATGTCTTAAAACGCAGAGCAACATCTTTTGTATCATTTTTCTTAAATTCTTCAACAAGCTCTTTTCTTCACTCATCATTTGAACAACCTGCTCATTTTGTTCTTTATTCGTCCCCATTGTCTTAAGAATCATTTTTTTTCCGACACGAATTTAAAAGAAATTCATCATATTATCTTGATGTAAATCTCCATTTTGACGTACGGGATATTCACTTTAATGACTCTTAACCTTTAGTGCATTTTTTTTTCACTTTTCCTACGGCAATCTTTTAGATTCTGCAGCCTTAGGCTGCTATACACTATTGCATCAAGTACATTTTGAAGACAATATTAATTTAGTTGTTTCTGGAGGAAAATTGTGACTTCTGGAATAGAAGCATTTATGAAAACAAAATTTTGTAGTTAAATTTCCTTGATTTCGCCCTCTGGTGTGATATTTACCAGATATTCTGTATACTCTCCTACTAGGATGGGTCGAATAACATGTTGCCACTTTCAAAATGACTTTGTTGTTCCATGACAGTTGTTAAATACAAATGCGACGCTACAAGTCGTAACAAGCATGAAGAACAGAAAACATCAACTCAGTTTGTTTTTAAGCATTGCCTTGGAAGAGCAGTATGCAAAAAATTTAATTTATGCCTTTTGATTTATTTTTGTTTTATTTCTAAGCAGAAGTTCGTGGTATCAACGTTACAACTCCCCTTCTTCCTCTCCCGAAATTTACTGCATCTTTCTCCTCCCACGGTGGCTGACAAATCGGCGTGTCGCCCAAAATATTATGGAAGTGGCAACAAGGCGATAATGTTTTCCGAACGCACCGGTGGTCTGGGGCACAAATCAACGGCGCGAGACACCGTATCCACAACACGGGGCCCCGTTTAGCTCGCTTCATCCCCCATAAAGACGTCCAGAGCACCGTTCGTCAAGGGAAGGTCCCTAGTGGCAACACTTGGAAACACACAGCCACTACTGTGCGTGCAGGTAGCGACCCAAGTATTTTGGGATCCGTATCGCTCACACGCCATAATTACGATCCGACAGCGGGCACGAATAAAAATAATCGTGTGACAAGATTCGGGGGTTGCGCGTGCGTATATGTGTTATTTCTGGGCTCTATTTTTCTCCGCGCAGGAACTTTATGGGTATATTATAAAACAGTGTTTCTGCCCTTCCGCGTGTATTACAGATAAGTCCCGCCGCCCAAGTCAGGCATAAGAATTGCCAACCTGGCGGGTGGTAATAATAGCCATTAATATGTACACGTAAATAACACTCAGTCGCCCGGCATAATCAGCGTCATTAACAGTTCCCTCTCCACCCTTCCGTGTAGCCAGTAGCCATACTCTTAATTTACTACCTACTATATTTACGGTTTTTATCACTATCGCCATCCGAACCATCCCATTCCACATCTTTATTTATTATATGCCGTGCGGTTAGTTTCGTGGCAACATTTCTTTGGTTCCGTTTTGTCCGTCTTCCTCGCCACTTTGTCGCGAAGATTTTCCGCAGTGGGTCGAGACGGTTCCGGACGGGCCGGAGGTTTTAGATCTAAGACGACAGTGCGAAACGTACGCCGGAGTGCGATTGTGCTGTCATAAAGTGCCTCAGCCAGATAAATTGATCACGATACCAATAATTACGGCCCAAGCAACCCCTGCCCGTGAATCACTGACGATATGCGTCATCCCTCGCATAAAAAATCAATAAGCCCGTTGGATATTTAAGCGACGAGTGCCGGATGAGGCGACGGTAAATGCTACCCGCATGACATCGAGGCTGAGCAATCGTTATCATTGTGCGACGTAGTCCATAAACCGAATGCAGCTTCAATCCTCCCAGTTTCTTCCCTCTGTACGAGTGTGTCGAATGTGTGTACGATAAATGTTGTTTGCTGTGTTCTGTACATCAACATAAAAGAAGGGAGAGGGTGAAGTCGCGGTGTCGGACAATTCAGGCCTACTCATCCGAATGATACCTGGAAGACCGCCATATTTTACGTCGTATTCAAAGTATGAATCACCATCAACAACGTAGTAAGCCCTAACTAAAAGTGGGGAAGATTTGGTACAGAATCTCCGTAATAAGAAACTGTGCGAAATCACCTCTTATAACCTGCCGGATGACGAAAATTTCTTCCTAATCGTAGGATCGAACTAGCAAACTCCGTGTCAAGTGATGCAGCTATGATATCTCAACGATCTTTGCCAACGGGATGGGTATGCACGCTTTTACAAAAACATCGAAGTTGGAAATAATTACTGTGCTAACTTCCTTCCACAGCGATTTGTTCTAACTTCAGATGTTTCGTCCAACCAATCTCCTTACATTCATTTTTGTCCATTTTAAGGTGGTTTGAACAGGAATTTAAAGTTTCCAGCTATGTATAAACTATTCATGATTAACAGCTTTTCGGATTATGCTGCGTTGTTTGTTGAAATATCTAAGCTTACAGCTGGTATCCTACAGCCTTCTTCAGAGATACTGTTATGTTTATGTTAACATAAACATAACAGTATCTCTGAAGAAGGCTGCAGGTTACCAGCCGCAAGCTTAGATATTTCAAGTTAAAACGTGGCATAACCCAAAAAGCTATTAATCATAAACAAAGATCGCCGCGGAAGTCATAGGAATTATGTATAAACTAATTGTTTTATAACATGTTTATTGCAATTTTATCAAAAATCCATTACTATCGACAGTAACAGCATAGCTTGCTTGTATCATTCGATTAGCCAGAAACAAAAAAAAATCACTGTCTCGTTTGAGTTTCATGTATATAATTTAAAAGCACTGCTGTTTAGAGGCTTTATGACATTTAAACTATTACGGGAGGCAATAAAACAACTTTTACGAGAAGTAATTCCCTTGCTACATAATGACAAAATATCCTGTCTTCTGCCGTAAAATCCGAACACATTTATTTTCTTTACATTTTAGTCTCCACTTATGGCGATTCAAATTGCATATTATTTGTCCACCAAACGTGGCGGTAAACCGAAACTGGAAGTCATTAGCTACGAGAGCAGCGATTTTGAATTACAAGCGCACGGTTTATGAAATGGAGACTCTTTAAGTTCTCACAGTTAAAGACTATAAGCCGCAGCTTGTTCCCAGCGGTTGGAGAGATCCTACTCCTACGACGGCCAGCCAAAGAATGCGGCCACACGCAGCCTCCGCCGCCGACAGACGCTAGCGCTCGCCGCGGCCACAGCCGCAAGCTACAACAGGTGCGGGCGCTTAATGCGCAGTTACGCCGGTGGCGGCGCGCGCGTCGCCGCAGCTGCTGCAGCTGCACTCCCGACACCGTGGTAGTATTTTTGGTGGGGACACCTAACCGGAGACATCCCTCCCTCTACAGCCATACGGCTGACCGTGGGGATGACAAAAAAGCGCATCTTTTCCTCGACATAAATAATAATATTAACTAAACCTATCACTAATAAATCTAACTTATCTTTTTTTATATTATGACACAAGGAGAAATCATAACTTTGTTCCTACTGGTCAAAATAATTCAAAATTACCACTATTTCTTTATCCTCTTTCAAATTCTAATTTATTTGACAGTTTTCCAAATGTTTAGTGTAGGTCAAAAGTACGTTGCTTTTCACTACCATAAATTTCCTACAATCTTGTGTAATTATTTGCAACATGTTTGTGTATCGTATATTTCTGGCGAGGAACTGTATCTGTCTTATCAACGTTTTCTATAGTGACTACCCACAGTGCGCTGGGATTATAGAAAGGTGAAAGATACATCTCGTTATAGTAGAAGTTGTCATTTAATATGGACACTGATCGCTTCGGATGAGCAATCAACACTCGGGCTTCGAAGTTGAAGGACGCGATTTCGAATTCCCATCCGGCTATACGTATTTAGGTGTTGAGTGCTGTCCAGAAATCAGTGGACGAAAATGATAGAATGGCTGCTTTGAAAAAGACATTCCTGTTACTGTTAATTTCTCATCAAGCAGTAAATAAAAATAAACTAGAATGTTGATATTATGTATTTTGATGATCAAATCATTTATAGCTAAAAAGTATAAGATCTAAAACAATTATAATATGCGTACCAATACCATGCAGCACAACGTTTGTTATTTTGTGCTTACAAATGATCAACAGGGAAACAATTAAATTTAAGTGTTATTTCATGAATTTTATACTTCATGTATTCCACGCGTAATATTGTTCATCACTATGATATTCCTTTGCAAATAGTAGTTTGTCTGAATTTTGTTTTCTGTTAACTGAGCTCCTAGAAGAGATGCTATTGGGTGTATCAGTTGATGAATGTGCTCTGCGGAATGCTGAAGGGGCGTTGGTCTGAAACCCGATACAAAGAGGGACATTAATTCACCGGCCATCATGCATAGAGACACCGCTGAGCTATATAAACACAAACAGCAGGACAGTCGAAAGAAGATGGTTAATCATTGCATAAACAAAGATAAATCTGTTGGAAGATTATCTTAATAAAAGAATAGGGCGACTATTTTATGATTATTAATAATTGCAATTTGCCCAGGAATCGTGGGCAGTAATTTAGTGAATCATAGAACTTGGACCTCACCAAAATGCGGTTCCTCCTTTCTTGTTGGGTCCTCCGAGGACGTCGTCCCGAAACTGAATACCTTCAAGATGGCCGAGTATGCTTATACGCTTACAAAAGTTATAAAACACCGAGGCCATTCGTATAAATCAAAACAGCGCGGCGTTTTATGCTAATAATAAATTCGGTCACGGCAAGAGTAAAAAATTCAATGGGGAACTTTTAACTGCCTCGGAAACCTATACCGGCCGACCCTGGCCGTAAAGTATGAAATTACGTTCCAATTGTCTTCCTAATACATTGGAACAAATGAATCTCTTATGTCGCCTTATCGCTTTTTAATATGATACAATATTGCGAACGCAGAAGGTCAGTGCACGATGAAAGGCAAGAGGGATTGTTATGCGTTTTATACGGCTCTCTTTCGACGAGTCGGCCGCTTGTAATTGGTCGACAGGTCTTACTGCTCTCCTTTTGTCTCGGACCATGTTAGTAAAGGAAAAAGAGGGTCGCTTTTATTGACCAGTCAAATCCATGCCTTAACTAATGGAAGGAATACCGTTGCAAATACGGTGCCAGGAACCTTATTAGTAAAGCGAATACACTACTCCATTAAGCTTTCAGATGGATGCTAATTTCATTTGAATTTTGTTTCAACTTCAGTGGCCTGAAAGATTGCTAAACAGAATTTTATTTGTAGTAATTACGGTAGTAAAACGTGCTGCAGCGAAAAAAAAAATATAGAAAGAAGAGAATCAAATTCAAACGTAGATGTAGTTGATGAAAAAAATTTGAAACATATCATTGCAACCAATCATACTTATTGGAGAAATACTTCTTCTGTTTTCTCTTTAGTTTATGTCAGATATTACTATAAGTCAGCTGGCTCTGGTTGTAAGTGGAAGACCTGTTGTTCATCCACATTATTAGAAAGATTGGAGTGAAAAATCGTAAGTAAAAAATGCGAATTAGAAACGTATTGTGGCGGAACAAAAAGTCAACACGAAACGGGTAGCGAAAATCTCGAAATACAAAAAGATAGAAGAAAGGCAACTGAAAGAAGTGAACAATGTATTAATCTTTAAATGATTATTAAAGGAAGGGGAAGGTGAACCATCTGTAATTTCTTGGCAGCTTACACTAACGTTTCATAATGAGACAGTACATTGAATGAAGCATTCCAGAGTGTGCTTCAGAATAATACTCTGTGTTAATAAATCGATTGTGATGAAGGGTAGGTCGGCATTTATTTATTTACTGGCTTCTGAGCTCACCAAATATGACGGGGTTAAACGCAGATTTTTGGGAATTAATTTTTTCGCGTTTACTCTGACAGTGACATGGGATATAACGAAAACAGCCTCATCGAATACAAATACCTTGAAATCACGTCTAAACTAATGGGTCGTAAACAGTGATCTGGCAGTTTATTTCCTCAAAGTTGCTTAACTAAATGCAGTTGTTTTTAAATTATGGCCATAACAAAAAAAATGATGTAATGTGGAACGTATTTCTTAGTTTACTATTACAGCGAGAAAATTATCTACATCGGCTGAATACAAATACACAAAAAGCAACTAATAATTAATATGTTCATTTAAACAAAATAAATACTTTTTTCAGTGTTGTTGCGATGTATAAATGGAATTATTATTAAGTAATGCCCATAACCTCAATTTTGCTGTAATATCTCTGGCGGTAGTTAGTGTGGTAAGGAAGCCCGGGTGAGCTGTCAGCGCTACGGCCAGGATGGCACAGTGAACAACCTACCCTCTTATATAGATAGACTGTACATAGATTTGCACCTTTGAATAGTTTGTTCTTCATTTGGTATAACGAACTGTTGTGTTTCCATCATATAGTAACATAACTGCCTAAAATTTTGAACAAAAAATGTTGTATAATACCAAGCATGATACAAACGGTAGACTGGTGATTAAAATTTAAGAATTAATACTCTGTTCTACATTTCCAAGACATATTTAAAACAGGTAAGGCAACTTTAAAGTATAGAGAACGTACCGTTGTTAATTTATCACAACAATTCAGAATTTTGTGAAATTTCGTACTTAACTTGACTAGTATTAAAACTAATGATCAAAGTTAACATTCCAAGCCATATACACTACCTTTTTTCTGTCCCGGGAATATATCTGCAGAATTTCGATATGGAGATACGGGCCAAGTAGTTCGGTGTCTTATAAAATTACACACCGTAGTTCATTATTGCTAATTCTTCCCTTTCGGTAATTCAATAATTATTTTTCACAGGTAGATAATAACATACTGGAAAACCTATCAGTTTATGATCAGTGTGCTCTCCTTCGGTAACTTCCTGAAACACTTCTACTGCAATTAAAAAAACCGAGGTTCAAATCCGGGCGACATGACATAACGTGGAGTTCCTTGCAAGGTCAACTTATAATTAAAAGCAAATCTTTCTCACACACTTCCGTCCATTTTCATCTATCATCCTTTGCTTAGAGCCTCAAGATGAGGGCTGTTTAGAACCTGATCCTTCACAATTTCATAATTTTCTTACAGTACTTACATTTATACATAACGCTCTTTTTTTTTTTATGGGTAGTTACGCCATTGTGGCACGTGGGGTCACTAGTGAAGACTCTACCGTAAAAGAGGGAAGCAAATCACATTTTTTGAAAATGCGTGCTATTTCACGTAATTTTTTAAATAGGAAATGATGCTAATATCTTTGCTCCCACAATACAAAAAATTGCCTGAGATAGATGACTGTTCAGTAGTAATTGAACTCGCTGCGGTAATAGCTTCCCGAGCAATACTGGAAGTTAGAAAGAGAGTTGTGCGAAATGTTGCGTCTCTAAGCGTACAGTGTGATAGCTGGGTGTGACTCAGACTCGAAACCAGGACCACCGGAGGCGAGGGAATCGCCGTCAGCTGACAGTCTCATAAATAAAGCGGCGGGAAGATGCGAGTTGGCCCTGCCCCCCCTCGCACCGCCTGCCTACAGGAATAGTGCGTGATTCACGCTCTCACACACTCACACGTGCACACTCGGCCACACACGCACTAACGCTCCCGCTTTCGCCCTTGTCCCAGGTCCAGACTCCCGTCGCTGGGCACCCGTGATTCCTGCTGCAGGGGTAAGGCGTCGCACGCTCCCCCGTCACAGCGTGCAGGCGTCAGGTATGGGACCCGCGCAGCACATTATCGCACTGTACTCCCCGTCATAGTTATCCGCGACCTTCAATTCGCTAATGACACTTGAATCAAAATGCCGCACCATTCATACTGATTGATTCCCAACATGCCCCAGTCATTCGTTTGCATGAGTAACCAGGAATACTTTGTGATTTGTATCTTATTTAATCATTTGTTTGAGAATTTCTGCAGAATCATATATTTAGTCAGAATGAGTTCTGAGAAATGTCAACGGTTAATAGCATTTATGGTCCCCAATTATTCAAGATCTGCTGTGAGGCGTTAATAATTTCAATCCCTTTCCCTATAAATAAGAATTACACCATGAAAAAAATATAATGGCATCGACAATTTGGCCCAAAATCTTGGCTGTCAGCTGATTAAATTTCTTAATAATGCAGATGAGAACTAATAATTCTATATCCGAAATCGTTCATTGAATGAAGCCTAGGCACGATCCGGGTATTTACCAAATCCTAACACGAAATTGTTGAAGGGCAAACGCAATTATTTCATTTAGACTTGGAACCGTAAGACCATATTCTGACGATATCACTACCTTTTTTTCGTACTTGGATTTATCACGATCTTCTTAAAGCTGATCTCCTTTCGAAACAACATCGATATTTTCACACAGTAAATCTGTTAAGTTTTACATTTAACTAAAATTCATTTTCAGTCAACTGTTCACTTCTTAAGGAAACACTTCATATATGGCAGTTATTTAACTTGAACGTGGATAATTCTTGAGCAACTGGTTTTTTTTTTAAGTATAAGCAGTTAAGTGACATCTGTGGAGCCAAAGATTAAGGTTGGCAGTAAGAGCTTTGGTGATGGGGAGCCTATGGAGGTGAGACAAAGGAAGGTTACGTGTATGGAACTGTGTGAGATAAGGGTAACAAAACTAGCCAGGTAAAGCATGATTTATTGGAATATGATGTAAAGAAATAGTAGTATTTATTAGTTTACATTAGATGCAGTAAAAGGAATTGTATCATCTGAATGTGAGTTGTTAAGTAGAAAAATATTGCTAAATAAAAGAAGTTGTTTATTTTCAATGCAAGTTGGATTTTTTTTGTGTTAACGTAACAAAACTTAAAGTAACTATCTGAACACGTTCATTGTTTCCTCCTTTGTTTCCCCACGAAAGATTTTATTATATTCTCTGTTAGTTCCTTTCATCTGCATTATTTACCGATGTTATGTTTTCACCTTCTTAATCTTGGAAATTATAGGGACTAGGCAGTATGAAGGAATTATTAATGCTAACAAATTCACTGTCGCCGAAACATTAGTAGCCACCTTGTGTATAAATTCTGTGCTTTGTCATAGAAAAAGTATACTGCCAGCTATAAAAGATTTTGTTGTTTTCGCAGCCATCATATTAATAGACCTATAATATAATTTGCTTACGGAATTAATGCTGCGTTGAAACACTCCTGCTTCTTCTTATTCCCGACGTTTCGACCAGGGCTTAGGTCTTCATCAGGGGCCATCTACCGAATCTGCTACAGACTGTGATCTGATGGAGACTGGCTTGCTGGTTGTTTACGTATTTGTACTGTCGATTGTCTACAATATCGATTACCCAGAGATATGCTTTTTACGATTTAATATCGACAGTACAAATACGTAAACAACCAGCACGTCAGTCTCCAGCAGATCGCAGTCTGTAGGAGATTCGGTAGACGGCCCCTGATGAAGACCTAAGCCATGGTCGAAACGTCGGGAAGAAGAAGAAGTATTGCAACGCAGCATTAATCCCGTAAGCAAATTATATTATATATACTGCCAGTTATTTGCTCTTGGAGATGAGAGACGAATGTGCCGCGCTAGGGACTCGTTCGGCAACTAATCGATTGTCCGTAATTAGTACAAGGCGGACACTGGCCGCAGTCCGCCGCTGTTTTGTTTTTTGCCTTCTTCCTCCCCCTCGAGGACCAGTCTGGCCATGACGTCACCGAAATTTATGCGAGTGTTGCGACCGACTCAAACTGATTGGAGGCTCTCGTGACTGTTCGGCGTTTCCTGCCGTACCAATCAAAAGGGAATTTACTACGGCCAGTAGTGCCAACCCCCCGGCACAATGAAAGGCTGTGGCCACTCCGCGGGAGCCGATCTAATTGTTTAGGGAGAGCCAGACCGGCGGTAAACACAAGTCCGACTCCAGGTCGAACCTTAGTCAACGAAAATATTTCCAATAATCCTTTATTTACTCTTTTAAACTTTTTTTCGGTAACTGATTATTCTACAAATTCACGCAATAATGAAATGATATGTAGGTAAAGGGAATAACACAGGTTAAAAGAGAACTGAAATAATATTGTAAGAAAAGGGGACAACGGAAATGTAGACCTCCAATTGAATGTTACAAATTACATCAACATAGTTGTGCTGGAAGTAGCATGCTATGTAAGCAGATAATAAAATGTTTCTCTATAAGTTATGTAACCAGTTTACAGCAACAGCGGAAGGAACTTCTGATAAAATTCGCAGAAAGAGCATTAGATGAGGTATGCAAAACCACATAACGGAGCGTCACGAATGGCACAGCACAAACATTTTACTGTTCTTATCATTTGTACTGAAGGGGAGTACTGAAGAAAAAATCGCCTTACTTGTGACTATTCAGCAGTTATGGGATAGAAAGTAGTAAGAAAAATAGTCTGCGTGTTGGTGGAACCATTTTTCAAAGCTAAATTTTAAAAACTGTGAGAGAATATCAGATAATGATAGTAAGCTTCTAAGCACGAATGACCGTATTATATCACTAGGAACATTGAAGATAAAAAGTTGGCTTGCAGGAATATTGTCATATTTGTAATTTTTTGACAGTCGGAAGAATGCCTTAATTCGACCAGAATTAATCACGCACACTATTTGTAAAGTTTATGAGGAATTATCTGTCTTTCATGTCAATACGAACCAATTATTACATTGAAAATCTCTCAGATTCCGTGTTCCCTAAATTAACCGATAAATTAAACCATAAACTCCCCCATAGGATTATTGCGACACTAACATTGTCACTCATTTCTTGTTACTCACTCTTTATTATTGATTTTATAATAAACTAATTAACTTTCAGAAAAAACTTCAATTGAAAAATGGATCTAAATGAAAAAAATGTTTTAAAACAAAATTTAAAAAATACTAAAATATTACACGACAGACTCCCTAAGAAACGATAGCTGTATATGGCATCTCTTATTTTGTTGCTTATTAGTCATTTACCATGTTTACGAGAATAGTCAATAAATAGACAAAAACACGAACATCATTTGGTATCGAGGGATTCTAAAGGTGAATAGCTGATATCTAAATGTTCCATATATTGATGTTGTATTAAATAGAGTGCAGATTTTTGTCTGTTAGTTCTGACGATTACAGGGGTGTATATAAGTTAAGCAATCCACATCCTATTTTATTATGAGATGTAATAATTTCTCTATACAAGATTAAGTAAAATGAAAATATGTCACATTCTAATAAATTTTACTCCAGTTGTATGAATGCCGGAACTGACTGAATAAACTTCATTGATATACCTGTTCACCAGATCACTACTGGTATGGCAGTACTTACTCCCCAAAAAGTGTGCCCATGCAAAATTTTCTCGCATCGATTATCTTTCTGCCCTCTACTCCTAAGCTTTCCACGTCAGATGTCGATCTATCAAGGAGCGATGTTAGTCAGAAAATATTGTAAGAAGCCGCCGGCTATTCTTAGTCTTCTTATGAGACAGATATTTCTGGCAGCGCCCGTGCTGTAGGGAATAACACACGACCATAAGACCCGTGTTGTATATTATTCGAAGCTCAGGGGAAAGAGGACTCCACCTTCGGTATTTCTTTTTTAAACTATCTCTGAAGTGATATTCTCAATGGGAGTATCACTCTTCGTAAACGGCCAGACTCGTTAAGCGGTGGAGAATTACACCTACGACAAGCGTTTTCGGGTATGACATACTGAGAATATCACATTTGACTGCACTGTCTCTTGTTCTGTTGTATGTGAAATACGATGCCCTACAGTTAAGTTTTCCATTTAATATAGAAATTTTTAGATGGTTCAGTCATTTGAGATACCAGATTCCTAAGGCGGAAATAGGTTTAAGGTTTCTCTAAAAAATCTAATTATTGATGTCAGCAACTGACAGTGATGTATTCCACCCATATGACGTACAAGTTTTTGTGTTATCGAAACTACAGGTCATTATTAGAAGTATGTCGCGACAAGGAAAACCAGTTAAGATAGTAGAATACAACGGATTTTGTTAGTAGATGTTAGTGGCTTATCAAACCGCAATAAATCTCACCCCTATGTTATTTGATTTGCAGTAAGGAATACAGAACGATTTTAATCCGTAAAACTCAATGTTCAGTATGTGTTTCTCTGATGTAATTTAATTAAATTTCTGTTGTATATCCAGTTAATGTAAATTTTACTTATATAAATTTGCATATTAGTCTCCAATAAAAGGGAGGCATTTTTAACGAATATTATTTTTCAAGCCATCTTGTTCATATATACTGTAACTGAGTTGTGACATATTTAACTACTCTGAACAAATTATTACTTTATTCACCCCTTCATTTCGTCAGTGTGTTCATTTCATATTTCATCTGTCCAACTAGTTTATAATACGTTTCTAGAACACCATTATTTCAAATACGTCAGGTTTTGCTGGTATCTGAGTTCTTCAAAGTAACAGATGAGCATTGCTACGCTCCGTGCAATTGGATTCAGAAAATTCTGAGTCGTATAAGCACTTTTCGATGTGTACGGTTACTATTATCTCTTATGCTTTCCTCGTCCATCTTATGTATTTTCATCTCTTAAATATTTAATTTTCCCGTCCTTGCTGACATTTTGGTATCATTCTTATTGTTACAACAATATTAGAGTAGCCTACAGTATGTATGACATAAGTCGAAAAACTCAGTTGAAAAATCACCGTTGGTCCATGTGACTACGTGAAGGAACCTTATCAAAGATATTAGGACCATAATATAATTTTAATCATTTATCTTTCTAATATTTACTGATTTTTTTATTCACGTCATCCGTGTTGACTAGAGTAGGGAAAAATGAACACACACAATCTTAGTTTTGTTAATATAGTCCAAAGTGTAAAAGTAAGAACTGTCCGGTTCTAACGCGTTTTGTCCGAGTGCGGTACACTACATGCGACCGGAAATAAAATGTCCGGTTATTAGGAAATTTTAAAAATTACGGTTTGATGGTTTCTCAAATGTGTAGGAAATAAACAAGGTTGCCGCGTCTTGCTCCTTATCCCCCCATTCGCTGAACGTAATTCAACTTTTTCCCTTTGTGTTCAAACGTTTACGACAGTTAGTCGCAAATCCGATTATCGTGAAGCCATTGGATTATTGTTTCAATTACATACACTCAAGGGCACCGGCAGGATTACTTTGAGGGAGGTGCATCTGGGTTTTATTTAATACCTTTATATAACAATTATTATTTATTAACTAAGGATACTGAATTTATTGACAAGGTGTTAAACAAATTTGGACATCAACCTAGGCACTGTAAGTTATTATTCAAATTGAATTTAATAATATTTTTTGTTTGTTTCTTAATCTTTCTCTGTGTATTTTCTTTCATAGCAGGGGGGGGTACCGGCGCCCTTGCATACACTATATCGAATACGGAACGCAGTACTCATTTTGTTCGCGGAGAATTAAAGAATGAATAGTGTTGTTAATTTGTACGTTGCAAATAAATAATGCGCGAATTACCAAAGAAACTACAGAAACATTACTGTCGCTCCAAAGACGAGTGGTTTTCAAATGAAGGGTTTAAAACTTGGCTGCATAAGGAAAACGATTTCACCGAATATTTTAAAATTACTTTCACCGTGAAATTTGATCGCATAAAGGCAGTGAAATACAGGTTATTTTGCAGAAGTATTTGTTATTGTTATAATAATTATTTGCAAAAAATAATAAAATTTACTTTTTGTAACATACAGATGTCTGGTTGTCCTGTAGTCCGATTGTGGATATCTGAAAATACATCTGACAGGTCGTCGAAATCTTAAAAGTTGGCAAACCTACTCATAAATGTAAGTCTTAGCAGAGTTTTCGATCAAATGAATTCCTTTCGTCTTCCCCCTATTCATACGTATTCCTTGACAGAATTATGCGGAAAAAATTATGGGAGAGCTTCCTGGAGGGGTGCAGGGTTAAATTTAGTGGTTGTCAGCTACGTATGCCTATCACCATGGCCACATACAGGTGTTCACTCGATTTCAGTTTCCGCCAAACAAGAAGTAACCTCGATACATCACCCAATCGACAACGTGGCCGGGTCCCTATTGTTGACTCAACCGCGGGGGGCTGAGGGAAGTTGGGTGGTGCTCGGGAGTGTAAATACAGTACCCCCCTCCCCCTCCCCCCACGCTTATGCGCCCGTTTGATGCGAACGGGTGTGGGGCGACCATTAATTCCCGACACTCCCAAAACACCTAGCGCGTGGCGACAAAACTGCAAACAGCTCGGCCTGGCTTGTTTACCCGAAGTGGGGGAACGGGCGTCATCGGACGCAAATTAAATGTGTGCCAGTGAGGCGGAAAAGCCTGCGGGGTAGCCTCCAGGCCTCAAAGTCTACCTTCCCTGTGATGACACCAATACTTGTTTATTCGAAAGCTCCTAGGGAGTTAGCACGCAGATTCTCTTCAATTCCCTTCAATGAACGAAACCGATGGAGAACTTTCATTGAGAAATGGATCACGAGGATGCTGTATCTTGTTTTGAACAATCCTATTTACTTTTAGCGTAGTGGCTAAGACCGCCATTGAGGCTCAGTTCGCTGAGGCGCCGCACACTGGGTAGGGGAGGTACAACGTCACCGGGCACGAACCTAGTCTCGCCGGCCGTTCTGACTGCGGGTGTTAGGCAGTTTTCCGCTGCCATCAATTCGAATGCCGGGATGGTCCCCAATTTCGGCCTCATAAACTATAAATTTCACAAACAAAAAAATATACTTATCAGAAAATGTTACATGGTTCGTAGACAAATGCAACATTTGACTTAAACCATTAGTACGTAATTAGAACTGACAGTAGGTACAAAATGCTTGACGTTAGCAAGGGCATGCGGCCGTGAAATCAAAGCTCCAAATCTGACCACAGCAATGATGAGCAAAACTCATGAAATGCAGCCGACTGCTGACGTTGGGAAAAGGTTGTGAGGAAGAAAGTGTGAAGATTAAAACTATGATCGCATGCAATATTAGAGGGTAGTATAAATAGGTGAAGTTTCTGAAACGTTCTTAATTTTTCATAATGGCCGAGTTTGTTATATTGATATTGTAATGGTCCAAATTACATACCGAGCGTGGTGGTGTAACGGTTAGCGTTCTGGCCTCGCATTTGGGACGACGGTGGTTCGAATTCCCGTCCGGGCATCCAGATTTGGGTTTCCCATGGTTTCCCAAATCACTCCAGGCAAATGTCGGGATGCTTCCTTCAAAAGGCCATGGCCGAATTCCTTCCCATCCCCTGGCCCCCATCCTTTCCCGTCTCTAAAGACCTCGCTGTTAAGAGACGTTAAGCAGTTAAATTAAAAAAAAAAATACATTATGTGTTTATTAAGAATGTATTGGTTATTAGCGGGGGCTGGGAGGATGTGTGCTGAAGATTTTCCCAAAGTGTCGAACGGGCAGTTCGTATGAATATGTCCGCTGAGCCAATGCTGTTATTCACGACTTTGCGGCACCAACAATCTTTTGTTGGCGGGAGAAGGGTCTCCATCTGCACGTAGGAGTTTTCTAAGACAAGCTCAGAAAATAGTCCCCTATACCGAAGCCGCGCTGAGCCAATGAAAAGCACCCAAGGCGAGAACGAAGCGGTTTGGAAACTAAGTTTCGGCCATTTTTATATTCCTTCTGTTCTGGAGTACCAAACGTGCTACTGACTGCCCACTAGTAGTGTTATATGATCTTTTCTGTTACTTGTATGCAGCATGAATCAGACTAACGAGCAGCTGATGGGTTAAGCTTGGTTCTACCTGTGGTTAATAACGATACATGCATTTACTGTATCCGTTTGCCCACCTGTCTAGGCGAAGAGACACGAAGGGATGAGATAAGCATCTCTAATCTAGTACCTGATGCACCTGTGGCCGCTTCCTGCTTTCTACAAGAAACGATAAATCACATAATTCTGTTCAACGAATCATCACGAACAATGAGGAATACGGAAACCATAACACGTCCTTAAAGGTAATTTCATTGTTCTACTTAACAATTCAAATGCAATCAGTGCTTTGGTGTTGCGTGATTAGCTAGCCAGCTTAATCATATTCGATTTCATACGATTCCGAGGCGAGAATGAAAATTTGTAATTTTATATTAGGTGTAAATAATTCTGGAAGTGATAGTGAGATATATGTGTGTATAATAATTTCTTTGTTTGTTTGACATATCATCTTGTAATATGTAGATTAAATGCAGCTTGTCACCTAGTTACAGATCTTTCATTTCTGGATCCAGGACAGCAAAAATTGATAATTATAAGAATTTCGATAAGAAAAGGTAGATGACTGTTATAATATGTATTGTTCGACACAATTTATTGTAATCACTACCAAGAAAAATATGCAACGAAAGAGACATTTAAACATTGTTATGTAAGTCATATTAAAAAATGTCTCTGATTTATCTTTGGTTATCTCTAGTTCTTGGTACATAAACATTTTTAAACTTTAAAAATTAATGCTTCTTCAAATTGTGTTATTAGGTATGACTGTATATTTACTGGATACCTTTCATATTAGAATTCGCTAATCTGATTTTAACTTAATTTAATAACGACGGGGCAATTTTCCTACTCACCCATTTTTCGCCTTTCTTATAACCACCTATCTTTGTGCTCTACGAGTGTTAATTTTAAATTTCTTCAGCATTTTTGGTAAATTAGTCATCATTTACCTTGGTCGTTTATTCCAATACCTGACGCAGTTAGCTACGAAAGCAAATTTTCCACACCCTTATGCCTGAAATCGAGTGCTAGCTTGTGGTCATGGTCATCTTTTCCTTTCCATGCACCTATCTTGATTCTTCCACCAATATCTTTCCCTGCCTCATCATCAATATACGACTTGTTCAGTCCAATGATTCTCTTCACCTTCCTCATGTCTTCCAATGAATCCCATTCCAGCTTCTCTACCATTTAAGGAAAGAAAGGATTGAGAATTTTGCTGCTGTAACAAATCGTGTCATGCCAAGATTCTGCATGTGTGGTTGATCCCATTCCGGCTCAGTATGTACGGAACTGGCGGTTATCGAATGTGGAATCTGTTGTGTCTGAAAAGCATTCGTGTTCACCTTGAACGTTCGGTCGCGAGACACAAATAAGAAGTAAAGTGACGCAGACAAATTCACAGGTCAGTTCCGACAAGGGCGGGTGCAGCCACACGTATACGAAATCAGCGTGTGGAATCAAAGACACAGATTAATTTTCTACGTCGTTATTGGCAGCGTTTGTCTGATGCCACTGGTTTTATTGCTGGCGAGATCTGACTCGAACAATCTGATAGCTTTTATAACCTTGTACCACGCAGACCGACATTGTCTACAGCAATCTGTTTTATTGCTTGACGGATCGCCGTTCATTTAGCACCTGTAATGGGTCCTTGATGGTTTTTTTCTCTCTCCACCTTTTCTTACAGTAAAAAGACATCTGCTTTATGTAACTATTGACTTATACTTAACTTCGGAGAGGCTCATTGGTGCACTTGTATATAACTGTTACAAATTATGAGAAAAATGGTCATGCTGATCATTGAAACGTGCTGAATTTATTTATTTACACGAGGGATACTTTAAGAGATTTACCACCCCTACAATCCCGGGAAGCCATGAATTCTTATGAGTTGCGTTTGATCGTAACAGTTACGCCGGGTTTCATATTAAACTGTAGGTTCCAGTATGGCTTAGTATGACTCTTTCTGAAGGATCCAACAAACATTTGAGTTGTGCACTAAGTTAGTTTTTCCATTTTTTAACCATCCCTGGCGTTTGTCAAGAAAATATCAAAAATAAGGGCTCGATAAAATGAACGTCGGAATGTTCTAAACACGAAATTGGAAGTAGTCACTTCCAACTATTTGAGTTTCGGTAAACATGTTGCTCAACCTCAACCAGTTAAATGCCAAAGTCTGAAAGTGGTAGGATGCGGTGGTGATACGAATCTGTACTGCTCTAGTATTTTTGGACTGATACTGTACTAGAACGGCTTCTGGTATTCCCAGATTTTTTTCTGAAATAACTCAAGCGAATGTCAAGATGGTTCCACCAAAAGACGATGGTTTACTTCCCTCCCATTCTTTTTCCTCAGTTCTCTCCCGGTTTTAATGACTTCGACGTCAATGAGACGATAAGTCCAAATTAAAAAAAAAAAATACTTGGAAGCGAAACGTGTTGGTGATAGACCTTCCGCAATTTGCAATACCGAATGCACGGAAAAGATTTCAGACGCCCCTATACGGAAGATCTTTGATTCCCTGGGAGGTGAAAGAGAGTTGCGAGAGATATGGTGGAATCACATGTCACTGGTACAGTTTTCGCTAGTCTTCGGAACCACCCAGGTCGAAGACTTGAGTAGTAGCTGGCAAATGTTGTGAGAACAAGGTGCTTGTCAAAAGCTTACAAACGAGGAAACATTAAATCCATTGTCGCCGCCGCATCGGCGCCAGATATTGGCACGCATCTCGGCCGCAGATCTAAAATAACATGGCCACCACTGGTCCGCCATAAACACCCTTTGTTCGGGCGATCCTTTCCTATGACAGAGGAGTTACATTTGAACAAAACAAAAATGATGTAGCATTCGAAGAAAACTGGGCGTTAAGCTTTATTTTTGGAATCGAACTGTTGCTAGTCACCAACGTGAAACGCTTTGATCGTTTGCGCGACGTAATAAATAAATAACACATCTTTGACCAATTTAGGTGGATACTCAGTTTTAGCAGCACCGTATTGGTTCCTGATCTACCAAAGCTTTCACAGATATCTTAAGACACGTTTTATTTTAAGTGGTATGCATATCATATAATGTTCATTGAGAAATATCAGTTATTGGAATGTGATTAGAATTAAATAATAAGAAAATACTTGGTGCACCGAGGGAAAATTTCGCGAATAATATACGATGAATAGCGAAGTTGATGGTTTGTATTGGGATAAAAGAAGAATCGGCTGATTTAAAGCAATTATTTATTTGTCAAATGAAATAGATGCGTAGTAAGAAGCTTACGACTTCTTACGAAACAATTAGAAACTATGAAATGTTTTCCTAACCGAAACATAAATATTCATAAAGCTCCTCACACAGTTTTTGTTATGTGGTGTTGCTATCTAGCGGTAATACGATCACTCCTCATCGACGCCAGCGCAGCCTAGCGGCTTGACTCTGAACTATCGCATACCCGTGACCTTGATAGTTCAAAATTTCGCCATTTACGGGTTGAACTTCCAAAAATTCCTTTCTTAATCAATGATGTTACCAAAGCGGAGAACGTAATTATGAAGGGAGAAAGGTGGCTCATTACAAAAAAAAAAAAAAAAAAAAAAAAAAAAAAAAAAAAAAAAAAAAAAAAAAAAAAAAAACTTTTAGAAATAATAAATATGATACATATCTCTTTTATTGCCGTATTAGTATAAGGATTCATCTGAAGAAATTTGTTACTTATCCAAGCATCATTTTTCTGCCAGTACTTAATCATCATTGTCATGTCTTAAAAACTTAAAAACAGATCATCATTTTGGAGGGTATCAATAAGCAGTTCTCTGCGGGAATCCACTATTAGTGATCCAATAACAGTGTGCGAAAGAGTAAACGTCATCGTTGTTTACTCGGTGGTCATAATCTTGTTGGGCGGGAAGTGGTAGATACGGGACGCGAGATTCCATCACCAGTACCGGCGCGACACTCCAGTTTTTTCGCAGTAACAGTACCGAAAAACTGTTGACGCAAGCGTTAGTCATAACGAGGAGTGTATTGCTGATCCGAGTTGGTTCGCCATGTCGTCATTTTATGCGTCACCGAATGGCACATATAGATCTGTACCGAATAATTCAAATAAAAAGAATGTGGTCTAACTACTGTGTCACAGAAGAGTGGAAAAGGTTAAGGCTGCCATGACGCTCCTTATTCACTGACAAAAGAGTGATTAAATGTAGCCTGTACAAAGAAGATGAACTCCCTGACAGAATTAATAATAATAATATTCCCGAGTATCGTGGGTGAGCGGTTAACGATCTGGCTTTGCATTCGGGAAGACGCCGGTTTGAATCCCCGTCCGGGCATCCAGATTTGGGTTTTCCATGGTTTCCCCAAATCACTCCAGGCGAAAGCCGGGCTGCTTCCTTTAAAAGATCATGGCCGAATTCCTTCCCGTTCCTTGTACCTATTACCATCGCGCCTATAATGACATCGACGTCGACTAGGCGTAAAGCCATAAGTAAATAATAATAATAATAATAATAATAATAATATTGCGCTAGGGTTAGCCCAAAATCTCTACAACAAAAAATCCATTTTCGGCACTACAAAACAGTCACAAAACCAACAGTCCGCTATGCAAATGAAACGTTAATACTTAACACAAAACATGGCCTTGAAGAAATAAAAAAGTAGAGAGAAAAATTATTAGAAAAATTTTAGGAGCAAGACTCACTAAAGATGGTGACAGAATACAATCAATCAAAACAACAGAAAGGTTTTCAAACATCGAAATTGACATCAAGAAAAGGCGAATGAAATTCTTTGGTCACCTTAAGAGGTTACCAGAAAATCGATTGACAAAAAAGATAATAGATTATGTAACTTCACTTAAAAATCCAACTCCTTGGCTAATTGAAATTCGGAAGGATCTTAAAAGTGCAAACATAGGAGCATCAGACATCTCAGAAAGAAACACCTTCAAACACAAAGTAGACAAATGGGAAATTATAACTGAGCAATCAAAACAGAAACAATACAAACCAAAGTGGTCGGATGAAAGTAAACAAGCTTTTTCGGAAAGAATGAAAGCCTACTGGAACAACAAGAAGAACTCAAGGAAAACTTGATTGGGTCATCTGTTTAACGTCTTCCATTGGGAGAATTCCCCAATAATAATAATAATAATATTGAAAACTAAGATATGAGTGACAAAATTTCTTTTTAGCGTATCTTGTATGATCCTGAAATCTCAGTGATACCAAGACACCTGTTCATCAGATGAAGATAAAATGTTCATACCGGGTGTTGCTAAACTAGCTTCTCTGAAGTACAACGAAAGGAGATTAGATTTCATTCCTTAGCACCACTACGCGGGAAAGAAAGAACGCTTGTTGACTCAGTACAAGCAGTAAGGACTGAAGGTGACATAAGGGCGCCTTCTAGGAGCATTACAGTGACAAATACGACTCTACAGTTATCACTGTAACAGATGACGTGGACATCACTCAAAAAATTTTCACGTTCGATCAGTGGACAGCCTTCAGCTGGAATCGAGACTGTTAAGAGTTTACGACCCGTGATAACGACCTCTCTTGGGCCAGCCGACTTGAAACATTTCCAGTCACACCGAATGCAAATTAGCCCTCTTATCTTACCCGTTACACAATTGTCTGTTGTGGGCGCGTATATCAGCTCGATATAGTCAAATAAATGCGGACAAAAAAATCGGTTTCGTAATTTCAAGAAAAAAAGGGACCAACTTAACTTTTTTTGTTTCTCGGTGATACATCCACGTCATCAAAGCTTCTCAAAGACCGAATTTCCATCACTTAGTATGGACAGAGATAAATTAGCCAAAACAGCTCGGCAACAGCATTTGAATAGCATAAGACATGAAGAATTATAAAAGTATTAACTGGAACAGATAGACAGGCGTCAAGCCTGACGAAAGTTGAATACGAAATAACTTTTGAAAGCTCGATTCATTTAATCAAATTTCATAATGTATGACCACCGTAAGAAGACGAACAAGAAGTTAGCAAAACTTGAACTGTGACAATTTCATTGTTAGTGTCGGTACGTTAAGAACTACACAATATTATTCACAGACATAAATAACACTAACCAATGAGAAGTTGAGCCCAATATATACAGATTTTAACTTTCTTCAAGTTTTTAACGTTTGTCATGTAAAAATCATATCACATAAAACTCGTATGTTCATATCAGTAAAACTTTCGAGAGAAGCTGTTTAAGGAGACGTTTACCTCTTCGCCGTCGAGGTCATTAGAGGAAGAGAAAGGACTGAGGGCAAAGAACAGGATGGAATTCGGTTATGGTCTTTTTGACGAAACCATTCCAGTATTCTCCTTGAGTGATTTGGGGGAACCATGGAAAATCCAAATCTGGATGGTCGGACGGGGGTTCGAACCCCCGTTTAGATAAAGGTAAATTTTCATTCAGTAAATCAGGTTTCCCCGCTGAAAGTACCAAAATATACACTTGAGGACTATCCAGCAAATACCCAGCCTGCTGGATGAAAGATATTGCTGGGACCTTGTCTTCCGGAGGCACCTGGTTCGAACCCCAATCCAGAGAATTAGAATTTTCTTTGGCTTCCGATTCCCGCCAAATGCTGTGTTCGAATTAATGCCATTCACTAACCAATAAAACTGAAAATTCTGCCTCGCCAGTCTCTCAATCATTAAATCCCACCAGACCAAATAGTCAGGAAATAGTATCATCTAATTCATGAATTTCTTTTTTCTTCGATTTGGGCATACTTTGGACCACGGAATCAACTGATTTACTGGTTCCCCTTTTTATCTCCTCGCAGAATTTTTTCAATGTTTGATTGAGGTTCCTTTTTATCTCTTCAGACAAAATTATTTTATCGATGTAAATTATTCCTGGAACCCTTTGGATTTATCAATTTTAGTTTTAAACACTCTTCAGTTCTCTGTCTCACCTGGATGGATCTTAACTTTTTCCTTTTTTTTTCTCTCGTCTCCTCAACCCATTTTGTTGTCAGCTTTAATTTAGTGACATAGGCGAAAATTCTTTTTGTCAATGTACTCTCACTCATTCTCAAAAGTTGTCCATGAAATTACAGCCTCTTTGCATATCTATATAGATTCTAATTGTTCTCTTTTCTCTTTTGCCTTTATTGGGCCTAGGATTTTCCTTGTGATTTTCATTGGGACTTTAGTTGGGATTTTTGTTGAGATTTTCCTTGATATTTTCGTTGGGATTTTCCTCAGTTTCCATTTTCTTATTCAATACCAGGCATTCTGACCTAAAACTAGCCTCTGTTTCGGCAACTGAGGCATTTCACGAATTTATTTAACGCGTAGTTAACCAATATCAATCGACATTATAAAGTTGGGAGGTCGTTGACGATTGATAAAACGAAGACGTTCGTTCCTAGAGGTATTGTATGGACCACCAGTGGTATAACGCGGCGTGAAACACTGTTGTGCGTGCAGTGGGCGTGCTGGCGATTGGTGACAGTGCGGTGATTCACGGGTCAGTTGGCCGGTCGCCACCCACAATTAACCTAATTATGAGGGCCACCTACGACGGACTGCGAGTCCCTAGAACCGAACCGCTCCCATCTGGATGCTTGACGTCAATAACTGTGCGTGGATCCGTCGTAGATACACCAGATTATCACTCGCAGGTACTCCCCTAACTGACTCGGATGGAAGTTCTCAAACAGCAAAAAGTAGTTTGAATGCTGTCCGGATCCATAAGCTTTTGACTCTTGACGTGTGTTCCAAGCGGAAAAAACAATACTAAAGCTGCTGAAAGAGAGAAATTAGAAGATCACGATAAGCAGGCCAAAATATAAATCAAATAAGGGATTGCAGCAAGTATTTATCAAGGATATGGAGCATATCAATGTTGCTATCCTGCTCCCATGTATGTTGGTCACCTGAAAAAGGATCGATGAAAAATTGGAGGGAGAAAAGTTGGAATCTGGTTGGCTAAGTAGATGCTTCAGCGTAGGATTCCAACCATTTTGGACTAGCGTTCCTTTTTCGAAAAAAAATATTTATTCAATGCCCCCTTTTCAGAAAAAATAACTCCGACTCCCCTTCCTATAATAAATAATACATACACTCCATACTGCTGCAACTTTTTTTTACTCGTAACCCATTTTCTGAAAGACTGATTTGATGGCGCCACTCTTAAGTGAGCGTGCAGCACAATATACAGAAGGAAAAAATAGATTCTTTTTCTCTAAAATTACTTTATTAAAAAAAACATAATATTTTTGAATTTTTCATAGCTTGATTAATAATTAAATATCTCAAAAATATTAATTACAGGGCTAAGCTTAGTGTAATGACACTAATTTTTCCATATTTGATGTCTTATTTGTCATCTGCAATCTTAAATTATGGCGTTCTGCTATTGAAAATCTGTTCCTTTTCTTGGCTAATAAATTTCAGACAACGCTATATCTTTTTTCGTTTTTGGGAATAAAAATAAAATTTTCTTTGATGCAACCCTAAAAGCCAGAAATATTACTGGAAAGCAGAAGATGACGGTTTACCCTCAACGCCTCCTACGATGGACCAGAAACGCCCCCTATGGTCTGTTCAACACCACTGGTGGGCGGTTCCATCCCCATTGGAAAACCTGTGCTACAGGAATGAAAGGCAGAGAACGAAGTTGTATATATTTTTAAACTAATGCCATGTGTGAAAATATCCAAATCGGGTCAGCGTTAGTTTATGCTATGCAAATAAAAGTTTCTCAATTATGTGAAACTATTTCTGGCTATATTAAGGAGCTATTGTTGTTAGTTTCAGCAATTAAATGGCCTCCTTAACACATTTCCACCATTTTTTCCTCCGAACTACCTCTAATCAGATTCTTGTACAAGGTAGTGGCCATTTTCTTCAGTTACGGTTGTGCCACCCCGTTCTCTTATTGTACCACGAATGCTTATTATTCGCAAGCCTCCCGCGGAGTCGTCTTGACGTTCCCCACCTAAGGCTTTATGTCTCCGCTCCGTAGTTGGCGCCTGTGCGGAGGGAAGGGTTTCGCACCCCGGATGTTACGGTGGCTGTAGGGCGGCTCCCGACAAATATGCAAAGTGTGCTCAACAAGGGAGCCAGTGCGAACAATCGCACGACAAGCAACCGGAAGAAGGACCAATGACACGCCGCCCTCTTTTGACGGCGCCCGTTAGTGGTACAAGCATCATAGAGCTCCCAACACCCTTGTCAACGCAGTGTCTCGGCCGAAGCAGTCATGCCAACCTTGTGGTAATGAAGAAAAAAGACACGAAAAACTATCAAGGTTTCATAATTTCTTAATATCAGTGATTATAACTGTAGACAATATACGCTAGTGGGGGAGGGGGGTCAAAGACTCGTCTACATGCTCTGAACGGTGGAAAATCTTTATTAACGTTGTGTGTTATTTTTCTTCCTTTAAGATGTTTTTCAGTTAGCTGCCAGTCTCCATCATGCAGCTATCTCACTCTATCGTTGAAGGAGGCATATAAACCCGAAAATTTTAACGCACTATGTGTGAACATGAATTTCCGTATTTCGACGTAGTAACAACCTTCAGCTTTGGTAAGCAATGGTTGTTCTCCTATCTAAATGTTTAATTTTTTCGCTTTATGGTGCCTTTGTTTCCTAACATATATTAGAGAGTAAATCAGCATTCCCGCAAATTCAACAAATAATACGGGCACTTTCCAAGTCCAATATGGTGCAGGTATACAAGACCATCTGATTCTGAAAGTAAATATCAACAACGCTGTAGAAATTTAGACTGGAAATTAAATAAAGAAGTCTGGGTCGATTCAGATAATAACTTTTTCACGAAGATTTTGGCTAATTTCGAGTTCAGATCTCGAAAGCGTTATTTAAGTGTCTGTGTTTACACGTTACTCTAAACGTGATCTCTGCGCAAATCTCTACAAATGGCATTTTTAATCGATACATAAGTATTCCTTCTGATCCGTTACGAGTGGGAATCGGACTTATTTCTCCGTAATGTCTTCTCAGTTGCTAATTCCCCAAAAATAGTTTTGCGGGAAAATACATTCCTGTACAAACCGAAATGAAGTTATATCACACTTTTTTCCTCAACATTACACGGAAATTACACCCGTTATATTTCACACATTAACACTTCTTCGTCTATAACAGGTAGTAATATAGTCACGTATCAACAGTAATAAGCGGATAGATAATATCTATCTGTATTCTTGAACACTATTTTTATATTAAAAAAATAAACTAAAAAACCCCGCAAAAAGCAGAAAAATCCCATTAATGTAAATTATTACATTAATCTGCTACAGGGCTTTATATGTTTGTGTTTTACATCACCAAAATCTGTTGAACAGTTTTTGATAGATTTTTCACTGTCTGGAGCTTAGAATCTGAGTATGTTTTGTGACACTATTTTATGTCCAACTTCATCAGGAAATAAAAATGTGTTCCAAAACCAAACTTTTTCTGCCTGTGGAGTGGCATAACTGGCAAAACTACTTAATTGATATTGACGGAATTTTCACAGTTTAAAAACTTAGATTCCGACTATCTCGCACTGGAGCATAAAACACATATCTCTTCTGAAAATTAAATTTATTTACATATAATTTGAATTACGTTATAAAATTCTGAATAGATTTTTACCGGGTTGTCACGGGTTGAAGGCTTGGATTTTGGTATAAATTTTGCGATTAAATATATTTACTTTAAAATTAGGATGGAGCAGAAAATTGATATCTTATCAAAATAGTATTAAGGCAAAATGAGGCTATCCTGTCAGTTCTTTAAATACTTATTGGGTTTTCAGCCTCTAAATCCTTCATTTGTATTGTACTGAGTTAGTTTGATTGATAACGATGTTATCGATTGCCAGAGGAGATTTAACATTGTAACAATTGTTAACAGAAAACTTAGAACATTTTTGAAGGAAAAATAGTGAGATCTGTAATGAAGAAACCATATAAAAAATTATTCACTTAGGCTGTTGAGTCTTTAGGTAGGTCGTGCAGAACGTTAATGAATCAATTATGGTTTTTCACAAATCGAAAAACCGACCCAGTTTTTTCTGGTCGACGTGGAACATGTCACGGCTCAAAGATAGTATTACATTAAGTCATTAGAGGCGTGGACTGGGGGCAAGGAATGGGAAGGAATTCGACCTTGCCATTTCGAAGGAAGCATCCCGGAATTCGTCTGGAGTGATTTGGGGAACCATGTAAAATCTATATCTGGATGCCCGGACGGGGGATTCGAACCCACGTCCTACTGAATGCGAGGCCAGAGCGTTAACCGCTCACCCACAACGCCCGGTACGAATATGCGTCAAAAAAGTGAATACACTACATCTTTCCCAAACCCGAATCACATTCATAGTCTAGACTACATCCTCAGAGATAAGAGACTACAAGAACAAATGCCATAGTAACCCTGTTTCGCAGCTCTCCTATCGAAATGTCGTTTCGCATCAGAATCACGGCTCACTATACTTTTATAATCGAAATCGGGATGGCGGGTGCAACAACCAATAAGAACGGGCGACGATCCTGTCGAAATATCGCCGTTGCCACACAAAAGCACTTTTGAGGCTCAAGCGGCCACTTTCGTAACCTCCGTTGTCTGTCTACCTTTCGTGCGATCTCGGCGTCGAAGCTTTCACAAGTTTTGGCGTGTCAGATAAAGAGACACAGTTGCGCCAGTTCCGGGCGAAACATGCTCCTGTGGGACCCAGATGTGGTGTTACAATTTTCCCCCCTAATTACTACGAGAAAGCTAAGTCGAACCTAAGTAGGCAGAAGGGAAGCTGAACTAAAACGTAACCGTCCACAGTCCTGATTCGCTCTCGCCAAATGCCTAAATGGATGACTGAAAACAATAGTCTAATAAGAAAAAGATAAGGCCAACTTATTGATTGTTAATGGTATGTCGGAATGTAAACAGTGGCACATAGGTTTTTTTTTTTTTGCTGTCGTCAGTTTCTTGATTGGTTTTATGCAATCCCACATCTCTTCCTATCTTGAGCTAACCTCTTCATCCAAATCCCTAACAACCTACATCCACAATTATCTGCTTCATATATTCTAATACCTGTCTTCATCTACAGTTCTTACCTTCAACTTTGCCTCCTCTAACAAATTAACAAATCACGCACGACATAAACTCTGACCTACCATCCTGCCTCTTCTTTCCTTAAGACTCTTCTACAAACTTCTTTCTTCACCCTTCATCTCCAAGACACGTCTCTTTCGTTCTTTATATGCTCACTTAATTTTCAGCTACATTCTGTACCACATTTCAAATGCTACAATTTTCTTAAAGGTCGTGCTTCGGTACCATAAAGTGCTGTGCTCCAGACGTATAGTTTTAAAAGGTTCTTTCTTAATCATAGATCATTATTTGAAAATAAAAGATTTCTCTTTTTCAAGAAGGCTTTTTTCACCAGTGCTATTTTGCTTGCTTCTCATCCTTGCTTGTAATTTTACTTCCTAAGTAACAGAATTCACTTACTTCTTACAATAAATTTAGCTAAACTATTACAAGCAGAAAAAAGTACGGATTAAGTAAGATTTAATTCAACAAAAAAGCTGAGTCCAACTACTCAACAGCGGAGAAAGTGATTTACTTGGAATTATATTCTGCTAGTACAATAACAAAGACTGGTTCAAACTGTTAAAGGAAGACGCAATGGTTTTTAGGTAATTAGCTACCCAAAAATATCGAATTAGCTTTTTGCTGTGCATGTCAGGCACTCCTGTATGACACTTCGAAGTAACAACTGCAGGTTTGAATTTTGGGAGAGAATTTCGCAATAGAATGAAATTCGCAGAGATGAACTGTGAATAAGCATCCAAGAGCAAAAACTTTACAACAGGCAGGAATAAAGAAGTGTTTGAGTAAATCAGGGAACAAATTCCTATAACGTTGGTTCCACATAATCAATTGAGTATTTGGAGTAGGATCAGAAAAAACTAACAATAAATAAATTCGAGTTGGAAAGTGTTAGGTGAGACCATATTACTGTCATGAACATCAACTGCTTACACTGTTGGTGTTAGTAGGGATTAAATTAGCAACTGTGAGGATAAAAGTCTCTATTATACCGTGTACCACTAAAAACAGGTGCTTTTAGGACGCAAACAGAAACAGAGTAATTCTGCAGCTTCCCTTTTTTTCTAAATTGCATACTGGAAAAAACAGAAACACTTCCAGGCCTCAGGCCAAGCACAGCAGGTGATCCCAGGTAATTGTGAAAGCTCGCAGGTTTTACCGCCATTAAAATAGCCACCGAGCATCTAGGAATGATAATTCATTTTCTTTTTCCTGGACGGTGCATCGCCATTGTCCATTGAGTTCACTTCAGTGCTCTTCACCTGTTCATCCCCCCTCCTGCAATCTTCCGATGGTCGGTATTGTGGTCTTAGATTGTCTCATGCCTCTCTCCCCCCCTCCTCAAGTAATCCAAACATAACAGCAGGGATTCTACACCTTTTTTGTTTCCCCCAGTAAATTAGCAACTTTATTCATTTGCTGGGGCAGCGTAAAAAAACGAAATTTATGGCCAAATGCGTTCTATTAAGGCGACTTCAAAAGGATGATGCCGCCTCTGCCGCAGTCGTTAATGGCTGTGGTTTAGGGTTCGAGTCCAAGCGCATGTATTCTTATTTCTTAAACACAAGTGGTATATATCTCACTGCGCCTTTCTGGTTTCTTTGTTTCCCCACCAAATTAAGCTCTTTACTCATTTGTAATGGAAATTCTGTAAGTCTTATTTAAGGATCCATTTTTTATTAATTACATCTATTTTCTTCGTACGATTTAGATACCAATGTTGCACTTATTTTACATATCCTGAATTATTTCCTCGTTTTCGAATGCAAAAGACTCGAATTTTATCTCGTAATAAACAGTTTTATTTATTCTGTATCGTTAATCAAACAGTCTTCCATATTTTGTATCAGTGTTTCATAATAAATCAGAAGGCTTTTCTTAAGCTAATGCTTGTTATATCTTTCTCATTTGTGATTACTATAATTAGTTCATACAGAAAAAAAAACATAACGCATAACCATGTCTGTAACGATACCTGAGTATTTCGGCGAAAGCTGTTCCTATTACATTGCCACAGTGTGTGTTCCGCAGGCATTAATTTTGTATGGAGGCAAGACTTCAACTGCCGCTGATTTTGTTTCGCTTTTTTTTGAGATTATCTGGGCACGAGGTTTGAAGGCAGCTATTATCTGCGGCTATAAACTACTTATTGAACAGTAAAAAAAATCATGAGACCTGTGGTTTATTTATCAGCAGCCAACATAAGCTGCTCGCTACCTGTGAAATTACAAGCCTGCAACTGCTAATGCTTTGTGGAATTATTTACTGAACGAATTCGCATAAGGGAAGAAGGCTGAAAAGTTGATTACCTGAAATTTAAAATAGTGTTTTTGAGACATTGACCCAGTTAGTAAACACCTGTGTGCAAACCTATGTATATTGAAGTTACGTTTGTTTACAACAGCATGTTTCACATTTAAGTACATGAAATTCATAGAATTACCGTATGATAGAGACTTCATTTTATTCAAAATATTAAATAAATAAATTTTTTTCCACATAATAAAATTAATACCTCAGGGAAGATGCAATAACCGTATCAATGTTCTGAAATGTTATTATATATTTTGATTCTAACTGAAGAAAAAATCGCATGTGTATCGTAAAACATTTCATTTTAATGAGGTGGTTCTGATACGATAATTTCAAAGGTAGCAATGATTCAAATTTTTTTTCCTTTTTTTTGTGTAACACTCTAAATTTTTTTTTCTGATTTCAAGAAATAATATTTTGACGGTAGATTTATCAGAGGAGGCAGTGTTTTTTTTTAATACTGATGGAATCAGAGTTTTTCTCCGTATATTTACAACTTCACCTCTTAAAAAATTCTTCTTTGATGTCGAAAGTTTTCACAGGTGCGAGGAGTGTATTTGGCATATTTAGTAGCAGTTAACAATTCCATCACAGCCTTTACTTACAATCTCATTGATGAGAATGCATAAAATTCAGAAAATTCTGAAAACACTTCGAAATTAATTTAATCAAGACATTTCTGTTGTTAATTTGGAATGGTATATACAAATATGAATTTAAAATTATATCATACATTGCGCGTTTTATTTCTTAGCGAAAGAATAACGATGAACGTTTTTTATGTTTTTATTTTTCCTAATAAATCGATCCCAAAGAATTACCAAAGCTTGTCTCACAATACTGACAGCCACTTCTCACATAGCTTCGAAACTAGAGCCAGATCCCTCTGCACACTCGTGGTTATCCCAACTCTTCGGCCTTCGCCTCCGGGGCTGTGCCCTTGGTCACGTGACGTCATTCTGCTCTCCACACTTTCGCCCAATCCGGGCGTAGCTATTTGGGATATATTGTTTGCTAATTCGAGGTGCGGGATCTGTTCCACGGGCACTCCTTCGCGCCTACGTCACGGATCAAGTCGATGTCACTATCGACTGTGACCTGCACGGATAACTTCCTCGACACAATCCTGCGACACGGAAAAAGTGTACTAAGCACAGAGACGTCCTTATTGTGTCAAATAACACAACAAGCTATAGAGGAATTAACATGCTGATAGCCTAATCTTCTGTGCAGCTGGTCATAGATTTGAGTTCAGCAAAAGCATGTTAGAAAACGTATAGATACTGATATTCAGTAGCAACATAAGTGGTACATCATAAAGTCATCAATGGGTCAGTGACTTTAGCTCAAACACTACGATTTTTTTTATTGTTTTAAAATGAAAATTAATGGTACTCGTTAATTTTTTTATAAGATTTAGACTTGAAGAGCAGCATGCTAAGATTGGAGATTTGTAAAAATAACGAATTTATCAAAATTCTTGAAATTATTGACAAATAGCAGGTTAACTGTAAGTTTCCTTAAGATTAATTCTAAAAACAAAAAAGTTAATTGTATTTTTAAAATATTGCAAATGCTTACAGCCAGGTTATCGAACAAATCAAACAATTTTTATATATATATATATATATATATATTTATAAGTAAAATACCGAAGATGTTGAATGCTAGATGAAGCTCAATTGAGCATACCCAAGTCCAGCAATTGATCAGAAGTAATTTTAATTTTACAGCTGCGACTGAAGGAAGAAATGCATGAATTTTAGAAATTTTTAGAAAATATGTAACCCAGTGACGGGTCCCACATAACAAAATTATAGTACAAAGACTTTGTCCAGGTGCTACATCCCGTCATAGTACTACAACTGGAACCATTACGCACTTTATTTACGGTTATCATCGACACTCGGTTTTCCCGACAGCTGTGTACAATTACTTCACTTGGTATGTCACGCTCATATTTCTCGTTCCAGCTGACAGGTTTACTCTATGGCAGGATACATTCTCGTCTCCGCTTTCTCTAGACCATTAGACGATTCCCGTCTCATTTCCCCACCGTTCACCTACGGAACCTCCGAAGCGGAACCAGCGTGTACAGACTGACTACTTATTTCGCGTTTCCCCTCCATAAACGTTTTATTATTATAACGGCCGGAATGTTTTAAGGCAATAGGCAATATTTATTAAGATATTAATAACGTAGTTGGGCAGGAACAAGTGAGTCAGAATTGAACAGAGGAAAATAACTGCCAAATTATTTTCCCTTTCGGTTTTACGATTCATCGATGACATCATTAAATGGTGGAGTCAAGGAACTGGAAGAGATTAGGCATGATCTTTATGAACGAACTATTCCATCACTGGACTGAAATTATTTTCGGAAATCACGGAAAACGAAAAGCTGGATGGCCGAATCGGGAATCGAAATCAGGACGTCTCGAATGTTACGTCATAGTTTTACTGCTCAATCTTTGATTATTTTTGAATTCTCTTGTGATTCTGCCGTCAGAAAACTCGGTATTAAATAAACCAGAGTGTCGCCACACAACACTTTGTTGTGCAACAGTATGCATTTAAACACATTTCATAAGTTTATGGACAAAGTAAAATACCAGAGTTATCTTGCAAGGAACATATCAAACTATTATTTGAATTACTAAAGGAAAGTGTTAGCTTAAACAGATTGTTATAATAATGATTATATATACAAATATATTTTCCTTCTAGTCCTTGGATAGTGGTATTTAAGGCATCTTATATTCTTCTTACTGAATTTATCTATATTGTTCTGTTATCTTTCCTCAACACTGAATAGTATATTGTACTGCGTAACTGGAAAAGTAGTGGTGTTAAAGCTACTGTTGCCCAGAGTCGAACCAGTGATCTTTGACAGAGAGTGATAGTACACCGAGCCCTGTATATAACTTTATGTCTCTCGTTATTAACATTTTGATAACTAAACAAAGATGTGATATTCTCTAATGATATGACGGATAAAGGGTAGGTGGCTTATATCATGGAGTTTGAAACTAAGACTGACATAAATTAAACGACTCTGCATGTTTTGCTAGAGCAGATATTCCTTTCGTATCTCTGGTGAAGATACTGTAGTTAGGTTAAATTTAAAGAAACCAAATGATCAAGGTTTTGAGCTTATTTAACCAGTTTTTGCCACATATAGAAGCGTTTATACGATATCAGACCATCGAATTAAAATAAAATTTAGTCTTCTGCTGCCAATTTATAGGTCTTTCACGTCATATGTATTCTGTTTTAACAGCATATATTTATTATGTTTTCTTCCAGGTATTTTCTAATGTTGAAGAGGTGGGAACTTAAATTTTTCAGAAAGATACTGTTAGAAGAGGAGTATTTGTATTTTTCGTTCTGTTCGTCAATAAATACTCAAGCTAGTCCTACACAGAAATAAACCAATTCTCAATAATTTACCATTTTACGTTTTAATATCAAATTTTTGACTTGTTTTATATTTTGGCGTTTGTACCTATCTATAAATAATGAACACTATAATTTTTATTCGCTTTAACACATAATTATGGCCACAGTTTCAAAATTCTGATCCAAACTTAATTTCCATATAACAGATTATTCAGTGAAAATATCATATTTCTGTTGATATTCGCTTAGTAGTATAGGTTAGTTTACTAATCTGTATCATATTATCTTCATAGTTAGAATCAAGTAATGAGGTATATGTACACCAGGATGGTCTGAAAACTACTTGACCTAGACAACAAAACACAAAATTCGATTTCTTAAACAGAAATAAATTTCTTCCGACAATCTGTAAATTTATTTATTATGAAAAGTAGAGTGATATACAGAAAAAACTACAGCAGCTGCCAGGAACTTTTGCGAAATATCCTCGTAAATTATTTGATAGTACAAAAAGTAAGGAGAAAATCACTATGCAGTCTTATTTCAGAGCCTTAAAAGCAATTACTTCATTTACTTATGGCTGATTTAAGGAGGCTTCGAAGTCCATCGAGATATGTATAACTTAGTGAATTGGAGAAAGTGTCTGAGATACAGGAGTGAGATGGATAGTGATGGGACGGTGGAGGGTTGTAAACGTTGAAGCATGTGTTCCAGATAGACCAGCCAGAGACAGGAAACTGCACAAGTTGTTTGTGGTGATTATGATGATTAAGATGATTGCTGTGATGATGATTATGGTGAAGGTGATTATTTAGTGGTGATTATAGTGTTGGTTATTATGGTAATGGTGATTATGGTGATGGTGATTAAGGTGATGGTGATTGTGGTGATGGTGATTAAGGTGATGGTGATTGTGGTGATGGTGATTATGGTGATGGTGATTATAGTGAAGGTGATTATTGTAATGGTGATTATGGTGATCATGATTATGGTTATGGTTATTATGATGATGGTGAGTATGGTGACCATGGTAATAGTGATTATGATAATGATTTTGCTGATAAAATAACGCTGGCTGTGTGATTGCCTAGTTTCTAACGACAAGCGAGATAATGTCAGATAATTTTTCGGATCAATTGGGTACGAGGTTGTCGTTGGCAATTGTATGTCACAGACAAATATGTTTGGCATGATAGAGAGAACGCGGTGTGATGGTTACATTCGCATCGTACTTGCCTGGGAGAGATTGGCTGGTGAGCGATTTCACTAACAGACGCAGTTTGTTCGGCGGCGGAGCGGAGATAAAAACTGTTATCGGTCGTGCGAGTGGGCGGAACGGCGCAGGCATATCGCTCCGCGAAACCGTCGCGATTGGCGCGCCCGCCGTCGCTCGGTTTCACGTGCCATTAAAACCGTAATCAGGGGCGGGGCGGAAATATCGACTGCTTCTTACGTCGGCAAATCTTCTTTTAGTGAACAACGGATCCCCAGGCGGCCATCGAAACGTCCGGCAGCTTGCAACGCCGGAGTCATTCGTCAGTGGTTATCAGACGTTTAGACGAAACAACATAGGTTATCAAACAAAGAAACCAACATATGAAGATATGAAGTCAGAATTTGAAACGAAATGTGGCTTACACGCTTCTTTGGACAAATCTCGAAAAAATTAGCCATTATAAAAATAATCACTATGGTAAATTTTGTGTTAGATCCTAGTCATAAACCTATGAAAATGTTGGAAAGTACAATTTGTATAAACAGTTATTCTGTATAGACTAATCAGGTGAAGAAATTTTTTATTATTTATTAAGCTCTAAAATTCCAGTGACAAATCTAATTAAATGCAGCTGCCACATTTCTATTTGAAAAATGAAGACCGAAGAGGAAAGGAAGTATTACAGTGAGAAGATGACTTCATGTAAACACTGTTCTTTTTTTCTCGCTAACAAGTGATGTAAATAGGATGGATTCAAATTCTGATATTTTGACAGGTACCCACAATGGAAATGAAACAGCGCAACTTTAACTTTTATTTGCTATTAAGCTTTGCCTAGCCTCAAATATTTAACACCAATGAAATTTAAGAAGAAGTCATCAAACATCGGCTATATAACCAACAAAGCATTTATTTATTTGAAAAATAAGTGTAATTGATTACCCTTAGGGTTAAGAAATAAAATCTTGCATGAGCAAAATTGACTGATAGATAATTATTTTATGACAACAGCCATTAATTGTTGACCATACGGTTCGGGAGTCAGTGCTCTTTTTGATAGCTTATCCGTAACTGCGGAAAAATGTGAAGTAAAATACAAGAATCAAGTATTATCATGACAAGAATGAGCCGACTTGTATGCTCCTTTGAGAAGATATTTAGGTATTGACACCTTCCAGGTGAGTACGTTATCTGTTATCATTAGATTAAACATCAACTAGAGGCTATTTGTGAAGAGTGCTATTAATCTTTCTGTTCGGATTAAAAAAAAGTTTTTACTTTTGTATAGTGTGCCTTTCCTGTTTTTTTCTTTCGATCTGATCGTGAAATTGATGATATTTTTTTAAGAGTACATTCTGAATGAGCTTTTGGTGTTTTGATAGTAGCGTAAAGTTCTAGTCCTGAAGAAAACACATCGATCGTATGGATTAGAAGTGTCATGAAGTGTCTCCATCATGCTTTGCGCTGCAGCCTGTAGCTTCAGCACAACTGAAAATTTTCGATTGGTTTTGAAAACACAGCCGAATTGCTACTTAGGACGTCGGGTTTTATAAAATTTCTTCTAAAGAATGAAGGATATTACTTCCATCTTAAGTCGAGACAGCGATACATCAATGTTTACATCCATTTGAAACTCATATAAGATTTTCGCTTTTACGGAATTCTAGAAGAATAAGGACACATTTCAACTAAACCTTGAGTAAAAAAATCTTAGGAAGTTGTCATACGAAAAATATTCCATAAATATCCATAAAAATTGAAAGATTTAAAATTTTAACTTACACATTGCTGTACTTGTTTCATCAATGGAAACTCAAAAAATGAACTAGAAAGTTCTTAACTGTGAAAACAGTGCTCCCATTAATCAGAATCTTAAATAAAATTATATTTTATATCCCATAAAGGACTTATTTTAGGAAAATAAAAAACTTAACCGACAAAATTTTCGAAAATTTTCTGATATGAAACGTGCTGGTATAATTTAGTATTGCGCTTTGATGTGATAGTTCACTGTAAATGGCGAAACAATGTGAAGCAAAACCGCAGGTATAAGGATGAAATGGTTTATATGCACCTTTCTAAAGAAACTGCAATGAGGTAGTGTGTAATGTGTGCACAGTTTCACAGAGTTACTACAAAAGAGAAAACCATATCTCATGTGCGTCAGATAGTCCGGTAGAGCCTTCAGAATTTATGTTGTGTCATAAAACTTGGATAAAGGTTTTAATGGTGGCAGTTAATTGGAAGTCAGTGAGCTCAGAAAGTGAAGCTTTTCTGCAGCTGATTAAATAGGAATGCAAATATGATTGAAAGTAACTTCTTGAATTTTGTTCAAATTTAGTTCCTGTTTATAAGTGATAGACGAGGTGATATAATCACAAAATAACTAATGTTAAGTAACACATTCAAAGTGCTGTGCTGTTGATTATTAAGAAACGAAGAAACTAAATCTTCGTTTTTAAATGAAATTAAGATTTTTTTAGCTAATTTTGAAATTAACTGTTGTAGGAGGAGATACCCAGCGTAGCTGGTGAGCGGTAACACTCTAGCCTCGCATTCTGGTGGACGAAGGTTCGAATCCCCGTCCAGCTATACAGATTTCTGTTTTTCCATGGCTTCCCGAGATTATAGAACGGTGGCATGAAAAGGTCATAGCCGAATGCCTTCCTGTTCTTTACGCAAGTCCTCTCCAGCCTCTAATGACCTCGACATCGACGAGGCGTAATGTCATAAGGAAAATTGGACTGGCTGCTTTTTTTATACATTTTAAAGAAGTTCAATGAATGCACTTAATGTCCTATTTAAATCAGTTATTTTGGTAATAATAACAAAGTCGTGTGTTATTAATGGCCTGGTGACAGAATTTCTTACCTGTCTATGTGAAAGCCGACTAACGTATCTCGATAATCTTACGGGATTTAGGGGACCAACAATTTAATATTAAACCCGAAGCATGCAGTATCAGCGGATTTCTGCTTTAGTGAAATCGCCTATGACTATTTATCTTATGAAAACATCAATATTCGTTTCTGATCACAAATATTATTTCTGAAAGGTATAATATTGTGACGGGCCAAGATTAAGTTCTCCGCTTTGGCAACATCATTAATTAAGAAAAGAATTTTTCGAAGTTCAACCCGTAAATGACAAAATTATAAACAAATAAGGTCACGGGTATGCGATAGTTCAGAATCAAGCTTCTAGGCTTCGCTGGCGTCGCTATGGAGTAATTTCTTTACCGCTATATAGCAGCACCACGTATCACAGAGTACTGATAAACTGTGTGTGTTATCTAGAGTAAGGAGCTTTTCGGATACTTTTATTTCTGTTAGGGAAACCTTTCATAATTCCTTACCGTTTCGTGTTTTGACAAGTATCTACTTCAATTGAAAAATAAACAATTGCTAAAAATGATCCGGATTTCTTCTGTACTAATTCAAAACACACGAAATTTTTGAGGGACATCTAGTCTTAAACATAAATTAGTTGTTGAAGAGATGACGCCAATGCAACTATTTTATCCTAAATTCAAATATTGGTGTAGATATGTGGATGATATCATATGTCTCATCATTGAATCAGTTGGAAGTTATAAAATAAATAACAAAAAAACAGTTGCATTGGCATTATCTCTTCAACAATTAACTAAGAAACTGCGAAAAAACTGGCCTGCAACAACATTGCATTGAACATAAATGTTTCTGCAAACCCTGAATCTGGAATCTGCACTGTTGAATCTTTATAGTTTGGATGAGTCACTTTTCTCCCGGTTGTTTGTTCGTGAGCTCCTCAAGCAGCCCCGTCATCGACTGTTGGCTCTGTGAGGCACTCAAGACGCCGGCCTGGCCCTGTTCCAGACAGAGTTCAGTCCTCGCACCTGCGCCGGTGCCGCAGCGCCGAATAAATGTGGAGACTCGCAGCAAGTAGTGGAGGGCGGTATGTCCCACGGACCATTTGTTAGGAGCGCAGTGTTGACTCTGGCACTACAAACAGCGCTTCAGAGAGGACCCCCGCCACCTAATTTGGTCCCCCTCGACTCGAACAATCCGCCATTACTCGTTTCATGATCTCCGTAAATAAATTCAAATGAATACGGTGCCCGTTTGTCAATGTGTTACTTTTTTGTGTCATCTAGGCCCCTTTCCTGTCCTCAAACCGGTGAACGACTGGGGTAAATATGTACACACGTGAACAATGCAAATGAGGCGGAAAAACAGGAATCGGTCCGATGTTCTTATGGGAGCAGCCGGTTAACGCCCCGGAAGCTTAACAACGTTTCACTGTGACCACAAGATGGCTGAACAACAAAACTAAGTATTTTTTTTGTTTTTTGAAACTATTTATTTGAGCACTTTTTTTCGCCTAGGGGATTTGCTGAACATTCATTAAAGTCATAGCACATTACATACTGTGTTTTGTTTTGTTTTGTAGTTGTTTTTTGTTGTTTTTGGGGCCAAAAAATCGGTCTTAACCTTTTTTTAAGGAACCATCCTTGCATTCTCCTGCAGTGATATTGGGAAACCATAGAATACCCGAATCTGAATGCCCTGACGGGTATTCGAACCCGCGTCCTCCCGAATGTGAGGCCTGAGAGTTACCGCTCATCTAACACGCTCGGTGAAAGAACGTCAGATTACTCGTTATTACTATTGGTGGTAACTGTTGACATTACTTTCTAACTACTAACTACTAACTTTTCTACATCTCAGCACCTAAAATACATGTAGCTCTCAATAGTTCTCTTCTTTTTCCTATAGAAAAATATTGTGTTTCAGAAAAAAATTTACTACCGTCGCTTCCTACAAGTAAATAAAATTTTTATAACCTTGCTTGTCATTGAAACATAGAAAATCCAAGAAATCAGTTATCTAATTTTCATTATTTACAGATAGCGATACAAGTACAAGCTCAACACCGTTCCTTCTTGAAGAATATGGTAAGATTTCCACCTCATTCGTAATTCAAAACGCATACGAAACAAATCCCATTATAACGACCTCAAATCTGAGAAGATAGGAAGTGAAAAGCCAACCATGATGCAAATATTTTTTCTTAAACTGTCCTAAACTTATATAGAATTCGTAATGCACTTGAAAGTACTATTTAATGATAAAATTGAAGTATTTCCTAGCATTAATTATAAACGAATCTAACTTGAAGTTTTATTATTTTTCTTATAATTTTTTTACCATTTTACGACTCTTTGAAGTTGAAATTATTAAAGGTGGGAAAGGACTGGCGGCAGGGAAAATGGAAGGAATTGGGCCAAGTCCTTTTTGAAGGAACCATCCCAGCATTCGCCTGAAGTGATTTCGGGAAATCATGGGAAACCAAAATATGGATGGCTGGACGGTGATTCGAACCCACGTTCTCCCGAATGAGAGACGAAAATTTAAAGTTACTGGGTGCAAGAGAAATTCAGGGACTCCATAAATTAAGAAGACTACTCTGTTTTAAAACTGATACGCTTTGTGTAAACCACCACTAAAACTGACAAGGGGATGAAAAAATCGGTCGCAAATTTGCTAACGCTGTTTAATGAAACAAGGGCTGCAGCAGTGGGTTGTGGGTGGGTCGAGCGTCACAGTGGATTGACCCAAGTGGAGGCGGCGTTTTGGAGGCCGAGGGGGCGGCAACGTATTAACCTTCAAACGGACGCGTCTAATTGACACCATAACGAATTATCGGCTGACATTCTGCAGCCGACGATCAATGGGGGGAAAACCCAGCTGCAAAAGGCCAGCCCCACCTCACGCCTGGCCTGATGAATAATTAGTTTCCAATCCAACACTCTTCCTCTGAATATCGATTGACAGCTTTGCCGTTAAGTGCTGTGCATTCCGTTTTCGTCTTCAATGCGCCCAGCTGACAAAAGTAAACGCGGAGGAGACGAAATAAAACTCGCATTAATGACAACCAATGGGTTTACGGAGGACGGGTGGTATCGCGGTTTGGGATCTATGCAAACGAACGGCTCGCTCTTCATATTCGGTGATCGAAAGGATCTCGATAACCAACTTGGAGGCGGCTTCTGTGGGATTATTAACTAATATTTCGGAGCTTAATTTGTTAATTGATAACCGTTTGTTTTAGCCAGTCCACTGCTGTCATTAAAACGTCGATAAAGACGCAATGAGTATTTTTAGGCTCAAAACTGCGACATCGTAAGTCTAAGGTGTTAAAAGATAAAAAAAAAAATATTTTTAGAAAAATCCTGATTCTAAACTGGGATCTGTAGGCATACTCAGAACTTGGAATTGTTCATAATCAGGTTTTTTTTAACTTATTTAAAAATAACTTTTATTTTACCATGAGGATATTTTAGAATAAATCTCCGTTTTTATGTTCTTCTATAAATATAACTATAAATGTGCATGAACTTAATTACTGTACCATGATGCTACTACTGTCGGTTCACAGATAAGCAATTATTTTCATTAAAATCGGCTTTGAAACATTCGAATTTACACGTCTGACCATCAATCCTAAACCGCAGATAATAACTCGAAATTATGAAAAACCTGTTTATAGCCATGAGACTTCTTGAAACTATAAAAAGTAAGTAATAACTTTTCTAGCAAAGTAGCACATATCTGGACATCTCATTCATTGAGGTGTCTCTGACTTCTACTTATTTATCTTGTGTGGTACAAGGATACAAAGATAAAAATTATACTGAATAACAGTATGGAACCAAATATGTATTGATGGCCAGAGATTAAAGTCATTCAGTTACCCCTGTAGCTGCTTCATGAAGCTGCTGAATCGTACCACTGAGTCTCCTAAGAGGGTATTCCATGGTGATGTGGTGGATTCTATGATGGTGGTTACCATAGTCACAGTCCAAAAGTAGAGTAGCCTCCTCGTGGTGCACCCTGGGCAATTGGCCAAACCGCGGCTTAATAGGCTAACTGCTGGACTTGGGGCTTTAGCTTGTGGATATTCCAGCGATGACAAGACACACAACAATGTTTTCAACTTCCACTCATTCTGCACAGCAATTGTCTACATTTTTATTTAAATTTTGGATCCCAAAGTTAACATCAACTTGTGAAGCTTCAGTATGATTTGGAACTGGTCGTGATATCGTGAATTTCTCAGGTCAAAATGTCGAAGAAACTACTTGGTGTGTAGTATCTCTGGCCAACAGTATATTCCGTGTACAGTGGTAATGGCCGCCTACTTCAACGTTTCTTCGCCTGCGCAACTCAACACCGATCAATCATCCCTTCATGCCTCCACATTCACATTACCTCAACCCGGAGACGACAGCAAAAACTAGTTAATACGAAAAGCAATCGGGAGAGAAGGCAATCAGGCCCACGGCGTTCGGCAGCCGTCATCCGCTACGCAGGTCCTGCTCCAGAGCTGAAACGAGCGAACAAAGTAGTGCCAAGACTAAACACTTGTTTCGATACCGCTGCTCGCCAGAAAGAAATGCAGCCGGGTACTGCAACTAATTCAACAGAAGCTAAGCGGGTGATGAGGCACTGCCTAGGAGAATGAAGTGTTTATCACACAACGTTATTTTCAGTAATTAAATCAAACAAATCTTATTTAAGCTTCGGAAAAAAAACTAAGTTGGATAACTGGCACCTATTGGCTGGGACAAGAATTTCGCCGATGAAAATGCTTTTTCCATGAGCCAATTAATCGACAAAGGAAAATAGAACTTAACTGTCAACTTATTCGCCAAAAATTACAAGAAGCAGGAAATTGCCAGATGGAAAGCCGGAAACATTCATTAAATCATACAGTTTCAAAAACTTTGAAAGGATTATTCTTGTTCCTGTACAATATTTTTGTCGAAGGATCTACTCCTATTTTGCGAAATATTCCGCAAATAAGTTAAAATGGTAAAGTCTTTGCTATACGATTCTCTGCACAGCAGCCTTGAAGTTTCAATGTTGTGTCATCTGCACCGGATTCAACTTCAGTAGTGTGAACTAGTAACTCTGACTGATCGATTGCCATTCAAGAACTTAATGTTAAAATCAAAAAAAATCATGCGGAAACCTTTTAATAATTTTCATGTAATGGCCTAAAAAAATTTGCATTGATGGCTTGAATAAAATATTTCGCATCAAGAAGAAATTTGGTGGAACTACAGGATGAAAGCAGCTAGTTCTTAATGGTATTGGACAAATAAACTTCGGTAAGTTGTAAAGAGATAGTTAACTACACGCATAAAGAAATCATTACAATACAGCAGGTGAGATGAGGTGAATGGTATCGAAAAATGAAATCAATTTAATGAAAATGTTTTTCTGGTTGTAAACACTAGATCACTGAAAATTATCAAGTTATAAGAAACTGTGGTGAAGAGAGAACGAACAGAGTGTCGTGGAAAAATGAAGAGCTCCTAATTTTTGATCTTGAAGCAATATTTACACTTGAAATGTTAGAAAACACTTTCAACAAAGGACGATTTGCGTAATTTGTTGATAATTGAAAGAGAACTATTTATTATCGACTTCTGATTCGAGAGAGTGAGTCATAAGTCGCTTGGTGAGAACCGAGAACACGTTACCGGAATAGCCGAATAACATACGGCAGTGTGATTCACCGCACTATTTCTCGTTGTAACTAAAAAAAAATCGCGATCGCCCGTCTAAGCCACTATGAACGACTAGTCTGTCTCGGTGACAGCGTGTGTACGCAGCCGGCTGAAATGTTTAGTGAAAGCAGTACTAGAGTGGCTTCCCTACCCCCATACAATCTCAACCGCCAGGGAAAAATATATCTGCTATGTTGACACCGGTAAAGTACATACTCCAGAAGACAACCACGACTATCTCAGTTTTATCGATGAATGGTGACACATTTAGAACGCAGGTTTGAAAAGTTCTCGGCCTTAGCCATTTATGGAGCTGCTATAGCCAGACCACAAAATATCTCAAAATTTTTCGATCTTAACTTTCAACAAAAATAATTGTTTTATGGTATCCTGGTGATTTATGTAAGATCTCAACATAAAACGATGTACATTTTTACTTACAGCAGTCAAAACTTCATATACCATGCTCGTATAAGTTACTTTGAACGCATAGAAACAAACTATCATTCCGTAAAGCTTCAGGTAAATGCTTATGCCACATACCTCGGTAATATCCAGCAGTAAGAAACATCTTTTCTGATATATTAATGAGGAGAACACTTTACAGATTTACTTAGGGATAACCGATTCCGACAGTATTTTGATCTGTTAAAGTAACAAAATTCCCTACACTTTTTCTGTGACACTGGATCTGTTAGTAAAATTATGTAACTTGAGTTTTGTCTAAAACTGTAAGATCTTTGTGTATTCAATGTTAGATATATCTAGACTATTGAGTAAATTTCTAAAATTCCCGTCCGTCCTTATCTCGTATCTAGCAACCCTAAAATTGCCATTTCCTGTATTTTGTGACGATGTCTGTTTCTGTGTGAGTTTGGGCAAGACGCACGATGTTGCATGTTTATTGCAATGAGTCACATAAACAGAATAAACAATAATTTTCTGTACGCAAATCTGTTATCGGTCTTGTTTCTTCCTTGAAGGAAAACGTGAAAAAAACAATTTTAGTCTCACATTGTTAGATGCAACACAATCGTTGATAGAATTTCCAGATGCGCGTTTTATATCCTTAAAATCATTTTTCAGCTGCTTGAATTAATGTAAACAGTATCCACTGCCGAATAAATCGCAGAACTCAAGTAATCGTTTGATAAATGAACTTGTAAATATCCTTTGTTGCACCGAGAATTTTGTTAGATAGTAAAGCTAAATGGTCAGGGGGGCTACGTACTCGGAATCAAAACAAAAAGCCACGAGTTGGGACTAAAAACTGTCGATAATTCATTTAGCAGACCGGAAACCTTCATCTGTAGCTGTTAACGTGTGTTATTTGTCGTGGCTAGCTATTAACGAGGAGACGAGATGAGGGGCTGGTCATTCTTTTATACGCGCACATGCCAATCAAGGGAGGCCCCACACAATCGCTTCTGGCGTCGAATTTAAAATCATTACCCCGTCAAGCGAGAAATAACTTCCACCAGAATGACTCCCTCGCAGAACCAAAATCGAGTGTAGCCAAAATCGATTGCCAATCAGGTACTCGGGATGGAGGAAAGGTGTACAGGAAAATTGTTAGAAGTTAAGTACAGAATTAGATGATTGAGAGAATTGTACTTACGTTAGGTTGTTAGACTAATTAGAATGAAGGAAGCTAAAAAAGTATATTTTTTCCGTAAACTAATCGATATTTGACTTAAAGCATATAAAAACCATTTAGTTTTGTCTAACAAGTATCAATTATGCTTGGCCTATTCAGCAATTTATCTTATTAAAGTGAGCTTATCGGACTATTTTATACTGTAAATTATGTTTCATGTGATCATTTTCCTGTATATTCTATTGATACTATGTTCAATCAAGTTATAAGTTTTCTGCCAGGTCAAAGGTAAAGAAATACTTTCAATTCTTTTCCCAAGTCGAAACTAATGACTTGTTTGTGACATCGCTTCTCCAATTGGATTCTTTCATGCCTGCTGGAGATAATTAATACAAAAAAATAGTATTTCTTGGTACCAGTTGCTTTTCTTGCGGTTCCAAGGCGAAGAATTGCTCTCATAGAGTTGGTAAAGTAATCAAGTTTTTGCTTATAAGAAACCAACAGGCAGCAGAGGCATGTTCATAAACACGTCGGTCAAATGAAGTTGCTTGACGGAGGATTAACTGTACAGAGGTTGTATATTTTTCAATTTTCCATTTGTCGTTTTATAGTTACGACTCACGTGGAAACTAAATTCTTAAGTCAAAGTCCAACGCCTTCAACATCACGCTGTCAAGCTCTTCAAATAAGTTTATCTGGGTTTTTAATGTCTGTTCTTGACTGAATGTTTGCTACAAATTTAAGGGAAGTTATTCATATCCCATTTATAGTATACCGTTATACAGTTCATCGTTATGAACGATTAAAAAAACCAAGGGTGCAGCTGGTTAGATCGAATCATTTCAGCAAGTCCTACTCGGCACTTGTAGAGAACTCGAAACACGTTCTGATAAGAACGTTCAAAGATGCATCAAAATGACCTAGTGTAGAATTTTACCCAAATCGTTTATTTGTGAAATTTTTATACTCCTGTTTACATATAACTGAAGCTGGAAACGTTTTTATGTCCTTTCTTTAACAAAAAAGAAAACTTGCCTCTAGGAGGTTTACGATAAATACAAGCTGGAATAAAAAATATTTTTAAATCAATCATTCTTTTAAAAGCAAGATGAAATACAAAAAATTTACGCTATATTTACAGATTTTTGTTACTCCGCGATTCACTAAAAGTGTGTGGCGGAGGGTGCAATGCACCTATGCGAAAGGGTAATGGTTTGGAAGGGATATACGGGATATGGGCTATTGGGGGGAACCATCACACTTTCGCGTGGAGTGATCTGGGAAAACCATGGAACCCCAGATCAGGATGGCCGGAGAGCTTTATCGAAAGCTGCTCTTGTCGGATTATATGTTTACACGCCCGGTAAATTCTTTCTATTCCATTCCCTAATCGCTCGTGGGATTTTTTTTTACATATTACAACTGCATTGATTTTTTTTTACTTTATACCTCGTCGACATCGAGTTATTTATAGGTGGAGGGGATTGCGGCAAGGAATAAGAAAAAATTCAACCATGACCTATTGAAGGAACTATACCGGCATTTTCATGGAGTGGTATCGGGAACCACTGAAAACCGAAACCTGAATTGGTTATTAATAAAACTTTAGTGTTGGAAATTATACCTATTGGAATTAAAACATTCTGAAGTCTTACCAAACGATTTGCAGATGTTGGAAATTTTCTACAGTGTACTATTGTCTGCCATAACTACATGAGTCTATCTATTCTTGTACGTGTAAATGTACTGGTCCAGAACGATTTTTTGCTTGTATATAAATTTAAACATAAGAATTTTTTATCAGGAACAGATTTTTTTACTAGGTGGCAATAAAATAATAAAGAAATGATTGTTAGAAGCAGCAGTAGATTTTAAATGAACCAAGAATTATTAAAAATAATAAATAACTTTAAACATAACTCAAAGAATCAAAGATATTTTAAAATACTTCAATGATTTAGTCAAATCTGATTGTAAATAAGTAGGAAAAGACTCACATAGAAGAGAAACAAAGATGATTATGGATAGATGGTATACACGGCACTGCGGATGATCATGTTGATTCAGAGATTACAATGAGAGTCGACAATGTGTTAAGGAAAGACAAAATCCGCGAACAGTATTTTCTGGCGTGTGCCAGAACAGTATGCAGGACGGGTATAGGCGAGGTGTTTCCGATCAGTGGAGCAACAGGTACTCCAGCCACTGGGATGGGGAGCGCCGATTGTGTGCGTAACGCCAATCGCCGCCACGACGACGACTATCGACACCCACTCATCGATATTCGATGTCGATTCGGAGCCAGGAAACCTGTGGCCGCAAGTTACGTGTAGAACATGAAGAGAGGCACGTCCTCGGGGAAGCTGTTATTGACAGAAATATTGGAAACATGAATCACGCTCTCTCGGCAAAATTATGGCACCGACTGACATCGTTTGATAGTTACTTCGGGGGAAAAGGTAGCAAATCCAGCGAGACATATCCACCGACTGAAATCAGATCTCCCTTCTGTCTTGTTCGGAACATGCAGATAGACATTTTCATTGCCGGTGAAAGTCTTTTCGATTCATCAGTTTAGTTTTTGGATAGTACTGCACATCTCCACTGAAAACTGTCTTGCCTTATAAGATCTTACAGTTAGTACTTTATTGATTCCATCAAATGCTAATAACGGTTCATTGAGAAAATAAACAGCGACTGGATAGCTAGGGTTTGGGATTCACCACGAAAAGGAAAAATACTGAAGCATTTGATACAGTTTTATAAGCAGAGGTTCCATCGGATTGTTAGGCCAGTGCTGTGATGATTGGTTGCTACTACCTTTTGTGAACGGCGGATAGTAACAAGATTGTTATTTGCTGACAGTATAAGTAATATGTACAACGTGAATGTGCGTAGCCTATTGCCGATAGAAGATGGTGGTACTTTGCCAGTGATGTCATTTACCAAAACCACCAAGCCCAAACCTTATTCTAACAAACCATGCCACAATTCTCTATACCAGAGATATAGAGAATTCTTGATACCTACCTTTCTATTTTGTTAGTGAAATTATAATTTTGGATAGTCTTAATTTTTTATCTTCGTCTAGGTTTTCACTGTTTATCTTTTTATAGTATTAATGGATTTGTTCTTAATCATTATGTTACACTCTCCGATACCTCAGTTTTGATAATATACACATTTTATTTCCATTTTATTTTTTGTAAACTGAATTGAGCTAGCTGTTTGGAATCTCTTAGATTTCATTTACCCAATCGTAAAGAATTACGTCAGATCTTAAACTTAGTAGGAATTCGATGTGTCGAACAACTCTTTCTTGAGTTCTAAAGCTCGTCAATCTTTTATATACTTTATCTTGTGGTGAGGAGAACGATCTTGAAAATCTTGCTTCACAACTATTAACTTATTCATTGTGAGAGTTAACTGTAAAACCTATCAAGTATGGAGGACTATAAAGTCACCTTCAAGCAATTTATTATTATCTTCACTAATATCTGGTAAATCACTCGTGTGACCAAAGATGTCTTTTAAAGATGCTAGGCTATCGATTTACCTTCAATGTTGGGTCCATAGACTATTGTATCTAACTGCACAGTAAACATGTAAATTCAGCAGCAGTACTTAAATGAAGATGAACGTGAAGTCAATAGTGAAACAGTGAGGGGAATGAAAGGGTTCTCTAGGAGGGGGTGGAGCGTTGACGGAGGGACAGTTCAGCCTGCTCGATGGGGAACCACTGGGGTGGAACGTAAGAGGGTGGCGCCAAGTCCAGGGAAAGCTAACTGAATTATGGGAAGAACACAGTTCCCAATGCAGTTCGCCTGACCGGTCGATAGAATGGGATTTTAGTGTGCAGATTTAGGATATGGAATTGATTTTGTCAACAGCGATGAGAAGGTTTACTACGGGACCCTGTTGAAATACTTATAAATAACAGTAAAGCTACGCAAAAATTATTTTTCAAGGCTTAGCAGTTACAAGGATATAGATAATAAATAAAACCTCTTCTGAGCTCTGGCTAAAGGTAATTGAGAGGAATATTTTCCACTCAATTTTGGTCATAAATATACAGAAAAATGGTCAAACTGCGGTTTTGGGAGAAATCCATATAGCCGCTTTGAAGTTGGTTTGGAAAGCAGGGGAAATATAAAACCTGTGCTGCGAGGCTGAATACCAAAGACTACCACAAAACGCAAATCTAAGCCCTTGCATAGCACGGAAATGATTTTTTGAGGTAAGAAAAAGATCCAAACAGCTTCCAAATGAACATTAAGTTGCCTGCTTCGTATAGTCTGATTATTTTACCCCTCGACATTTCACTTAAAAAAATTGGCAAATTCGAGTGTAAAGAAGAAATTTGGTCTTATTCAACATTTCCAGAAAATTTAGTAGCGATTCTTTTCGGACTGTGAGGCTTAAAATAAACGGATTGCTACAAAGTTTGAAGTTTCATATCTATGCATATTCGGAAAATAGGTTAATGTATGATTTCCTATCGCTGTAATAGGAACAAGGTAACATGATTTGGTGCAATGGAGAACAGAGAGGTGAAGTTGTGTATTTCATAACTGGTGTATTTCATAACTGGTCACCTCTGTGAATTTACTATTTAATTTTATTTTCTCAATATGGTAGACTGTGAACACATTTTCAGAGTTTGCGCCTAGGTTTCAGAGGACAGTAAAGTATTAAGAAATCATGAATGTTTTCGCAGTTCTGTCACACTTATGGACATATCAAACAAATTAACGTTGGTTAATTATATCTCGTTTCATTATGAAATCTGAGGAAATGCGGAATGTGATGCAGAATTTTTTGTTTTGTTTCTAGTGATCTGTTCCAGTGTTCTTTTTTAACAAATTTTTGACGTGACCAAACGTTTTCGTTAAGGAACTGAACATGTTTTTCGAGTCATTCATTTACTAGTACTACAGTCATTTTATTTCCTATCGTGAGTTGAATCTTTTTTCAAATCTTTCCTTTAATAAAAATAAAATAAAAAAAATCGAACAGTGTAGGGTTGAAATTAACTAAGAAACCTGCCCACAATTCTGTATTTTTCTTGGAAGTTATATTTATGCGCCACATCGAATTTCTCACGCTTACGGAACATTTTCTGATGGAATCCGACTAAAATTAAGCGCTGTCCATTTAGTTTAGTGCTGTAGGAACAATAGCTTCCTCTAGAAAATTGATGGCGGTTGAAGGTGTCAGAATGCACTCTGTATGAAGCTACGCAGTTTGGACTTTGAGGTGCGTAAAGTGGACTCATCAAAGCTGAGACGTGAAGGGAGTAAGGATTAAGGACGACGTACGACCCAGGCGAAGGAAGACTGTTAAAACTACTGGTCAAAATCGGGAAGGCAGAACACATCACATATAAAGAAGTTTCTTGGAACGTAACGGGGATGGAATAACTCTTCCGGTGATGGATGAGTGTGATACATCAAAGTAGAAATGGAATAATTTTGCCTTGTAAGAAGCAAATTAGACAATTCTTTTCTGCTTTCGCGAATATCATCAATTTTTCACTGAAAATGCCCTTCATAACCGTAAAGACATACAAAGAAGGGTAATATGAGACTTTGAAGAGTTATTCCATAATTGTAATAATTCATCCACCAACCTATTTACGTCGCAATAACAAGAGAGATAAGATTAGAGCAATAAGATGCCATTTTGATGCTTATATGTATTCTTTTTTCAATCATGCTATTCGGGATTGGAATGCACAGAGCAAAGATTAGTTTTGGCGCAAAGCACCCTCTGCTACCCACCATATTTGTGAATTGCAGAGTATAAATGTAGATGTAAATTCCATATTTTAATAAAAATCTGTTATTTGTAGACTTCAGTTACGTTTTTGGGTTTAGTAGTTGAACAATTCGATTACCAATATTGTAATTCAAAATAAATTATCATTCCCATGATCAGAAGGGAAGAGTAAACGCAAAAATCTTCAAGGAAAATTTATCTCATTTTACTGAATATTATCAAATAATAATGAAACCAAAGATTAGATCTGTGGGTTAGAAACATAGTAACAAATAACCCTAATGAAACTTGTTTTATATTTCCGAAGAGCGGTCTAGTAGCTAAAAAATTTTAAAAAAATGTTGAGGTGCTTGTTCTTAAAAAAATCAATGCTCCTGCCCCGGATTAAAATCCTGGTGATTGCAGGAATTTTTAAGATTTATGTTTGGTCATACGAATTAAGTCAGATCTTTCCGTGGTTAGGATTCCACGTTAAACTGTAGGTCCCAGAGAAAAGGAACTGGCAGTCATATCTCTGACACAATGGCTTGGTATGCCTCCTTCGGCAGGATCTAACTAATGTTCGGGTTGTGGACGAAAATACGTTTTTCGCTTATATTTCCGATATCTAAGAGTGAGTAATTTTTTTGTGCTCATTTTGGAAGGATGAGGTTCATTTAATGGAAAATAAGGAAATTTCTGTAGATATATTGCAACTCGTTGACTTGAGAAACCCCGTACAGTAGTGGAAGTCATGCAGAGGTTGATCGCTGCAACGCGTTGAGCCGTTTGTGCCTAACTTTCAGCGAGCAAATCGCGCGTCCCTTGATTATTCGTCTGCTCGAGAGAACGTCTTGTTCGCGGGACTAAATGAGTACTCCGAGTTTCGACGGGCACGTAACGAAAATAGAAGCCAAAATTCACAGCCAATGAAATCGGCTGTGAGAGTTTGTCGACGCTCGCACCCAGATCAAAGGACCGACTGGGGTGAAGCGAGTCGCCGAAAACCTTCATCCGCTAATCGGCAGCACATTTAGTTCAAACTCAGATCGTATGGTCGCAATGCGAGCGCAATATAACGAAGCCAACATATTATCAGTACTATGTCTTTGAAGATGTAACATTTTTACTAATGTAGTTAACAGGCATTCTCGTACAAGAATTTGTCAGATATAAAGTATGTAACACTCGCAGATAAATTAAAAATTTCAATAATTTTATGAATAACGGAAACATTTTTTCTTGTTGTCAATACTTCTTAGCTAAAGATCCTGGATAAGAAATAAGTCCAAATTATATTGCTAATAGAGAAACATGAAATCGTAGTTTACTTCATTTTCGACTATACAGAATAAATGTAATAAGTAGATTGTCATAATTAATCTGGTATTTGGAGTGTCTTTCCTAGCAGGAAAATTTACAAGTATGTCTGCATAAAATAATTTATATAGATACAAAAAATATTAACACCACTTCATCTAGGAAAATAATAGAAAGTTACTATGATTTAGTTTTCTGGGCACTGAAATTAAAATATTAATTAATTTTTGATGTGATTATAAGTTAAATCGCTCACTCAGGAAATATTCGGTGTTCGTCTAAGTTAACAACAGTTTTTATAGAAATTAAATACTTTTAGTGCTGAACAATACAATTAGGCGGTTTGATAAGTGTCGATGTTCAAACGAGGATTGGATTTCGTGTTACGATGTGGTTCTATAAAACTCAAACGGGAGTTGGACGCTTAATTTACCCAACCACACAGTGAGATCAAAGGTATTCTGTCAAGACGCCTATAAATGCCATCCCGAAACGAGGCTGCCAAAATAAATTTGAAGCCCAAAAAAAGAAGAGGGGGAATGAGGAGCATTCGAAATTTATTAACACACGCGCCGAGATCAAACGGGAGCGTTTAATATGTATAGCATCGGTGGGGAGTCGATGTCGCCTTAGACCCCTCTTGATCGAAACCGGAGAAAATCAGAAGCGAAAATAAATGAGGTGAAATTGAAAATATTCTGCTAGTGTTACTGCTGAGGTAGCAGAATGTTCCCGGTAAAGTACGTGAAATGTGAGACATAAAACTTGTGAAGGGGGAATAAAATTCTACAGAAAGAAAGATACAGTATACATCAGGTTATTAATTAATCACATAAAAGATATATAAGAAATACCAGTTACTTGAAAAGTAAAGGATAATAGGATCAGAATATTTTTTCTTAATATCTGTATATTCTATAGGAGTTCCTATTGCATCAACAATAGTACCCAATTATGATATTTTTAATTCCTCGTTTGTAACGTCACCTAAGAAGGGTATTACGAAATCCTGAAAATTATACTATTAGCTGAAAGAGAAATCCATCAAACGTAATTCAGGTGTTTAAAAATCTAGAAGTTAATTTTAAAAAATCTTCATAATTTTTAGACGATTGCTGCAGTATGTCGAAGCAAAATAAATAGTATCTTTGTTAATTCTTTTTCGCTCTAAACTCTGGAACCGAACGTCAGCTTAACAAGGACAACAGACAAAAGTTTATTTTCAGTTGACCCTTAATTTTTAATTCCGTTGCTAGGTTTTAGATAAAAGTAAACATTGCTTAATTCAATAGGAGATTTAAAAAAAAAAGCTTAAATAAGTAAAAATATCTGTATGTTATTGATACTATACAAACTAATCAACATATAATTTTCGATGATAGTTCTTTTTCTAAAGAAAACTGGAATTTTCGCTGAAATCACTCTGCTCCTTGTATATTTATTTATTTAATTTTTTTTGCTAATTTTCTTCTTATTCCCGCAGGGCGTTGTAGACTTTCAGAGAATATGCATCGTACACGGTTTTGCGGATAACATATAACAAATTATACGCTGCATATCGTGTAGTTGTCTTAGAGCTAAGCGGTCCATTGCGATCTATTATTAATCTAACGACAGATAGTTAAACGTCACTTGGAGAGACGTGAAGAAATTTAAGAAGTTCTGGCGCAGTCCGTATATTTTTACGCGAGTCCAGCGGGAGTATAGCGAGTGTTAGAAGGACGACAAAAAAATGATGCGTTTCCTTCCCATCGCCTGAGTAGAGCTACGTATCAATGAGGATTTATTTGCGATAGAGAGACCGCAGAGATCAAACGCAGGTCGGAGGTCGCACGCGCGAAGTGTGCCGCGCAACACATTGGACTCGATTGCTGACAGGAGCGGTCGGTTAATTCAACAAACAGTCGCGGCCGACCCAAAGTGTTGAGCAATGCACAGTGGCGGAGCGGCAGTGGCCAGGTGCAGAAATACCAAACACTGCTCCTGGGACAACGAACTCCCGTACGGGAGGGAATCTCTAGGGACGACAGAACATGAGGCGATTAAAACGAAAGGCATTTTACCAGTTAAGCCCACATAATTATTGCTTGAGGAGAAAGAAAAATTTATCTCTGATTTTTCTGTCTGATCAGAGATAAAATTTTCTGCCATTTGTCATAGGTACCAAACATAACTCTTATAACAGAAAAATTTGCTTAGACGGTATTTCAGACTGCTACAATTAAACGAATAACAAAGAAGGAAAATATTTTTTTTTGCAAGCCGCCAATATCCGATTCCTACTTTTGTGTTTAAACTCTCTGTCTCTTGGGCGAAGATATGTGGTAGTAAATTCGTTACAGAAAGAAAATTGTCTGTGTGAATGAGTACATCTGCAGTTTTTGAACTTGCAACGGTTTATAATAAAATTAAACACGTTGAGGTACGTCCGTATGTCTATTCAAAACATGTGACTACAAATAATATTTTATGGAAAGGGATTTGATGTACTAACACTTCATAGACAAACGTGGAAGATTGGTCTTATGACGTGAAGTACTGCACAGTACGCAATGACAGTTGATTAAAAAAAAAAAATCAAAATTCTCCAATATGTACACCGACGTACAAGAAAAAATTATGTTTATTTTGTATGTATAACAGAGACACAATGCTTTGCTATTTATAAATTATATGAATTCTTATTTATTATCTTCTACAGTAAATAACGAAGAGTTCTAAAAATCAGGACGGTATGTCAATCCCGTGCAATCTTCTGGGTAGGAAAATATAAAAAATTCTTTTTCCTTTCACATTTCGGCAGTTAAAAGATGCTACAAAAGAAATCAGAAATTTACCGTCAATCTTGTTACACGAAATAAATACGTTATCTCAGTCAATCTTCAATAATTCGTTTATTAATATTTTTCAATGAAAATTGTCTATCGTAAAATTTTAGCAAGCAGTTGTGAACGAAAGAACGTGCTACTAATGAATAAAGTGGTACATGATGCGATGTAGGCAAAATATTATCGGCAAACATAGGTTGAATGAGAACTAAATGTATCGCAAAAATAAATAATATTCCGCAAAAATTGTTAACCTGTATTAGACTACGTTTGCTGATTAATACAATACAAATTACGCAGCACGATAAATTATTACCGATGATGGTATGAGAAAATTCATAACGTGAAGTCGAGAAAAAGTGTCTAGTTTTTAATAAATCTTTTGGTAATTATTATTATTTTTTAAATAATCTGAACTAATGCGTTGTCACAGGCAACACAACATTTCAGTCTTATTCTGTTTTGTGTGTGTTTGATGTTAATCTAGGTGGTTACGGAAAAACTGTCTGAACAGTAAGGACAAAAAATATGAAGAATTGAGATTCACTCTATCAGAATTTAGTATATTTTAGTTGTTAGATTAATTCAAAGACACTAACATACCTGACAAAAATGTAAATATTTGCACGAAACGGACTAGCTACAAAAATTTTCATTCTAAACTGATATCTTCTAGTTTACTATAAGCATTATTTTCTGTTGTCATTCATTGTTAGTTCTCCTGACGATGGTGAGGTATATCTGGAAGCGAAACACAGTTATACTGCCGCAAAAATGAAACGAAGTTTAGCCAATGCAGAAAGATATATTTATATCTGTGATGAGTAACAGAAGGTATGACGTCCCTAACAGAATTGAATCAAGAAAAAATGTAGTTATTTGACTGATACGTCTTGTAATGTTCTACACGATTGAATAACAGCAAATATCTATTGAGTATATGAAATTTCTGCTTCGTCTGGCGTCGAAGGCGGGAAATGCTAATTATTTCACGTAACAAATTATCAAATTATTTTTGTTTAAAATATTTACTCTTTCTAGCAACTGACGTAAATTCGCATTACTTTATTTTGAGATCAAAGAATTCTTACTTTATTTAATAAGGGATAATAAGACATTTTTGGGAACACTGTAAGGAGAATCGTAACATTTACGTCCAACGAGAAAACCTTACGATGTTATAATTCGTAAAAAATGAGAGAATAAAATAAAATCACTCCTAACATTTTGCAGAATACTTTCTTTCGGTATATATATATATATAAAATGTCATCGTAAAATCTTTTCTTCATGTTTCGAAATTTACCGAAATGTTTGCATCATCATATTTCGTTATTTCTGGCACCCATACTCCGGAATTGGAGGGAAAAAAAAACAACGACTTCGAAATGCTGCCGTTCGGGAATTGCTGTATAGAGCAAACGTATCAATTAAGCCGTGGGCTAATCACTTGCAAGTTAACACGCCAGCCAGAACCGACGCCGGAGTGAAAACTTAACGAGTGCAGTCGGTCCGTTCTTGCCCGCACGCGAACCGGTTTAGGCTGAGCCGATAAAACCCGGGAATGCTATCGGCACACATGGGACCAGAAAAAAGGAACGAAAAGAACCAGCTAAACGACGAGTTCCGATAAAGCCATTGGTCTTCACTGGATTCATCTGACGACGATTCTTAGAGTCACACGCACGTCACAAGCATTCTCGTATTCCATATGTTTTAGCTACACACTGCCAAATGTCACTTTCAGTGCTGTAGAAGTTTGCTTTTATTATTTTTTCTCTCAGAAGTCAATTGTAACCTGAATCAATCGAACACTATAGGTCACTTGTAGGCTATTCACGATATTTTTGACGTGTTTCGGCGTAATTCTGTTAAAAATACTTGGTATTAATTTAAAGCGGATTCTGATATAAACGGAGAGAAAATCGCGGAGTAGTTATTATAAACTCTTAGCTCGTTAAGATATTTACTGGCGTTTCATGTTCTAAGAATAGCTAAAAGGTTCTTGACTACAATTAGACGTGGCTAGAACTTATACGAATTTCGAACCACGTTTAAGTGTAATGTTTTTGCGGAAGTTCTGTGTCGAGTGTTGGATTCATCGCCTACGGTATGTGGTAAATGTGTGAAGCAGGGAAATAGAGGCGTAGAGTTCACGTACTTATATTCATTGCACTTGCCTTTGCTATCGCGGGAGTGTGTGTAAAATACTAACGGGTTGTCATAAGCTTCGTTGGAAATTCTGAACGTTTGGAGCTAAATTATTTGCAGTCCTGCAGTGAAGTGTTATGCGCACGATTTGTGAAGCGAGTCGAGGAGAGAAAGCGGAACATATATTACGCATTTAACTGCGAATGAATAGCGGCTTCGAACACTCCTAACGTGAGAAACGCAAAACGTACGGAGTTGCCAGTAAAACTTCTGAAAACTGAGACGCGAAATAATTGCAGACCACACAGATATACGAAAAATGCGGATACTAAAACTGCTACTTGTCGGATTAGAAAATTTTCATTAGCCTCTGGGTTCCAAACAAAAATGCAACTAATGTCAAATCGGTTGCGGTGTGTCCAAAAATTTACAACTGCGCTGAGGGAAACCAATTAAAATAATGATAAACAATATTCGTGTTAGGAGTTATTTTTGAGTAATTTGCTGTGTCATATAACAAAACGAAATTTGATCTTAGGCAGTAATTTTCAGCATTTTTACTACAATGAGTTTTCTCAAAGAATAACGTATCCTCAATTTATTTATTTTAGGAGGATACTCGATGATAATTTTTATAACACGTGGCAAAAGGTAAAAAACAGAACTGGCGCATGGCAGAAAATTTCGCTGTAATTTATATGTATCTCCATAAGGTCTAGGAATATTTACTCAGGTAAATCCACTTGCAACGCTTGTGAAAAACATATTTTGTGCTCATTGTTCTTGATACTTGGAAAAAAGTTCTGCCAAGATAATTTAGTCTCTTTCTATTAATTTCGCTGGAAGGTTAAGTTAAAAATATCTTGGCATGAAATAGTACGTAACAGGATTATTTCTACAGAAGTTCATAATCCCAAAATTATAACTTCACGCAAGAACACGCGAAAATATGTCTAGAAACTAACGTTAAACTTTTATTCCGGTTGAATTTGCCACGTAAATGAAATTTTTTAGTACGTAAAGGAAATATTTGTACAGAAGTTCGTTGGTACGCTATTCGAAAAATTTTCACTTCACGCAAACACGCGAAAATATGCTCATTAAATGACTTGTAACGTTTGTTACGGCTTAACTTGTCACATAACCGAAATTCTTTTTTGTTAGAAAATTACGGAATGGGAGATTTTTGGAATAAGGCCACCGTCTTCCTCACTTACTAAAATTAATATCCTGGCCTGTTCCCAGTATTTTTGCACTAGTTCAGAAAATTTCTCTAGCATTCTCATGCACTCACGAATATTCTGTGAAACGTTCAGGTAAACATTTGGGAAGAAGCTTTATTTCGATGCTATTCCCTGTAATATATCTACGGGTTTATGTTTGAATTACTGAAAAGTTTCACTCGAATTTGCCTCAAGAAATATTTTAACGTATTTTTTTCACTCGGTTTATTTTGAAGGAGAATCACTAGGTAACTAATTGGTGTGAATATTTGGGGACGGGAGATGGAATCCACTGAGTATTCACTCGGTATGTGAAGTACACACGCTGCGGCAGCGCACTTACCTGTTGCCAGAATTGTGCCAACAAGTAGATGCGCTCCTTCTTGAAGAGCCAGTCCATAGACTGCATCGCCTGAATGTCCATGGCTGGCGTCGTCACATCGAAGATCTCCTTGTTGTTGGGCGTCGCGGCGGCGGTCAGCGGTGCAGGCGGCGGCGGCTGCCTAGCGGCGAACAGCGGCTGTCCGCACAACGCCGCATCGTTCCCCAGCCGATGCACTTTGGCTTGCGTCGGGACGCCGCTGGTCGCTACCGAAGGCAGCTTAGGGGCTGCGGCGTCGGTATTAAAAATAAGGCTGCTCCGACGCGGCTCGTGAAAGATGACTTCTTCCGAGGTGTCCCGGCTGGCAGATAAATATAGCGTCGCTCCACTTATCTTTTTGACAGAGTTTCCGACTCATTAAAATATTACTTTCGGGTCGCCGTCGCTTATCCTCCTATTTTTATTTCACTGATGGGAGATATTTCGAAGACGGATGACGGTTTTTCTCCCAGACGAATGCTGTAGTTGTTTCAAGTCCAGTTCAGAAAAATCTTTATAGAATATATGTAACAGTGAATAACCAAAACAAGGGAATTGTGTTGCTGTTAAAGTACTTAAATATATACTGGTACCTATCACAGTTTGGAAGCCAAAGCGATGCAGACCCCACAAGTCAATCAATCCTTTCTCTGTCACAGTTTCTTTGGCTGATACAGAATTACACAGATGCTAAGGAACTGTTTTATTGAGGCAGAAAACACTGTTTATGAACGTACACTTCTGTAAAAGTAGACCACACGTCTTATTTGGAAAATGGGTATGAAGTGATAGTTCAATTCCTTTTCAAATAACTAACATGTTAGATAAAATTAGGCCTACAGGAACACACGACACCGAAAAATACGCTTCACCTACTATCAATAACAACAACTTACGTATTAGCTCTAGGATCGCGGCAGCGTTTCTGTGCAGTAACTATAAAATTTGGATCTTCAGTAACAACGTAACCTAGTGATATGATTAATTGAGATCTACTGCATGAAATGACAGGCAGTTCGACACCAGTTCCACCAGTTCTTAATTGACTTAACACAGCGATTTTTCGTTGGTTTGGCAACGTCCTGACGAATCAGTCTTTTTCCAGCTCCACACGGTAATCACAGCCACAAAAGAAAGTCTATCCGACGAAAAGTTTTTCAACTCTTGACGGATTCGCACGGAGCACTACACATTGGCAGCGGAGTGGATGACGGCTGTGGTTCGCGCATCACCGGTGTCAATGCGAAGCGTGACGAACAAGGCATCGCCCACTTCACGCGATGTCGACTCCAGACGGGCCGCAGACACTGGCAATCGTCGTCCAAGGAGCAGCTCTGGAGAACAGCGTCGTCGTCATGACAACTCCGGGCAGGAAAGAAAAATATCAGGTGCTGTCCGACGACCCAGCTGGCGTGACAGGTGAATCAGACTGCGGGGGAGGTGACAAGTGCGACCCCCGGAGGAGAGCGGATGGATGAAAAAAAAGTGAGTAGTCGGTCGTGACGAAGTCGTATGGGAAGACACGTGACGTGAAAAGTGGAGGCACGTGCGTCGAGGAAGGCCGTCCGTTCGTGAGCTCTCCCTCCCTCGGACTGAAGCGGCCGGAGGACCGCGGACGCCGCCAGGGCGCGCCGCGGTAGGGCGGGCGCCGGCGTCGTGGTGGGGATGCGGCCTGCCGCGGCCGCCCATTGGTGGGGATAGGCGCCCGCGGGGGTGGAGGGGACGCGGCCGCGCGGTGGAGGGGCACTTTCGGCGGTGGAGGGGGGCCACGGCGCCGACACGCCCGCCTGGAAGAGGTGCCTTGCTGGTGCTGCCACGCCGCGGGCGTCCCGTCAAACTGCGGAGCCCCTCCACGCTACCTTGCACGCACGAGGTGCCGCCGCGCGCGCCTGCGTCCGACGTGGTGGGGGCGGTGCTCTGGAACCGGGCTCAAACCGACTCGCTTCAGCTCAGCGGCCGCGTGGTAGCCACGCGCAAAAAGGGAAACGGGACACGCTTCCAGTTTTTTCCCCAGTCAGCGTCAAGTTCGGGTGCAGGGTACGGGAAAAGATCCCCACTGCGCGAGCGAGCCTCAATACCACCTGCTGTGTTCCCACACCCCAACGAAACATCCACTCACAACAATGCTCCAAGAAATTTCCACTTGGCTGTTAGATGCCTAACATCGATAAATGCTATTAATACTTATGACCTTCTTGAAGAATTACTTTATATAAATAAACAGCCAAAGATATCCCTCTATGTTTTTATTAAAACTTAACAAAGATGTATTTATCTTTTCCCACTATATAATACACATCAAAAGTGGTATTATGCTTACGGTAGTTTAATTCTTCACAAAACTGCTAGTTCCTTCAGCAACGCTTACTAGTTCTTCACTTTCAGGGGCGTCAATAAGACGTTTCGGTCTTATTTTCTCCTAAGAGGGATTAATTCTTTTGCGTGCGTCTCCCTGTGCAGACTAGGTGTGGTGTTAGTCAGGCTAACGCTGTGGCCACAGACTTAAGAGCGGGTTGCATTGAGGAAGGTAAAAAAAAAAAAGGTCTGGGGGTTTCCGCGAGGAGAAGACGGAGATGAAGGTGAAGAAGAAGAAAAGGAGGAGGGAAAAAAGGCGAAGGCGGTGGCGGCGGAGGCGCGCCGCCGCAGTTGGGGCGTCGGAGGGGCGCCGGGCAGCGTCGCGGCGACCGCCGTCGCACAGTGGTTCGGCGTCGGTCGCAGCGGAGGTCGCCGGGCTGGCCGACTGCTCAGGTAAGTGCGTCAACATCTCAGAGGACACAGTCCCGCTTTATTTATAACCATTATTGGGCGTAACTAGGAAGAAATGAGTGGTTTCTGCGTCTGGAAAAAATGGAAGTTGTCAGGTGCTTGGTCATTTCAGAAATGGCAATCTACGGGCGTGTTCGAAGATGTGTAAGTCTTAGTTGATGGCAGATCGGGATAGCGAAAAAATGGGTGTGGGGAGGAGAGGAATTGAGAGGGACATAGTTTGCTGGCGGGGAAGAGGTGTTGGAGGGGTAGGGGGAGGGAATTGGACGCCGCGGTAGGGGGTGGATCCGAAAGAAAAAAGGGAGGGAGTGAGAGGGTTTAGTAGCTCTGTATTTGTCAATCGCTTGCGCAGGCGCAGCACCTCTCGCTTCGACTTGTGTCCGTCGACGTCTGCATCGTCATCGTCGAGTGACCAGGTCCGCTCTCAAACCTGTCTCCCCTTACACCCCACCCGAGTATTCTGTCTTTCCGTTTTTGTTACTTTTATGGTCCCCTTACAAGGAGTCTTCAGCCGATAATTCTCTTCCATTCAAATTCATCCTCCTGATGGCATTCTTTTAGAAAAATCCATATCTGCCAACGATGTAAATATCTACATACATTTCTATTGCAAAATTCGCTATACTGCTTCATCCAAATCAGCAGAAAGCAGCATTTTTCTGTCTTACAGGTTCTCAAATTGGAAACGTGCATATTCTCTGCAAAGTGGAGGTATAAAAGCTTCCTGTATGGTCTTGTCCAGTATCTTACACTTACGTCAAATGTTGGTTGTTTCGGTAATTTCCTTAGAAACATTTCAGTTTTAGGATTTGTTGCTCAGACATTTGAAAGCGTTCATAACTTCGTATACGACTGTCTGCACATTCGATAACTATTAACTTTTTCGATTTTTTGTACGATCGTCAATCGCATCCCATAATATCAGTATTAATCCAGAATTTTTTGGGCACTGAAGTGGTAAAAATGAAATTCCCCGATGACCAATTTCTGCACATCTCTCTACGCAAATATTGGGAAAATGTAATTTGGAAAAGCATTTTCAAAGCTGATAGGCAGTAGGCTTTATGTTAATGTTGGTTTTTGCAAGCAACAAATAGTGAACTCGATTATTGAAGTGGTTATTTCGCTAAAGTTAAGCTGTATTAAGTTGAGGTTGTAATATTACGCAGAATCTATTGGTAACTAATCTTCAATCAAAAATTTCTAATTTGCTTTCCCACAATGTTTCTAGAACAACAGTGAGGGTTTAACATCATACTTTTTTTTTTAAATTAAAAAGATGTAACATACATTTCATGAAGGTAATTTGTATATCTTGATTTTTATCTTTTTAGTAGCATATCTAAAACGCAGAGCAGTAAAAATTTATTAAACATTGACCCCTTGTTTCTGCAACAATATACTGAAGCGTTTGCACATACTTGAAAAAGGTCTAATGATGAAATGTTAGTTACAAAGTGATGATATTTCTGCAACGCGTTGGACAATATTGACTCTGGTACTGGATTTGAGGGAAGCCGCTTTATTGCAGGTATTTCCAAATAGAGCGGTCTTGTTTTTGTTTTATTGTTCCCCCCTTCTTAATTGCTATAATTAACGTTAGGAGTTCGAATGACGCAGGTGTTCAAGGTACAACTAAATACTTGGAGTGTTCCGGGTACTGGTGGTAAAACTATACTCACACTAACAAACTAACACATCTATTTCGTCGAGGTTTATCAAGAAATGTAAGCTGTTTTACTTCTTAAATGCCATGTTGTCTTATCAACAATTATTGCGTAACACTTGTAATCTAACATATTACCGCCTTGGCTTATTCAAATGTTGGTAACTAGAAGTAAAGTCAAGTTTTTGATAATTCGTCTCGTGTTGCATGTTAAAAAGTGAGTCTCTGGGATACTTACTGAAATAATTCTTCACTTTATCCAATAGAAACACGGATTTTTTTTTTTTAATAAAATCTCTTTAAACAATTCTTCTTGGTTTAATAGACATTTCCGATCGTCAATGGTATAGTTTTTTTTTCCTTCTTAATCGCTTTGTGTACATACTACACGGCAAGCAAGTAGGGAACGAAAAATTAATTTCAGTGAATGAAGGAACTTTTAACTTGGAAAAAGAACTTGTTTTTTTCTTCTTCTTCTTCCGAATAACCCATTTGGAGGGTACTATAAATCTACTTTGGCTTTCTCTGTATGTAATTTTCTCTGCTTCCAAACTTCCTTCATTCTTTGAGAGTATTGTTCCTTTTCTTCCTGGGTCCATTTCCTTCCCTTTATGTATTTCTGTCTTTCCTGAAAACCTGCCTTTTGAATTACTTCTCTATAGAGTGTGTCTGTTTTCACTCCAGCGTTTTTCCTTTTCAGTTTCAGTGAACCATGTGGGTTTGAATTTGTATTTGTTTAGTAAGGTGAAGATCTGTTGTGTTAGTCTATTGTTATTCATTCTGTATATGTGCCCGAAAAATTGCAGTCTACTTTTCCTCATTATAAATGTTGATTTTTCGATTTTCGAATACAGTTCTCGGTTTGGTCTTAATTTGTATTCAGCATTACTGTTACGTTTAGGTCCCAGTATTTGTCTCATTCTTCTTTCTACTTTTTCCAGTTTTGTTTTGTAATAAATAATAACAAACTTCCAGAACCGTTACGTTCAGAAGTACAAACATTTAAGATCTATATCTGAAAGTGTGTTTATGTGGGTTTTATTCGTTTCTTTTTATCAATATTATGTAACTAGAATTTCTCAAAAAATAAATCTATTCTTAAGTTATTTTCGAGACTGTTCAGTAAGTGTTAAAATTATAAAATTATGCATCAAGCATATAATAATGTATTTTACCTTTCAAGCAATTTACCGTTTTGGAATACAAATCTAGTGAGGTGATTGTTGGACTGATTTACTCTGTGGTATGAGACACACTTCAGATTAAATTGTCACAATATTGTTTTTTAATGAAATTCGTCATATGTTTGTAACTATCGTTTTTAAATTCATTTAACTTATAACTGATCTGAGTGTTCTACAAAACTTTTAATATAATGCATTTAATCAACAATAAATGAAACACATTTGCCTTGAAACATTATATACCTAAAACTCTAAAACAGCATAAACGAACGTTCTGAAACGAGTTGTCAAAATTATACGGCACACATCTGTCAGAAAAGACGCTGTTAGTTTTACAATAACAACGATCTGAAATTATGTGACTCAAAACAAATTAGTGGCTGCTTTTTATTGATAAAATTAATCGCCTGTTGGTAAATATAGTTTATACATAATAGTAGAACAGTGAGTTCTGCAAAAAAAAAAAAAGACTTAATAACTTTATTGTAGACTACTGTAAAAATAACACATTTATCTTGAAGTGCTGAAGCGAAATACATTTAACTAAAAAACAACGTTTCCGGGTTACATTGGGAAATCGCAATATGGTAATCATGATTCCAAAGTATCTTCAGAAGTAATGTTTCAACAACACAGGTAAACGCAATCGAGCCGTCTTTCGACTCGGCTTGCAGACGGCGTCTGGTATAATAATTACTGCTCTGGAAGTACAGTGTTAACTGAATAAAGAACCGGCAGGTGCTCACAGGACACCGTTATGTTTCACGCATAATCAAAAAGACGGAGCCCGTAGCCCTCCTAGGTTCAGTTTGGCTCAATCATTAAAACAGGCAGCTGGAATTTCTCTGCCCCCCTTCTCGCGTCTTGTTATGCAAACCGGAGAGGGCTGCAGGCTCAGCCGTCAGGGCGAATTCCCACAGACGCTTTCTGATCTGTCTTATCGATAGTCCCGAGAAACAAGCTTCATCACTGCAACCCAGCAACAAACAGAAAAATAAATTAAAGCAGAAGCACTTATTTGCGTGTAGACTTTCTGCTTCTTCATCCACAATTTTTTTTTTCAATATTAAAACCTACCACTACCTTGTTTACTATCAACTATTGCCATCCACAAAATATAATTATATAATTTACGTTGATATTTACGGAACAACGATTAATTTCGTCGTTGTTAGGTATTTGCATCATCAGTTTTACTTACCAAAAAAGAGACAATACTCACTAACATAGCTCGATCTATTTATCCATGACAGAAGTGTGACAGAGATATTTCACTAAATTACTGATATCAGACAGTAATAACCTCCAACAGGTCAGATTTGAAACATTTTTGTGGGAGTCTTCTCGTCTTTGAAGTTGCTTAGTATCCATTCTTTCTCGATAAATGTGGGCTCATAGTAGTACCATATGTTTTGAGTATCTATAATATATACAAGTATATCTGATTAAAACTATAATATTTGGAATGCATTTACAAAAAGATACTTATACCAAATGTGGTGTGATATGGACATATAAAATCGGTCTATAATGTTGAAAGTTTAAGTCTGTTGGTTTAGGAATTTTAAGCAGCAAGTTTCTGTACCTTAAGAATATAAATGTTTATATGAGACGATGAATTCCTTTATAAGAGTATCTGCCTCTATCCTCACTATCGGAGAAATATCTTTGAAGTCCTCTTCTCAGTACTCCCACGGATGAAAGAAAGGCTATTCTATGCACATCGCTCTTCAACGCTCAGATGAAAAATTTGATCGTGGTGTAAACACGCCTTATGCTTGGCTAAACATGATTAATTACCAATCATCGTGTAGGTTTCTCTACTTCCAGTACTTCATTTTAGTGATATCTAAGAAACGGGCAGGAGTATGTTTACTTTACGACATCCTAATCATTTTCTATCTTATTCATTCTATTATTCAGAGCAGCGTATTCATTTCTTCTCTAAGATCTCTATTCCACTATTATGTGAGTAATATAAAACGTATGGTGCTATTTAGAAGTCTTATATCTGTCAAAGTTATCTTTTTCTCTTAGCGATTCCGTTTCGTACAAGATTAGTTAGTTACACAAGTTCTTTGACACTGTTTGCATGTAAATTTATTTATGCTTCTTTTCATTGTGTTTTTGTCAGGCGTGTTGGATTTACAACTGTAGAAATATTATGAAAACTATTAGGTTTATCTACGTTTTTAACGTGATACCATATTATACTTGTATAATTTCCAAAATATGTGACATTTTCTATGCTTTCATTACATATTTCTTATGGTCGGAAATTTGTTTATCAAAACGTTATTTTTGGGTTTCATACCGATTGTTTTTAAAGCCCTTTCACATTACATTTAGTTCATTGTCAACTTCGCCAGCCTATTATTTTAGGACTGTCAGCCTGCAGGCTGTCATTTATAAAGAAGTTTTGCTCAAGCCAAGGTCTTGACGAGAACTTGATTTTGCGAAAGACTTATTACAAGAATGTCAATAATTCTGTCGAATTCAGCAGCATTTTGATACACAGTTAATGGAAAGAATGATTTTATAGTGTTATTTACTTCTTTATTTTCAAATTGCCTATGGCTAATATAGATACATTACAATTCATATATCACATTAACAAAACAGAAAAAAATTAATTTAATTAAATCTTAAGAAAATGCTCCATTCTCTCTCCTCTATCCATTTAAATAGCTTTTCTCTGAAACTTGCAACAGTTTTGTTCCTTTTTATTTCTTCTGGTAATCTCTTATACATTGTTAAACCTATGTGCAATACTGTATTTGTGCTTTACTACTTCTATTATAAGTCGAATGGAAATGATTTGCCTGCCTTGTCTTTAATTATGTACACCATTATTCTTTTGTGCTAGTATCACAATCCACTTTCCAACCCATATACAAAAGTCAGTACACCTCTAATTATTTAATTTTTAATATACAGATATCCTAAGTCCTTTAACATTTTACTGACATTTTTTATTTAAAACAGTCATGATTCCCTTATTCCTTTAATTTCCTTTACCTTCGAAGTAATAAAATGTACACAGCCGTTGTCCTCTTATGTCGAAAGTTAAAGTATTTGGTAGTTTTTGACATTTATGTCAGACTAATGTTACGTAATGACAATTTATGTTAAGAATGATTGACCAGGATAATATTTTGTTCTGTTGTTTCACAAAATTAACATTTGATTTAAATATATTATGCCATTCGTCCCTCCAGAATAATCGACCTTGTGTTTAACGCGAGTTTTCTTAATTTAACCACACTCCAGTGTTTGAAGTACTGGGAATATATCACTGCATCATCATTAAAAATAGACTATTCTTTGGAATGGTGGTCAGGACAGATATTTCTACTAGAGGTTAATATAATCAGTACAGTGACCAAACGTATTTGAAATGTGTTCTTGTATGAAATGCAGTTTTTTTATTGTTATTGGGAGAAGAAATAATTTACGATGTTTAAATCTGAATTAGGTAACCAGAAATGGTTCTGATATTCAGCTGTGGAAAAAAAAATCAACCAACGTTTATATTTTCTATATTCCTTAAAAAATAGTACTTGGTAAAGATTTCATACATTGAAGCACTTAAATTATCACCAGTGCTTTTTTATTAACTGAACTAGTACTTTTTTTTGATCGGAGCAGTGCAGTATTTAGATTAAAATGTTTCAGTTCACTTTCTTCTAGCAAACAAAAACAGTGGTAAATGAAATCTCTGGGTAATTCGACGTGGTTTAGCGTTCTGTCGATTGCGGATTTTGAAAAGTGTGACATAATCAAGAAAATGTGTAGGTGCTGCTAGTTTGGTACTCTTCGGCGTACTACCTACGGCGACATCTGAAAGAATTATCTACCTGAAGAACGAGGTAACTGTCACAAGATGAAATTCCAACTTTTATATTGCTTACTTTACAGTATTACACCAGGAATAAATATTTTACAAATTCTTCAATCAAGCTTTTAAAGTCAGTAGCTTTATTTGAATTTACATTTCTCCGACTAAATTTACCGTCTTTTTTTTGCAGACATTAATTTATGTCAAGGTTCTTAGTATACTGTTCGTAATCTTAACTCCAGCTTTTTGTATAAACGTAAATGTGAAAAAAGAAACTGAGATCAGTCATCAGCCGAAGACTGTGAAGACATTTTGCCAATGGATTAACAATCTCACCAACATTGAATTGAAAGGTAGCGAACACTTTCGAGCGGTTTTACTTTACTCTGCTCGTTATGAAGTATTTTTTAATGTTGCTCTGAATATTTTAATAATTTTTTTCATCGGTTAGCGTTTTAAAGATTCAGATAACTATATGCCATTGATTAGTTATCATACTACCTTTGGATTCTGATGAGTCAGAGAATTTAAACGTCATATATCCATGTCTGTTTACTCTCATTTTGAATGCCATTGGCGGAATATCTTATATCCAGTTTCGGTGAATCTAAGAACACACGGTGTTTAGCAGTTTGAATTCTTGAATTCTAAGTTATGAATGCTTCAAAATATCGATTGTATCTCCTTTTCCCACTTCGGAGCTTTATTGTAGTTGAACTTATTAATTCCAAAGTATCATAGATGAATTTTCGAAAATCGCGAAAACTTTAATATGAATGAATGAATTAAGATTTTAGCTCTATTCATTCTCTATTTTTTTCCTTACTGAAAACATTTTAGTATTTATACACGTTTTGAACAGCGGTGCTTAAATATTCCAGTGGTAGATTTAATGGAAATCTTGATTTGTTTTATGAATATTTAATTCGTATAGTATTAGCTTTTCGCACAAAACGAGGAAACCACTTTAAAATAGTCAATAAAAATGCGAAGGATGCTTATATCAACCTCTTGCAGTGTGAAAAGAAAGATAGTTGGTAACTGATAGATACTTTCTGTTGTGTTTCTTTAATTATTTAAAAAGTACGAGAAGCATTTTGTACGTCTTTATAGAAAAAAGAATTTCGCTTTTCAACAACAATATTTGTAAAAATGTCGAATGCGAGGAATACGTATGAATAAACAGAACAATGGTGATATTTAAAATTGCCTATAATCTTTTCAAATTTCTTTGAAAAATCTAGTTCTCATCAATATATTGATCACATAACTATAAATTTTATACAAAGTCATTTGCTTTGTCTAAAAAATATGAGAACTGTTGTTCCGTTGATATTATCTTTCAAATCAGCACTTTAATGTTTCATTCATTTCAAATTTCTTATTCTAGACTCACAAGAGGTTACTTTTAAATTGTTAAATTGAGAAGTTAGTTTACGACTGCTTAAATTATTGCTGAAAATACGTATTTTTTTCTCATCATTTACAGTTTTTTTCAGTCAATGTCGTAGATGGTACAGGTCATTTACTAAGGAATTTCATGTGGTTCATAAATCTGAAGGTACAAAGTTGAATCAAAATCACTCGATAATTTTTTCTTCAATGAAGCGTTCAGTATTTTCCTAGTCACATTTCAGATATGTAAAATAAGTTGATTATAATGATATAATACTTAATTTTGTTCTCCTCACAAATTTAAGAAAACCTTTTTCAGTGCCAGTTCGTGTTTTTATCCTCTTCCACTTGCTCAAAAAGTAACTGATAATGTATACTGCACGCTTTCCAGATTCTCGTAAGCTACTGAATTTGGCTATCATACTCTTCAGTAATCGCACATTCTCTTTTACGATATCTTAAGTGTTTCCCTGAGGAATGGACACTTCAAGGTTGTTTCAATGAAATATCCTTGATTTTATTTTTGACATTCAAGGAAAATTAGTTCCACAATTAATTGCCAGAGTTAAGTACGTTGCTCGACAATTTCCGGTCTTTACTTGATTCGAGGTATTCGGAGTCAAAGACAAGTCGCGGTTCGTACTTTTTGCGCGGTCACTTCTTTGCCGTCCACACTCGATTCTCCGCGAATAGCCCTCCCCTATCTCGTCTTGGCGCCGTTCCACCCGTGTTTCTTCTTCAAGTATCCTCGGCACAAAGAGACCAGCCGACAAGTGTTGCTCGCCATCACACTCAACACTCAATTTGCATTCCGACAGCGCCTCGTGCTGGTCAAAGGGGCGCGATAAGACTGCCTGCCGGTCACTAGGGGTAACTGCTACTATATAAGATATCTGTCTTCTCTTCTTGTCTTCCCCCCTTCACCACTACTGTCGTTACGAGTAAATCACCAGAGGGACTAAAAATTGCAACAGACACATGGAAATTGCGACGCAGTTGCCTCCCATAGTGCTACTAATTTGAATATAATTTCGTAGCCTCACTCCGCACTAATCACTATAGCAATTGGCTGGAGCTGACGTCACCGATCACGTGACCATAGCTAACAAATTAACAGCGGCCAGAAATGTTACTAGAATTTCGCGGTTATGAGTACAATTTAATAGCTGAAATCTGGGAAGAAATGAATTGTCAAAATACTATCATTAAGTTTACTTTTCGTAATATTTTATTTAAACTGAATACTTCAATTTAGTTTAATACATACGAAACAAATTTACGGCTAAAAAATGTTTGTGGTATTTACATTGGACATTAGATTTGAGGTTACATAAGACTTGATGTTAAAGCTACAGTAAAAAACTTAATTTTGTTTTAAATAATCTGTGGTTTATTTATAAACGTTTCTCGGGAAACAAACCGAGTGATGTTGTTGTTAATGCACAATATTTCGGCGACTTTACCTCCGTCGCCATCTTCAGGTGCAGTTGCAAGTCTTGAGGTCTGCCTTGAAGTCAGCCTTGAGCGTGTTGTTAACGACGCAATAATAGCTCTGCAACTAAAGAATAAATACTGTAACTAATGAAGTGATGATCAATTTTTTAAATAAAGATTAATAATACACCAATGCAATTTAACTTTTTTCTTTGCAATGCAAACTCTGACTCTTAATTTCAACCGCATTTCATATGATTTTTAAATGAAATTTAACTGACAAAATGTACAAACATCACACAGACGTCGCTGAAGATGCTCTGGAAAATAGAGTGAAATGCATATAAGAATAATAATATTAAAATAAAAATCAATTGCAGTGGCGTATCGTTAATCTTTATAAAATAAATCGATTAACTTGTAATTGATGCAATAGCCCACAACATCCAGTTGTTACTGAAATGATGAATCGGCTTTTATATTTTCATTCTTCTGAATGTGTTTCTAGGTTTCAATATCTCTGTAGCACAGGTACAATGTTGTACTCATGGGAGTTATCGATTTACACATTTATACGGATTTAGGAGATTTGGGGCCTCAAAAACAGTTGATTGTGTGTATGTAAGAAGTAATTAGCGTCCCACTGGGAAATAAGTATCATAATTAAGGGAAACATAGTGAACTGAGTGTTTTTCAAAGATTGTCGTTTAATGATCTGATTTGTAGTATAAAATTTCTTTTAATATCTCAGAAATAATAACATGGATTGGCATGAAATAAGAGTAGAGAATGATAAATGTAAACGACAGATATTGCATTCGTAACACTAAATGAAGAGGAAGCTATTCTGTTGTCCGCCAGTGGCAGCTTTTGGTAATTTATCTGGGGAAAAATCCTCAATAGAAACCGTAATGTTTTTAAGAAAATTGATACTCTATTCTTCACCGTTTTTCTTACAAAATTTCGAACAGTAAAATTAGGTTTTATGTGCTTATATAAACTCTTTATTTAGGAACTTTGACTGATAACATTGCTCCAATTTTATAATGTCCTCTGAGTTGGTGCTTCCTTATCTGAGATAAGAATGTATTCTATTTACAACGTTCATAAGCCGTACTAGGAGAAAACGTGATTCATTAATAGCAGTACAACAAATATCACCATTTAAGATACATATAATGTTTATGGTAGTAGTTTAAGTGAATATCCTTGAAGGTTTTTGCAACAGAAAAGTTTATGAGAAATGAACTTTCTTTATCAATGTGGATTTTTTTTTTTTTTTGTTTTTTTTTTTTTAATTAGCATTTTAGGAAAAAGGTTCAATTGCCAGGGGACTTATATTTTTGAGTTATAGCATGTCAAACACTTGGAAGTGGTTGTTCTGTATTTTAGTGGCAGCGAAGCGCTAAACATAATTTATTTTGAATTAAGGACGTTTAATGGCATACAAATTGCCTAACTGCGGTGGAACGTCAACTACAACGGCTACCTTTCTTGTTTGATTTCAAATTTCTTCGATTCCTTTGATGTAATCAGTATATAATTTAAATGACTGCTAATCAAAAACATTTCCTACGAAAAACTATTGTATTCTCCAATAGTTTTGCTTTGCCCTTATTCTGGTATGAGAATTTTTATATCAATTTTATAGTGGTGAATAGAAATATAGCATTTGATAATGAACGAAAGTGATTCAAAATGATGTGTGCCTGCACAAATAAGTACAAAAATTGATAAAAAAATTGTCTACATACATTTAAAAAGACGGTTTTGTATGTTAGCTTTTATAGTTCTTTGAATTATTATAAAGTTCACATCATAACCGCAAGTTAATACGGAATCAATTTCGGGTATAACTTCTGGACTAACAAAATATACATCTGTAGTTGTAAAGAGTCTTCAGCAGAACCGTAAATGAAATATGCTCTTGACTTCACTAATATATTTATCGCATTCTTTAAATAACCTGATTTAATTCCGAGAATCACAAGTATAAATGTTTGTGAAATTCAAAAGTAAGACAGTACAATTTTGTCTCAATCTTTACTTTTACTTCCGTCTTAGCATATGGACGACAATTTTAAGATATTCGAAACTTAGAAGTCATTTTGCAACGACGCAAAATTTTAAAGTCTGCTGTTAAGTAAATGTTTATGTTCTTTTGATAACTGATTTTGGCTTTCATCATTTTCGAATTAACGTCTATGGCCTATCTTTGTGGTTACGAACAGTGGTGAATTAATAATGAGAATACACCATATTTAAACGTCGGTTGTTTAGTTGTTAGGTTTTCTCTAACTATAGTTTAGTATTTGCTTTATCCCTTAAAAAAACTTTATTTAAGACACTATGCTGTTGATTTTTTATTTAATTACTCTGCCGAAAACTGAAAAATGAAATTTCACAGATTAAAAAGAAAACTGTACCTACTAAACAATAACTAGATTTTCCGTAGCAATCTCACTTACGGGATTTATAGTTTTTTCTCTTTGTGCGTGATATTTTACTTAGAAACTATTATTTTCAAAGGAATGATCCGAATTTCTCTCTCTAGTCTCATGCTTTGAATCTAATCAGATTTCGATTTTACAGAATTGTTAAAAATTACGTAAATGAATTTAATGATGAATGAATTTTCTAAAGAATTTGTAGTAGATGTTTCACCTCTCATCGAGCTATCATCAGCGACGAATCTACGTTAGAATTTATACTTAGTTTATTAAAAAAGTTCGCAAAACTAAACATGGATTCCACCATTGATAAGTTGCTGATGATACCTTTATGAGAGGCGAAACTGATGCGACAGTGAAAACAGTAGCTCTGCTACTATTCATTAATAATTCAAACAACTAAGCAACTGCTGAGAAATGTCATGCAACAAAATCGCATAGAGTTTGACTTATTTCTACTCTAATTTTGTTGTTAGAGTCTTAATTTATTTTCTACAACAGTTCCGCTTGAATATTACAAACATTTACCAGATTTACAATCGATGTAAGCAAGATAAGTGTACATAACAGTTATTCTACAGGTATAAAACTGAGTCCACATTGTAACAGCTTCTCCGAAATGGTCAAGAAATATATTCACTGCGCTGTTTTTCGCAATCATATTGTACCTCCATAGCTGTAGCATTTCCAGAAAGCAGAAGTTGGAAATGCGCGTAATACATTTATCTGTCATTTGGTAGGTCACCGAACTGTTTATGTTACCTGACAATTTCCGGGTCGTCTTTGGTTGACGTTAATTTTTTCAACAAAATCATCTAGGTTGTATAATTGGTAAGACTTGCATTGGAATTTGAAATCCTGGTCCAGTGATTCGTTTTTCAGTCTACCATGGTTTCCCGACACGAATTTAGGTGGAACATCTGGATTATTTTCTTATACAGCAAATCAGAATATCAATCTGCGGAACTCAGTTTTAATGACTTCGAAGTTGACGAGCAGGAAAGCTATTGCATTAATAGACTAAACTAAATTCGGACTGAAAACGTGCTACAATAAAGCTTGCGAGTGACATAGCTTAGCAAAAGTAAGATGGTAGTGGTAGTACATTGCAGCTTTGAACGTGTTGACAAATCTGCCTCTACAAACATCCCTTTCTTTTGTGGCTGATTCGGATCGTTGGCACCTAAACAGGCGTAGCAAGGGGAGAAAGCACAGTGTATCGCGTTTCATTTCTGTTTGCGGAAGATAGAGATCTGGTAGTGAAACTGATCCTTGGGTGAACAGTATAGGGGCTCTTGCACGGTGTGTGGACTGCGTTAGGGGAACTAGCATTCTGTCTGAGGCTCGAATACAGTCACACGTAAGGTGCTAGCAGGTGACTCACCAATGACTGAAACAGATACTGAAAATTTCAGTCTCATAAAACTGATAAAGCGTTTGTGAACTAAAACTGGTAAGAATAAATACAAATACTAAGGTGACCTGTTTGTTTTTAATTAGTTCTTTTGTTGTTGTTTTTTTGTGTTCTTTGTGTTTTTTGTTTGTTATTTTGTGTTTTTTTTGTGTTTGTTTTTTTTTTTTTGTTTTGACTTTTTACTTTTTGTCTTTTTCTGTTTATGGCTAAAGTGTTATATCGACAGTAGAGATCATGCCATCTGTTTGTGAATGTTTTAACCTTTGAACTAATGTTTGTAGGATTATTCTGTTAGTGAAACTTGTGTAACATACCATCACAGTAATCAACTAGATAAACAGTAATCAGTTTAGCAGATATTCATGCAATGGTTGATTACGATCGTGAACCGATCTAATTTTTCGAAGTCTAGTACGGAAGTGCAGTAAGTGTTTCAAGTTTTTATTATTGATTAGTTTGAATGGTTTCTGGTTTTAGCGAGTATCTAGAGACGAATAATGAAGATGTGGACGGTAGAGGCATCCGAAAAAATCCACAGTTAAACGCCGAATGGTATTCCTGAGTAAATATACGCAAGGGAACCTTCTTGGTAGAAGTTGTTATTATAATTCACGTTCATCCCTGTCATATAATAATCTACAATTTTTTTCTTTACGGCAGAATTTATTTTAAAATAATTAAGCTACAATAAACTTAATTTCTCAAATATTTTACAGCATTAATAAAATAATCTGACAAGCAAGAAACATCACTGTAATCGAATCGCAGAATTCCAGTTTATTGTATTACATTAATTACTTTCAGCAGCCAGTAGTAAAAGTAGCAAACAATATCACATCAATCAGCAACAGTTGGTATCAAGCGTTTGTTTTGTGTGGTTTCATAAAAGGAAATCGCAAAGCAAATGGACTTAAGTAAAGAGTATTAAAATTAATACGGAAGAAATCAGAGTAAGCAATTATGTTCAAAAATAATATGCAATACCAGAACAGGGAGATAGCAGGCGGCAAATTAACAAATCTGACTTGAAACATCGGAAAATGTGAAGTGCCTTTGAACTACTATAATCGAATTTTAATGCGATTTCTGAACTTCTTTTTAATATTCTTGTATATGAAGAGAGTAACACGTCAAAACGTGTTGCTAACCCTTCCTTTCCAATCCTTTGATGCGATGAAAGTACAGTAGGAAACATCTAAGTTTAGTGCGCACTTCTTTAACTGGATTTCTTAATTCTGTTTTTGTTGGGTCGTGTCGCATGAATGTATGACGTTTCCGCACTACATTCTGTTTTTTAGTACGAAAAAACCTCATTGTTTCCAAAAAAATCATCTTCCTATTCCTCTCAAATAATACCACAGATATCAATCATTATCTCTGACCATGCTCTGAAGTAAGTAAAGACAAAGTAGGTTGACTTTATACATCAAGTCATTATTCCTGATAGTATAGAGATATCATTTTTTCGGCGTATTTCTGCAAAATACGACCTATAAAACGTAATCTGCTGCTAATTTTGTTTACTACAGTAGTTATATGGATGTTCCATTTTGTTATTACTCCGAACGTTAGGCCAGATAATATTTCGAGAGTCTCATCTGCGATTGTCTGTGTAACTTCCGGTCACAGCATTTATTTTCGACCGAATCGCCTTTCTCGTCTAATTTCTGCCTTCAGTTATTTAGAAACATCATTTAAGTCCAGTGTATCTACTGTCAACTTCCTTACGCTTTCGCTTAAATTGTTCTGTGAAATCTGTATTAATCTTTTCAATAATGTAATCTTTAGATTACGATGTTATTCAGCACAACCATGTAATTTTAATGTGATTCACATTACTTTGTCTATGATACCAGTCTGGGTATCATCTACAGTCTAAATCTAGCTTTCAGTAACAAAATCATTCTGTCTTTTTAACAGCTTAGGAAAATTTTCTGGGATCTCTGCCTAAGAGTTGCTTTATTTGACTGGGATGCACTGAGTATATGACACTGTCAAAATGATTTGATTGGTCAAATAGGCCTTCTATTGTAATCATATTCGTCCATCGGATTTCTGTGGTGGAAATTGTTTCACTAAAGCTGCGGTTGTTGCTGGACATTTGTTTTTAGTGTCTGTAGCTACTTGGCAGCTATAGGAGAACGATTTACATACCATTCATTTTGGTAATTTTCAAATATATCCTTTAGCAGCTTATGCATAAGCAACTGCGTGGAAATTATCGTTAACAATGTGATTTCAGAGATTACGTTGACCATTTTTCTTTATCTATATCATTAACTTTAGTAAGTTCTACAGCCGATTTTTGTACTTTGTTTTTTTTTTTTTCGTTTATTTTCATGCTCCAATCATAATAGAAACATAGATTTTACTTTATTAATATGTTAATACATTCATTACACGAATTTTATTGTACGCTTAGCACTTCCTACCTGAACTTGCTAACGATAGTAAATTCCACAGCAGTCTTCGAAAGAAAAATTACTCTACGCTGTTGTATTTCCACGGTACTACAGAACATCTGAGTGGTTCCGTTGATACTGCAAATCATCGAAATTCCGCAGAAGATATTATTAGCAAACAAACGATGAGAATCACAGCAATGTATCATTTGAGAGATCCAGAGTATATATTTTTTTATAAGTTATATGCCAAACAAAATTGTGGTCTATTACAAACAGAATATTTTCTAAGCGTATGATATAAACACATACTGTATCAAATAGATATCGATGCTAGTTTCTTTAAAGCAAATATTTAATTATTAAATTATTCTGTTGTTAATTGGATAACAGTAGCAGGAACTGAATATGCAGGATGTAGCGATTGATAAATAAATGTTAAAATTTTGAAGACATTTTAAAGCATCCATTTTATCAGTCTTTGTTAGTTTCTGGACGAGGCTGTTTCATGATAAGTCCGGTCATAAAAAAGTGTGGGAGCTATGGAGTGAAATATAAGATATTAAAATCGTGGATTTGTTTCCATTTCTTTTATTTTTTAATTTATTAATTTTATTTATCATTCCTGTTCTACACATCCCTGCTGAGGAAGATATTTGGGATTGGGAGCATTTGTTCCAAATAAAAATTTAAACAATAAATTTACAACCGTTATTTGTAAAAGTCATAAATGGTTCATTTCACTATCCTGATTTTTTTTTTGATGGACTGGAGGTCAATAAGATAACCTTTTAGTATTTTTATTTTTTAAAAAAAAACACATCGCTATTATCTACAAATTGTTATATAGGCCTACTGTTAAGAAATTTATTAAACAGATATTTTCCAGAATGATTAGCTTTTCTTTGAGGTAGTTACAATAACGTTTTTACAGGTTATTTTTATTTCTTCTATTAAAATTGTGTATTTGGTAATTCGATGTAAACAAGCAAAAATGTTCTGCGACAAAACACCTAATATGATAAAATCTGAAAGCAACTCTAACTCTCTGTTTGTTTGTTCCGTTTTCATGTATAAACGGCTAAACTGATATTGATGAAATTTGATAAGGAAATGCTACATATCATTAGGAAGGATATAGCATACGTTCTTTTGGATAAATAACATACTTTTTAATGAAATTTTGAAAACTAGCCAACGGTGACAGACAGATGTATACCGTGTGTAAGTCTCGATCGCTCAGATTTCATTTCTCGTGTGTGATCTGTTAATAAATTTCATGTACAGATACAAGTTATCAAATAGTTTATACGTATTTTCCGTGACCATTTATATAACTTATAATTTTCTATATTCTAGCAATAAAATTTTAAGACCACGCATACGAAGTCGCGGGAAACACCTAGTAAATATATATATTGAGACATCATTGTAAGAATATTGAGCTTTTTGTAGAGTTATTTGACCGAGAGGGGTGGTGTAACGGTTAGCGTTCTCGCCTCGCATTCGGGAGGACGGTGGTTCGAATCCCGGTCCGGACATCCAGATTTGGGTTTTCCATGGTTTCGACGTAAAGCAGTTACAAAAAAAAAGAGTTATTTGCAACTGTTTTTGGTTTTACTCTACAGGTTGGAAGGAATTGGAACAGGTTGGTGATATGGTACTGGAAACACAGACAATACAGCTGAATATTGGCCTGGTTTATTGGTTTGGGGTGGGATATAGCGGAGACAGGGAATTTAACTGGTAGACAAAGATATGTTGCTGTCGTTCTAAAGAGAAAATCCATTCCTTTGCTACAATCGGGTTTTATTTCCACTGTTGAAACTGGCGGTGCCCCTCTCAATAACACTTGTCGCGGAAGAGCCGCAGGTTGCACGAGCGAAACTCGACTGGCTTTGCAAAAACCCGAGGGGTGAGGGTGCGACCGTCACTGTTATTGTTGCGAGTGTGGAAAACTATTGAAGCGCCGCGGCGGCTGACCCAGAGGGGCTGAATGGCCAGGGAGCCCTCGACACGGGGTCGCGCCCCCTCTTTTTCCACCCATCCTACCGGCAAACTGTTGAGCGCTGCACGGAATAGCTGGCGCAGACATTGACCCCGCTTCAGCCGGCGCCCAAATACACAGAAATGAAGCCGGGTGAAACACAACACTGAAGCAATGATTGACGGTACATATTAGGAAGTTCGTGGATATTATTCTTTCTTTGTGAAAAAAATTTAAGATTTGCCATGAAGTAACGTATTATCCAGCATAGATTACTGTGGGATAGTAGCAATGAATGAATAAACTGCAGCGACCAGTGATACTGCAACCACAGAAACACTGATTGGAACAGTAAAAATAAGAATGAAAATAGGACTTCGCATTCATTACACAGCCAGAGCAGCCAGTTGAAGCTCCGCCATTGGAGCTGCTTTGGTGGAGTTTGCTGTCGGTTGACATTTACTCCTTCCTCTGCTGTTGGTAGGTTATGGCCTAGCTGTTGATTTGTCTTCGTGGTTGGCTGTTCGTTGAACTCATTACACAGTAGTTTTAGGAAGATATTAATGGAGATCGCTACTGAGATATAAACTCCGTTACAGTAATAATAATAATAATACCTAATTAAACTTGTCTTTTGAAGTGTCAATTTTTTGGGCATGGTAGGGAAAAATTTGTTTGCTTTACGCGTTAAGAGCGAATGCGTTGCAACGTTCTGCGCATGCGTACTTAATGTTCTGCACATGCGCATTAATGATATTTTAATGCAAGAAGCTACGATAGAGTTCGCTGTAGCTTAGGCTCATATTAAACAGTGGATCAAATTAAATGTGACACATATATTTCCTATTTCAGTTACCATAAACGTTTGATTGCAAAAGTATATGATATAACTTCACCAAATATAACGGAAGTAGAATAAAATTAATATTAATGCTAGTTATCATCATCAACAAAATATCTGTAAATATCTACACCATAAATATATATATATTTTTTGCTGATGTCTCTAGAATCCTGTTGCTTGTAAGAACAGCTGTCAGATAATTTTGGCCAAATTGTTCTCCGATAAAAAAACTCTAAACACAAAATACAAACTAAGAATTCACGAAATACTCTACTCAAAGTGTGCTTTATCCTTTTGATAATTTTCATGTGTTTACTAGAATAACTTGGACAAAGTTCCTGTTTATTTTATAAGTGTAATGAAGATAGTACCTATCGCTCGTCCACTTGAGTGCAAAAGAAACATTAAAAATAATTTAAAAAAAGTACGCAAAAATTGTGTGACTGACCCATAGAAGTTTCACTTTTTTCCCGTTTACGCGCTGATGTATACTTTTTTTTTATATTTCATGCATGTTCATATATAAATAATTTAGAAATAATTAATTTATGTATGTCCATCGAATCAGCACACTATTGTGAGATGTGCTCCAATTGAAGGAAACATACGGTTGAATTCCAAAATAAGCTTATTAAAATTGTCTTTCGTTAATGGTTATGTATTGGATAGTGTAATGTGACACTGCAAAAACATTACAGTAATAGCTGGCTGTTTGCAATACATTAAATTAAACCCAACTTTAAATGCTGTGTAACCATCGACCAGGCAGTTAAGTTTTCACTTTTGAGACACGGATTCACCGGTTGGTTTTGGTTCCTGATTTAGCCTACCATTTTTATTATTATTATTGTTTTTTTTTTTTTTTTTTTTTTTTTTTTTTTTTTTTTTTTTTTTTTTTTTTTTTTTTTGCTGGCAGTAGTCTTAACCACTAAAAAGTCATTATTTCTCTCACACAATTCATGCATGGCCACCGCCATTATCCTTTATGCAACCAAATTGACACTTTATTTCGTGTTGAAGATATATAAACCGATTAAAGCTACAAAGCCGGGGGGGGGGGGGGGAAGAAACATTTTATACCTTAATCTTACGGTATTTAGAAATCTACATATGAGAAGAAACACCCCGGTATCTACTGTTACCAGAAGAGGTGAAGATTAAATGGTGGGAAATGAATTGGGATAACCAGACAGACTATCGACTCTAGTGTTGTTTTGAATTTTTGTACAGCTGAAGAAAATGGGATGTTTTTAACTTCGTCTTAGGACATCCACGTAAATGACTCGGATATTCTTCATCTGTTCAGATGAGTAGGAAAACAACCACGGCTGAATTTATGTCTATAAATACTTACTCGTACAAACCTACACAACCACCTGACTGGATTCCTAGGTAATGGTCTATTTTAAATTTCAGCCTCGTCAGCAAGTATCTACCAGTAGTATTCCGACAGCGCTGAAACTATTTTCAAAATTATATTCACGACCATGTAGTGTTTGTCTTTCGTTCCAATTACAATAGAAACACCAACGCAGGTTTTCGGAAGTTTCAGCGTCGACAGAGTATACAGTTTACGTACCAGTCTATTTCTGTTCCATCAACAAAATATGTTAGGTGTGTGACTGAGGTTTTCATCAAATACTACTGCCTGACACCCTTATCACGTTTCCAGGGCAGCTTCCTTCTGTTCGCCCGGCTGCATCGGAAAAAATATAATTCAAATTTCGGAATCAAAATAATATAAAAACTAATAACTCTCAAATCAGATGTGAAAACTGTCCGCCCTTTCGCATAAATTTTTTCTTCACTTACCTTGATGTTGGTAGCAAAGTAATAGAAACGAAAAAAATTATATAGAGAAATCTTAAATTAACTGTCCAGTCTCCTAAGAATAAGTCGTTATTGCCATTTAAGTTTTCTTTTCTCAAAAACTTTATCATTAAATATTTATTTGTCAATTCTTATTTATTTTGTGTGATTTATATTCCAAATGCTGCAAAAATATTACTGTCTACCAATCGAATTCTACGTTATTATTGCTTTTCACTAGAAACCTTGCACATAGGTCTTGTTATGTTTATCTCTTGATATTATAGTGTGTACAATGTTCACTTTGTTTTATTATTAATGTTAATTTTATGAAAGTTTTTTTTATATCTTAATGGTTTGAAACGATCTGTGGATGATTGTCTTTTGGTATATATCCTTTCTGGTTCCTAATGATTTCACACATATCATTCACGTTTCAATATCTTTCGTTGGTTTTAACATGTATTCCACTATTTTTTGGGATACAGATTATAGATAACGATCTAAAACAGCTGTTATGCTTAAATTAATATAATTAACTATGTACTTATGTTCAACATATAAGCTCTTCTTGTCCTTCTCTCTGTTCTTTATTGTGGTGATGGGTAGAAAGCTATCTGTCAAGAAATTTCCCTGGCAAAGTTGTTAAATTTCAGAGCCGATATGTTACTGTAAGTAATTTTATTATATTTCAGTAAAAACGATTTCGTTCGAACTACAATAACACAAATTGTTTCAAATAATTAGAATATTACAAACACGAGAAATTACACTTTCGACATCAAGACATTAAGGTAGTACGCGTCTAAAAATTTACCAAGTTTAATGACATACATTAAAGTGGTTAAAATCATTATTATCATTAAAAATCAATCTTGATTTTAAAAGAAATATTACATGCCAGGAAATTCAATGAAATGTTACTGATTTCAAAATTTAATATATTATTTGTCAGGACTTGGCTTAAAATACAGGTTAATCTGTACTTGCGAATGTGATGACATAATGTCCACTGTTTCACACAAGCAGTGTATCTTACTGAGAGTAGCATGCCTGTCCAGTTTCTCTTCCATTACTGAAAAATATTTTCCTGGATAATAACGTGTATCTAAGTATTTTTTATTTATTGGTCCAGTAAATTCATAGGTATTTCTCCGTGCAATGTGAAAAACATAATTAACACTTAAATTTTACTCTTTCAGTTAGACGGAAATTATAATAGGTGCAGAATGGCACTCTAGTTGTTGAGTGGTAATGTTGTCATGTATGATCCCTCCGGCTGGGCGCCGGTTCGACTCCAGCCAAAGTCTTGCTGTTTTCTGCTCTGATGGCCATACTGTGGGCTACCATAATCAGGTGCTTGATGTGTAGGCTGTTGATTCTGGATAAAAAGAGCACAAAAACATCTGAATTAGTAGTTAATAGGAGCCTCTAGCTTAGAAATATGGACAGTAATGTTTAACTAGTGGCGAAATAACTCGACTGTTAGCCGGTTTTCTTAAATGTGGGAAGAGATTTTGAAGGTGTTTAGAATTATCTACTAATAATTGAACAGCTTAGAGCTGTTGGAAATTTGTTTCTTTAAAATACATGGAATGATGCCTTCAACAGTTGCGGGTATATCTGGGTAAGGGAGATGCCGAAAAACATCTATATTGCCCGTCCATTTATGCGCTTCAGTAATTTTTGATCGCAACAAATTAACGATGTCTCTGACTAACTCGATTGTTACACCCACTATCTGAGACACTGACGTTTTCATGCTTATTCAAAATTACTTTCGTTTTGCTACTAAATGAGATATTACATTTGAGTTGATATAAATGTTATAATTTTTTGTTATAGTCTAAATTACGAGAAAATGGATATCTGAAGTGACTTTAAATAATTTATCTCTTAAAGATACCTTTAATCGTGAATCTGGCAAAACATTGAGGTTGTTAATTTCTCCACTTAACGAAACATTCAAGATGTGATAGCTTCTACAGCAGAGTTTCTTTCGACACAAGTAATAATAATAATAATTATTCCGTGTGGTCGGAATGAACTGGTAACAGGGGTTTCCGTCCCAGTCGCAGCCACCTTAACCTAATCCGGTAGTACTAACGGATACAGGGGACCTACAGTTTAACGTGGAATCCGAACCACGGAAGCGTCCTGGTGTGCTTCACATTACACAGCAAGCTGTACTAGATGTGAAGATCGAGTTGAGCGCCTATGGAAATCCCTGCCGGGAGATGGATTCGAAGCGGGGACCTTTCGATCCTCAGTTAGTCACCTTAACCAATGAGTGGGATTTTTAGAAACAAAGCAGAGTAGAGTTTCAATATTTACCGAAATATTCTGCTTATGGTCAACAATTTACATGCGTAGTTCACGATGTTTCATTCAGCTCTAACTAACCATGTCTTCATATTTACCATTCTTACCTAATATTCTCCGGACAAAGTAAAGCTACTACCAGTCAAATATATCATTGTTAGGGAGTGAAGGAAAAAGCTTCTTTTGATTCAACCTCTTACATCAAGTTTTACATTCTTGCAACGAATACAGCTTTCTTATTTCACATCTGTAAGATAATGATCTTGTGCGAGAGAATCTGATGCAAGTTTAAACTTCCAGGAATGAAGCAGAGTTAGATTCTAACTATTTATGGTCCTTACAAATCAGACATCATATAAATAATACGTTAACGATGCAAGATGTATTACCACTCACTTAAAATCCCCAACATATTAGCCGAAATAAGAAAATGAGTATGCTTGTAAGCAGTGACGCTTTATTGATACTTGAACTGAGTTACTAATGAGTGGATAATTTTCAGTGAGACAATGCACCAGTTACTTCAGTTACTGAGAGCAACCATAGGAGTGAGTGTGTGGCGATGGGTAATTATAGTTATTGCTGCGTATACGGCTTATTGATGGCTCTGTTTATAACACTTAAGTGAAGGTCTTACAGCAATCATCCAGCACTCACTGGTAATGTAGTTTGTGGCGTGACAATTGTAGCATTGAAAGTATACCCCGGTGTTATTGTTATGCTTTCGACGAACGACCCATCAATGCTTCTCGTGGGCAGTGTAAGAGGACCTCATAAAGCTGGCTGCCCGACAAAGCGTTAATGTTTCCACCCACATGAAGCCACTCGCACCAGTTGTCATGCAACACTAAACGATTTCTTCTTTCCCAGTGCATGAGACAGACATGAATAATATTAAGTCACCAGCCTCAAGTCAGTCAAAAATGACAGACAGAACGGATTGTTCTGGCATGGCTTCTCAATTCCTTAACTAATAAGAATTGTTATAAAATAACGCTCAAAGAAATTCCTCGTGCCTTTCACTAAAGTACGTTTCACATGTCGCGTTTCACGTGTCATCCTTGTCCAAGTTGCATTTCAGCCTAAACACAACTCCACTAATATTGCCGCAAGAATTAAGAGATTTACTGTATCGCATGTTAGTGGCATAATGCATCGCGATATAAACTTAATAAAAAATCTACACAGCTTCTTACATGTTTCTTTTTTGCTATCCGTGATTCAGATCGATATTACAACGTTTGGAAAATTGACAAAGTTACATGCGGCTGAAATAATGACGTCAGTGAAAACAAAGGAAATTAATAATAAATCATAACAACTTACATCGTGCCACGTAACATTAGTTTTAATTGTAGTCCAGGCTGTATAGATTGGATCAATGTGGAACTACTTTCGTTCGAACGAAGTAATGATTTCAGTAACAGGAAGCTCATGAAAACAATTTTTTAAAATTAAATTACTCAAGCCCTCTGCTGTAACGTCAAATGTCAGTAGTGATTTTAACCCAGAGAATATAACGATCTAATCAAAACTTCCGCTAATATTGCTGATCAAAAATTAAAGCTTATAATTACATATCTATTTGCAAAGAATTTAGCGAAAACACCTAGATCGAAAGAATATTAAAAACAAAAGCAACTGATAAATAATATGTCGATTTAAATGGAATATGTACTTTCAATGTTCTGACAACTCATTTCTTTGCGAATGCTTAACTAAATAAAACTGTTACAAATAACGAGCATAACCTCGATCAACATCTCTGGTCGTTGTTAGTTGTGCAGCGAAATCGGGAAGCGTGACGTCACAGCGTGACGGAGATGGCTACACAGTGACCAAGGTTAGCGTTTTATTAGTATAGATAGATAATTCAACAAAATCAAGGATTTTTTAAAAAACAAAGATTTCGGTCTTCTATAACCTGCATACACGAGTACGAGTATACTTGTAGTACTGATTTTTCCTTACAGGTACCCGACATTTTATATTCATATGACTGCTACTGTAAACTGCTTTGTTGATTTCAAGTATGCTGAAACTGTACATTTCAGATTTAATATCTGTTTTAGTTACAAGTGCAACAGATTCTCTTCTCAGATATATTGTATGAAAACTTAAGCAAGCTCCGTTTTTCTCAACTGGAGAAGTAACTGCACCTAAGAAATAAAATTAGCTAATGAGAGTTGTAAAGGACAAGAAACTAATAAATATGTTGATTGTTCATCATCAGTGTGTTAAGCATAGTGTACCCATTTTTTTCTTAATGTTTTACACAGCGTCGAGTCGAGGTAATTAGAGGGAAATGGATTGAGGCAAGGTACGGGAAGGAATTCGGCCATGGCATTTTGAAGGAACCATCTCGGGATTTACCTGGAGTGGTTTCAGAAAACAATTGAAAGCTTAGATCTGGATCGACAGAGGACGCTTCGAACCAGCGTCCTCCCGAATACGGTGACCCCATGCAATTTCTCAGAGCACCCTTAACTATGTATTGTCACCCTGAACAAATTATCAGCTTCCATGAGAGACCGCTCAAGATATAAGCTGTAGATCATTACTTGATCTGCACACCTGTTTGTTGTACTTTCTCGTCGTCTTCTACCTTCAATCATTCTTTCCAAGACCAGTTTCTCTAAATTTCAATCATCTCTTATCAGTATGCTTCCGCTGGGTTTGACATTTATTAGTCGCCAAAAATTTCCGTCAGGCAAGCAATGAAACAGCAGCTCTCGTATCTCAATCCGTGGAATAATTAGCTGGAGATATGGCGACGCCTCAAACCCGTTAAGGCCCAGACTACAAAAGACTACAGTTAGAGTTGGATCTACGTCGGTTTGAGGGAAAAAGTATCTGAACAGTCACAGTTTTGTAAACTGGAGACTGGTGATGTAGATACTTTCGTTTCAATATGTTTATTTTCCGGTCAGCAATTTTGTTTTATTAGGACAATATTGAATTTTAGGTATGTGCACTTTAATTAAATGCGTTGTGACTGTAGACTGCACTCACCTCAATGGCTCTGCAGCCTTCGGCGAATGATGACGTCAGAAATGTTAGTTCCACTGGCTGCCATCACAGCGCTGCTAAGCAAACCAGGAAATTTCAAATAAATAACTGCTTTTGATTTCGTTTGCACTTCTATTATTAAAAGGAAGTGAAACTTCCATGCCAGCAATTAAAGCAATTATCTATTGGGGATGTAACTGTACCCAAATACGAAGAACAGAGATCAAAAACTATAATGCGAGGAAAAGATATATGTGATCTCTGTTTAAATTTAAATATTATTATTTCTTTAATTGCGACGATTATAAGCTAAATTCTAGTAAGGTGAAGGGCACCTGATCATTCTTTGTAGCAGTTTCTAGAATTAGGCCACAACATATTATAAGAAATTTTTGACAGAAGATAGGGAAGATGAAAGTTTACTATAAATTCAGAAAAAGTATAAAATCACGAAATATACAGAACACATAAATAATCGTTATTTGTGTTTGAAATTATGCTTTCCTCAGAAAATTTTTCATAACAATAATTTTATTTTTATTTTTAACTGGCTTTGTGGAAGTAATTGGTAGTAGTACCTACAAAACCGGTGGGCAGAGATAAAAAAGAAAATTATAATTGCAGGCAGACTGCAGATGTTCATTTCATCACTGCGAATCTGTTTTAATCATTGTGCATTCTGTTTTCCTTCTACGTGGAAGAAGTAGTGAAAAAACGAAGCGTAGTGCGGGATTTACTACCCAGAATGACATTTTTTTAAATTTTTTTTTTAACACAGCTTATGAGGTGGTTATCGACATGCACTCTGCCCGTGTAACAGGTTTCATTCTAGTGTAATACATATTGACATGGTTGAGGTCAGTCCACAAGAGCCACTCCTTACCTACAGAAACATTTGTGTTATAGTAAGCTGTTTATAACAGTAGCAAGACAATTACAATTAGATTGGTTTAATTTAATTACAGTTGTGTTTGCAAAATACCTTTAGCTTTTGAGCACTGATGAGTGTCATATTGTGTTAACAACTGAACCGAGGCAAAATTGAGAGTGTTGCTCTTTTTCTTTTTAAGGCCTTTGACAGCATAAAATGGTGGTAAATAAGGTAAAAACTATTGGGGTGGATGAGAAAGTGATTTACTGTGCAGAAGAATTTTTAAAAGGTAGAAAGCAAAAAGTTGGTTAGGAAATGAAGTATCAAAAGAAGTGGAAATAAAAATGGGACTGCCACAGGGTAGCTTTTCATTATTCTAATGAATAAGTGTGTTGATTGCTTACTATCAGAAATTAGATTGTTTGCAGATGATATAATGCTATATAAAAGGATCAAAACGGTAAAGGACTGTAAACAGCTGCAGGGTGATCTGGACAGGATATATAGCTGGGTTGGTAAACATGGGATGAAATCAAATGCAAAGAAGAGTCAGTTATTAGATACGCAGATAAAGAACTAAAGGTTGATTATGATTATGAGGTGGGGAAAGAATTGCTTGTTGAAGACTCGAAATGTAAAATTGTTCTTATAACATTTGACAACAAGCTAAACTGGGCAGCACTCACTGGACAGGTGGTAGGAAAAGGCTTCAAAATCCTTCACTTGTTGGAGAGAGTGATGAGGAGATGCATGAGAGAAGAAAAGAATTGGGTTACAAAACTTTGGTCAAATCATTGCTCGAATATGGTAGTGTAGTATGGAACTTACATTTTGGGTATCAAATACAGGAGTTAGAGGGGTTGCAGAGAAGAGTTTCTAGATTTGTCTCTGGAAATTACCATAGAACACAATCAGTAACCGATATGATACAAGAGCTGGAATTGGATTCAATGGAAGATAGGAGGAGGGTGAAGAGAGTCATGGGGATATACAAAGCGTATATTGGTGATGAAGCGTGGAAATATATTGGTGTAAGAATTTAAAGTAATGAATGGAAGGGAAAAGATGACAATGACCACAAGCTGGTACTCGATTTCAGGCAGAAGGGTATGGGAAGAGTTTATTTCGTAGGCAAGGGGGTCGGGGTTGGAATAAGTTACCAAGAGAATTGATGAATAATTTACCAAAAAAGGTGAAAAAATTTGAAGTTGAAATTTGTAGGTGGGTACAGGAAAGGGGGAAAAAGGGTATGTAGTGAAATTGACACCGGCGCGTGCGTTAAATTGCAATTAAATTAAATAAATAGGAGGAAGGCGACTTGTCTTCGTGAGTCAGGGTAAATTTAATAATTAATTAATTTTTCTTAAGAAAAATATCTGGAGGAAGGCGATTCTCCACTCTAGTTTGATGGTGCGGGTTTGTGGAGTAACGCCTGACCCTCGGGCTTGGGGTGCTGTAACTGTCCCCCGCCCCTTGGACAAGTGTTCCCTCTACAGCCCTTCGCCCGCATGAGTTACGCCACAAAAGAGCAGCGCCAGACACTCGACCGACAGCAGACAAAGCAGCTCGGCCCGCTTTATTGTATCTTAATTCCTCAATTAGCGACTAGAAAATTCGCTCGCCTGCAGGTATCGCTTCGCCTCGCCTCGCCCCCCACCCCTCCCCCCCCACTTGCCTACTCTCCGCAATTCGAGTGTGGGAAATTTTTTTATTGCTGCGACACAATACATCACTTGTCCTTGGAACAATACTCTGTGAAGAACTATAGCCGCCAGCTTCTTTTCTCCCTCCCATTGTGTTGCAATGTCTGTTCGTGCAGCGGCGTCGATATGGTTTGGTTACTGCTTTCCGGGATAAAGCCGCGTGCAACGCAACATGCGTTCCATATAAACAGCTCATTGGCCTTCTTGAAAGTTAATAATTTCAAAGGTACCATTAATCTGTAACACCACTTCAGGGTGTCATTTCGGGACGTACTATAAGATATTACTGAGTAAATATTACGTTAAATTCTTTAACTGAGTGGAAATAGTGAGGGGAACTATTTACATTGACAAATGTGACTATTTAGTTATTTCAGATCTAAACAAAATAAAATCCTTCATATTATGCCAGAAATTTGGACCAGTAATACGAGGCGCGTCCAGAAAGTAAGTTCTGTTTCAATTTATCTCCGCTGCAGCGCTGCGATTGCAGTTCCGCACATGCTCTGTAGACGATGTGTATCAAGGGGAAGAACGTGCGCCATTTGGAGATCGCTGTCAGTTACGTACGCTTTGTTGTGCTTGTTTGAAATGTCGGCGTTGATTGAAAATCCCGCCGCCTGTGAAATCAGGTCTGTGATTCGGTTTCTGAATGCGACGAAAGTGAAACCAAGTGAAATTTATCGGCAAATTTGCGATGTTTACGGACCAAATGCGATGAGTGATTCGATGGTGAGAAGATGGGTCCGACAGTTCAATGGCGGGCGTAGTGATGTGCACGATGAAGAACGAAGTGGGCGTCCACCTTTGGTTACAGAAGAACTGGTTCACGCGATTGATGTTCTTACATCTCAAGTCTTTCCTTGGCGGTCATCACTTCACCAATGACGACGAGCTGAAAGAAACTGTTTCCAACTGGTTGAAGACAAAGGCGGCAGATTTCTATGAAGGAGGTATACAAAACCTGGTGCCACGCTATGACAAATGCCTGCAAACTTTCGGCAGTTATGTGAAAAAGTAGTTTAAGAGTTGTAGAATTTTGTGGAATAAAAATTTCTTCTGTATCTGGGTACAATTTCATTTTATCACCAAACGGAACTTACTTTCTGGACGCGCCTCGTATTTCAAAAATTATCCATATGCCCAAAAAATCGCTTTTATAACCTTCATCATCGTCATATTGAAAAAGCTTCCAACCACTGATCGGGTTTGCTGTCCAACCACCATCTCTCTTCATATACTGTCCTCCTCAACACACTTTTAAACACCTTTCACCCGTCGATCCCTTTGTCTTCTTCAGCTCCATGTCCAGCATCTTCCATGCTATCTTCTCCTCTCACATTGTCTTCTCGTGGCCATACCACTGTAAACTTGATTTCTCTATTCTTTGTTGTAACGGTTCCTTCTTGACCATCTCTCTGATTTTCTCACTCCTCATTCTGTCCGTTCTGGTCACTGCTACTCTACTCCTCTGCATTTGCATAGCTTGTACTCTCCTTTTGTCCCTCTCCTTTACCACTCATGTTTCCGATGTCAAAATTGGCACAGTGTCCGTTTTATAGATTACTTCATTACTTTTTTTTCTGACACATCTCTACTCTATACCAGATTTTTACTACTCTTAAAAAAATCTACCTGCATATCTTCCTCTATCATTTATCTCCATTCTGTTTCCTCCGTTTTCTTCCATCCAGTTTTCCAAATATTTGAAACATTTTACTTTATTCATTTGATCTCCTCCAAGTGATATGCCTGTGGTTGTGATCTATTCTTTGGTATTGTAACTACCTCTTCACTGTTTCTACCGTGGAGTGGTCAGGACAAAGGATAACCGGGCAAGAAGGCATTATCTTGAAGATATAAATACTGCGTGTGAGTGTGGGGCAGAACAGACCATTCAGCATTTATACAGTTGCCCGCAGTGCCCATCAACCTGCACTTTACAAAACCTCCTTCGCGCCAGTGACAATGCCATACAAGTTGCTAACTTTTGGTCATCCATTATATGAACTTCATTAGTGTCGATTGATACCTGTCTGTTATTGTTAATACTGTTTCTAACAACTGTAAAAGCCGCGTTTTTGACACGAAATAAATAAACTGTTTCTACCAGAGAACTTCATGTCGTATGATGCAACTACCCTTTCAAAGACATCACTTCACCTGTTGGATAAACATCCAGTGCACAATGTACTGTTTTGACGTTAGCAGAGATGATTTAAGTTTGCTGCTAAAGAAATGTACCGTAATGTTTGGTCAGAAGCCCGTTTTAATTTACTTTTTCGGAAGACATATAAAGTCCTTACGATACCGACAGACATTTCAAAAGATATTTTCCTCAGATGCTTTGCTATTTAGCACGGATCATTGCGGTGAGCAGGTAACATACAGTCCAGGCATGCTGGGATTTACATCACGCCAAATGAAAGATTGATATACTTTTCCGCCCTGCAGAATATTAGCGTATAATCATAGTGCAGCTTCATATAACTGTCGATTGTGCCACGTGTGTAAAGGAGTGCCTACGTTCGTCACAAGATGGAATCGATTCAAATATCGAGTCGAAGCAGTGATATCTAAAATTTGATGACCATGAGTTACCGGGTGAATGTTCACAGGTTTACCACGTGACATCATCATACTACAATAGATTTCATTATTGACGATGATTTTCGAAATCGAGGCTATCGAATAATGTCACATAGGAGCATGATGTTTAAGGTAGACAATTTTAAAGTTGATTGGTATAGTTTAATATATTTGCTCAGTATAATCATCTGACTCATTATAAAGAAATACTTGGTGGGTATATTGGCAGATGAGAAAGCTCTGCAAAATACCCTTAATGCTATTTTCGCTGAAGTAGCTGGTAGCGAAATAGACTATTTTCATGAAAGACACAGAAATTGTGAACTAAGTATTTATGAGAAAAATAGTCTAGAAATAAGCATATTTTTGTTTAATTTCCCCACCTTACAGCAAACTATATGAATTTAGAAACGCTTTAGTTTCAATTATTGGCCTGATACATACTATTTATAAATAATAAGAAGAAAATCACTACTTTCACGCCAAATTATAGTTTCTTGGATGATTTTTTGCCTCAAAACTTCGTATGCAATAAATTACATAACAGCTTTGGAGTTTGGACGGAGGAAACGCACCCTTATCCAGTTGCGAGGGCTCAAAAAATCTCACAGGCATCGAGGTCTTCCACATAAGTTGCTACAATGGAGTTTCTATACCGGTCTTGGACCACAACAACCGGTATTGTTCCTGTGGCGAACCATTCGCGTTCCTCGGCTCCGACTGGTCTGTGAAGGGGACTTGCAAAGGAGCTCTGAAGAGGTCACTGGACAATTCCGAAACGCTGAACCCACTACGCCCAAAGTTGTCCAGACTGTCGTTCGTGAAGAAGTGACACGGTTACTTATGCCCCAATGTTGTTGAGCTGATTTACCCACTAGTCATCCACAATTTTGTTGTGAATGATAAACCAGAAATGTGTTCTCGAATCGTCCCTTGACTAGGCTCAGAGCAGCTGAAGCTGTTCACGCACTTAATTACGGAGGACTGGACGGCCGCGAAATACCAATTAGTCCCGCCGTTCAATCCTCTTTGGACTCTCAAGCCGCCGATAAACTGGAATTTCCGCCTTATCTCAGAAGTTTCGCTCACAGATTTCCTTCATTTGGGGTCGAGGTGACTTCTTCGATACAACAGCAATGAAGATTAGTCTGTTACAAGTAAATGATATTACGCAATAGTGTCCAGAGAAACACGGTCTTTAATTTGAGTAGAATACATTGGACAGCTGGTAGCGAAGGATTTCATAGCTCTTTTTCTGTTGCAGAGAGTTATACGCGGATGTTATTAGGAAATGAGTTTACTGTATATTAAACCGTGATCAAGGCTTATGTGACAGCAAAATTATGAGTATTAAATACAAGAGTTAAAGGTAGTGCAAAGATGACAACAATTTTTTTTTTTTGCAGAAATTACGAAAAACCATAATAAGTAACAAAAAAATCAGCTAAGAGAAATAAGACTAGTTGACCGTCTGTCAATTACGAAATTATCAAATTTTCAAAGGATGTAGTTAATTCCTGAGCAAAAGAAGAACATTTTCCGCTAATATGTTTTTCCATGTGTGTAAATTCGAAAGAAACTTACGTAACCCTTACCCAATTCCCTTCCATTACAACAACTGTTTCGTAAAATGAACACCAAGTGGTGATTTGAAATAATGAAATTTTGCTGTCATCTCTGCATGGAAAATCTGCGTTTTTGAAGGAAGATTGATACTAATTGAGTAGTCATCGGTAAACGTACGTTGTAACGGGTGGCAGGTATTTAATTCGCTGAATATTGAAGTTACTACTGGAGATTCCAACCCTAGCTGCATGACAAAAAGAAATCATGAAAAACAATGTACACACGTACTTTGTGAAGTCTTATGAATCTTCTTTTTCACTACCTAAGTAACTACAGTCCACAGCTGCACACATGTGTTGTTGAAATTGTGATGCAAATAAATTTACAGAACCTGGTGACATACTCGTGATCATAGAGAATGGTGAATTGTTCATGTCCATAACACGTTCAAACACTCGTTTTGGAAAATTTGAAACCATTTGCACGAAGTTTCACAGAAGCTAATAAAACATAAAAGTAATTATGGACGACGTTACTGTTTGAAATAGTTTACAGTGCGCAGTGACTGGCTAATGGAACAATCGATTTTAAATCGTAATAGTTATTGCAGCAAGTAGTATTCTTTGACCTAGATTTTTTCTTGTTTCTATAACACTGCTTTTATTACATCCCAAGATATTTAAAACTCTCTTGAAACGCAGCTTATAATTTTTCCCTGACGTGGTGATTTCGTTGTCATCGCTTATATTGATAAACCTTACTGTAAAGGTATTACTGGGATATGTAAAGCAAAAAATAAATTTTCTTGTTCATTATTTCTCTTGTTTGTTTTTTTGATGTTTAAGTTCCTCAGTTCACTCGAGATACAAAGAGTCGCTCATGTTTACTTTCTACTATGAATGTAACTTCATATGGTCTCAATGACCTGGTGAGAGAGACTTTAATCGCTATATCTAATGCGCCTTGACCTAATCTGGTAATCCTAGCGGCTAAAGGGAAATTACAGCTTAAAGTCGAATGACAATATAACGGCATCTCAAACACAACAAAACTGCTGCGCCACGAATGAAAGTCAGCAAAGATTATAAAAACCACGGCAGTACTGAGACTATAAATGAGGACTTTTGACCTGCACAATAATGAGATCTATGTGACATCTTAATCTGAAATTATTATTCTATCATCTGTACCCATTCGTCCTGTTGTCCTGTGTTTACATGATATCTTTCAGATGCGAACAGAAAAGGAAAACACAGCGCCTTACGAAAACAAAATAATGATTGGCACGTCGTTGTTAGACATATCAGAGAGGAGAAATTACATTAGATTTTAACATGATGAAGAAATCGATAGATTAACAGTCACTTTGTTTAAAAGTAACAATACGAATAATACAGGATAGAATACAGAAGTATTTGTAGCTACATTGCTGCACTAAATGCATCCCACGTCTATTAACTGTATTCCATCCTTTTATTATTTTTTACTAGCACTGTCGTGGTATTGTATGTTTTTGAGTCAACCCGTTTCAAACCAATTGCAGTTTTTGACTGAATTTTGTACAGTTTTAAAACTGGACATCAGTGATGGTCCGGTTGTTTAATAACTGTTTACTACCGACCCCGTAGTGGCCAATCAGTTTCTGTTACTAATAATTATGAGCGGCACATAATGACGTCAAAAACCTTGAGCCAAGTAGGATGTCGTTTTAGAAAACGTATTGATTCTATGATTCCATAACACGATAATGGAGTGATATTTGACTTGCTCTGGTTGTATCCACAGGTATAGGAAACTGCTGGGGCAAGTTTCAGAATTGTTCGTGGGTTAAGAGATTTACTATGGAATATCGTAAAGGATGGAAGCTTCTTTGTATCTGTTGACACTTCAATCCTTAAGCAAAAAAGTTACAAGATATCTGTTAATAGCAATTAATCCAACAATACTAATAACTGTCAACCAATATTTGCACTGAGCTATGAAGAAGGAGACTACAACTTAATTTCATTTACAGAGTCAGCCATTTATCTTAAAAGAATAAGTACAGGAATCTTAAAAAAGATTATAATTTTTAAAGACTTATTGAAATTTTTTCTAATAAGTGTTAATTTTTAGCAAAACGCCTCTAGCTTTATATAAAAATGTCATTTTTGTTCATTATGAATTTCCTACCAAACTGATGGCCGATCTGGTGACCGAGCGTGGTGGTGTAACGGATAGCGTTCTGGCCTCGCATTCGGGAGGACGGCGGTTCGAATCCCCGTCCGGGCATCCAGATTTGGGTTTTCCATGGTTTCCCAAATCACTCCAGGCAAATGCTGGGATGCTTCGTTAAAAAGGCCATGGCCGAATTCCTTCCCATTCCTTGCCCCCATCCTTTCCCGTCTCTAAAGACCTCGCTGTTGAGAGACGTAAAGCAGTTAAAAAAAAAAAAAAAAAAAACCGATCTGGTGATTTCTCGAGATGAACAGAACAACCGCATTCAACAAATTTCCGATACCAAAAGTAAATTTTAGGTCTACTGCGAGGATCTTTACGATACTCGTTCAGAAAATTACGTTGAACTGCTGTCAAAGAAGATGTAGTGAAACCAAAACACACAGGAAGAAGATTCTTAAGCAATGAAAGCAGACGTTTTAACTGAGCAAGTGTTGTTTGGGGTAACTTAGTATGGTAATACGACACTGAATGACTGCAACTTGAGGTCTTTTGCTTTACCTCATTTTGTAAGTTATTTAAAAAATCACTTTGTACTTCCAAAGTTATGAAGTTCTTTTTGAAACACCGATTCAGTGGCACCCTGTAGAAACTTGTGGATCTAACTGATGCAGAAACGTACAGAATAAGATAGATTTTGTACCCCTTTTCACAGTCATGATGTTGTAAACTTTAAATACGTTTCACACACACAGAAGAAAGGCAATTCTAGAGTTCAGCAGACAATCCCTTTTTTGTAATTGCATATCAAACGAAAACAAGTTTTGTTTAATGTGTGCATTAAATTTCGAACTGTTAGGTTAACATAATTAAGTGTATAATTGCTGATAAATACTGCATATTAAATCGTACATATCGATTCTATGACTTGAATGATTCCCTTGACAATACAAAAATTAATTATTAGCTACAAAATACATATTAAGTTATTCCTAAAATCTAATAAATGACGTTAATTAAACTCAAAACTCCTGGCGAGGAAAAGACAAAAGTCAATCTCCGGAAGGACCGTTTTCATTTTGCCAGTGGTTGTTACCTGTAGCTGACCGTTCCCACCGTTGGAATCGAAGCAAGAGGCCATCAAAATATTTACGAGCTCGAAAACTGAGTACTTGAGTTAATTTATGTGTTTTTCGGGACACTGGGAACGCCCAGCCGCCGATGCCGAAGTATGACAGGGAGCAGTAGTTACTATCATTACCAGGTCATTACCAGACGTATTCCTCAATGTTTAATAGTCCGTCACCAAGGATGTTATTGCTGCAATCTTGAGATTTCCAATTGGCACTCTCTCAGATGACTTAATTATTTGGCCGTCGTGGGTACGCCGGCAGTAAACCGAAAACAGCAGTAGGGATTTTGTTTTGTTTTTGTTATTACTTGCCTCGTCAACCTGCAGAAACACAACAGCAGAATCGATTTTTACCAAAGGTAATGTCACAGGTGTTTCCAGTAATCGGTGAAATTTTGTCAAACCATGAAAATTTCGCTTTGTAACATTGAAATTTTTCACTTTTTAGCAAACTACAATAATTTTGGTTGATTTAGGTAAATTTTTAACCGAGCGTGGTAGTGTAATGGTTAGCGTTCTGGTTCTCGCATTCGGGAGGACGCCAGTTCGAATCCCCGTCCGGGCATCCAGATTTGAGTTTTCCATGGTTTCCCAAATCACTCCAGGCAAATGCCGGGTTGCTTCCTTCAAAAGGCCATGGCCGAATTCCTCCACATTCCATGCCCCCCATCCTCTCCCGTCTCTAAAGACCTCGCTGTTAAGAGACGTTAAGCAGTTAAAAAAAAGTAAGTTTTTAAGTATTTCTTAAATCTTGCCTTACTATTTTATGAGACTAATAATGTATAAGTTTGTTTATTAATTGATTTATTATTAGCTGAAATATTTCAATTTTGTTTTGCCGAGGCCTGAAATAAATGAATTTTGTAAAACATTTCTCATCAATCAAAATTGTACCAGAAATTTTATTACTTATCTATTTTCTAAAACGTGTATACTAGTAATTTTAGAAAGCATCTAATCAAAGATAACTTGAGCCTTTACAATAAATTATGAGGCGGGATTCTTATGGTCATCAGTGTGTCCGGGTAAGTATACAGGAAAATGAACTGAACCATGATTCGTTTACCAATTCGCATCTGGGTGCTCAGTTATCCCAGAGTGTCTGTTAACTGAGGCGTTGAAGGTAATGGTGATTAGGGGCGCCTGGGAGTGGTAGTACCTTCCGAGCATGACTGACCATGTCTTGACTCAAGACAAGTCATGCAGACTGGTCCACACCAGACATCCAACTCTCACTTGGTAGCTCCAAGAGCTATCACCACTGGCTTAACCAGGTGAGGGGAACCTGCTGCCTTGCAGGTTTGGTAGGCAGGTCCAGCGTTAGGGGGGGTTAAGCAGGGCAAAAGTACCCGGGGCCCGGACCACCAAAAGGGGGGCGCGCCGGCCTGGGTGCCTAAATAAATAGAAATCAAACACAAATTTTAAAATCTGCACCAATAATTTTAAACATTTTTGTATTAAAATTTTCTGAGTTATGCAAAAAAAAACTAAGTGTAAAATAAAAATATTTTCTGGTGGGGGGGGGGGGGGAGGGGAGAGGGCCTAATGTCGCCTACCCGGGGCCCGAGAATCGTAGCGCCGGCCCTGTTGGTAGGGGACTATCAAAAGCTAAGGGATTCAACCCTGATAGAAAATCTAACGCTGGTCTGGAAGCGTCAATGTGGCAATCCCACAGCCAGACTTGCTACCTTTTGGCTAGTAGGTGTAAACGTTTTTGTTTTCAAGTCTCAAAAAGAAATAGCAGGACGGATAACAATAATGACTATGATAACAGCCAGAAGTTAATGGCCGTCCGTTGTTGCTGATGGAAAAATATGAAATGATGTCCTACTATCAATATCGTCTGGGCTGTATACCGTCCCTTAGTAGTATTTCGGCAGCGTAGACAGTAGACCTGGCTGCCAACTCATGTGGTCGGAGTGTTGATCACTGCAACCAGCAATGGTACTGCCGTGCCTCGGATTGCGTTGAGACCACTGCTGTTGAGTCCAATCTCCCTTTTTTCAGGAAGGTTGCAATCTGCAACGAACAGCATCTGGTGCACATGATTTGGTGGGATGTTGACATCATACAATACAGAGAGTATATTAACAATACTTCTCAGATCCTGGGAGCCAATTTGACGTGAAAGAGTGTGCAATTTCCCACTCTATTTTCTCACTCATCATCAGCCTCTCCAGTAAATGAAAGATTTTGGAAGCTTTCCTTACCACTTTCCCAGAGTGTCCTGTCCATTTCAATTTACCATCGAATGTTGTGCCAAGGTATTTAGCCTAAATGTCTTCAATAATCAATTGCTCCATCACCCCATAAACACAAATAACTATTAAACAGATTATTTTTGGCATTTATCCTCAATCCGTGTCGATCTAATCAGCTAGATATACTGTACCTGTTCACAGCCCTCTCCCATCTGAATTTTATCGTATAACATTACGAGCTTTTGTCTTTTAATTTTCTCGCATTGACAACTAACATGCTAAAAGATTTATATTTGATTCTTGCTTTACGCTTTCTCAACTTTGAGGTAATTAAAGGCGGGAAGAGTTTAGAGGCAAGGACAGGGGAGGAATCCAGTAATGGTCTTTTGAAGGAACCATCCAGGCACCCGCCTGGAGGGATTTAGAGAAATCATGGAGAAGCCAAATCTAGATAACCGCCCGGGGATTGGAACTCGCATCCTCCCAGATGTGAGGCCAGGGCGTTACTGATAAGTCATCCACCACGCTTCTAATGTCCTTGACTTAAAGTAAGGGTAAATACAAATAAATAAAAAAAACCTGAACCATACGCGATTCAAGGAACAACAAAACTAAATAAATACAACAAATAAGTGTTTTACTGCAATATGAATGTATCTGCTATGAATCAGTGAGCGGAAGTCTCCTAATCAAGCTTGACTGAATACAGTAGAAAGCCTTGAAAGAGTGAGCTTAGAGGCGATGCAGACAAATGCGCTGTCATTAGTGGCACCATTTCAATTATAAAGACCTTAGCGTATTTTCGCTTAAACAAAACCAGTACATACACTCACCCGTCATAGAAATAATCTGGAAAATCTCTATAATGCAACACAAGAAGATACTGGGTAAAAGAACAGGCACATTGGATTAGAATTTTCTGAATTTAGAAATAAGGATGGTAGCAAAAATATCGCCGTACGATAATTCTCACAATATCTCACTTGTGCTCAAAATAAATTACGTCGCTTGCCAGTACAAAAGTGCCTGTCTGTTTATGATCTCCGTAAAGTTCAGAGAGGAAGTTCTTAGTAAACACAAGTCGTCGACATTAGAGAATTGTTTGAATTTGTTCGGGGAATTAAATATTTATGCGGAAATTTGTTAAATGAGCTTTAGTCTAACAATGGTAATTGTGGGTTTAGATGTTGTAGGATAGTATTCTTTTAGTTAAGGGTTCAAAAGATTTTTACCATACGGACCTTAGTTTCCGAGATATCGGATACATAGCAGCTGCGTACCTTCACCTCTGTCACAGCTTGCTGTGTATTGTGAAGTACACAAGAAAGCTTCCGTGGTTCGGATTCCTCGTTAAACTGTAGGTCCCCTGTAACCGCTAGGATTACCGGGGTAGGTTGGATAAGGTGGAAAGGAACTGGTCGTCCTTCTTCTGACACCAGGCCTAGTATATCTTCTTGGGGAGGGTCGAATCAATCTTCAGGTTTAGGAACAAGCTTAGCTCAGCTGCTTCGTATCAAGTAAGTACTTGTTCTTCGAGCGGAAAGGGGCGTAACCGAGCGGGCAAAGTCCCAACCAACACGCTGCCGAATTGGATTTGGTCAGTTATTATCGTCGACTTTCTCGGGAATTGAAGTGTTATCGTCCAATTCGTTGTTTGTTGTTCTGTCTCTTAAGGGTCAAGCATTTGTTTGGTGTATGTGATTCTTATCTGTTCCGATCGTTAATTAGAAATAAAATATGGAGCTTTCATCATCTCTGTAACGGACGAGTAAATTAGCTGTTCAGTAAAAGGAAGTGTCTTGATTTTTTAAAATATAAATACATATTTTTTTCTTTTGCTACCTTACGTTCAACTGCAATGTTCAACCATCAATCGTTCTGGCCTCGCATTCAGAAGGAAGCCGATCCGAATCCCCGTCCGGGCACTCAGATTTGGGTTTATCATGGTTTCCCCAAATCACTCCAGGCACATGCCGGTATTCTGCCATCAAAAGATCATTGCCGAATTCCTTCCCTTTGTCCAAAAAAAAGGTCAACTAACAAAAATACTCGATTTTTTAATCAACCTTTAATCTGTACATAATATTCATCATATTATCTTCTAAATGGTGGGAAACTGGATGTTTTCCAAACAAATCTAACATAAACTGTAGTAATAAAATTTGAATGTACTGGTATTATCCTTTCCATCAAGTTAAAATATTTCCAGAAAAGTTTCTCCTGTCAGCCATGTTCCACAATTGAAACCCTGGAGATTATGACTCTGAAGCACAGAATCGAGAATCGTCAGAAAAGGCAACGTCATCAAATAGTCGAGCTGTGCATCAAGAGTCTGATAACGGAACATTTTTGGGTGCATCCAAGTTCTCTACTGTTATGATGTTATCACCACAAAAACAGAGGAGCAAAAAAAGAGGTAGCAATGGTAAGAAAAATTTCAATAAGAAGTCACCATATTAAGATGAAAAACGGCGCAGAATGATGAAATAAAGCTCAACTTATCCCAGTTCCAGTGAACAGTTCTCGGAATCATCAGACGAAGAATACACGTCATGTGACTACTGTGCGTTAGATATTTGAAAGAAATGTCATTAAGTAAAGGTGACTGGATAAATTTTCATAAGTACTACGAATGGTTTTATGAAATCTGTCTAAATGCTCGTGGCAAAAAGAAAGTGGTAAATGTGTTGAAAACTTTTTTCTTTTTTTTTTGCTGTCATCAATCTTTCGACTGGCTTGATGCGATCCTCCATCCTATCCTATCTTGTGCTAACCTCTTCATTTCTATATATCCCTTACAACCTACGTCCAAAACTTTGTAATGACTATTGAATACTTCATTAACCTAATACGTGTGATATGAAGCCGCAAATTATGTGATCAAAATAGTCCCATATACAGTCCAGATAGCCTCACATTTTTTTAAAATTTCTTTCCTATGTAGTGCTTTTTGCTAAATTCTTTGCTTAATTTTATCATCAAATGCATAGACCATTATGTTTCATCGAGGATTCATTAATTTCACAACTCTCAGAACTAAATTTTTAAGCTAGGTTAAATCTGGTAGCATGCACTAGTGAGAAACTACAAGGCTTTAATTTTGAAATAGACCCACCTTGCCTTATTCATAGTAATTTTTACCGTATCTAACACAACTGATATGGAACACTAGCTACAAATAATCGGTTTTTGAAGTAATTTAGCTGAATTAACGTCGGAGCTAAGTTCCATCCGTCCATAGAATTGGCATTATTATTACAGTACTTCGCCACTCTGAAACATTTTAACTAGCGATTATGCGTAATGCACATCGTCTGAATTCGGCTTGGTCATCGCAGGCTAAGGACTGGGTGCAGCCGCTTGGTGGCTGTTTGATAGTAATTTATTGCTGCTAATTGTGTCCATTAATGTTTACACTGACAAATGGGGTCTCCCGGATGCTTGATGAGCAATTTATTGCACGGCTCTGGAAGTCATCAGTTCCATGACATTAATGGCTGGCTGTGTATTAGCTGCGAGTGCCTAGGTCATCCGGTGGAATGTGAATATTGCCGATCAGTTTTTATAAAAATTCCTGCCTGTTGACGAATGATACCAGCAAACAGTTACATAACAGATGCGTAGTTTTTCGAATCTAACACGACTGTAAACAAAGTCATATTAACATGTAAACCGCTTGAAAATAGCACTTGATACTGCTGTTAATTGCTTAATTTTTTTTTTTTAAAATACCATGTATGTTAGGTTGGTTTTATCGACTGCTTTTATATATGTACGATTTGATAAAAGTTGAAGAAAATTTTATGGAAATTATTTTTATAAAGATGGTACAAACATCAAAGCATGATGGGGAAGGGCAAATTTACAACTTTGAGACAAGGTTCCAGGGGTCTGAAAAGTCTGATGCGCAAATTATAAGCAAAAACTGTATTCGGATACCTATGAAAGTGGAATAAGACAACTTACTAACCTTTGTAGATGTAATAGTTTTAAAAGCTACGAATAAATTTACAACAGTTGTTCAAACCGGCGTATCCCTGCCTCCACTGAAACATGGAATGAGTCTTCTGTCTTCTCGTGGGTACCTGATCCGGGGGTATCTGTATACATCCCCAACATTTTTTTTTTTTTTTTATTTGTACAAAAAAATCAGCACAGATAAAGTCGGATATTACATATTACGCCGTCTTTAATTCATTATTAAGGATTAAAACTCATGCTATCTGCATTCCATCAGTGGAATTTGAATTCCTAATCCTTTCATTAAGTTCCCTTACATGTTCGTCTTGTTGCCTACTCCATATCGCCTGAAACTTACAAAAAAGTGAGATTTTGTATGTTTCAAGACGGATGTTCGGTATCTCAAATTCATACATTCGCTCTTCTCCATTATTCCCGAGAATTAGTATCATTATCTAGTGAGCAGTTTGTATTTGCAGGTTGTTCAGAAAGTTAATCATCTTTGAGAAAATATAAATTCTTAATTCCAACTAAAATTGAAATACCCAGAACGTTTGACACTGACCAGGGATTAGAAATTTTCACAGTCTCTTATATTTTCTCCCGAATTAAGCTGTATTATAATCCAAAGTAAGTGAATTTCTATTTCTTAGGTATTATTATAATCAATTAAAATGCAAAAAAGCAACTAGAAGTCGGAGAGACTTCGATTCACATATTGTTGATTATACCCTGTTCACTCCGAACTGGCGGTTCAATTTCATATACCCGTGGCCCCGCTCCTCACCTCACAACCCCGTCCCTTCTTATTTCTCCGAACTGACTGCTGTGTCAAAGTAGTAGTGGCGTCCCAAGCCCGTGGTTTCGTAGACCACGTCATGCAGCCAAATTGTAAGGGGGCATCCATAAATTACGTGAGGTGTTTTTCCGGATTTTGGACCCCCCTCCCTCCTGGTGAGATTTCGTGAGATCTGGCCGGACCCCCCCCCCCCTCTGGTGAGATCTGGACCGTGAGAACCCCCCCTAGATATCGCCCTGGAAACTTTTTTTTTAGGTCACACCCTAACTTTTTTGACGAAATACCCTCCTAAAATCGACTTTGCCGCAAATTGGAGACCTTCTTTTTTTGCTCTACTGTCCCCAAATGTTTCGCAAAATCTCACGTGAGATTTCTGTAGACCCCCCCCCCCTCCCCCTTGGTGAGATTTCGCCGGACCCCCCCCCTCCCCTATTTCACCTCACGTAATTTATGGATGCCCCCTAAGCATCAGCACGGCCCAAAGGTTAGCCACCTTCACACCACGATTCACAATGTCGTATCATCTAGCCGGGCGTTTGATTTTTACGGTCAGGGGCGTCCATCCATGCCAGCAAGGAAGACTCCCCTCCCACTTCCCACTGTTGATAGTTAGACCAACGCGGCTGGTAAATGCACGGGTCGTGGAAATCCACCTCAATGGAGTGGCAAATTTCCCTTTCGCATGCGGGGGAAAGGGCAGTTGAGTGGGGATAAAGATGACTGACATTGAGCCGCCTCTTTAACTGAACAGATTATAGTTGACAGAGCATATAAACATCACACTGCTGAGCTGTCGCACTGAACCAGGAACACGCCCATATGGATGCAGACGATTTTTGCAGTTCTCTGACGAGATTCACTGGTTTGGCTAATGCATCGCATTATTATAAAATATGTGTGTTCGCCTCACATTGGCTGAGAGTGGTCAACTTTTACTTAAATTTGATTTAAGCATTAGTGACTCCAGCCTCCGTAACTACTGTATGGTAACAATTTTATGCACTCAGTACAACGTCCAGTTAGTTTTCAATAAACGACATAGTAGATCTAAGACAAATAAATTCTCAGCATCTTTGAAACAGTAAATATTTAGATAACATTTCTTACTTACCATTAGAATATGCAATAAAAAACCGTATTGTTGATTTAGTAAATTTAATCTGAACTTAATTTTCTTTTACAAGAGTATTCATGTTTTTGAGGAGGGCTATTTATTACCTTATGGAATGTTTCCTAGATGACAAATACTTTTTCAGGCCTCAACTGGAAAGTTATAGAAATACTAAAACACAGAAAGATTTAATTGCCTAGTCACTGGATTCAGAAAGTGACGTTCCCAAGTTGAATTTATTTCTGCTAGCAAATTGTGTGCTGGGACTATATCGAATGACTGATGTTGCTTGTCAGCGATAGGTTGAGCAATAAATGTAGTATGCAACAAACACAGTATCAATGAAACACCGGAAATACTACGAAGATGGCCAAGGGAAAGAAACATGACGGCAAGCTAACGATAAGGTCCCTCAATCCCACTTGTTGAGAAGTAATTTAAATTTAAATAAGTTCATTAGCATGCTATACAGAACTAGTATACTGTGAAAAACCTTTTTTTAACATTCACATCTGTAGCTATATTTGCTAAAACTTTGAAAAATGGTTCTCGCTGTACAATATGAGTACTGGCCAGTGCTGCCAACGTGACCAGTTGCAGTAAAAGCGGCGTTGTTCGGCTTTAGGACGGGCAGGAAGTATGTACACCTGTCAGCCGGTCACCTCCCTGTAATCGTCTCGTTTTCTCTGCATAACTGATTCGCAGGTTAGTCGCTTTCATTACAGACAGTGTGGTGAGAATACGTTTATATCATAGCCTTTGTACTGATTTTATCATCGTTTGTCTTTAGTAGGAGTCTTAATGTGGAGAGAACTTATCGAAATCATTCTGCTCTTCAGGAGTTGACACTCAACTTGTTCTTACGAATTGGAAACTGTTTTTAAATTACTCTCCTGTTGGAAAAAATTACCAATAGACGCTGATGCTATAGGCAAACTACGAAACGTGGGATTTTATTCAAATCTGGTAACGATCGCTCCATTTCTTCATGTTTGAACATCTTTCACATTTTTCTCTCTCTCCTGCACACTTTGATGTATGCTGCGATTCCATACCTTTTTCTTCCCCTTCATTCTTTTTCTTTCTATTTTTACCTTCCTTGATCCTCTTTTGTAAACAATTTATAATTAGTATGACACCTAACCGAGATGATTTCCTCCTCGTCTCCCTTATCGGCTTAACCATCTTATTCTTCATTATATTTCTACACATCCATATTTCAAAATTTTCTGAGTATTCTTTCTGATAGTTCACGTCGTTGAACCAAACGACACTACATTTTGTGCATAAAAGAGAGTGAAAACCTGTTTGTTACTTTATTTTGACTTTTTCCGGTTGTTAGTAATCCTTTTAATTTGCAAAACTTTTTTTCATAAACATTACGCTCCCTACTTGTTCTCTGTATCTTCCATTCTAAGCCATTGGACATCCAAAACTCTTGAAAGATGTATTAGGCCTATATCATTAAATAGAGAATTTTATGAATCAGACAGTAAGTATTTCATAAAAATAATTTCATATGATAATTATCATTTAAAAAAAAAACAAACACTCATTTATTCAAACTGAAATTTTTTGTGTTTATTTATAGTCACCACCTGAATGAAAACTTTTCAAAACGATTTATGAATTCTTTTAAAAAATCATTTACTAATATTTCTGAAAAAATTCGGTTTTTAGAGAATTCTGTTTCATACATAATCTGTGTATGGATCCCTCAACGCAGCAGATGATATCGCATTTGAGGTATCAGCTTCGTGAAAACTGCCCTCGTCGGGACTCGAGCCCGGATCCACCCAAGACGGTCATAGGAGTTTGCATCAAATTCTGTGCTAGGAGGGTGGGTTAGATTGCAGTACACAATTCGTAATAACCAGAATTTTTAACAAGGAAATTAAGGCGCAATACGTTGATCGAATTTGGCTTGACGGCACACTGTCAACGGTATACAAAAATTTCATACCTGACTCTGTGTTGCAGCAATGGTCAAAAAAACTGAATCTTCTTGTTTTTCAAATAGTGCATTGACTTATATCAATTTTAATTTTCTTAAATTTGATAATGTGACAGCACCTAATGGATTAGCTATTCCAAAAGAGATAATTAAAAGAATACGCGCTGAAGCGAGGAAAAATGTAACCATATGGAATAACAGTTGTCTCTTTACGTCATTCGTTCGTCTCTTGGGTCGCATGAAATAATATACAAAAGATTCCATCCGACTTGGCTCACACTGTAGTACGAAGCTGAACAACTGTGCGTCTACAACGTCTCGAGTAGATGATTAGGTCTATGTTAAGTGGATTACGCTTTCGGCGTAATTAGTTTTCATTACGAGTAGGGTTTACCTTAGTATACCTTCAATGTGAATTGCTAATTTTGAATAATATGAAATGTTTTGATTAGTCTAAAAATCTTTGCACTGATGGGTAATGACCGATTTGCCATGTTTCCTTTATGTATATATATATATATATACGTGTATTCATACAAAATCTCTGCCCTAATTCTTAGAAATATTATTCGTTGCTGCAAAAGCTTCACTTGTTATGACATAATCTTAATGTCGGTTACTGAAAGGAACTGATTCTTGCTACATAATTCGCACACAACTATGATACTCTATAATTTGCTTGACTCAATTTCCCTCTCTTTGGAAGTAACTGTAATTGCCTCATTATATGACTGTGTTATTGTATTCTTTCTTTCAGAGGAAGTCTACGTTTCGCTGAGGGAGATAACGCTGTTGAATGCAAGATGATGTCATTCCGTGCTACTTCCCTTGGACTTGTTTCCCTCTCCAAACCAAACTTGGATATGAAGGTTGGTACCCATTAAATGATTTTCTATAACTTTCCGAAAATACTTCTCGTTCCTTGTAGTCGATCCTACCCCGGCTATAATGACCTCGACATTAACAAGCCATACACCTTTAAGAAAAAATCTTTCATACAATCATTTCTTCACCCTTATTTCCAGTAACGTGTAAATTTCCACTAGCTAATTTTCAGCACTCTTTCTGGTATCCCCAAAATCGAAAATTCACTTCCACGCATCGTAATGACCGTATACTAATTAAAGAGAAAGAAGAACAGTAGTTTAAACTGCAGCCTTTCATATTAATGTGATCTTGCCTCACAACTTTGTATCTAGGCCTTCGAAAGATCTCCAGTGGTGTTGATAAGAGGGGTTTCAGAAACAGAGGTTACAATGCCGATATTTCTGAACTGTAGTGCTTTATAGAGAAGTTAGTAGAGTGTGGTAATTATGAGACATGCGGTTGGCAACTGTGCAAAGTTTCAGCCACCCGCCATCTACCGCACTATTTGTAGGAAAACAAAAATGGCGACTCGTTTGGAAAACTGATCTGGCGTACAAATCCGCTCAGTTATTTTGACTTCTATGGACGAAACATATAACCGCGGCTGAAATTCGACGGCAGCTGGTCGAGACTGTAATGTCTCGTCAGCATGTCGCAGCATTGTGTCGAAAGTTTGTGGCCGAAAGAGAAAACGTCACCGACGAGGATCGCAGTGGGCAACCCAGCACGTCATCAATAACCCAAGAAGCGACTTTCACCTTTTTCCTCACTTGAAGGAGCACTTAGGAGGCCGAAGATTCGTTTCAGATGAGAAGGTGAAACATTTAGCGACACGCACGTACAGGATTTCGGTCAGGAGGGAATATTCAAACTCATCCCGCGAAGCGACAAGTGCCTAAACCGACTATGTCAAAAAATAACATAACGAATGAACTATCAGTTGGCTATATTGGTTGTGTAAAACACAATATAGAGACTTTATAACCTTTACCCCTCGTAGTTTACTGTAGTCGCGACGGATGTTTTGGCGTGAGCGGAGTGAAACCGTCAAGAAGTGGCAATTCTCCAAAGGAAATGCGTTCCAGTCACCAGCACAAAGGAACCGGAGATAGAGTACAGTTCGTTACCGCGGGACACAGCACGGAGATGCTATCGAGTGGCAGGCGAGTTTCCACCTTCTTCCCTTTCTCGGAAGACGGTACACGTTCGTACGTGATGGGCGAATTTACATTCAGGCATTACACCGGCGGGGCAGATCGTTAGGCCGTTGTTAATTAGTGGAATAGTCGCTGATTACCGACGGGCTCCGCTGAGCACGCCCGTAAAGAGCCAACTGCAGTAATGATGATGATGATCAATAATGGAGGCCGCGGCGATATATCATCCACGGTCGCCGACCACCCGACTTTCGTTTCCTGGCCAGATTGGTCGCTCCGATACTGGACTCGCTTCAAGGGCTCATTCCCACAACGCGCTAACAACGTGCGAGGAGCGGAAGACTTTTGGCGAGGAGCAATGGACGCAGCAATCGGTTCGCCTCTGTGCGAAGGAAGACTCGATATTCAGACCGAGTGTGGTGGGTGAGCGTTTAACACTACGGCCTCGCATTCGGAAGGACGTGGGTTCGAATCCCCGTCCAGGCATCCAGATTTGGGTTTTCCACGGTTTCCGCAAATCACTCCAGGCGAATGCAAGGATGCCTCGTTCAAAAGTGCTGCATTCCTTCCCGTTCCTTGTCCCCGTCCTCCCCCGTCTCCTATGATCTCGACGTAAAATAGGCGTAAGCCATGTTGAGGATGTCGCTTTCTGATCTGGAGGCACTTCATTCAAGATCAGTAGAGTGACAGACTACCATTTCGACAACTGATATTCTGTAAAGTATGGGCTAGAGTACTGGCTCCACGTGCCGAAAGTCGCCGGTTCGAATCCGGCCGAGGGCCGAGGGTATGGCTGTTTAAGTGTTGTGTGTGTGTGTTTGTCATGTCCGCCATGTATTGTCTATACTGAATGGAAACTACGTACTGTGGAAACAGAAAGACTTGAAGATTCATAACACTATGCAACAGATTGTCACAAAATTGTTTTTCAAAAATGTTTGTGTTCTTTATGTATTTCGATCACCTGAATTTGAAAATGATACTAAAACATCGTATCACCCACCGTTTTTGCACATATCGCATACATGTACAGTTAATGACAATGCAACATAATGATATTATACACGTAAACAATCAGGATATGCGAAGTTCCCAGTTTCATCTGTGAATGGGACAGTCGGGTTCGTGAAAAATATTGGGAGCAGAAACAGTGGCCCCAAAGATTGGAATTTGTTCCAGGGAACAAACATATCAAATGTAACCCTATAATGGAAAGAGACAGAATACTCTTGCCGCATCTGCATCTCAAACTGAAGCAGTTTGTCAAGGCATTACCTAAGTGTGACAACTGTTTCAAATATCTATTTAACAAGTTCCCCAGCCTGTCAGATACTAAGTTCAAAGAGGGCGTGTTCACTGGTTCCGATACTCGGAAACTATTTCTAGATGAATATTTCCTTTATTCAACGAATGTCATGGAGCGAGAAGCGTGGATTGCTTTTAAGAGTGTGGGAAACAATCGTAGCCATGAATATATTGACATGCTGACGAAATTGATAATGCTCGGATGCTCAATGTGTTTGAAGTTACATTTTTTACATTGGCACCTTAAATTTATTCCTCAAAACCTGGATGTTGTAAGTGAGGAACAGTGTGAAAGATTCCGTAGGATATCAAGGACATGGAACAACGATACCAGGGAACTTGGGATGTTCGGATGATGGACGACTACTGCTGGATGCTCCATCATGAAATGTCCTGTAAGAGGAAAAGCATGGACCACGCCATGACAACTAAGAAAGCACGGAATGAACGAGGTTAATGAATGTTTTGTACCACATTCTCTGTATGCATCTGTTCACTGTGTGCATATTTCAATATGTTGTTGATTTAAACTTGTATTCTACTTCAGCATGATTTGTGCGACACATATACGAGTGTAGCACTTTAATATATGATATCAATAGATAGATAGACCTGTTCGCTTTGATCCCTTGTGAGAACAATCTGGGGATGTGGAACAGTACATACACTTATCAATATTATCAATTATATTACTAGCAATTGATAACAAGTAAGCTGCTTAGCGACACATTAGATTAATCAGTATCCACTGTAATTTCCCATGTTAGTTACTACATATGTGGAACAGTGTATACACTTTTTACCAGCACTTAGTAACCAGTGAATTTATTACAGACCAAATAGCATAATACGATTCATACGATTTGTGCAAAAACTGTGGGTAATACGAAGGTTCTGAGTATCACTTTAGAATTCAGGAGGCAGAAATACATAAAGAACACCTACTTTTGCGAAAAAAAGTTTTTTCACTGTTGCACAGTATACTTGCGCTTGAGCTGACTGTATGGTCCAAGTAGCAGAATGTCATTTGTTTAAACCCTCTGATATTCAGATTCATTTGAAGCCTTGCAGATGGCACGAAACGCATCTCGTGCTCCATCGATCCTGCTATAATAATCAACCTGTGTATGACGTCTGAAGGTAAAGCAAAGTGATCATGGGATCAACCACATCAATGTCCTTCCCAACGTGGAACATCTAGATCAGAATGGGTGTTCAGATATCCTCCATGTACACAACCAGTGCGTCAAGTTTATTGCTTTTTTCTTGAAGTTTTTGTGAATCTGAATGTTTTTAAACGCATTTTTGCCAAACCAATAGTATCTTTATAATCAAGATTTGCTTACCAATGGGAATTCTTTTTCAACATTTTTTTTCCACATCGACGAGGCAACGTCTGTTAGTCCATATTACTGACCAATTCATCATTCAAGTATTATATTCAAGATTTTTCATTCGTTTACACGTGAGGACTTGTCCAATCAGTTCTTGGGTTTTACTGTTTGGGACATGTGCTACCTCTTCCATTCTGTGACGCACTGTATTTCATTTAGACAGTTACTCGGTGGAAAATTATACATGCGTTTATACACACGAAATTATTAATCATTTCAGAATTCGGATTCGTATAAACCGTCAAGGTCAAATTTTTATCAATCGTGTTATTATCTCATTTTCGCTTCATTCGTTTTTTGTTTACCATGAATACCAAAATCTAGCTTTGAAAAAAAATCACTTATTCATTTCCTTGGAATTCGCCACATACTTTGACTTGGCGTAAATGGTATTTTAAGGGTGTTTAGCAGTTATTTGCTGGTATTGCCTTCGGTTGGATGGAATTTTATATCTTGTTTATTCAATCGTGACACAAAGATACACGGGGAGTTGGTAATTCGATAACGCTGTTGCTTCAAAATTGGCAGTGAGTTTCCCCTTCATTATGATTACTAATTTGAACGTCGAAAACGGATGTTTCTTGGTCGTTGCGTTTGTAGTTTCATGTTATAAAATAAATGCTTTGGAATGTTATAGTGCGTTTAGTCAACACAGGCGGTTCAAGGTCAGTTTGCCCTATCCCCACTCCGTTGCCCTCGCCCTACATACGAAGCGGAAATTTACCACTCGTATGCCTGGACACAGCGTTTAGCTCGGAGCGGTAGGAATGGAGGGGGTGGTTGAGGTGAGAAGCGGGGCCAGAAAAATATGACTTTGAGGCGCCAGTTCAGAGTGAACAGGTTATAGATTCATTTAAACCTTTATATATCTTCCATTGCATTGCGACAATAAAATCTAGGGATCTAATAATATTTAGTGGTAGGTACTGAAAATTGGAGGTGCCAATACTGATCCCTGCGGAAGCTTGTAGCTTATTATCACTACTGCACGCAGCAACTGTCCTCTTGAGCTCTCCGTGCTGTCAACTTGCAATTGCAAGAATTTACTGACCGCCCTACGTCTTCGAAGTTCAGGAGCAGCGGAGAGAAACATTGCTAGCACAGTTTTCAACAGAAGCCAACGCTTTTAGTCCGCTCAGCGGGTGCACAATTTATTTGGCTATAAATGTTGGGTCAGCATTATTGATACGCAAAATAAAATATCGCAGGGCGCCGGTCGTATAGGTCGCGTGCTTCCATGTTCACTGACCCGAGATTTACAGCGTCAGTAGGTGGTCCCACAGAGTACGGCAGACATGGCCGTTTATTTTGATTTTACGGTCAAGTTATTGATTGAAGCTAACCGTCAATATGGACTGTAGCTGGGTAGAAAGGCTGTCTGGCTGAGAAGTAAGCGGTGTTTTTTTGAGACTACTCAGCCTCGATCATATGCGGAAAACATTCTAGACACGTTTCTTTCGGAGTAACAATCATTTTGGAAATGATGGGTGAGAAAAGAAGTTTATGGAAGAAGCTTACAGAAAGAAGAGACAGGCTGGTAGGTCATATTTTGAGAAATTCTGGAATGACCAGAAAATCTCATGTATCTTACTAGTATTTATCTGCGTCTATGAGTTCTAGCACTTTCTTGCAGTCATCTGTGACAAGAAATGATTGCTTTCTCTATTTTCATTCGTTTATGTACTCAAATGTTATTGCCTTGACCAAAAATTTCTCAACCTCGATCTTAGGTAGGTTGTTGCAAAATTCCGGGATAACTTATATTTTTCTATAGAGATTAATGGTCGTCAAATACTAGAGAAATTCTACGTTTTCTAATTTTGTGCTAGCATCGTTCTGTGTGGGTGAGGTAAGATATATATATAGTATGTGGAATGGATGTGTCTGTTATATCATGGAAAAATGGCGAATTGAAGTAGCAATTTGCGAGATGGTCTTCCTGATTTATCAAAAAATAGTTTGTAATTAAAAAACCTGAGTAAATGAAGATACTGCCTAAAAACAAACGGAAAATGGTTTTAGTGATCGATTTATATTTACAACTTTAAATCCTACCATTTTATTTACTTAGAAAATTGGGTGTAGGTAGTAGCTGGAGCTACTACTGTAAGTGTTAAAGTGAATATGAATTTCTTTAGCCAAATATCCAGTGAAACAACAAATATTATTTATAATATAACGTTTCATTTAAGAACACGAGAAAAATTACTACCAAGAACTTAAGTGGTAAACATTTTATTTAGATACACAAGATAAACTATTGTTCAGTATCTAACGGACTGCTACATCACGAGTTTCAAAGGAGGTTTACAGAACTCCCCTCCCCGCAGCACTGGTTCCTGCCGAGGTTATGGGCTACCATTGCTTCCTTTCACTCGGCTTTCTTCCCGAGTCAGTGGAGCCCATGGTGTTTCCTTCCATCCCTCCAGCGATTCACTGGCTCAGTATCCACTTTTTAACCATGTTGATAAACTTTTCCGTTATTGACTAAATCTTGGTATTCAGTCCTATAGTCTATTAACGATATTTTCCTTTATCCACTTCTTCTTCCACAGGTTGCTGTCTTGGTCGCCAGGAGATTTTACCTTTCCCCAAAGGTTACTCAATACTACCGTTCTTCACTGAATTAAATAGTTCTCCAAATAACAATACACTAATCGATTTTTGAATTAATAGTTATTCGTCCGTGATCCCTAAGATACTATATGAATCAGACTTCTCCAAAGACTCTAAAGCGCACAAATACAAATATTCCAGCGATTAATCATTCTGACATGGACTGGCAAAACTAACTTTCAACTAACTATTCGTCTCAGCCGCTCATTTCTATAGACGCTACAGAAAATTCCAGAATAATACAGAGAACGCCGCTCGATGTTTCACGAACGACGACAATGTAGCTAACAATCAATACCGCATTAAAGCGATCAGAATTAATACAAAATCACTCACAATCATCATGAAACACACGGAAATGAAAATTAAATATATTTGCAGGTATTTACATACAAAATTATCAACATAAACCAGTCCAAACAGTTGAAAAATGTTCTACAAACATCGTGGCTCACATCAACATTAAATTACAAACTTTTAATTAATGTTTCATGCACAATACTGTCCTTGATCGTATTACATATCATTCACACAGTTTTCCTGCATAAAACAATGTTCATTTACACAAATTCACAATTAATCACATGAAAAACATACAAAACAATAATTAATCAACTCCCAGCTTACTATACATAATTCTTAAAATACAGTTTCATTAAAGGCTGGGTCTGATGGTTGTTATAATCTCCTCTGCTATTTTTACTTTGAAAGTGTCATAATTTTTCTTAATTTACTTTTACCTCTCCTGAAATTGATTTAAATGTTCCGCCGTAATGTATTACGTACGAAATGATGTTACGTTGCCTGCGAAAAACGAACAGGATGCTGCCTGTTAGGCCACACGGCGCGCATTGAACAGCTGTTTCTTTACCTGACCAATCGCTTCCCTTAAAAACGTTTTCTACTTCGTTGTCCTGCAATCCGTAATCTTTCAGATACCTTTTTTTGCTGTCATCTATCTCCCGACTGGTTTCATCCAATCATTCATAGCTATCTATCTTTCGCTAACCTCATCATCTCTACACACCCCTTATTTATTTATCGTATGATTATTTAACAAGTTACACGATAGGAAATGTACATATCAGAATCTTGTTCAATTTCACATCTCTAGATTTATTGTTTTAATCCAGTAACATACCCCTTACAACCCTCGTCCTCAGTTATCTACTTCAAATATTCTAAGCTCTGTCTACCTCTGCAGTTCTTACTTTCGACTCTTCTCTGACTAACATATTAACCAACTCCTTATGTCTTAAAATGTGACCCATAATCCTGTCTCCGTTTTCTTTAAGACTTTACCGCAACCTTCTTTCCAAGGCCTTTTTGAAGGAAGCATCCCGGCATTCACCTGGAGTGATTTGGGGAAACCAAGGAAAACCCAAATCTGGATGCCCGGACTGGGATTCGAACCGGCGACCTCCCGAATGCGAGGTCAGAACGTTAACCGTTCACCCACCACGCTCGGTGTTCATTTCGTACGTTAGTTGTCCACTTAATTTTCAGCATACTTCCATAGCAACACATTAAGTACCAGTCGCTTCAAACTTGACAGCCTTAATGTCGCTCGTGAATCTAGAAACATGGAAGACGTAGTCACGTCAAAAGGAAACAGCATAGCTGTCTCATCGTACGTGGAAATCTACGAAGGCAGGTCGTAAAGAGGTTCTCAAAACACTGGGTCTTCAGGGAGAGGTCTTAGACGAAATCCAGTGTGCAGTGGTTCTCATACACTATCTCTAATCCGCGTAGTGTTTGTTCAACAACCATTCATGATAGAGGTGCCGATCACCGCTACCGCGAAGTGCGAAATTCGTGTAGTAATTCGATTTTAAAATGCGAAAGGGATTCTACCTACAGACATTTATCAATAACTGACGGAACTGTATCGTGAAAAATGTATGGCCGTTCAACAAGTCCGCAAATGGTGTTTGGAGTTTACAGTGGTCATGTGGACATCCATTATGAAGAACGGAACGGAGACCTTCAGTTTCAAGCGAAACCATCGGAAAGTCTGAGGGAATAGCGATCAATTTCATGCTTTCTGGGACGACAGTAAACTATGACAGGTATTGCGACACACTAAGAAAACTCAGACAGGCGATCCAGAACCGCTGGTGAGAAATGCTGAGCAAAGGTGTCACAACTACGTTCGTCAGACCCAGGACTTGCTGAAACAGGATGGACTGTATTGCCCCAAACCACCTTCAGTTTGGACCTAGCACCTGGCGGTTACCACTTATTTCCAAAATTGAAGGAATAGTTGGGTGGACAACGCTTAAACCCAACGACGAAGTTACAGAAGAGAAGAATCGCTATCTGAACGGGTTGGCGGCGGAATATAATGATATGGACATACAAAAGCTGGAGGAGCGTCTACAAAAATACTTGGATTGAAAAGGCGATCAAGTTGAAAAATTCGTAGAACAATGTTTAAGCTTTCAAGTGATGTATTGGTTTTGATGCGATCTATTTTTAAGAAACAAGGGAACTTACGATTTGCCCTCGTATGTATTTTTCGGTGTTACTGTACTCAGGAATTTAAGGAGAGTTGGAACTACGGAGGAAGGAATATATGGAGACGACGCAAGGGACTTTCACCACGCAATGGAGAGAAACCGGGTAGAGTGGAGTGGGGTGGGGAGGTCACCATATTGGTCGGCCGTAGAAACACGGGTAATAGGCACAAAAACCTCAAGGGAATCATACGACAACCGTGGCACCGCAATTTGATCATGGATTATTATGTAACTCGACTAGATAGACCAAAAATGAAGAATATTTTTTTTTTATATCCCGCTTAGTTCTAGAGATATACTGTCTCAAAAGTGAGGTGCTTTGGGTTGAAATTTGGAAGAAACATTTGGTGTTAGATTCTTATGTAACACGACGAGACAAATCGAAAACAAAGAAATTTTTCGAAATATCGAGTTATACTGTCTCAAAAGTGAAGTGTTTTATGTTGAAATGCAGAAGAAAAATATCCCCAAAGTCAAATTTGATAATGGATTCTTATGTAACACGACGAGACAAATTGAAAGTAAACAATAAAAATTTTCGATATCTCTTTTAGTTCTCGAGATATGCTGTCTTCAAAAGTCAGAAGCTTAAATGGGGAGTAGTATATATTGCGATACGTGATACACGTTGTATCACTGACATGGTCCTTATGAAATTACTAACAACCAATAATAAATTGTTTGTCCCTTCTGGTACAGGCTGCTTTTTAACCTACCCACATTTCCATTAATATTGTCGCTACTAAATCAAACTATGCAGACACACCTAAAAACATGAAATACATCGCGAAGTAAATTTCGGATAACAACGTTTGTTTCATCACGTTTAGCAGTTCGTACAGCATAAATTATCACAATTAATTTCATCGCACACTTTAAGTGTAAATTGAAACTGGAGTAAAGCATGCAGAATACCGTATTCACTATGACGCGATGTAAACTTGACCAGCTTAAATTAAACTTTCAATACTTGTCTACAATAAGGCTAGCTTTTCAGGTGCAAAGTAGTAACATATGCTAATTGTCTACACCAGACCAACAAATATTTGAGAACAACATCACCCTATTGAGAGCAATGAATAAATTTATAACGATAGGCCCTAATGTTGCAGTTACTTATCAGACACTTCAAGAAGAATAATTACAATATGACTTAATTATGAAACGTTATAACAGGTTGTTTTCTCTTTCGTCTGTTTGTGCAATCGTATGCAACACAACTTGGCATTATAGAAAACTTCTGAAAATTAGAAAATGAAATAGTCTCATTAGCAGACACAGTGCAAACAGCTCAATGTTTTGGGGTTATTCCTATGGCCGCCGCGCATGCGCAATAGGAGACGAGTTTTTATATGAGGTTTCACAGATTTAGCGTTATTTCGTCTCCATATATTCCTTCCTCCATGGTTGGAACAAGCTGCCAAAGATTCTAGGCTGTGTCAAGTTACGTGTGAATGTCTTTGGCGTCCATATTCCGCAGCTGCGCTGGGCCTCATTAGCTTAGCGGCGCGTCCTTGGCTCCTATTGATGGAAGTGAGTAACGGCCCATCGGATATTGCCGCTTGTCCGAACGGGCGTCGGGTTACAGAAACTCGACCCGCGTCCCCGCACTCGTCACGTTTTTTTCCGCTACGCCCATCCAGCGAATGGCAGAAACCATCGCGAGCCGGATGCCGGTAATGAAAGAGTGTTTTTCGAGCGGCTATTTGTATCGCGAAATGAGAGAAAGGGGACACCTTGGGAACGGACCTCGATTCATTAGTGGAAATTTCATTTGGTTGCCCAGGCTCTTATGAGGCTGCGAATGCCTTGTTTTTAATTAGTGTTATATTAACAATATTTAAACGAAGCGCATTAAACTGGATACTGAGTTATGTGAAGCGTCTTTCTGCTCCTCACTACACGCGAGTCACTCAGCTAGGAGCAATTTTGGATTCCGCTCACTATGAATATAGTCGAACACCATTCCAGCCTTTATGACGAGATTTAAATAATTAAATTCCATGTTACCTAAACGATATGATGACAGAGTTACAAGTTAGTGTCTATAGACACACGTGCAATATGAACCACAGCAGATTCGAGGCTCAGTTCATATTCACCGAGCGTGGTGGGTGAACAGTTAACGTTCTGGCCTCGCTTTCGGGAGGAAGCCTGTTCGAATCCCCGTCCGGTCATTCAGATTTAGGTTTTCCATGGTTTCTCCAAATCACTCTAGGAGAATGCCGGGATGCTTCCTTCAAAAAGGCCATGGCCGAATTCCTTCCCGCTCCTTGTACCCAGTCCCATCCCGCCTCTAATGACATTAGCCGTCGACGATGCGTAAAAAAATTCATATTCATAAAGAAACATTAGCATTATGTGCAGTACTGAAAAAAGACTCCGCTCCTTTCAGGAATCGGACAGTTAAATCTTGGATCTGCAGTAACACCATTTGTTATTGAGCCATCTGGATAATCAGAGGTTCAAAACTAACTGTTTCGTACTGTGAATGAAAAACGCTATATCGGTATGCAACAATATGCACATACACTAGCTAATTAAAGCAGTGTATTAATATGCCCTTTACTTTGCACATATTTTTTAGTGAATTTGATGAGTATGTGACAGTTTTTGTTGTTATGGGAACTCCGTATATTTTGTTACGATTTTATGGTGACATTGTTCTATTAGGAAAACAGACTGTGGGTTCTTGACAAATTATTGAATGGCACGAAGAAAATACTGAAGGGAGATTTTGGACTAAATACAAGTCAAAACAAGACAAGATGAAATGAATCATAAATTATTCCAGCAACAATAAGATATTAAATATAAAAATAGGATTGGATGCAATAAGAGAAGTAAGTGAATTCTGTTTCTTAGGATGTAAAACTACAAACAATGGCCGAATTAGAAAGGAAGTTAAAAGAAGAATAGCAATATCGAAAAGAGCCTTCTTGAAAAAGAGGAACCTTTTAGATTTAAATATTGATCTAGGATGCAAAAACAACTTCTTATGTAAGTAGCTCATGGACTTTAGGAATACCAGAAAGAAGGAAAATTGAAGCATTATAAATATAGAGCTTTAGAACGATGCTAAAAATTAAAATGTCAGATAAAAGTACGAAATGAACGTGTTTTGGGAATGATGGATCAGAAAGGAAGTTTGTGGAAAAGAACAAACTGCAATTGTTTTGTCCTACTAAACTGTTTTCCCCATGGTTATCTTGATGGTGTGTGCTACATGTACTGAAAGAATTACACAGGTAATGGACCAAATGAAAAAAGCTGAAGGGGGGTAATGACTCCTGCCACTAGAAGAGACAACTCACAGAAGAATGTTGGGAGCAGGTTTGTTGTGAAATACAATAATCTGTATTTGTAATAAAATGGATACAATGTTTTTCTCAGAAAACCAAAGTTTTTCTCAGAAAACCAAAGTTTTTTTTTTTTGGTTGTTGTTGTAAAAGTGGGTCGGAGGAGATGTTAGTTGCAGTAAATAATTTTTGGTGGCACGAGGAAAAATATCTAACGGCAAAAGTATTTATTTATAGCACAGAATATGTTTCCTCTCGATTAATAGCTCGCCCATCAGACTCGTAAAAAATTTCACCACAAAAATTTGAATTCACTGTGGTTGGTTATTGTAAATGTTTTAGGAGTAACGAGATTGTCAGATGAAGTGAAAGTTCAGTGAGCTACCTTCTATCCTGTGATATGGAACTACCAAGTAGCTGAAAGTCCCGCCCACTCTGGAATATGGACAGTTTGTCTGTGTGTCATTTACGTTTTTGGTTCCCACATCTTTGTTTAGTATCGATGAAGCATAGCTCAGGAGATAAAGCGTCTGAAAACAACCTGAACACCGGGGTTCGATCCTCAATTAGAGCTGCAGATCAGAATTTGATTTTTTTTTTACTTATGGCTTTACGCCTCGTCGACGTCGAAGTCATTAGAGGCGGGATGGGTCTAGGGACAAGGAACGGGAAGGAATTCGGCAAGGGCTTTTTTAAGGAAGCATCCCGGCATTCGCCTGGAGTTATTTGGAGAAACCATGGAAAGCCCAAATCTGTATGCTCGGACGGGGATTCGAACCGCCGTCCTCCCGAATGCGAGGCCAGAGCGTTGATGGTTGAACATTGCACTTGAACGTAAGGTAACAAAAGAATAAAAGAGTTAACCGCTCACGCACCACGGCGCTTACTTCCTGTCGCGGGGTCGAACCCCGTGGTGAGCAGGAATGTTTAGGAGTTGTGTTTGATTATTATACGAGCTGCGCTGGGACGTTCCGTAGTTCTGATTCCACGTTAAACTGTATGTCCCTGACGGAAGGAATCGGCCTTCCTGCCTCTGACATAATAGCTTCGTATATCTCATTTTGGAAGATTCGTCCAACCATCGGGTAGTGGTAGTTAGATTTTTACTTTTTGGAGTGAAAACATTTTTACGCGCGATGGGCGAGTTTTGTATGGGTAAAATCTTATTAGTTCGCGACACCGACATGCTAATGTTAACAGCAGTGGTCTGGTGGCTCAGTAGTTAAGGTGTCTGACTGGGGAACGAAAGGTCCCCGGTTCGAATCCCCGTCTAGGTGGAGACTTACATATACCCTTAACCCGACCTTTACCTTTGGCACAACTTGCAGTGTAATATGAAGTACGACAAATTCATCCATGGTACAGATTCCATGTTAAACTGTAGGTCCTCTGTAGCTGGTAGCACTACCGGGTTAGGTTAATGCGGCTAAGACAGGGGCGGAAAGCGCAGCCAGTAGAAACCCTGTCACCAGGTCATTACGCCCGCACGGAATTATTATTATTTAGTACTAGTGTAAGCCCGTGACCGTTTTTTGCGTATTGTCACGGGTCTAGAATACTTACAATTTTTAGGGTCAAAGATTATAAAAAGTTGACTTGATCCTACAAAATATGAACTTGACCTGTGTTTCACCTTAGGGTGAATAAAATCTCCTGACCTTGAAGAACTCAGAAGTATTATTAAACGTAGGTATTAAACACGGACAGGTAAGATCGTGCAATCGTATAATTCTTTGAAAGGTCGCAGACTTGAACTTGCTTAAATACATGAATTTTACCCTCAAAGTTCAATCTGCAAATTTAAAAAATTTCCTGTTTGCTGCGAAAGCATCACGTTGTTTTTTACTGAGACGGAGCAAACACTCACGATGTAATCACTGGTCACAGTATCTTAACTGCCAGAGAACTTAATACACGTTCCATATTACTAAACAGTTGAGCAACTCCACAGAAATTAATTGCCAGAATAGTTGATTAGGCAACATGTTTGATCTGGTGACCACTTAATATACCCTAATAACTTACGCACAGCGAACATGAACAAAGACCATTAACGAAAGTTGTCAGTAAAATACCCAAAAAGCAAATAAAGCGTAATGTATAAACTTTGGTCAAGCAACAACATTAGTGAAAGTTTTAATTAAATTGTAATTTATCCTAAGCCGTAATGACAATTGGCATTCATGGTTACTGCAGAGACCGTGAGTAATTTAATTTTTAAAGTTTTTTTTTAGTTGCTTTCATTAGCAAAATGTTACTCAAAATCAGATCCAAGTTTCTTTCAGACATAAAGTTTATAGACTATGAAATGCTACGAAACGCAAATTTAATATGTATGTATTAGGGCAATTAATTTGGTAGCAGTTGCTATTAAATTGTGGACATAACCACGAATTTTTTCTAATGGTATCTCTGGTTGCTGTTTTGCGAGCGAAGGCTGACACGTGACACCGTTTTCCAGCCAATAGCTATCGAGGTGAATGCATGAGTGACCTTACGAAATTATATAGTAGATATATCTGTAGCTGTAAGTATGAAGTTTTGTCCGTATGATACTCATAGTTTGTTTTAGTGGAATATTCCAATATTTACCGGATTAACTGCGCTGATTCTAACGTTGTTGAGAATCTAGCAAGTTATCGTTTAGCCCTCTGTTTTATCACTGTCGGGGATAGAAGAAGTGGCCGGCTGGCAGGAGATACCAGTCAATGAGATCCTCTCCAAGGAGCGCCTCCAGACACCCTCCAATGAATTATTGGCGAATTATGTATGAGGCCGCCGCGAATGGTGCTGTTTACTCTGGCTGTTTATGAATTTTAACTAACCCGGACTGTCACTTTGTCGGTCCACGACCCCTCCGATGGTAATAGGCCGTCGGAAAAGAAGCGACTCCACTCGAACCGCGAGATGGGGTCCGCGTCTCGCGAAATATCTTGCAAATCACCGGATTGTTTAAGAACCGGAATGTGTCGGGGCGAGGGGGTAATGAATTGTGTTGTGACCGAAGGGGAACAGCAAAGAAATCTCCTGCGCGGAGTACTGGGCGGAATAAATTGCTTAACGTATTCGCGGTAATGACAAGAGCACCAGAAGCCCGCCAAACTGAGTAGTGTTGTAGCTGGGTGATTTACAGCTTATTACTTGTGCAAAGTTTTCTCACATAAAAGAGCAACAGTGAAGGGAAGTTACCTGGGAGCGTTAGGCACGAGAGGAGAGCCAACCAACAGAAACCTCGCTGCTTCATCTGCGTCAACACGATTGCCAAGATCCAGACGAGTCAGTAATAGACCGACTAACATATTGCCACGTTCTAGGCTTTTCGCAGTCGTCATGTCAAGCTGATAATGAATCACATGATTTTCTGTTACGTTAAAATCAATTACTATTACTTCTGCTTGATAGCTCAGTGATTAAGGCGCTTAATTTCAAGCGTTTGTGGTCCGGTCCCGAGTTAAAATCCTATTGGGATCAGAAATTTTTATGAGTTGTTCCACCAGGACGTAACGTGGTTCCAATTCCATGTTGAACTGAAGATCCCAGGGGAAAGGAACTAATCGTCTTAGGGGGCGTCCATTAATTACGGGAGGTGTTTTTCCTGACACCCCCCCCTTTCTGGTGAGACTTCGTCGAACCCCCCCCCCTCCCCCCTACGAATGCACCTCGCAACTTTTAGAGACCTTTATTTTATTTTACTTTTTTAGGTCTCATGCACCCCATTCTACAAAAATTTCAAAACCTCACGTGATATTTCTGTTGACTCCCCCCCTCCCTTGGTGAGATTTCGTGGGATTTCGCCGGACCCCCCCCCCCCCCTCCCCATATTTCACCTCACACAATTAATCGACGTGTCCTTACTTCCGACACAATTGCTTAGCAAGCCAATCAACCTTCGGGTTGTGGATCAAGTTGGGGTTTTTTGCATGGTTTCTTCATATCTCGTCATGTTACTTTATATTAAAAGTTCCATTGATAGGAAATGAACAAGTTACAAGAGTAAAACTGTTGAGATAAAGCTTACACTCCAAATGGAAAGAGTGGCTACAAAAATGTTGTAACGCAAGTTCTTTGATTGGACCTGACACCTGGAGCTTATAATAAAGGAAATTTTCTCACATTAATTTTCTTTCTCACCATTCATAAATCCAGAAAGAAAACATGAATCGAAATTTATGTATAGTTTCCTACTTGTTTGTTGTTTATGGCTTTACGGCTCATCTACATCGAGGGCTTCAGAGGCGGGAAAAGACTGCAGTCAAGGAACGAGAAGGAATTCGGCCATAGCCATTTGAAGAAACCATTTCTGCATTCTCCAGCAGTGATTTCGGGAAACCATGTAAAATCGAAATCTGGATGACTGGACGGAGATTTGAACTCCCGTCCTCCCGAATGCGAGGCCAGAGTGTAAACGCTCACTCATCATGCTTGGTAATTTACTGGCATTATGATGCAGTATGATGCCATGTAAGAAATTGATTCGGGAAAAACTAACCATGTTTGGGAAATCCATACAAAAATCGTTACGTAGGGCAGTGAGTAAATTCTGGGAAGGACTTCATATTTCTTCAAACTGTTATAAATTTCATCTAGTTGCACACAACTGTGTTATTAGCTTTATGAACCTGTAAGCTTTCGACAGCATGAAAGTTACAAAAACGAATTTTAAATCAGTTTTTTTTTTAAGTGATATTTCACATTCATAATGCCATTTATACTCACAATCTTTAACGTGTTGTAAAACTGAAAACTGAGGGACTTAAATCAAGGAATTACAACATGATAAGGTGAAAACACTGGAAAATTCTGTGAAATAGTGGAGGTACTGCAGAATGATCAAAATTGAATCAAATGAGAAAAAACGAAATACAGAAGAGCATTGTCCTGAGCCCGAAGGCTGGTCGAACGCTTTTGAAGGAGGCATCAGTTAGAACAGCCAGTTCCTTTCCTCCTTATCTAACCTAATCCAGTAATCCTACCGGGAAAAGGGGACCTACAGTTTAACGTGGAATCCGAACCACGGAAGCGTTCTAGCGTATTTCACACTACACAGCATGTTGTGCCAGAGGTGAAGGTCGGGTTAAATTCCCGTCCCGTCGGACAGGAATTTAACCAAAGACTTTTAGATCTACAGTCATAAGCCCTAATCACTGAGATACCAGACCACTCAAGTGTTTTAGGAATTATACAAGGAGTTTGTAGAAGAATCATTTAAAGAGAGAGAATGAAAAGTTATATTTCGAGAAAGTAAACATTAGCTGCCTTGTTAATAATGGTCACAGTTAAAGGTTGTATTCCAGAGAAAAATAAAGACTACTGTGTTATTAACAATGGTCACAGTTAAAGATTGTATTCCAGAGAAAAATAAAGATTACTGTATACATACAGACAAAACATCACAGTAAACACTGAAACCAGTTGAGTATAATAAAAAAAGTTCAACAAGAAAAAACAGCAAATACTAGTAACACTGAAGTGCATATACAGGTTACAGTTAAAATGCCGAATTCTGAAATTGAATACCACTACAAAGAAGTGCACATGCTGACTGATATGTGATAGCTACCCTAATCTTGGCACCGACGATTCCCCACATCAAAAAGGTGAAACGCATCTTGAAAAAATGAAACATTTGTTAATAAGCCATGCTTAATTTAAAATATTTATGTTACAACTGTTGGAAATGGCTAAAACCAATATATATATTAAATATTAAATATTATTACATCAAACCATAAAGAGAGCTGATTTTTTTTGTGTTGGCAAATTTATTTAAAATAGACTTCAAGCTGTGTGTTACGTATTTAAGTCCGAGTAGTAGGCCTATATGTGTAAGTAAAATTTAGTGACTATATAGGATCACCAGCACGTACGGATCTGCAGTTAGTTTAAGTCACTGGTGATGTAAATTCAGTAATATATTCCACGAAGTTCTAGTGTCGATGCGTTCATCGGTCTTCGCAAGGAATATTGAACGACGATTTTGAACAGTTGGTATTTGACATTTCGAAGCACCGTGTCTAGATCCGTCAGAAATCAATTCAGGCACGCAAAAACATACTTTGCTGATAGCCGCAATTAGAAAATAAGATAAAAACTGGCAGCGGCATCCTTGGCGATTCGTGTCGATGAGGCGTTTCGTCGAACTAACGCAGTGATTACACTTTATGTCCAATAGCATTGCTATAATTTCACAGCAGGTGATGCTTCACTGAGGGGAAACCCAGTGACGGCAAAGCGGACATTTAGTTTCTCGGATCGAGAGGTATTGCAACTAATGGTGTGAGGCAATCTACAGTCTGGCCACGTCAGCTGATCGCGTCCTTGGGATGATGCGCCATCAATCAGACACGGCAGGTCCGGCATCTCAGATTGGGCGCTTCTTCAGTGATGTTGGAACCTTCAACGAAGCCTTATATTTGGAGGGATATCGAATTTTCTATCGTTACAAATGTGTGTCGTTGTTAAAATTTTCAGGCATTGTAGTGCAGTGTACCCAATCTGCAATATGTGCTTCTACTGTCACTAAATTTTGGTGATCTGCCAATTCAAACTATGATCGTGATTGATCTTCTAAGTTGAAGTAATAGGTTTCGTCTACGGTACTGCAGCAAAGACATGGATTCGGACACTTCTTAAGAAAATGGATAGAAATCGGCCAAGTTCCATATTAAGGGAGCATTCCAGCATTCACATTGTGAGATTTGGTGAAGACACAGAACATCAGAATTATAGCCCTAGACATCCAGTACCACAGCCCCATAACCCAGTTCACTATCGTTTACTATCCTTATTGATACTTCTACGGCGTCGATTTAGAAGTCACTAGAGTCCTGTAAGTTCATGGTAGTCTTAAACCAAATGATTAAATTTTTTTGAACGAATCCCGACGATAGAGCACTCAATAGATCTGTTTCAAAAACTAGCCGTTATATAATCCTCAGATGGCTTACCACGTTTTATTGCATCATCTTCCATTAGAATCGAAGTTGAAGCAGTTATATCAGCTAAGCTAAGTAGCTAACGTAAAGATTTCGCTTTCCTGGCTTTTGATTATTCATATTTGGATTCAAGGTATTGCTGTCTGAAGATATGATTCAATATCTATGTTCTAAATCACAAGGATTTCGCTTTCCTGGCTTGTGATTATTCATATTAGGATTCAAGGTATTGCTGTCTGAAGATATGATTCAATATCTATGTTCTAAATCACAAGGATTTCGCTTTCCTGGCTTTTGATTACTCATATTTGGATTCAAGGTATTGCTGTCTGAAGATATGATTCAATATCTATGTTCTAAATCACAAGGATTTCGCTTTCCTGGCTTGTGATTATTCATATTAGGATTCAAGGTATTGCAGCCTGAAGATATGATTCAATATCTATGTTACAAATCACAAGGATTTCGCTTTCCTGGCTTTTGATTACTCATATTTGAATTCAAGGTATTGCAGCCTGAAGATATGATTCAATATCTATGCTCTAAATCACAAGGATTTCGCTTTCCTGGCTTGTGATTATTCATATTAGGATTCAAGGTATTGCTGTCTAAAGATATGATTCAATATCTATGTTCTAAATCACAAGGATTTCGCTTTCCTGGCTTTTGAGTTTTAATATTTGGATTCAAAGTATTGTTGTCTGAAGATATGATTCAATATCTATGTTCTAAATCACAAGGATTTCGCTTTCCTGGCTTTTGAGTTTTAATATTTGGATTCAAAGTATTGTTGTCTGAAGATATGATTCATTATCTATGTTCTAAATCACTGTCGCCAATAACTCCACTATAATATTCCACGCAGTGACGTACGTGCAAATTTTCCGAGCCGGAGCAAAAGCTTTGAGATTATCTTCCCCTAATCTGGGTAAGTTCTCCTGTTTACCCCCCTGCCCTCCCCCCGCTATTATTACTAATTAAACCTGTTAATTGCCTGAATAGGGATTATGGGAATAGTTGTAACCGTATATTTAGATATTATCAAAACTCAAATACTGTTTTACGTAGCGAATAGAGTTCGTAGCAAAAGTAATAAGAATCTTCCACATATCCATGACTGATCACGGAATATAGATATTTGATACATTTTTTCCATGTCCCATACTCCTTTATAAGGAAGGGAAGACACAGTAAACGCGAAAGATATATAATAAAAATGGCTTCATTTAATATACAAACGATTATCGATTAGAAACCGATACACAACCTTAATATTTGATCGTTTATACAGGGTTATTATAAATGATTCAAGCCATTTCATAACTTCACTGCAGCTGTATTATTTGACAATGTTACTAAACTTCACAATCAAATAGAAAAACTTAGAAAGTTTTACAGCCGCGTTTAAAATTTCTACCACGAGAGCGCAGGCTTGATCAGTCGGTGCTTATATTACTGCTTCGGAATTCTATCTCTTGCGACCTAAACCCATGTGATTTTTTTTTTATGAGAAAGATTCAGTGTTAAGCCTCCTCCACCGACAAAACCTATCGGAACTGCGAGCTGGCACCAACACTATTTTAAATAGATTGATAGGGACACCGACTGTGGCAAGATCTTGATTATCAGTAAGGGGATACATATAGAACACTTGTAATATGTCAAAAAAACTTTTTGAGTTTTTCTGTATGACTGTAAAGTTTTCTTTCAATAAGTGAAATAATACACTTGGAATAAATTTGTAAAATCGCTTCAGTCATTTATAATAAACCTGTAGTTTAGAGTAGTATACATTTTTAAAAGTCTCTTTAATGTCATGTTGCTTAGTGCTAGTCACAAATAAAAGCGGAAAAACGAACCATAGATCACCATTTAAGGGGACACAGTCGCGAAGGACCTCCGATAAGAAAATCAACGTTAAAACAAGCAAACCTCAAGTAAACTTTCTGAAGAAACCAATGGGGAAGTAGACCTGAAACTTTCGCAGTATACAGATAAAACATCATCTGCAAATCACATAATGATTTGTTGCTATTTTTTATATAGTTTATGAGTAATGATTTTTTTGTTCTAAAGGACAAAAAAATTATTACTTTTATAAATGCCTTGGAGCTTGTTCTTGTTTCTATGACAGGTCCCATTTTTTATTTGATTATCATTTTATTAACAAGAGATGCTGTCTTTATAAATCTTAGTTTTTGAGAAAAGTGTACCAGAAGATCAAAAAATATAGTTTTGAGAAAAAACTGTACTAAAAGTTTTACATATGAGAAACTAATGTACATTACAATACAAACACACTATTACCTCGCATCACAAAAAAATTAATAACTCCGAATCTAACTGTCAAATTTTCGTGAAACAAACGGCATTTTGTAGCTAAATAATTGGAGCATTGAACAAGTCTAAAAAAAATCGATTTTTTTAGCCTGTTCGCGACTGTCCCCCATTAAAGGAAGAATTAAGTTGATTCACAGCACGTTGAAAGACTTGGAGAAATTAAATTATGGCCTTCAATCATTTTCCGGCGGAAAACATGTGCCTTATAGGAAATTGTAGGGAAACGGTAAAGGCGATGATTTTTTTTTTGGTGAAATTTTTTGTAGGACGATATTCATCAGGTGAGAATTTATTGTTATATAAAAATTGCTGGATGGCGTAAAAGGACAGTACCTGATTTGACTAAAAGTTTGAGTATTAATGGAAACGTACATTTTAATTGGCCGTTCAGTGTATGAATAACAGTGCTGAAAAATAATTTTAGCTGGGAAAAGGGATATGTTCCTGACAGCGAAAGTAAGTTATGAAATGCCACATTCAGTCAACATTGTTTATTGTAATTCCACATGAATATTCCAATTTAAAAAAATAGTGAAACAGTAGTTGAAATGTAACACTAGAAAGTTTTTACCTCAGTTGGTCTGTGCAGATGGTTTATTGAGGAATAAATTAATAAATAAGGACGAAATTATTTTATAGCAAAAAATTACTGAATTTGCAGTCAGTAGCAAGTAGTGCACACCGAGGTCCCGTTTCAACTCGGGGGCGTTGAGGGCTATCGTAAAGGAAGAGGACATTTTTATTGGCTTTCGCGGTGGTTACGGCCTGAAGACATCGTCTCGCCGGTTGCCCTGTTGTGAAATGGTGACTGGTTTTACCCATCTGGAGGTCACACGTGTGAATATAAACGACAACTTCGCAATACACAATTCTGTTGGCCAATAGGTGTGGGAGGTCTGTCAGAGAAGTTCTAAAACTTTTTAAATACACTTGTTTTCTGCTCACCAGTAGTAACGCAGTACTGGCGTCAACAAAGTAGATTGCTCTAGAGCTCTACCGCCGAATACATCGAAAGAAACGTTTATGTTTCGTTTGCTTGGGAGCGCTGCACTATAGCTGTCAGGGGTTTGTAGGGCATATACAGGAATGTGACAATGTATGTGGTCTTACTATTGTTGCCTGTAAGTATCTATCAGGTAAATTCGCTTAAATTCGACGGCAAATTCAATCAAGGATTTCGGGGATAGGCAGAGAGATTCAATTACTGATAATAGTAATAAATAAATCTGTGTAGTAAGAATTTTGAAGCAATGTAATGAAAATTCAAAGTAATAGGCTTCTTGATGACGTTCGAGGTGTTTTTTCGATTTCGAATCTGAGTTTATTGAATGTCTACCGTATTGAGCACAGTGTGTAGTTTCTCACAAAGAATTAACTACATTTAGACTGCTAGCGCAAGTCATGTATTCCCGTTGACGTTTGAAGCAGTAAATTCTGTAAACTTCAGTGTAACTAAAAAATACATACTCAAAATACACACGTGATTTGAACAGAGACCTGTAATTATTTCTGCACTTTATAACGTGCTCCCTCACTCAGTTTTTGTTGTTACTGTTAAAGTGGGTGTTATATGAATATTATTTTCTATATTATTTTGTATATTTCACTTCCTGGTATCGATTTCATCAACTTGACTTTATCTCTTGCTCTCGGCGTAGTACCAATTCCACGTTTTCTTACAACGCTGTAAACACCTTACAGTTTATTATTATATACTCTGCTTTATTCAGTTAATGCTCTTGGAAACTTCAAACCAATCTGTTTATTACATCTACTCGTAATCCATAAGGGTTTCATACTTTGATTCCTACTATCGATTCTTAGCTAGAGGTATAATTTCAATGCATATTTTTTTCAGAAAACAGACAACTCATAAGTTGTACATTAATATCTGTTCATGCCATAAATTCAGACTTTCTCTGCTCAACCAAAATCGTCTTCAGCTCATTCCTCTGGATTAAGCAACTCAGAGAGTCTTCTTTTCTTCTGGCTTGAAGATCTTTGCTCTTTGGACTTAACGTCAAAAATTGTTTCATCATTAATTTATTCAGAAAGTGAGGTCATATAGCTCACAAGGTTTTGTATTCAACGTATCGCTACTAAATGTTTTCCTTGAACTTCCGAAGCTAATGTCCAAACCAGATGAATTCACAAATTACAACTCATTTTCTCTATTAAGGATTTGGGGAAACTTGGAAATGGCTAAATATTTTTCAGAGGACAGAAACCATGACCTAATATCGCAAATAATCTATAGCGAGCAGTAGATATTATTATACTGTTTGTTAAGATGTATTATTTAACTCCAGAAATTGCATGAAAATGGTTTAGCTACAAACTTTTAACAATTTTCTGTTAAAATTACTGATTTTTAAGGAAGAGGATTGACATTGCACGGTGTGAATGAAAGTGTCTAATGTAATTCTTAACTTGCTCCACAACACTCGAACAACGAATTTTTTAATTTTTTTTCTGAAGTGATATGATGATATACCGCTATCTAATATTCGCTGTAGCTACAGGTAACAATATACTGGAGAAATAAGAGGCTGTCAAGACGCAAGTTAAAACTTATAGATTAAGCAAAAGCAAAGAATTTGATAGTTAGCATTATGGATTGAACATAAACAAAAATGTGAGTGCAGATTTTCCCGGCCTATTGGTGCAATATAAGATTGTATTATAAACAAAAGTAATCAAACTGCCAAGAAATCAAGCGATGATCATATAAAAATATTAAATTTGTATTAATGTAGGAACAGATGGGGTAGGAGTAATAAGAAACTTTTTTTGGACCTAAATAGCAACCGACAGTAGAAGTAGAGATGACACTATAATAGCATTAGAAAATGAGCTACAAAGAAAAGAAATCGTCTAACGTCAAGTATCTATAAGGAAAACGATAAAAAATTCTAAAACTGTTTGGATCGAACACAACGCTTAATGGAAGAAAGAACGTTCCAAACATTTATAATTTTGTGATGAAGAACGATGTTAAGTAGTAAGTGTACAGATAACAGACGAAATGAAGTTGTTCTGTATATGATGGGTAACGAAAGATCTTCTTAGAAGTTTTGACATAAATGAGATACAGGATAGTGCAATACGATGTGAGATGATAAATCTTTTACTGGTTGGAGCAGTTGAAAAAAAAAAAATTTACTATACTGTGTTAAACAGGCAGTTTAAAATGCAGACCGCAATGGCTACGTGGAAGTAAAATGTTCAGCAAGGGATAAGAAAAGGTAGATCTTTCCGTCAAACCAATCAGGATACGGAAACTAGAAATAATGTGATCAGAGAATTTTATGGCAGCAATGCTGGGAAGGCTGTACTGACCATGCATTAGAGGCGACAACGAAGGGAAAGAAATTCAGCTATGGGCTTTTGGCATCCTTGAATCACCTGGAGCGATTTCTTTAAACCGTGGAAAATCGATATGTGGATTGCCGGACAAGGACTCGAATCCGCATCCTCCCGAATGTCAGGCCAAGGAGTTACCGTGATCAGTGAGAGTGTGTTAACTGATACGTTTGTTTGAATTGTTTGTTTCAAGACTTACGTGGGTAAAATCCCAGGAACGCTTATCCAGAAAGAATTATTCCAAACTTCTTCTATACACTGACTCATCAGTGTCAAAATCAACATGCTAACTCCAATAAGCACCCTAGAGAGAGAATACATCTTCTACCCACATCAACACATTACTAAGAGAGAAACGTCAATGATATTAAATTGGTATTTAAATGAAATATGCCGGAGCAACAGTTTCTGAAATGCGCAAGAAGCTGATAAGCTTTTCTCAGTAGAACGACTGTTATTATGACTAAATCAGGATTACTAGTTTAAAGGAAACTTAGAACACGTTTTATAGATTATTCATGGCATCAGTAAAGGCAATATCTGCATAGAAATTGAATCTGGTCGTCAGTATGACGCAAATTTTATTGCGCTGTATTTACTGCGAGGTTATAAACGGCGTTGTGCAACGCAATCAGATATGTTTGTACCAGAAACATCGTAAAAACAAACTCTTTCGCCACAATTGTCATTAGGAAATAAGTATCGACTTTGTATGTAACTTAGCAGCTGATAAATGTCGTTAAGCTATGCGTTACTTACAACCATTGTTAACAATTAAATAACATAACTAAACTTCATATCATGAAAGTATTGCGGTCGTAAAATGAATTGATAGTGAAGATTTCAATACATTCCTTAGTTCTGAGATCAATATTATGATTCGATGGTCAGATATTTAATTATTTTGTGCTAAGTTGCGCCTTTGTGGTCTCCAAATGATCTCGGTTTTGCCGTTTTACTTTTATTTTACAATTTATGAAAACCCGCTCCGTTGTCTGAGTTGGTTGCGGCACCGTGATAATGTCCGGCGCTGGCACGGGGTTAGCTATTCCAAGTCTTGGTGGTGGATGAAATTTTCATTACCAGGACTTGACCATCAGGTCAGAGAAGGTGGTGGTGCAAAGTTCCCAGCCACCAGATTTTGTTTTTCCCCAAAAGTGAAACATAAAAATTCGTAATGCAGTATCTTTGTAGCCTTTACTGTAAATCAAATTCAACAATTTCGTTTCATTTGTTGGAGTATTAATATTTGAAGTAGTATTATGATAAATTTTTTCCGTGTACTCTAATGTTCTGCATTCAGAAAACTGAAAAAAAATCAAATTAGGTAGTAAAAAACGATATTAACAGAATCTAGAGGGTGGAGTGTTCATCTGAATGGCAGTGTGATCTTTGGTGGTATCTGGTAAAGGAATGTTCATCTGAGATGCGATCGATTCTGTGGCGAATATCTGTTCTCGGTATGAAAGAGTTATCGTTTTTAGCTCTGTTCCCCTATTACGCACAGCCCACAAATATAACACAGATTTTCAGCTAGATCATAAGGTCTGAAACTGTTAAAACTACCCCAAATTAGTTGGACGTTTTTTAGCTTGATGTCTGAACGAATGGACAGACAGACGGAGCTCGTTTACAGATTTATAATAGTACTGATGTTATATTGTGGCCTGGAACCCATAGATTGGTTGCATCCTCTCCCATTTGAGGCCTGGTTACAGACTTAGGACGGCCACCTTCTTTCATCCGTGCGTTTTTAAAAGGTGTTACTATATTAGTGTAGATAAGTGTGCTGTTTTGTTTTGTGTGTATGATAAGAAA